>JASDDO010000024.1:399192207-399939320 GCA_030015575.1 Agapanthus africanus | reverse complement strand
AAAAATCTCATTTTTCCTCTTATAGATTTCAGATTTTGAGCTTGCCTTAGCTTGTGGGAACCAAAATGAGCATAATAGACTAAAACTCTCAGATACTAAAGGTTACCTAGCTCCAGAGTTTTTTCTCAACAGTATGTATCCTTTTTCTCGTGTTATTACGAAAAAAGCTTGTAATATTCCATTATATGGTTGAAGTAGTACGAATCGTTTTACGCTAAACTACACTAAACTACCCTTAACTATCTTTGCTTTTTACCGAACTACCTTAAATTTCCTTTATATACTATTGCATTAAGATCGCTTAAAGTACTACATTCAAGGGGTTTTTAGTGAAAATAATTCCCTTAAAACAGAATTTTAAGGATGTTCGTTTTAATGAAAAGCTTTAAGGTAGGTAGTGAAAACATCGGTAGTTGAGGGTAGTTTGGTGTGATTTAGCCGTTGTAACCAATTATAAAACATAATCATGATGTTGGGTATTCAGGCGAACTCACGGAGAAAAGTGATGTGTATGCTTTTGGAATGGTTCTTCTTGAGCTCCTAATGGGAAGGAAATTCGATGAGCGAATGATGGGACCGCGATATCAATCTGCGATCACATGGGTATTTGCATCATTGATAATTAATAAATATCCGCCTTATTAATTGCACACATAATGAGATTTGAACCTGTGTGCTCTGATATCATATTAATGTCCATACCATTGCACCACTCGATATATTTTTATGTTGTAGCAGCCATGGATTCTTGTAATATATATTAATCATGTCAATTTTTATAACTTGTAGACCATGCCCCAGCTCATCAATAGAGAGAAGCTTCCAGAGATAACGGATCCTGCGATCAGGCATTCAACGGATCTAAACCACTTGTGCCAAGTATGTTATATTTATTAATACACGTAATATATTTCCGAATTCTACCATTGCATACGTCATATTTAAATGAGTCAAGTAGCTTGACAAACGTATTCCGCCTGCAATCCTTTATACGCTTTCGCCTAAGTAATTCTCCGACTTGTTATCAAAGTATCATGTTTCAAATGCAAAAGTTTATGGATTAAATTTTCAAAATTACAGGTTGCCGCCGTTGCCTTGCTCTGTGTTCAGCATGAGCCAAGTTATAGGCCATTGATAACAGATGTTGTCTACTCTCTCATCCCCCTTGTTCCTTCAGAGCTTGGAGGCACTTCAAAAGTTTCAGGGCCACAATTTTGAAGATTACAAAAATATTCTTCTGGTTTAATTTTGCCTACAAATTGCTCCAAATTGTTTATAGAATTTCAAAGTAGACATTGATCTCAGAAGTGGATTATGTTGAAGTATTTTGATGTGTAAAATTTTCTTTTATGTAGCTTTTTTAATCAAAGTTTAGTCTTTGTCGTTTATTATATTGTCTCTGCGCCATATATAGCAGCATCTTCTTATACCATACCATATGACAAAGGTTTAATAGTACTTGTGCACGTGTGATGCACGTATTATACAAATGAAAGCTTAGTTGCCCACAAAAGAGAAGATGAAGAGAAGATGAAGGTAGTTTTCTGTCATAGAGAATTCATATATAAGGTAGTTTTTCTTTTTTTTAACAATTAATTGTGGTAGTTTAGTAATATTTTGACGCATCGGTAAAATTCTTGTGGCACAAAATTAGAGATGTTACTGGGCTGTGTAAATGTAAATTATTTCAAATGAGTGTATAAACCTTCTATTTTATTTTATTTTTAAATTCTTGAAGAATTGAGTGCATGGTGTCTTGACTTTTAATGAACCACAGTGTTGTGTCAATTTCTTAGATTTTGTTTGTGAATATCAGGAACAAGGATGTTTAAGGCCATATTTATTTGATACCCTATTTATGCAAAACTATCGCATGCTAGCTACATTTACAAAATAAATACCGCAATACTTGAACATGCAAAGTGGGTGAGATGTTGATATGAGATGTATGGATTTGGGGTGGATGTATGAATCCCAGCCTCACATCAAGATCACAACACCATGGGCTCATGAACCCTCCTGATTGATCATATCGGCCACCATTGGATCATGAATAACACCAATACTATGTGCTCAGAATAGCACCCATCCTGAATCCGAGATGTATCTGTATGAGACTCGGAGGAAACATGGATGTTTAAGAGGTTAATGTAGTTGCGGTCGCCTCCACCAATTTTAGTTGCGGGCGACGCAACGTGAAACCGCCAAGATTTTACGAAATAAATTGCATGCTTATTTATCATTTTATATTAAACTTGTAACATATTTTGCAGCTAGATTTTAAGATATTTGGAACTATTTTGGGGGAGTTGGGGGGCACTAACCAAACATTTCGATCTCTAATGTCATGTGGTAGCTGCACCAACACCCCACCAAAATAAAATTAAAAAAAAAACTGCTCACCTTCACCAACAAGCCAAAGGAATCAATTCCAGGACACAGGCTTAAATATTTGGTACGTTCACTTATATGCATTTAAGTGAAAACTTTCATTATTTTAATGGTTTTATTTCTACTATTATAACTATAACCACAGGAATATTAAAAAAAAATTGTCCTCTTCTCTACAAAATAATTCAAAAAAAAATGAGAAAATTCCGTTATAAAACTCTAAACTCAAAGCATGCCAACTCACATCTGCATATTCTTGAGTTTATCATTTTACCCTATCATTATTCAAATACAAAAATAGTTGGTCAAAATGATCCAATTATTTTTTTTCCAAAAAAATCCCCACTAATAAACATATTTGTGAAAAATGGTTTGTTGACAGGCACCTCTCCAACAATTATTTTTACATAACTTATATATGAATCATAGTGTTATAAATACATTATTATATTTCACTTAATATATGTATTTTATGTAATTACACTCATAATAAAACTTCATATTGACTTCCATTGTTCCTTTTCGTATATGTAATTCAATAATTCTACAAAAACCGAATCGATGTTAATATAGATATTTGTTATTGACACAAAAACAGAATTGGTTATAAAAATGAACTACCATATTGATAGCGAGCGAAAGCACATTTTTTTATATTGAAATAAGATTTCATATTGTTCAAGAATACACACGTATATTTTTAATACACATATCTTAATATATACATATACACATATATACACGTATATCTTACTTGCAAAAAACTAGTATGTTATAAATGAAATATTAAATTTACTCTGGTCCTGTTTCATATGTTTAATTATAATTGGAACTAATTTGGAAGAAACAACCATAAAAGCAAAAAAGAGGTGATATTTGTAGAATCTTAATTGTCCTTCATCGTATTAATTTTTTTAGCTCATCTTTCTTGCTTTTAGCATGAGTTAGGTTTACTTTTGGGTAAATTGTCAAAAGCCCCCGGCTGGCTTGAGAGTTGTCTAAAAACCTATGATATTTTCAAAATTGTTAGGAAGGCCCTACTGTTCAAAATCTCTGTGAAAAAACCCCTAAGCTGCATTTCATTTTGGCCTTTATTCCCTCCAAGTGCTTAGATATTCCAGGTAACCGCTTAGAGGGTGGTAGTCTCAAGTCATTTGAAAATATAATTCCGGAATTTGAAAACTCATGTTAATCCCAAGTCATTTAAAATTGGAATTTGCTGAATAGTGCAAGCCGAAAATAACATTTTAGAATGGTAGAATTTAGATTTTAGAATACATCATTCAACTTATAGTACAAAAATGAAAAAAACGATCAATTTTCAAATCACCACATACACCAATGTTTTCTAAAATGCCATACCGTACATAATAGATCGAAATTTAAATAAACCGACTCATCCGGTATTTGCCAACACTGACTGCCACTACTATTAACCGGACATCTATCACTGTCACCCCGCCGCCGCAGCCGGACGGCAGTCCACCACCGGTCGACAGTCCCCATCATCGTTAGCGGCCGACCACCACCACCACCGTCGCCGGCTGGCCGTGCCCTACCTCCATTATCGGCCGCCCGTCGTCGTCCCCATTCGCCGCCGCCAACCGTCGATGTCCCCGTTCGTCTCCGTCGACCGTCAACAGTCACTACGTCCGATTGCCGCCTCCGACCTGTTATCTTCCGCCGCCACCGGTTATCCTCTGCCATCAATCGGTATTCGTCGAACCTCCGTTAGTTGAGTACCGACTAACGTCCACTATTAAATGTATTGTCCTAAATTACATATGCATTTTGAAATCAAATGACTAACATTTTGAATAGAAAAGAATTTTATCAAAATGATGATCATTCCATTTACAAATTCTGGATTGTAAAATTATCTGTGACTAATACCCAATACCCCTTAAATATTACATGCAACTTTTTGATTACAGGCAACTAGTATAAAAAGGGGTTATAATTGGACCCATGGATTTTTTAACAAGAGCAAAAGTCTTGGGGGTTTCTGCACAAGTTTGAAACTGTAACGATCCTAAATTGTTTGTACCGTCCATTTTATTTTAATTAATAAAATAAGCCATATTTCTGTTCTGCTTTCGAGTTATAAGATGTTCTTGATAATTTATATACAAGAAATAAATTGTAGCTCATTGGTTAAGCATTTTCACCGCTGTCCTAAAGCCTGCGTGTTCGTATCCCATCCAGTCCTAATAATATTTTATTTATTTTTACGACGTTTTGAAAGCCCAAGAGTTTGCACGGGTATTATACGGAGATACCAAACGTTGCAACAGAAACAAATAATATAAATGATATCTTTATACCCAAATTAAACCCTGGCATGAACCTCGAGGCTAGATGCCAACTTATGGTCGTCACTTTCCCAAAACGGCGGCCTGGACATGCCCAGTTGGGTCCGTCTTTGACCTGTGCGATTTTTGGCCTCCCCGCTATATCTTTCAATACCTTAAAACTATTGATTCAATTCTGAGAACAACTGACCTTTCAATTGTCCTATTAACCTATTTTTAATTCATCATATTCTTATCTATCATTTCCTATAAATACTTACCATATACCCTAGTCATCACCCTTCTAAATTATTTTGAAAATTTAACTCTCAAAACTTCTTAAATCAAGTCTCTTTTGCAAGCCAAGTTCAAACCACGTCTCAAGGTTCTTTCAAGTTTGTTCCTCCACACGTTGTTCGATCTCGAGCTCGTTCCTCCACGCATCGTAAGTTTCGGTTCTTCCAACTGAGGCTTCTCTCATCTTCTACATCCTCTCTAAATTAGACAACCCGTAAGTCCTTATTTTCTTCGCCTTCTCCTTCTTTTCTAACACCGTTTTCGCCTCATCCGTTTATTTATACCAATGTTGCCATGTTCATTACAAAGTTCATCCTAACAATAAGAAAAACAAATTACCCTTCTATGACCATTGCAATGCATGTAACTCTATATTCTTTAAAAGAGCTTTTGATATGTTAATTGATATAGTTAATATCAACTTAGATTGAAAAGAAAATAAAGCAGCCGGTAAATAGTATATTCAATTATGTATGGTAGTTTACTGTTAACATGTTATAGACATCGCACGGGGTAATGACCTACCCCACACGCGCGCACTTGGAATTATACCACAACCATTTATTTGCCACAAAGAATTGAATTACGCTAAAATACCCTCAAGTTATATAAATTCGAATTTAAATCTATAATTTTTATCCTTTGCGCAAGGGGACCCATTTATGAATAGTTTGGATTATCGCACATCCTAAGAATAATAGAGTGAGATGCGTAACTTCTCACGGAGAATTCGGTCTCGAAAGGAATAAAATACGGTTTTAAAAGAAAATAAACAAATCTATACAATTTAACATAAAAGAAAATATAACAAGTTTTGTTAATTTGGGTTATCACTATTTTCTAAAATATCAATCAAAGCAACTTTTTAAAATTAAATTTTTAAGAAAATACCCCAAGTTTCTGAAAGATAGATTTTTCATTAAAATACAATAACTTTTAAATCTAAGTTTTGACACTATAATACCACAAAATCTAAAATACATTTTTATAAAAACACTTGACATTCTAAATACTATAATCTTATATAAACCACCTTCAAGATTATTTTCCAAATAAAACATTTTGCATAAACTCCCTCGAGTTTTCAAATGTAATATATTTAGATAAAAATGGGTGTAAGCGGGATCATTTCTCTAGGCCTCAGGAAGCCGGAGAAAGTGAGTGCTAGCCTATCGAATTTAGATAACACTACAAATTAAAGAAATTATCGTTGACAATCATCTTTGAAAAGTCATAAATACCGTCGTCCGTGTGCAGGGGTTGTCCGATTATTCCCAAACTTAAGAAGTTTTACAAAGATGGAATTCTTTCTAAATATAAAATATAATATCACTTGAATCAAATCACTTACTTAAATTTGAATTTGAACTTGACTTAAGGTTGAACTTAACTCAATGTTGAACTTAACTCGAGCTTGATACTTGAACTTGATATGAATACATGAACCCAATATCTATACTTGAATTTACTTGACTCGAACCATGAATACAACTTGACATGAATACATGAACACTTGACATGAATACCTGATCTTGACATAAACCTGTTTACCGCCGAAAACTGGGAAAACAAACGTCTTGACCAAAGCGGTCACTGTAGTGCGCTCGCTCGCACTAGCAAATTTTTGACAAAAGAGAAGCTCCATCTCATCAAAGGTTTTGATCGAGTCATTAGGAATTTTCGAATGCCATTCAAAAGCCACGTCTGCTAGACTGCTAACAAACTGTCGAAGGAGTAATATATCGTTACTCTCAGTAGTGCCGCACTTGGACCTAAACTGGGTGATGTGCTGCTTCGGGTTTCCGGTCCCTTTATATATGGGAAACGTCGGAATCGTATATCCAGACGGGTACTGTATTTGGTCGTAACACGCAGGGTAAGGTCGGTCAGTCTTTGTCAACTTGCTGGCATCTTCATTGGCTAGGTGAGTTTTGAACTGTTGGGCGATATATTCGTTCAGCTGTGATTTTGAGATTACTTCCTCCTTTGCCGCCGATGAGGCTTGGAGGGGATTGGAGGTCTCTCCTTTATCCTCAATGACGACCACCGCGGTTCATCTGCTGGTGGTTCGGGATGAGCTATCATCCCGATCATACTTTGGAATAAGTGGGCCATCGACTTTCATTTCCATAGCCTTTTCGTCCTTCTTCTGAGGCATGTGTTTCAGATACTCAGTATCAGATTCCTGCTCCGCTCTTTCTTCGAAAGTACCGTCCAGATTTGCACCAGGCAGAGGACTCATAATTTCTGCCGCTTGAGCCATTAACTCTTGCAGTTTTTAAGGATCTTTTGTTACAGATCGTGTGATTGGTCTATGAGAGTTGTAATTTTTGCTTTCGTCTTTGGAGTTCACCATATAAACGGTATGAACTAGCATACCCCCAGACTTGGGGCATTTGGAGTGTTGACCTTCGGAGTTTGCCTTAGGCCTTTGAATCTTCTCTGACCTCTCTCGTTTGTGAGAAGCCGGTTTTGGAGGAACCATCATAACATGAGCTACCTTGGGTTGATGGGAAGAGCGTTTATTATGACTCTTCAACTTCTTGGGTTGGGGAAAGTAATCCTTGTTGATCACTGACCCCTATACTTCTTTCCAGACTTTGTGGATGGTTGAGGAAAGTTATTTCACCGATCGAAGCACTTTTGGTTCATCATTCATCTTGGTAGGAGGTGAAGTTTTCTTTAGTATGGCAGTCAGAGAGTTGCGCTTCACCATCTTCAGTGCCTCAAAGCTGTTCCTAGTTGGAACAGTAGCCTGGATCATTGGAGCTGGCGGAGTTAGTCCAGATAGAAACTACCCCCAGCCTACCTTATTCGGCGCCAGTATTGACGTTGAGCATTTCTGGAGATAGGAACCTCTTCAGTCTTGGGAGCCTCCTGTATCTTCCCCCTGTGTTGATCTTGTCATTTGGTAGGTGACAATCGCTTGAAGGTCGATTGTCTGGGTATGGTAGCAGCAGAGACTTGAGGGGCCAGCCTGTGGAAGACAAACTGCCTTGGTGGGGAAACATTCTTGGGAGCCTCAGGGGTAGTAGCTGACACTCCAAAGGAAAAACGTTCGAAGACGGTATTCGTTGGAATCATGGGCTTTTTAGAGGGTCCCACAGAGCTTGCTCCCGATCTCTTGAGAATGGAGCCTTCTGGATTGAGCATCAGAGCTCGGAGCGGTAGTTATCCGATCAAAGACCAACTTCTTCTGACTTACGACACTATATGTAGGGAATGCAGGCATCGTCCCAAACTGGAGGCCATTAAGTGCCTGCATCACCTGAGCAGTGGGTATGCAGAGCAGAGGGGTCATAACTTGACAAGCTATGACAATGCCGGGTAGGGTGGTGGTTGAGCAGCAGTTAGTGGCGCAGTCACACATCTTGATAGAGGATGCCATTAAGTTCTAAGTAGGGAGGAGAACATTAGCTTTAGTATCTCAAACGTCCAAGGGCAACATAAACATAATATACCTCGATTGGTTCGTGAAACACGACATATGAAGTGTGGAGTGGAAAGAGAAAAATGAAACCTACCGGGCGTGCCAGAATCTGTTTGTCGCCGAAAACTAGGAAGATAAATGCCTTTCCTAAAATTTGAGGGCAGATGCTATATGGAACATAGCCATCCACCACTCCGAAATTACCAAGTTGATTTATGGCACCGTCTATCGGAGGTTTGGATGGATGCGACCGTTTAGCAGACTTTATCAGATTTCCCCTCATTTGCGAGGTGTTTTTGATTGTGCGGACGCTTTTTCTTGCATGCGCAAGCCCACGCAGTTAATTACGTTATCACAAAGAGATAACAACTTTCTCCTTTTCCATGTGCATCACTTCGTGTCGTGTTGTATGTTGTTTATTTTGGGCTTGCCCTTAGATTGTATACATAGACTAATTTTTATAAGTGTATATGTTCTCCTTGCCGTGACAACTACGGTTATGCGGAATCAAAAACTTTAAAAAAAACTTGAGCAAAATACACTAAAATCCCAGAATACAAGCCCAAACACTAAACTAAACAAACCCTGACTAGAGTTTTAGCTACTAGGTTGGGATTACAACCTTTGTAGATGGTCCTTCGGGTCTTCTTATCCTCTTCTTAAGCTCATCGTTGATACAGATCAAGCTTGGTCGTCGGCCTTCTCGTGTCGAAGACGATCCGCCCGAGAGTCTATGGTTCAAGCTCTAACCTCAAAAGTGAGGTAACTAAAGTACCTAATTTGCTAATCTAGGTAGTTTAGATGATGTAGAGAATGTTTATTGGATTAATTTATCTCACTAACCCTATATTTCTCAACTCATGAGAGTGTTAGGGTTTGAGAAAGAAGAAGAGAGTAAAGGAGGAAAGAGAATGTGAATTGAAGAATGAATGAAGAATGGCTAAGTGTTGATAACTATGAAGCATTCCTTTTTCAATAATAATCATAAGAATAAAACAATCATGCTTCAATAGTTATCCAAATGAATTAGTCATCCCAAATAGCCATGCTTCAACCATGCTTAAATAACACCTCATTCCTCCACCTCATTATCCATTTAAACAAATTGATTTAAAACAAAATGAGGTGTCTTCTTCTAGAAGCATTCTAGTGAAATTACTAGAATACCCCCACTGTATATACATACCCAGATTCGTACAACGAATACCAAGAGATAAAATATAATCCAATAATATAATACTAGAATGCGGCTTAATCCTAAACCCGCTGGTATTATCCGTCCGAACAAAAATACGTGTAGCTAGTACACGTATATGATCGAAACCCTGCACGTAAAACCATATAGCCTCTATATTGTTTCGCCTGAACCAGGTAAACCCTCTCTGTAGGACTCTAAAGACTCGACAATATGCTGGCAGTGGGTTTAACCACAAGCACGTCAGTGGCACTAGCTGTACGTAACGGCTATCTAGGGTACCTATCGAAAAGAAGGCCGATGAGCAAACTCATCCGAACTCCTATTGAGCCTGTCCGTGACAATCTCCGTACAGTCCGGTCTGTTCGTCTTAGAGTATCACATGCCTGGTCTAGGGGATGGAAAACGTCAGACCCCTAATAACCTGACAAGTTGTGCCGATGTGTCTCAAGACCATCCGAGAATCTACTGATCTGCCTATCACTAATTCTCAATCCGTCCTGGCCAGGGACTTATGGTGTTGGCCAATTGAACATAGCGTGACATCGACTCCCTATACCGGGAGAGTCGAATCCCCGACAATCGTTCATTGCCTCCATGTGGTTCGGGACTGTATCCAACTAAAACATATTTGCATGACTCAGTAGAGCCGTGGTAGGGTAGTAATCAAAGCACAGTGGGAACTCACACGAGATAAATGATGATCTCAGGTCGACAGACTATCTGCACTCATGACACCAGAGAACATCTATCTAACGATTGGTATAATACCATCTAGCCAGTTCTCGGCGAGTCCGTCCAGTGTACTCACCCCCAGTGAGCACATGTATATGATCTTAGGTGCCAAAGAACAATGGTTGCGGGACCAACCACCGCCCCTCGTCGGGGTCTCAAAATGTATATACCAGTCTACTCCAAAGTATCGATGCCCTATCTTAATACTCCTACGACTAGGGACATTTAAGAATATGCTTATCGAATACCCAGATCCTACAAGTATGATTGCCATCACAATGCTGGTAGTCAAGCAATGATCCTACAGGCTTTATCAACATGTATTAATGATACGTAATAATAAGTAAAACATATGCATATGTTAAGATAAAGACAAACCAAATAGTATACTATCATATCGAGAAAGATTGTCCTATACATACATATGTCCAAGCATCCACTTGTATGCATATACAATAATGACATCTAGAGCATACATATCCAACAATCTCCCACTTGTGCCATATATTGGCGTATCGAGTACCCAACGTCTGCACCAGGGCCAGTTGTTGGCATATCGCATATCTAACATCCCAAATAGTCTCTCGAACTGTGTTTGAGGGAGGGCTTTGGTGATTGGATCCTCTGTGTTTTCTTTTGTGTCCACTCTCCGCACCTCGATCTCCCGGCGATCAGCGATCTCCCTGATCAGGTGATACCGCCTCAAGATGTGTCTGGATTTCTGATGAGATCGTGGTTCCTTCGCTAAAACCATAGTCCCATTGTTGTCGCAATACAAAGGTATTGGATCAACAATGGACAGAACCACATCAAGTTCAGTAATGAACTTCTTTATCCATACCTCTTCTTTTGCGGCATCATTGGCAACAATGTATTCAGGCTCCATCGTCGACTCTGCAACGGTGTCTTGTTTGGAGCTCTTCCAATAGACCGCCCCTCCGTTGAGGGTAAACACAAAACCCGAGACAGACTTGCTGTCATCCTTGTCACTCTGGAAGCTCAAGTCGGTAAATGACTCCACCTGGAGGTCCCCATTACCGTACACCAGGAACAGTTCCTTAGTCCTTCTCAGGTACTTAAGAATGTTCTTCACTGCTGTCCAGTGGTTCTCTCCTGGGTTTGACTGATACCGGCTCACCACGCTAAGTGTGTAAGCTACATCTGGTCTGGTACATAGCATTGCATACATTATAGATCTTACAGCCTAAGTGTAGGGTATAATGCTCATGCAAACTCTCCCCTCATCAGTCTTGGAAGATATCTCTTTAGAGAGGTTGATTCCATGCAAAGCAGGTATATTACCGCCCTTGGAATCTTCCATACTAAATCTCTTTAGTACGGACTCTATATACCTGGACTGTGAAAGTCTCAACAATCTCTTGGATCTATCTCTGTAGATCTTAATCCCCAGAATGTAGGAGGCATCATTCAGGTCTTTCATAGAGAACCTTTGTGACAAGAACAACTTGACCGATTGTAGCATAGGAATGCAATTTCCTATCAAGAGAATGTCTTCCACGTACAAGACTAGGAATACGACAGTTCGTTCTACAATCTTCTTATATATACAAGGCTCATCCACGTTTTTGATGAAGTCAAATTCCTTGACTGTTTCATCAAAACAAATGTTCCAGCTCCGCGATATCTGCTTTAATCCATAAATTGATTTAAGCAACTTGCATACCTTCCCGCTGCTCCCACTTTTTATGAATCCCTCCGGCTGATCCATATAAACGCATTCTTCCAAACTTCCGTTTAAAAAAGCCGTTTTTACGTCCATCTGCCAGATTTCAAAGTCATGGAAGGCAGCGATGGCAAGTAGGATCCGAATGGATTTGAGCATAGCCACTGGAGAAAAGGTTTCGTCATAGTCCACACCTGGTCTTTGATAAAACCTTTTGCAACAATTCTAGCCTTATAGGTTTTCACCTGTCCATCTACACCAATCTTCTTTTTGAAGATCCATTTGCATCCAACGGGTTTTACCCCAGGAGGAGCAATATCTAAGGTCCAAACTTTATTGGTGTACATGGACTTCATTTCGGATCGCATAACATCCAGCCATTTATTAGAGTTCCTACTGGTAATGGCCTGCTTGAAACTAGTAGGATCATCTTCTTCTAAGATGCAATCCTCTCGATCCCCGTCTGTGAGAAAACAGTAGTATCTCTTGAGCGGATGAGAAATCCTACTAGATCTGCGGAGTGGCTGAGGTTCGTTAGGTTCAATTGAATTTTTTGGTTCTACCAAATCTTCAATTGCAGTTTGTCCTTCTGGAGTTTCTTCTAGTTCTACCGTACTCCCACTAATTTCTTTTTCAAGAAATTCCTTCTCTAAAAAGATGGCGTGGCGAGCAACAAACACCTTCTGTTCCTCGGTATAGTAAAACAGATATCCTAGAGAATTCTTAGGATATCTAACAAACTTACAAAGAACTGATCGTGCTTCAAGTTTTTCCGGTTTTTGCGTTTTCACATAGGCCGGACAACCCCATATCTTAAAACGCTTAAGATATGAATTCCTTCCACTCCATATTTCATATGGAGTCTTAGGCACAAATTTGGATGGAACATAATTCAGTAGGTATGTTGCTGTCTGAAGCGCATAACCCCATAATGAAAGACGAAACTCAGCACTACTCATCATGGAGCAAACCATATCTAATAGAGTACGATTCCTCTGCTCTGATACACCGTTGTGTTATGGTGTATATGGAGGAGTAAGCTGAGAGAGAAATCTATTCTCTTGTAGGTATTCTAGGAATTCCGTACTTAAGTACTTCCCTCCTCTATTAGATCGAAGGATCTTGATACTTTTGTCAGTCTGGTTCTCTACTTCGTTTCTGTATTCTTTGAATTTCTCAAAAGCTTCAGATTTGTATTTCAAAAGATACATATATCCGAACCTAGAGAGATCGTCAGTGAATATTATGAAGTATGAGAACCCATCCCTTTCATGTATAGATATTAGACCACATACATCACTGTGTATGAGTCCCAAGAGCTCTGTTGCTCTTTCTCCGTGTTCGGTGAACGGCAATTTGGTCATCTTTTCTTTAAGACAATACTGACAAGTTTCATAGGATGAAAATTCGAATAGATTCAGATATCCATCTTTACATAACTTAGATAGTCTTTTCTCATTGATATGACTAAGTCTACAATGTCACAAGTAGGTTTCGTTCATTTCAGAACTCTTCCTCTTGCGTGTGCTTTATATATTGAAACTGTGTTTTGATTTAGAACGTAGATACCATTACACAATGTACTTTCTGCAACCAATACCTGATTAAGGTAAATATTCATGATATTTCTATCTAGAACAAAATTATATCCATCTTTATTAAGTAAAGAAACTGATATGATGTCGCAAAGCATGGAAGGTACATAGTAGCAGTTGTTCAAAATCATAGTATTGTCACTTGTCAATACTAGGTGATATTCACCGACGGCAGCAGTATCAACTTGTGCTCTGTTCCCTACTCTGAGAGATATATCACCAGGTCCAACCATCTTACTTTTTCTTAGTCCCTGCAATAAATTACAGATATGAGATCCCGATCTGGTATTCACTACTCAGGAGGTAGGACTGACCGAAAAACAGTTCTCAATAACAAAAACACCTGAAGGAGACGCATTAGTATGCTTCTTCTTCACCTGGGTTATCAAGGAATTCATGCAATCCTCTTTCCCTTGCTCATGCTCGTGACAGTTGTCATGAGTTAAAGCCGAACCGACGTTCCCCCAGCCCCGAATAAGAATCCGGGTCGGTCAATTCATACATTTTATTATCTTGATTAAGGCATGACATGGTTGCTACCTGGAGAGAGAGAAAAGAAACACTCATTGTGCACTCTTGCAAGTTTAGATTGGTTATTATTTTATTTAAACATGATGGCTCTCATTGTTTCCTCGAATTCTCCTTCAAACCTTAAAAGGAAAACTAGCTGGGATCATTAACACCTTACAAGTTCTCTAACAGTTCAGCCAGGTGGGTGTTGGTACTCAGAGGGAGGGTCCCCGTGCTCTCACATGAACCTAATTAGAATAAACCTCGTTTCCACAGAGGCGTAGCCCCGTTAACACTTTTCTAGACACCTAATAAGTTAGCTAATTGTAAAGTGAAAAATATCTCCCAAAATTAATCATACTCATCAGTGGGATCGGGATCCAACTATCATCACGTGATAACCTAGATGGAAGCCACTCTAGTCACCATACTCCAGAAAGTATGCAACACTAGCAAGTTTCCTGTATGTTTGAAACCCCCGATATGATTTTTGCCTCTAGGACCCTAGTGACCTTGACGGTGTCAATAAATCAAAGAGTCTTAGTCAAGTTCAACCCATCATTATCTTGATTGTATTAAACCCACCTGCATAACCCTTGATGGAGTCAACAAGGTTGCACGACTGTCCTAACCAATCGCATCTAATGCTACAAACAAACACCACTTAGCTACCATACACTACGCCTTGACGGAGTCAATAAACATAGCATGAATACTAGGTACTACTCGTAGGAAATAACGGAGGGCTACGACAGGTTTTTGGCAAAAACCGTGAACGCAATGAACTTGATATAGTCGAAATAACCGAATAGCTTTTGAAAAGGATTGGTTTAAGCTCCACTTTTAAAGGTTGTGTTTGAAGAAAGCCGAGTGGTTTTGCAATTGTTCCAACGACTTCAAATATTAGGTTTCTTGCTTTCCATTAAGTAATATTAATGCGGTCCCATCATTTAACCCTATCATTGTAGAAAGAACGAAAATAGAACGTACGCTTATGCCATCCGCATTCTCCACAAGGCCCCATCATACATCGTTAGGTTACTTAACTAACGGTAGAGTGGGGGCATGGCTAGCGTGTGTGCAAAACATAAGCAAAATTTATTATATATATAATATATATAGCAATTCGTCTCACGCAATAATAGCCATTCCAGATCACAGATCACAACACAAGTAACGCAGATGAATATATTGGATATACTAGGATTTTCGTGTTTCGTTTTAGCCTCTAACGAAAAACGGATTTCACGGTCGTGATGAATAGCCAAACCGTCACCCTAGACCCCTACGGGTGCGGCAAACTACCCGCTAAATCCCCGAAGTGAAGCAACCTTCCTCAATGAAATGAGTAGGACACTCGGCACTTCAAAAACCCGGTGGTTTGTGCACTCCATCTTGGGTCTATCCTAGATGCAAGAAAAAGTAAATGAAATAATACAACGGTGGCTACAACCTCAACCCGGATGTGCCCGCAAAAGAATATTACATCACATTTACAAATTACATGAATGAATGAAAAGAACACTCTTCTCACATCCCCCGGCTATTCAATCACGACGATCCAATACTTCATATCCACAAACTGCAATAACAAGATACTAGATATGTGCAATCTCTATTAATCGACGTATAGCAATTAGTCGACGTTTAGAAACATATATACGAACTTAAAGGGAATAAACGATGTTAAAATTTCTATTTAGAAATGCTCCGTATTTCCCAAGCACAATGATAACATTAGATGAAATCTGGGAAAAATTAAACAATACCATAAATCCTAAATCCAACAGTACAAAACACCACAAGAAGCACGGGACACAATTCCCTAGAAAAACAGCCCATGGCGGGGAAATCTCATTTTCTGGCGGTTTTGCATTGGAATTGGTGCCTCGTTTCTCTCAAGTGTTCTAGTTACAATACAAGGAGAATTCTGCAATTGTTTAAAAAAAATTTAGAAGCTTTATAAAATCAACAGAAACTTGGATTTCGGTTTTAACGTTACGGAGTTATTTCGGTTTCGAAACTCTAAACTTCTTCCAAACAGTTAATTAAGTGTTGGGGTAGGCTATGATACTAGTGTAAGTGCATATGTGCTCCTTGCCGTGACAACTACGGCTATGCAGAATCAAAAACTTTAAAACACTTAAGGACAATACACTAAAATCCCAAGATACAAGCCCAAACACTAAACTAAACAAACCCTAACTAGAGTTTTAGCTACTAGGTTGGGATTACAACCTTTGTAGATGGTCCTTTGGGTCTTCTTATCCTCTGCTTAAGCTCCTCGTTGGTATGGATCAAGCTTGGCCGTCGGCCTCCTCGTGTCGAAGTCGATCCACCTGAGAGTCGATGGTTCAAGATCTAACCTCAACAGTGAGGTAACTAAAGTACATAGTTTGCTAATCTAGGTAGCTTAGATGATATAAAGAATGTTTATTGGATTAATTTATCTCATTAACCCTAAGTTTCTCAACTGATAAGAGTGTTAGGGTTTGAGGAAGAAGAAGAGAGCAAAGGAGGAAGAGAATGTGAATTGAAGAATGAATGAAGAATGGCTAAGTGTTGATAACTATGAAGCATTTCTTTTTCAATAATAATCATAAGAATAAAACAACCATGCTTCAATAGTTATCCAAATGAATGAGTCATCCCAAGTAGCCATGTTTCAACCATACTTAAATAACACCTCATTCCTCCACCTTATTATCCATTTAAACAAATGGATTTAAAACAAAATGAGGTGTCTTTTTCTAGAAGCATTCTAGTGAAATTACTAGAATACCCCTACCATATATACATACCCGTATCCGTACAACAAATACCAAGAGATAAAATATAATCCAATAATATAATACTATAATGCGGCTTAATCCTAAGCCCGCTAGTATTATCCGTCCGAACAAAAATACATGTAGCTAGTACACGTATATGATCGAAACCCAGCACGTAAAACCATACGGCCTCTATATCATTTCGCCTGAACTAAGGAAACCCTCTGTGTGGGACTCTAAAGACTCCGCAGTACGCCGGTAGTGGGTTTAACTATAAGCACATCAGTGGCACTAGCTGTACGTAACGGCTAACTAGATACCTATCGAAAAGAAGGCCGATGAGCAAATTCATCCGAACTCTTACTGAGCTTGTCCGTGACAATCTCCGTACAGTCCGGTCTGTTCATCTGAGAGTATCGTATGCTTGGTCTAGGGGGTGGAAAACGTCAAACCCTTAATAACCTGACAAGTCGTGTCAGTGTGGCTTAAGACCATCCGAGAATCTACTGATCTGCCTATCAGTAATTCTCAATCCGCCCTGGCCAGGGACTTATGGTGTTGGCCAATCGAACATAGCGCGATATCGACTCCCTATACCAGGAGAGATGAATCCCCGACAATCGCTCACTGCCTCCATGTGGCTCGGGACTGTATCCAACTAAAACATGTTTATATGACTCAGTAGAGCCGTGGTAGGGTAGTAATCAAAGCACAGTGGGAACTCACACGTGACAAATGATGATCTCAGGTCGATAAAATATCCGTACTCATGTCACCAGAGAACTGCTATCTGACGATTGGTATAATACCATCTAACCAGTTCTCGGCGAGTCCGTACAATGTACTTACCCCCAGTGAGCACCTATATACGATCTTAGGTGCCAAAGACCAATGGCTGCGGGACCAACCATTGCCCCTCGTCGGGGTCTCGAAACATATACACCAGTCTACTCTGGAGTATCGATGCCCTGTCTCGATACTTTCTCGACTAGAGACATTTAAGGATGTGCTTATCGACTATCCAGCTTTTACAAGTATGATTGCCAGCACAATGCTGGTAGTCAAGCATTGATCCTACGGGCTTTATCAACATGTATTAATGATACGTAATAACAAGTAAAACATATGCATATGTTAAGATAAAGACAAACCAACATACTATCATATCGAGCAAGATTATCCTATACATACAAATGTCCAAGCATCCACTTGTATACATATACAATAATGGCTTCTAGGGCATACATATCCAGTAATTTTGTCGTCGCCCGTAGGACGCGGATTAGTCTAAATCCGTAAATATTAGATTTGGGTTGAACTTAGGTACTTTCTGCCATCAATTCAAGGATTTAAGGATCGTTACTCTTGTTTTAGATTAAGACCGACTTAAAATATATGAGCTTGTTTGATTTTCTCTTTAAAATCAAAGAAGTTTGAAACTTCAGGGGGGTTTAGTCTATTCTTAGACTAAACATTGGGCTTTGTGTTACCCAACAGTGCTAAGCACTAGGCCATACATTCTGTTTTGGGCTTTACATAAGCCAACGGTGCTAAGCACTATGCCCAGAAGCTTAAGCTTCATTATATGATATAATATCCTTCTCGCTTCAGTGTTCATGTGGATATCACTTGAGTAGCTAGTCTCTTGGTGCTTACGTGCCTTTCACTTGAATAGTGCTAAGCACTCATTCATATAGCGCTCATATGAATGTCACGTGAACCGCTGTTTTCATGGTCGCTCACGTTTCTTTCACGTGAATAGTGCTAAGCACTCATTCATACAGCGCTCACATGGATATCATGTGAAGCACTCTCTGTTTAGCTTCAGGCGCTCACATGGATATCACGTAACGCGCTGTCTTCATGGTCGTTCACGTGTATTTCACGTGAGTAGTGCTAAGAACTTGTTCATTTAGCGGTCACGTGGATATCACATGTCGCACTTTTGTTTGATTTTCTTCTCAGCGCTCACGTGAGACTTTAAGTCTCGGGCGCTCACATGGTTTTCACATGAGACTTTAAATCTTAGCGCTCACGCGCCTTTCACGTGAGATTTATGTCTCAGATGTCATCTTTTTGAGCGCTCACGTGGATATCAAGTGAGACGCTATCTTCTTGGCTTTTTTTGAGCACTCACGTGGATATCACGTGAGACGCTGTTTCATATTTTCTTTTGAGCATTCACATGCCTTTCACGTGAGGCACTGTTTCATGCTTTCTTTTGAGCGCTTACGCGCCTTTCACGTAAGACGCTGTTTCATTGGATGCACACATGTATATCACGTGAAACGTTGTTTCCTTGGGTTTTCACGTGAGACATTGTTCTCGTGAGACATGTTTTCTTAGGGTTTTCACGTGTCTTTCATAGGAGCCTTGCCATGTTCATGCAGAGATTAATAGAGTTAAACTCTAATTTTTCCTTGCAGATCTTTTTATATAAGAACTAATTTCTTCTTTTTTTGTGAGAACTAGGTTCTTAATCGTATCTTGAAGGAACTAAGTTCCTAAAATATAAATTCTAACCTTTTCTTTTCTTCTTCCATATTCTTTTCTTTTATTCATATGGGGTGGTAAAACATCATAGTCTTCACTTGGATCTTGAGTCTGAAGAACAAGATCTTCCCGATAAGAATTAAATTCTCTTTTTACAGAAAATTTGTCTTATGGATCTCAGATCCCGAGGAAGAACTAAGTCCTTTTAAAGGATTTAACCCGTACATCATACATAAGAGAGGCAGAAAGGGGATACTTTTATCTTTATTTTTACCCAAGTTTTGAACAAGGAGACGATCTTCTTCAAAAAGAGAATTAAATTCTCGAATGTTTTTGTGGAAGTTTATGGAGGGGATTTTCTCTCTCGCAGAAGCTTGGGGGGTCTCTTCTATATGAGATTTAATCTTTTGGGTCCTTTATATAGGGAAAGAGAAAAATTAATTTGTTTGATAAAATCTCTCATTGAAAGATTCTGATTGATTTTATAATCAATCGGATATGATTAAATCACTGTTGGATCTTTAATCCAACGGCTCTCTGTTTAACAGAGAATATATTTCTTGTTTGTTTAACAAGATTAGGAAAATATTTTCCTAACATAGAATTTAATTCTATCATGGATATTGTTTTAATCACCGTTGGATCTTAGATCCATGGGTTCTCTGTTTAACAGAGAAAATCTTTCTATGTTAGAAAGATTAGGGAAAATATTTCCGATATAGAATTTAATTCTATTAGATACTTTAATTCGTGATATTTTATCACCATTGGATTTTAAATCCAAAGATTTAGAGAAAAATCATTCCATATTAGAAAGATCAGGGAATATTTACCAAATAGAATTTAAATCTATCAGAAGTTAGCGCTTCAAATTGGGTTGCTCACGTGCTATCACGTGAGCGCTGCCATATACATATATGACAGCGACGCTCACGTGCTTAGCACATGAGCGTTTCCATAAGAATGCGACAAGGGAACTCACGCATTTAACACGCGGGGGCTGGTATAGGATTTAATCCTATCTGAAGCCGGTTTTCATGTGCTTTGCACATGAGTGCTCACGTAATATCACGTGAGGGCTATTATAGGATTTAATCTTAACTGCAGTAGGTGCTCGCGTGCTTTGCACGTGACCGCTCACTTGTTTAACATGTGGGGGGCTGCCCTTTATTCTTTTCATAAGGGAACAAATGTAGGCTTTGAGTCAAAAAATTTGGCGGGAACAAATACCCCCACTACTTTGCCCACGTAAATATGTACGTGGGTTAAGTAGTGCAAAGTAATGCATCGCCAGAGATTTGATGGCTTAGTAAAAAGGTTTAAATCCCTGTCACCCAAGGTTTTTTCAATTTTTATGAGCCGTGAGGGTCTCACAAAGTATTTTCTCTCTACAAGTCGAGAGGATCTCGTAGGTGTGTTTTCTCCTTAGGAACCGTGAGGGCTTCTAATTGTATTTTGCCTTTGCGAGTCGTAAGGATCTCATGCAGGTATTTTCTCCTTACAAGTCAAGAGGACACATACGTGTCTTCTTCTCCTCATTGGATGCAACTTTGTCATATATGGTCCATGGATAGTATGTAGTAGTCAATATGGAGACAGTCCGCAGGACAGGGATGGCTTAGAAAACTAGTTTAGATCTCTGTCGCGTAAGGCTTTTCAACTTTATGAGCCGTGAGGGTCTCATAAAAATATTTTTCCCTACGAGTCGAGAGGATCTCGTAAGTGCATTTTCCCCTTAGAAGTCGTGAGTAATTTTAAGTGTCTTTTCTCTTGAGAGTCGTAAGGATCCCACAAGAGCATTTTCTCCTTATGAGTCGAAAGGACCCGTAAGTGGCTTCTTCTCTTCATAGTTTGTGCTGAAGTGACATGATTTAGTTTATTTACTCGTTTTGGTGCGTTCGGTTTATCCTTCCCTTAGGCTTTTGGATAAACTTATCCTAACGTCAAACATACATAATCCTTGTTATCACAAGCGTCTGTTAGGTTGGTGGTGCTGGGTTTAGTCCATCGCACCGTTACATCAGCCGATATCTTCTCGATCCACGTCTACTCAGGTCACTGGTTTGAGTAGCCATGTACTTGTTGTATCACCCAACCCTACCATTGCAGGATACAACATCTCAAGTACCCCTCCTAGGCCGGTATGTCCGCATTGCCGTCAGATGGTTCAGTGTTAGGCGCTACCATGGTGCTCTACCTTGAGATCAGACTCCCTTATTTGAAGAGTCCTAGATAAGTCAGAGCCGCATCCGTCCGAGGTGGATTAACATCCAATGGTCTTTCGGCTTTGCATGTATTGCCATCAAGACCCGAAACTAGGAATATGCCATCACTTTGCTTTTTCTTTAAGGATGTCCGCCGATTCTTCACCGAAGTAGGGTAGACATCTATATGGTCTCTAGGCTGTATATACTTTTATTGAGATTTGGAGCTAGGATTTTGCCATCACTCCACTTTTGCTTTGACCCTTTGCTCCTTGTTGACGTTGCGTCTGTGCCCTGCTGGTATGAGAAGGGCGTCGAGATAATCCCTAGACTGTAGATATTGCCATCGAGATCTGGAGTTAGGATTTTTCCATTACTCCATTTTTGATTTGCTTGAGAAGCTGCTACTAAATCTTTCGGGTGATGAAGTAGCTATCAGTAGTCTTTAGGCTTATATGACACCGAGGAGACTCGAATTTTTACTAAAACGTGCTTGGTAGCATTCGGTGGAGCACATTGCTCACTTTCATCTGTTTGTGCCCGTGGATCGTATACAAGAGTCAATATTGACATACTTGTAGGGCAGAAATTTTTTAATTTTTAATTTTTTTATCCGTGACTGCTCTATCATTTCAGCTTTACATATCGCGAAAGCCACGATTGCCCAATCATTTCGGCTATTTTTTTAGTATTATTTTTTTACTTGCTGCTTTTTATTATGAGTTGCTCTATCATTTCGGCTATTTCATTTATTTTTACTCGCTGATTTTTATTGCGAGTTGGGAACTTGGAGTCTGATACCAACTTTGGCAGTAGTATCGCTACAACTGGAATACTGTCAAAAGCGACTCATCATATGCCGTGAAAGGGCTTAAGGTTTGATACCTGAGTTGGCATCAGCGTCGCTACAACTGGGATAGTGCCAGGAGCGACTCACCATTTACCATTGCCTTTTTGGATAGAGGTGTCTTAGAAGACGGGGTTAGGATCCCGTCGACTAAGACTTTTCAATGTTTACGAGGTGAGGGTCGCGTAAAGTTATCTTCTTCCTATGAGTCGAGAGGATCTCATAGGTGAATTTTCTCCTTAGGAATCATTAGGACTCCTAAGTGAATCTTGTAAGTCGTAAGGATATTACAAGAGTACTTTTCTCCTTGCAAGTCGAGAGGACTTACAAGTATCGTCCACTATGTGGAACTTGGGTTTGTTTAAGTTTATTTATGCCTATAGATTATATACAAGAGTCGAGATCGAACTACCTGCAGGGCAATTTTAGAAGGGTATATGATGGCTTAGGAATAGGGTTCAGATTTGTATCCTAAGGCTTTTAATTCTATAAGCCCTGATGGTCTCATAGAGGGGTGTTTTCTCCTTATGAGTCAAAAGGATCTCGTAAGTGTATATTCTCCTTGGAAATCGTGGGGATTCCCAAGTGTCTTTCACTTTTGTGAGTCATAAGGATCTCACTTAGGTGTTTTCCTTACAAGTCGAGAGGACTTTACAAGTGTATTTTTTACAAGTCTGCACCCTTTCGGGTTTTCACAAGCTCGCCGGCAGTCCTGCTGTTTTTACTCACGGAGCCCTTTTGGGTTTTCATCCGCACCCATTTTGCTTATGGCCCTTTTTGGACGAAAATCCGTAGATGGTTGTTCACCGCCGAAAGACAGAGACCGAGACATTAGGACGTCTGGCTTGAATTTTGGGGGCAGATGCTATTTATGTTAGTTATATGTATGCCCTAGAGGCCATTACTGTACATTGTATGTATATTGTAGTGGATGCTGGGACATATATAGGGAGGACTTTCTTGCTCGACATGATAGTATGCTATCTGGTTACTCTTTACCTTAACGTGTACATTGATTGTCTTTTTGTTACATGTTGGTAAAGCCCTTAGGATGTGTACTTGACTACCTGGACTATGATGCGGATCATACTAGTGGGGACATGGTAGTCCATAAGTACATCCTTCAAGGTCCCTAGTCGTGGGTGTATCGAGACGGGGCATCGATATACCAGAGTAGACTAGCGTATACCTTCTCGACCCATACAGATGGGCGATGGATGATCCCATATCCATTGGTGTTTGACATCAGAGATGATATACGGGTGCTCAGTGAAGACTGGGTACACTGGACGGACTCGTCGAGAACTCCCAGATGGTATTATACCTTACGTCAGATGGCAGTTCTCTGGTGACACTGGTACAGAGTAGTCTGTTGACCCGAGATCGTCATAGAGTCTTGTGTGGTTCCCACTGTGCTTTGATTTCCACCTTACCACGTCCAAGAGGGCGTGCAAAACGGTGGCTTTTGGGTACAGTCCCGAATCACATGGAGGCAATGAGCGATAGGAGGGGATTCGTCTCTCCCGGTATTGGGAGTTGATGTTGCGCTATGCACGACTGGCCATAACAGGAAATCCCTGGCCAGGGTTGCAGTGATATACTGGTAAGAGTTATCAGTAGTTTCACGAATGTTATGGACCCTACGTCGGCATGACTTATCAAGCTATTGGAGTCTGACGTTTACCACCCCTAGGCGAGATATGCGACATATCAGACGAACAGACCGGACTGTACGGTAAGTGTTACTGGTTGGATTCACAGGAGTGTGAGCGGGCTTGCTCGTCGATCTTCTGATCGCTCAATACCCGGGTGGCCGTTACGTTTAGTAGACCGCTTGCGGCTTGTGGGTGTTTGATATGATCATCATCTGCTGCCGGCGTATTGACGAGTCTTTAGAGTCCTACACAGAGGTGTCCTGGCTCAAGCGAAACGAAATAGGAGCGCATATGAGATATGTGCGGGACCGAGAATAATGCGTGTATGTGATACCGTATTTTATTCTCACGATGAATGTGTCGAATGGTTGTATGCGATATAACCTAGTTATCGAATCGAGGATTGATTCGATAAGCCGATACATTAGATATTAGTCGGTTATATGCGATATGACCGGATCGTTAAATCAAGTATTGATTTAATGATTTAATGCATAATTATATATTTGATATATTACTTTTCATTAACTAGTATTGGTTCACTTTAAATGGATTTTCTCACTTGATGTTCACAAGTTGTATATGTGATATACTTTTGTGCATTTGTTTGTATCATGTTTGATGATGCATGCTAACTTGGATTTGTGTAAAGACTTAAACCATGATTAGTGAATGGTTAGGGTTTCATTTCACTTATTTATTTATTTATTCATTTTTTTGTGAAAAGATAAAAGAAAAACAAAATGGTTGCTTTCAAAGATGAAGCTTGTTGAAGCTTCATGAAGGTTTGACTAAAGTGACCATTTTGTCTTCATGTCTTAACCTAACCATTCAACTTAACCCTTGTTTAGTCTCTACACTTAACCATGGTTGGTATATGATAAGTATTCATTTTCTTTTCTATTTTGAGATACTTATCATATTATCATCATCTTCTTCTTCTTCTTCTTCTTCAAGAAGAAAAAGCTTGTAACCATCAATGGTGATTTGATGAAAAGAGTGAGAAATCCAATTCTAAAGTAAACCCACTTCCTATTTCTTCATCCTCTACCTCTTGCCAAGTAGTATAGGGTGTTTTCTTCACAAGTTTCATGACTTGGTGAAGTGGGAGCTTGATCTTGTGATGCCTCGACGTAGATCATTTTCGGCATCGTAGTCGATGACCTAGCCCGCCCATTTCTCCGTTGAAGCCGACACTAGAGTCCAAGATCCGATTTGTATAGCGGAGGGACGTCTGCGTGGAGCTAAGGAAGTGGAGAACCGGATCTACGAAGGTTGTATTTCCGTTCACTTAGTTAAGTTGTTAACTATTCGCATTTGTTTCGCCTAAAATCTAGTTAACGATCCGCATTAGGGTTTCTCGGCACTTGTAAAATTTGAAATTGGCATGGTTGATACCTTGTGAGACCTCATTAGTGTGTCTAGGAACCCTACAGTGGTATCAGAGCCTAGCTAGAGTCTTAGGCGAAGTGTAGACGACGTTTGAAATCCGAATGAACATCGAAACCCTAACTCAAATTGCTCTCTGGAAATTTTCTGAAAATTTGGATTTTTGTGAATTAAAAATTGCCAAAAAATTCAGCAGGGAATTCTATGAGTTACTGTGAAGCACGTGATGCTAACTCGACCAAAGTGCCGTGGAACCACGGCCCCACCCTGGGTTTCGCGGCGGTTCCGCGGCCATTGTGGTGAGTTAGACCACGTGGCTTGCACAGTAATTCTTGTCTTGAAGTGCTGAGTCTTCTGGATATTTTTATATTTTACTCAACAGTTGAGTTTTTCTGGGGTTGTTTTGGGGATTCGATTATTCGATCGGATTATCAAACTTTGTCTAGGTGTTTTCCGGATAATTTTTGAATATGTTAAAAAGTTCGACCGGATATAAATACCCAATTTTTCCCCTGTCGGGAAATTTCCAAGTGTTGGATTTTTCTGTGGTTTAAAGATGTTCTAAGTAGTGCAAGTAACGCGATGGACCCTCTAGAAGACAACAAACCTTAACTCGATTATGTGACCGTCTTGAACTGCCCTTTGAACCTTAGTGTAAGTGCACGGCGGCGCCCCGGCCGTCAAACCGACGGCCAAATGCGGAAACGGTGATAAACTTTAATTTTGCGAACTTTGCAAACCGGCACCACCGCGCACTAAACCCCGGATCGGGCCATTAAACTAGATCTAGCTAACTACAAGATGGGAAGAGATATACCGAGTGATCCGAGTCCTCCGGTCTTCTCGTCGTCGTCCCGATCTCTTGCGGAAACTCCGGTCGTCGCCTCCTCGCCGGAAGGGCACCACATCGCCTGCATCTTTTACGGGCTCCCACCTCAATACCGAGGCAACTCGGGCACGAAGCTGGCAAGTCGACGTGCCCAAGACGTGCTGTAGAATGTAGTGTAGAATGCGCTTTGTCTCAATGGGGTTTGTAGTTGCCTTGATGGAGGAATCAACAAGATATGAACTTGGGATTTTTGGTAGCAATGGAAAATGAGATGGATGATTAATTTCCCACACCAAAAATGAAATCAACCCCACTCCAATTCCATGAAGTGGCCGGCCTCTTTTGAATGGTGGAGGGAATGAATATGAAGCATGAAGGGAGGTGATGGTAGTATAAAGCAAGAGGTGATCATATCCAAACATCAACCATACTTATCACTTTAATCAACCCATACCCATTCAAATCACAATTAATGCAAGTGATGGAAGAAAGATGCTTAACATATCATAAAGAATACAATTGCAAGAAACCCCTTCCACAAATGTTATTTGCACAATTGCAAATAACCCCCTCCATCGGAAAAGTCCGGCCGGGAAAGAACAAAGGAAAACCGGCCGGAACGGAATGCAAACTGGCAATTCCAGAAAACTGGTCCCGTAATAAATTACAGGAAAACCACGATACTGTGCATACACACCCGCATCTGTATTCCGCCCGGATACAAATGCAATGAGACAAAATCTACACTGTACTATACTAGGATCCGGCTTAAACCAAAACCGGCTAGTAATATCCGTCCGATCCTGATCCGTGCAATACCGCACGTATCTGATCGAACCCTGCCATATATCCATACGGCCTTTAGTACAAAACCGTCCGATCCTGATCCGTGCAATACCGCACGTATCTGATCGGACCCTGCCATATCTCCATACGGCCTCTACAGCGTTTCGCCCGAAAGCTGAGTAACTGAAAGTGTGGTGGACTCTAAAGACTCGTCAATACTATGGCTGTGGATTTAACCACTAGCACGTCAGAGGTATAAGCCAATACGTAACGGGCCACCAGCTATTGACCAAAAGGGTCGTCGACGAGCGAGCTCATCCTGACACCCTACTGAGCCTGTCAGTGACAATATCCGTACAGTCCGGTCCGTTCGTCTATGAGCATCGCATGGCGGGCCTAGGGGGTTGGTAAAAGTCAGACCCCCAAAAGCGGTACAAGTCGTGTCGGAGTGTATCCCAGAACACCCTGAGATACTACTGGAATACCTACCAGTAAATCTCCTGCCTTGGCCAAGGACTTCGTGTAATGGCTCTCCTAGACACAGCGCGACCTCACCCCCAATACCGGGAGAGACGAACCCCCGAAGATCCGCTCACTGCCTCCATGTGGCTCGGGACTGTACCCAACTAAAACCTGTTTGCACGACTCCTTTGAGCCGTGGTAGGGTAGTAATCAAAGTACAGTGGGAACTCACACGAGACAAATGACGATCCCCAGGTCGATGAACTAACCTGTACACATGTCACCTGGGAACTTCTATCTGACGTCAGGTATAAGACTAACTAGCATGTTCCCGGCGAGTCCTGTCCGGTGTACTCATAACCCAATGAGCACCTGTATACATCTTAGGTGAACCAACTGACACCAGTGGCTTGTGAGACCGGCCACCGCCCCTCGTCGGGGTCTCGACTGTATACACTAGTCTACTCTGGAGAATCGATGCCCTGTCTCGAAACTCCTACGACTAGGGACCTTTTAAGGATGTGCTTATAGACTCCAGCTCTCACTTGTATGATCGCCCTCATACTGCTGGCAGTCAAGCAAGAATCCTAGGGGCTCTATCAAACGTGCAATAGCGACCTGTCAGGTCACCTAAAGCAGTACACGATGATAAAGGTAAACCAGATAGCATACTATCATCTCGAGTAAGACTGTCGTCCCGGGATAGGTCCTCCTTCAATCATTGCAATCACGTGCCTGTGATCCAATAATTGACTCTGAGGGCACTATCTCCAACAATCTCCCACTTGCACTCAAGGCTAATTATTGCGATGTCGCATACTCACAGCCCGTGTGATACCGAACACCCAACTCCTCTACTGGTCAGTCTCACAAAGCTCGTTTGCGAAACTATTGCGTTCGAGGAATAGCCTCAGCGAGTGGATCCGCTCAGATGTATCTTTCTATGTCTCTCTAAATCTCAAGTTCGCGGAGAATGCCATCTCCCGAAATGAGCAATACCTGTCTTAGAATGTCTGGATGTCTGATGGGACCTAGCTCATAAATGAACTCCAAATCCAAACTTCTTTAGACTGTATCGTCAACTGAACTTAATCAGTATCCTGCGCCATGCCTCCCTCAGTATCTGCCTGGATCACCTGTCCAAAATACTGCCCCTCGTCAGAGGGAAAAACTATAACTCTGACAACCTCCTTGTCGTCCGGGTCACCTTGGAAGCCTGGAATGATAACTGTCTCCCAAATGAGGCTGTCGTTATCATATCCCTAGAACATCCACTTATGTTCTAAAACTGCTTCCGACTGTTTCTCCAGGATTGGATCAATATCAACTTATTGCATCTAGTGCAAGAACAACATCTGGTGTGGTACTTGACATCTCATGATTGACTCAATTGCCTAAGCAAGTGATCTGCCAATCATGCACATCCCTCCCTACTTTAGTCTATAAGACACCTTTAGAGAGGGTACTCCATCACCTGCAGGTACACTACCGTGCCAGGAGTCGTCCATTCTAAATACTCTTAGAATGCTGTCAAAGTACCCTGATTGGGAAACCACCCAAATCTAGATATAAAACCATAGACCTAGTAACCAGTATGTCTGATATAATGTCCAAGTCCCATGTGGAGAAACCACTGTGTGACGACCAAAGTATAACCGATCGTAGTATAGGAATATCACTTCCTACTACCTTCTCAACAGATCCATCCCCTATTCTGATGACGTCAAACCTATGACTGTCACATCAGAAATAGATGATCTATCTCCGCTATATCTGCTTTAGTCTATAAATAGACATAAGCCTGATGTCCACCAATGCTTCCGCTGCTCCCACTGACTACGACAACCCTCTGGCAGAGTCATATAGACGTGCACTTCTAAAGCTAGTTTAGAATGACGCTATATTCATCCTCCTGCCGGGTCTCGCAGCCTGGAACAACAACAATGGCAAGTGTGGGTAAACAAGAACTTCCCTGTCACCGTTCTTGAGGCTATCGGAGTACCTCTCGGGTGCCTGAAGTTACCCACCTTATCTGCGGAGTGGCCAATGGAATGTCAAATCATATTGAATCTTTAGGTTCCTTATCAAATCTTCAGTAATCGTTTGCGGTTCTGGAATCACTTCCAGTTCTACCATACTCCCACTACTGTTTTTGAAAAAATCCATTTTTATTAAAACTGTGGCGAGTCTAGAACAATATTACTATTGATCTGCCAGATGGTAGAAAATCAACCCTCGTCATAGCCTGGGTCAACCCACAAAACAGCCATTACAGAAACGTGCCTTGAGTTATCCAGAGTCTGGTTTTAATCATAAGCCGGACAACTCCCCGTATCTTAACAATGTTAAGATATGAACTGTACTATATCCAATATAGAACCAGAGGCACTGATTTAATTGAACCAGATTCAAACCATGCAGCTATCTCCAGTGCATGTCAACTAAATGGAAGGAGGCCGATCAGCGTTACTCAACTTAGGAATGCTTCCAATTATGAGTAACCTGAAAGAGAAGCAATTTCTCTTTATCATTACTATCAACTGAGTACCATACACAAGTATCTACATCTCCGATCACTTTGAAGAATCCCAATACTTGCTACACTTGGTTCTCTACTCTATTCAAATACTTATAACTCCTCAAAACTTAGACCCTGTGTTTCTACGAAACACATGTCTAAGAACTAGAGAAGTTAAAAGTAAACAGAATATAGTATGAGGACCAACCCCTCTGTCCTAATGGACACTGGACAACATACAATACTCTGTATAAGTCCGCTGAGTCTAACTCTTTCACTGTGTGTCGTAGGTTGAAAACTGTACTTATGGTTAAGAAGAATTACACCGCTGTTTAATGCTCCTTACCTAACCATCCACTGATATAGGTAAATGTCATCGACATAATATCAAAAGGTATATCTCACTCTATGAAAATAGACGTACAGATATATCAATTTGAAATTGGTGCACAACAGCGGATATTCAAAACCAAAAATTTGCCGACCGGCAAACAGCCCAGGTGATCTCCTCAAATATCACCGATTACAACGAATCCCGATATAATGAGGATGATCACCCAATTCCCAATAACTTACTCCCACTCATCATCTGTAAAACCATACAGATGTGAGAATCATACCTGGTAAATACATACCCTGGAGTAAGTGTCTAATCAGGAAATCAGTTTTCTTTTAACAGTACACAGTTGAACTGAAACATTGAAATGTTTCGATAGGGTATCCTGGTATTCCTAGTAATGCCTCTACCATTATCCAGATTCACAACTATAACCGTATAATTATTTGCCACCTCTCCAAATCCCTTTATATGTCTTTAGTCGTTACCTTCTGCACACCCCTTAGGCCAAATGGTTTTCTTCCTTCCCTACCGTTCGGCACCAGCCTATGGTTTGGAAGAAGACTATCCAATAAGCATAATGGGTGTACTGTCCTAGTCCTAGGAGCACTTGCAATGCGAGAGAAGGTGAAGATAAAAGACAACCGAATAAACCTTATTTCTATTTCTCCTGGACCAGAATCCATCCCCGAACTGGAACAAGTTCCTTTCGAGTTCGTATATAACCATACGATGGAGTATCCAATAAACTGTGGATCTTCGTAGTGATACGGAGTGTCCTGGAGAAATACAAAGGTGATTTAGGATTGGCGAAGAAATACTTGGTTTGGTCGTGAATATCAGTCGCAATTTACTTTGCCCTCTTACTAATCCCTTGCTTTGTCTTAATCTTAATACCTTCTGCACACCATTGTTATGCTAATTGGTTTTCTTCATTCCCCACTGTTCGGCACCAGCCTAAAGTTTGGAAGAAGACTATCCAATTTGCGTAATAGGTGTACTATCTCCTAAACTAAGGAGTACTCGTAACTTGAGAGGAGGCAAAAAGGAAAAGACAACTGAATAATCCTATCCGTTTTCTCCAGAACCGGAAACCATCCTCGAATTCCTTCGAGTTCGTATCTAACCATACGATGGTTTTGTCCAATGGAAGTGGACGTTCGTAGTAATACGGGGTGTTCTGGAGAAAAGGGTAAAAGTAGGAGTGGCAATGAGGTCTGCAACTCTGACAATCCAAAAGCCGGTGTAAAGAAGGTTCGGTCAACTTGGTCACTGAGTCATAGTCTTAGGGTCGGGTCAATGGTCGCTGCCAGAGAGAGAGAGAGAAAAGAAACACTCAGCGTGCACTCTATCCTAGATCAGAATGGTTACCAATTTATCTAATCTGGAAACCTCCCACTATACCTCAAATTCTCCTCCAAACCTTAAAGAAGAATTAGTCGGGGTCACCCGAGGAGTAAACTAACTCATCAGTGGGAATCGGGATCCAACTCTCATCGCATGATAACGTGACGGAATCCGCTCACGGTATCACACTCCAGAAGGTATGCGCATATCTGGAAAGTTTCAGTTCTTTTGAAACTCCCGATGTGATTTCTGCCCCATGCTCTTATGACCTTGACGAAGGTCAACAAATCATAAGTCACATGTCAAGTTCCAGCCGTCATTGTCCAGGTTAATTTGAACCCACCCGTACAAGCCCTTGACGAAGGTCAACAAGGCTATACGACTGTCCCAAACCAACACATCTATCTATGCAGCAGAAAAGCAACAAGCAGCTACCATGCACTATGTCTTGACGAAGGTCAACAAACATAGCATGAATACTACGTGCTACCTGTCTGAAACGACGGAGGGCTACGAATGGTTTCTGGCGAAAACCTTTAACGTAATGAACTTGATATCGTTGAAGGAACGGATAGCTTTTTAGAAAATATAGTGATGAAAACCTTTACTAAAGAGGTCACTCCCGGTAAAGGGATCTCGGCTCTTTCCCCGTAGAATGGGGTGCAGGATATTCCAAATGAATACCACGATGCAAAGCAAAAGTAATCGGCTATAGTGAAGTTAATGCCCTGACGCAAACTTCTGTCCAAGGGGTCACTCCCGGTGAAGGGATCTCGGCCCTTGCCTCGTCGACTGAGGAGCAGGATATTCCAAATGAATACCACGATGCAAAACAAAAGTGAACGTCCTTGCAACAACAGCTTTTTGAAAAGTGTTCCAACAACATCAGATTAGGTTTGTTTATCTTGCATTGATCCGAATCAATGCAGTCCCATCAATTGATCACACCACAAAGAACGAAAATATACTGACGTACGTATATGCCATCCGCATTCGCCACTGGGTCCCGTCATCACTCGTTAGGTTAGCTAACTAACGGCAGAGCGGGGACTGGACTAGCGCGGATGAAAAACATATACAACATCTACTAATATATATACCAATATATAGTATTTCGCTCAAGGCGTGAATAAAATGCAACATCACAGAAATGTACAGCATCACAGAACAATACAGATATCTGGGATCCCCGGGTTTCACAGAGCCACTACTGAAACCCGACGTTCCCCTGGTCGTGTGGATAGCCTGTGCAATGAAAACCTAGACCCCTACGGGCGCGGCAAGTCACCCGCCAAAACCTGAAGCGAGGCAGCCCCCTTCAGTACCGTGAATGGACCACTCAGCACTTCACGGAATCCGGTAACTTGGGCACCCCTCCTGGGTCAACCTGTACCCCCTACGAGTGCGGCGAATAGCCCGCCAATTCCAGACTGAAGCCCCTCCGTCTCAATGCTAAGAGATGCGGGCTTGTTGCCCTCCAGAACCCGGCTATCCGTGCACCCCAGCGCGGGGTAAACCTAGTACAGAAAGTAAAATATACATACAACGGGTACATCGACCGCAACCAGGTCGTGCCCCAAAAGAATAATACAATCAGGCAGTGACGGCAGTCCACATGTCGGACGCTCGCCCCGCAATATCAAAAGTACATAATACAACAGAAACTGTACTAGCATTGCATCCAGGCTATCCCCCACGACCGATCCGCAACATCACAGCAAAACACAGAACATCAACGTGAAAGTCACGTTCGCAAATCCGTCTAACCGGGCTATAGCAGTTAGACCGGATTTACCGATCGAGTGACATTCACGGTCGCAGATATAATGTAAATACTGTGAAATAATGTGTTTAAAATATCCGATCGATCAAAAATTAACAAGTGGGCCCCCAAGCAATACTGTAGCACTCACAGAAAATCTGGGCCCAATTTTAATATTCCAAAACCCCTATTTTTAGCCCACAAGGCCACTGAAAAAAAATGATGACATGATCCCTCATTCATGCGGCGGATCCGCGGCCTCCAGAGTGGTAATGGACGCGGATCCGCGGTCGTACGGAGGGATCGTGTTGTCGAATTTTTCCAGTGTTCTTAGAACTCCCTGCACATCATTTTGAGACAACCTGAAAAAATTTTCGAGACCAAAAATTTTCAACAGAAACTGATGCTAACAAAAATGCAAGTTTTGGAATTTTGGTCGATCGGAAATGTAAAACACATCAAACAAAGCTAGACGAAGTTAATGGCGAGGCTCTGATACCACTGTAAGTGCACGGCGGCGCCCCGACCGTCAAACCGACGGCCAAATGCGGAAACGGTGATAAACTTTAATTTTACGAACTTTGCAAACCGGCACCACCGCGCACTAAACCCCGGATCGGGCCATTAAACTAGATCTAGCTAACTACAAGATGGGAAGAGATATACCGAGTGATCCGAGTCCTCCGGTCTTCTCGTCGTCGTCCCGATCTCTTGCGGAAACTCCGGTCGTCGCCTCCTCGCCGGAAGGGCACCACATCGCCTGCATCTTTTACGGGCTCCCACCTCAATACCGAGGCAACTCGGGCACGAAGCTGGCAAGTCGACGTGCCCAAGACGTGCTGTAGAATGTAGTGTAGAATGCGCTTTGTCTCAATGGGGTTTGTAGTTGCCTTGATGGAGGAATCAACAAGATATGAACTTGGGATTTTTGGTAGCAATGGAAAATGAGATGGATGATTAATTTCCCACACCAAAAATGAAATCAACCCCACTCCAATTCCATGAAGTGGCCGGCCTCTTTTGAATGGTGGAGGGAATGAATATGAAGCATGAAGGGAGGTGATGGTAGTATAAAGCAAGAGGTGACCATATCCAAACATCAACCATACTTATCACTTTAATCAACCCATACCCATTCAAATCACAATTAATGCAAGTGATGGAAGAAAGATGCTTAACATATCATAAAGAATACAATTGCAAGAAACCCCTTCCACAAATGTTATTTGCACAATTGCAAATAACCCCCTCCATCGGAAAAGTCCGGCCGGGAAAGAACAAAGGAAAACCGGCCGGAACGGAATGCAAACTGGCAACTCCAGAAAACTGGTCCCGTAATAAATTACAGGAAAACCCCGATACTGTGCATACACACCCGCATCTGTATTCCGCCCGGATACAAATGCAATGAGACAAAATCTACACTGTACTATACTAGGATCCGGCTTAAACCAAAACCGGCTAGTAATATCCGTCCGATCCTGATCCGTGCAATACCGTACGTATCTGATCGAACCCTGCCATATATCCATACGGCCTTTAGTATAAAACCGTCCGATCCTGATCCGTGCAATACCGCACGTATCTGATCGGACCCTGCCATATCTCCATACGACCTCTACAGCGTTTCGCCCGAAAGCTGAGTAACTGAAAGTGTGGTGGACTCTAAAGACTCGTCAATACTATGGCTGTGGATTTAACCACTAGCACGTCAGAGGTATAAGCCAATACGTAACGGGCCACCAGCTATTGACCAAAAGGGTCGTCGACGAGCGAGCTCATCCTGACACCCTACTGAGCCTGTCAGTGACAATATCCATACAGTCCGGTCCGTTCGTCTATGAGCATCGCATGGCGGGCCTAGGGGGTTGGTAAAAGTCAGACCCCCAAAAGCGGTACAAGTCGTGTCGGAGTGTAGCCCAGAACACCCTGAGATACTACTGGAATACCTACCAGTAAATCTCCTGCCTTGGCCAAGGACTTCGTGTAATGGCTCTCCTAGACACAGCGCGACCTCACCCCCAATACCGGGAGAGACGAACCCCCGAAGATCCGCTCACTGCCTCCATGTGGCTCGGGACTGTACCCAACTAAAACCTGTTTGCACGACTCCTTTGAGCCGTGGTAGGGTAGTAATCAAAGTACAGTGGGAACTCACACGAGACAAATGACGATCCCCAGGTCGATGAACTAACCTGTACACATGTCACCTGGGAACTGCTATCTGACGTCAGGTATAAGACTAACTAGCATGTTCCCGGCGAGTCCTGTCCGGTGTACTCATAACCCAATGAGCACCTGTATACATCTTAGGTGAACCAACTGACACCAGTGGCTTGTGAGACCGGCCACCGCCCCTCGTCGGGGTCTCGACTGTATACACTAGTCTACTCTGGAGAATCGATGCCCTGTCTCGAAACTCCTACGACTAGGGACCTTTTAAGGATGTGCTTATAGACTCCAGCTCTCACTTGTATGATCGCCCTCATACCGCTGGCAGTCAAGCAAGAATCCTAGGGGCTCTATCAAATGTGCAATAGCGACCTGTCAGGTCACCTAAAGCAGTACACGATGATAAAGGTAAACCAGATAGCATACTATCATCTCGAGTAAGACTGTCGTCCCGGGATAGGTCCTCCTTCAATCATTGCAATCACGTGCCTGTGATCCAATAATTGACTCTGAGGGCACTATCTCCAACACTTAGGGTTTGGGGTAGTACGGCATGCCACATGTGAGGCGTTGGCTTGACCCTTCTACGGCTGGACCGTTGCTACTGAGGCACGAAGTGAATGTTTTTAAACTTATTTCATGTGTTGATCTGTTTCGGGAAAACTTAGGTGTTCGATTGTTCGATCGGAAAGTTTAACATTTTTATTTATCCGGAATGTGATACAATATTTGGAATTCACAAATAGTTATGAGATAACTAACATGAATGTTATAAACATAGCACTTTAGTCTCACTTGATCGGTTGCCACGGAATTTTGATGTGATCAAAATTCCGTCGCAATCACGTAGCGTACGCGGATACTCGCCGGTAAACTTAATAGACAGCTACGCCCCATAGCCCCGACCAAGTGACTGTAGGAGAACCCCGTTGCCGAAAGCATCCGTTCGGGTGCTCGCGGCAGCGGTGTTCCGCCTTGGTGCACTTCGTCGACGGTGTCGGGGGTGCGGACGCCTACTAAAGTTTGCGACGAGCATTCGATCAGGATGTCGGGAATCTTGTTGAATTGCCCGACTTGATATTGAAAAGAGTTTTCGATAATGAGACTAAAATGCGGGGTTTATAATTGTTAGGCATGCGATGTCTAAGGAATTCATTTGATTAGGCATGCGATGTCTATGGAGGTTGCGGATTCCAACTATTGTAGTTTTACACTTTCTTTTCTGTGACCGTAAGTGTAATATGTGATATCGCCGGTTTCGTTGCTATATATCAACGACAATTGGGATACGCATATTTACTTACGTTGATGACATGTGATGTTATGTGTTGCTGGATATGTTATATTGGATCGTCGTGTTTGAATAGCCGGGTTTTTTTTTATGTGAGATGAGTGTTCTTCATTTTCATTCATGTAAAAACTTGTATGTAATATTCTTTTATTGGGGCACTTCCAGGTTGCGGAAGATGTCACCCTCTGTATATTATTTACTTTTCCGCACTAGGATAGACCCAAGGAGGGGAGCACAAGTAACCGGGTTCTGGAGTCCAGTGGGAGACCAACTCGAGGAGTCGAGTCCGGGTCTCCTAACTCTAGAATTGGTAGGGTTGCTTACCGCTCTCGTAGGGGTCTAGGGGTGTGGGTTTGGCTATTCATCACGACCGTGGAATCCGTGTTTTATACTGGCTCGTATTGAAAACACGGACGTCCTAGTATATCCAATATTTCATATGTTTCTTCTGCTGCGATATTTGTGATGTGATCATGTGATATGTTCTGTGATGGATACTTTATATAGTATATATGATATATTATATAGACGTTACTTATGTTTTACACCCACGCTAGCCCTGCCCCGCTCTGCCGTTAGTTACCTAACCTAACGGTGCATGAGGGGACATCGAGGCGAATGCGGATGGCATAAGTGTACGTCGTATTTATCTGTGATGTTTAGGTACTTTAATGATGGGACTTCATTAATGTGATTAATGAAAGTAAAAGAAACCTAAAGATGTTGTAGAATCGAATTTCAAAAATAAAACAGGTAGCTACAGTTCTTACTTTGCACAGCGGTATATATGATATATCCTGCACCTTATTCGATAAGGAAAGGACCGAGATCCCTTCACCGGGAGTGACTCCTTTAGCAATAAATGGCAGATGCTACACACTCGGTTTGTCTTTTGATTGCTTTTAAGAGTTTTTGCTTTGCACAGTGATATATATGATATATACCGCACCTCATTCGACGAGGAAAGGACCGACGATCCCTTCACCGGGAGTGACTCCTTTAGCAAAACTACAAAAGCCTAAAAAACACTCCATTTTAAAATCATTTGATTCTACAACGATATCAAGTTCATTACGCAATAGGTTTTCAGAAAAACCTGTCGTAGCCCTCCGTCATTTCAGATAAGTCCTACTTAGTATTCGTGCTACATTTGTTGACCTCCGTCAAGGCGTAGTGTGCGGTAGCTAACTAGTATTTATCTGCTTATGCATATGATGCAGATTGGATTAGGGTAGTCGTGCGGCCTTGTTGACCTCCGTCAAGGGTCGTGCGGGTGGGTTTAATTCGATCAAGAAATGATGGGTTGAACTTGACTAGTAGCCTATGGTTTGTTGACCTCCGTCAAGGTCATAGGACGCTAGGGGCAAAATATTATCGGGAATTTCAAGTGTTGAAATTTGCAATGAGATTGCATATCTTCTATGAGATAGTTGGATCCCGATACCCGCTGCGAGTAATTGTTACTCCTGGGAGAGTTTTACACATTACAATTAGCCGATCATAGGTGTCTAGAAAGGTGTCAACGGGGTTACGCCTCTGGGAAAACGAGGTTTACATTAATTAGGTCCGTGCGAAAGCACGGGGAACCTCCCTCAAAGTACCGACACTGGCCTGGCTGAAAGATTGGCGAACTTGTAGTGTGTAATTAATCCCGGCTAGTCTTTCCTTTTTGGGTTTGAAGGAAGATTTGATAAAAAGTAGTGGGAGCCATCCTGATTAGATAAAATAATAACCAATCTATTCTTGCAAGAGCGCACGCTGAGTGTTTTCTTCTCTCTTTCTCCAGGTAGCGACCATATCACGCCTTAATCAAGATAATAATACGGAAGTATTGACCGAACCCACTTGTTATACTGAGCTAGGGAACGTTGGTCCCGCTCCAACTTATAATTGTTATAAGACAGAGCAGGAAATAGGGGATTACCGGAATTCCCGTGCCGCCCAAACGAAGAGAGTGCATGCTGATGCATCATCATCGGGTGTGTTCATTATAAAGAACTGTTTCTCAGTATCCTCCGCATCCTGGGTATATGATACCGGATCAGGATCCCAGATATGTAATCTGTTACATAGGGCTGCAAAAAGGTAGAAAAACTGAGAACGGGTGATAAGTTTCATGAGGCAGAAATCGGGGCAAGTGTTGCAGCCAAGTCTGTTGGTCACTGTCACCCTGTATTACCAATACATTGATTCTGAACGAATGTTATTAGATACCGAACCTGATATACAAAATCATATCAGTCTCTTTATTTGTAAAGAAAGGATATAATCTTGTATTGTTGGATAATGTTTTGAACATTTCCTATATCAAAAGTTGATCGTTTCAGGCACGTTATCTAAAAGCATTAACGTTCTAAATCAAACTACAGTTCCTTGTATACAGAACACACATAAGATGAAGAGTTCAGAAATGAACGAATTCTTCTTGAGGTATTGTAGACTAGGTCATATCAATGCGACCCGACTAGCTGAAGTTACATATAGATGCATATTTAAATTAGTTTGAATTTACATCTTGTGAAACTTGCCAGTCATGTCACAGAGATAACATGACCATAGCTCTGTTTACTGGAAACAGAGAAAGAGTTAGTAAACTCTTGGGATGATACATGTTGATGTATGTAAGGTCCCTTGTCTGTATATGCCAGGACTGGTTCTTTGTACTTCGTTACATTCTCTGATAATCTCTCAAGATTCAGACATATGTTCCTGTTGAAACACAAGTCCGAACCTTTTAAGATATTTACAGAATATGATTTAGAAGTAGAAAACCAAAACACGGGTATAAGTATTATGTCCTTTGATGAGATCGAGGAGGAGAATACTTGAGCATGGAAATCCTGGATTATTCTAAAGGAGAATGAGATTCTCTCTCAGCATTACTCCTCCGTATACACCATAGCACGATGGTATATCGGGGTGGAGCAATAGCACCCTATGTGATATGGTGTGCTCTATGATGAGTACTACTGTGTTTCCTATTTCCTTTTGGGAGTTATGCACTTGAGAAGCTGCATACCAATTGAATTGGGTTCCAATCAAATCAATTGCCTACCGCTTCATATGTGATATGGAAAGGGAAGAGCCCATATCTTAAGTTGGTTAAGATTTGGGGTTGTCCGGGCTATATCTAAAAGCATAATCCGGACAAGCTCGAGGCAAGGTCTGTTATGTACAACTGGAAAGGTTCCAGCTATACAAACAACAGCAGATGATTTGGTAGAACCAAAGGATTCAGTAGATTCCAACGAACCTCAGCCTCTCCTCCGATCTAGTAGGATTCCTCACCCACCTGAGAGATATTTCGGTTTCTCTATGACAGTGGGAGCGAGGATTGCATCATGAGATGATGACCCAACTAGTTTCGAGCTGGCCATCAGGAGTGGGACTCTGTAAGAATAGCTGGATGCTTAGTGATCTGAGATGGAATCCTTATATACCAACAAAGTATGGACTTTAGTTGCTTTATCTGAAGGGTTAAATCCCCATCAGGAGCAAGTATATCTTGAGAAGATTGCTTGGTGTATATGGAAAAGTTGAGACTTTCAAAGGTAGACTTGTTAAAGGTTTGCATCATTAACCAGGTATGGATCATGATGAAACCTTTTCTAAGAAGCTATGCTTAAGTCCATCCGGATCCTACTTGCCATGGCTACATACCATAACTACGATATCTGGCGGTTGGGTGTCATGACTGCTTTTCTAAATGATGTTTTAGAAGAGAGAGTCTATAAGTACACAGTCAGAGGGCTTCGTAAACAGTGGGAGCAGCGGAAACGTGTACAAGATGCTTTATAGGATAAAGTAGGCATCGCGGAGTTGGAACATCTGTTTTGATGTAGTAGTCAAACAGTTTGACATCATCAAAATGGTAGATGAACCTTGTATATACAAAAGGGTAGTAGGGAGTATGGTGATGATCCTCGTAGAGTACGTGGATGACATACTCTTGATAGGGAAGGAGTTTCCTATGCTACGCTCGGTCAATCTCCGCTTATCACAATGATTCTCCATAAAGGATCAAAGTGATACCTCCTAAATCCTGGGTTTTAGATCTATGAGATAGATCTAATTGGATGTTAGGATTCTCACTAGTTGTAGTGAGATGGTATCAATCGATCCTGGGGAGAATCACTGGAAGGGTTCCAGAGTGATAAGGACGACTGAAAGTCAGTCACAGGCATTGTCTTTACCCTCAGTAAAGGGACGGTATGTTGGAAGAGTTCCAAGCTAGATACCGTGGCTAACTAGACGATAAAGGCAGGATACATCGCTACTTAAGATGCTACCAAAGAGGATGTTTGGGTGTATATTGGTTCATGAGATGAACTACGTTCCAACCATTGTGAGACAATGGAGTTATGGCTTATGCCAAGGAACGCCGGTCCCATCAATGATCCAGACATATTCTAAGGCAGTGTCACCTGATCATGGAGATGGTTGATCTCCAGGGTGATCGAGGTTAGGAGAGTAGACTCAGAGGACAACACGGCGGATCCACTCACAAAGGCCTTTTCCCAGAGAGAGACTTTTATGGGATGGTTGAGTATGAGATACTACAACCACTGCTATCAGATGGCCCTAGTGCAAGTGGGAGATTGTTAGTTATATGTATGCCCTAGAGGCCATTACTGTACATTGGATGTATATTGTAGTGGATGCTGGGACATATATAGGGAGGACTTTCTTGCTCGACATGATAGTATGCTATCTGGTTACTCTTTACCTTAACGTGTACATTGATTGTCTCTTTGTTACATGTTGGTAAAGCCCTTAGGATGTGTACTTGACTACCTGGACTATGATGCGGATCATACTAGTGGGGACATGGTAGTCCATAAGTACATCCTTCAAGGTCCTTAGTCGTGGGTGTATCGAGACGGGGCATCGATATACCAGAGTAGACTAGCGTATACCTTCTCGACCCATACAGATGGGCGATGGATGATCCCATATCCATTGGTGTTTGACATCAGAGATGATATACGGGTGCTCAGTGAAGACTGGGTACACTGGACGGACTCGCCGAGAACTCCCAGATGGTATTATACCTTACGTCAGATGGCAGTTCTCTGGTGACACTGGTACAGAGTAGTCTGTTGACCCGAGATCGTCATAGAGTCTTGTGTGGTTCCCACTGTGCTTTGATTTCCACCTTACCACGTCCAAGAGGGTGTGAAAAACGGTGGCTTTTGGGTACAGTCCCGAATCACATGGAGGCAATGAGCGATAGGAGGGGATTCGTCTCTCCCGGTATTGGGAGTTGATGTTGCGCTATGCACGACTGGCCATAACAGGAAATCCCTGGCCAGGGTTGCAGTGATATACTGCTAAGAGTAATCAGTAGTTTCACGAATGTTATGGACCCTACGTCGGCATGACTTATCAAGCTATTGGGGTCTGACGTTTACCACCCCTAGGCGAGATATGCGACATATCAGACGAACAGACCGGACTGTACGGTAAGTGTTACTGGTTGGATTCACAGGAGTGTGAGCGGGCTTGCTCGTCGATCTTCTGATCGCTCAATACCCGGGTGGCCGTTACGTTTAGCAGACCGCTTGCGGCTTGTGGGTGTTTGATATGATCATCATCTTCTGCCGGCGTATTGACGAGTCTTTAGAGTCCTACACAGAGGTGTCCTGGCTCAAGCGAAACGAAATAGGAGCGCATATGAGATATGTGCGGGATCGAGAATAATGCGTGTATGTGATACCGTATTTTATTCTCGCGATGAATGTGTCGAATGGTTGTATGCGATATAACCTAGTTATCGAATCGAGGATTGATTCGATAAGCCGATACATTGGATATTAGTCGGTTATATGCGATATGACCGGATCGTTAAATCAAGTATTGGTTTAATGATTTAATGCATAATTATATATTTGATATATTACTTTTCATTAACTAGTATTGGTTCACTTTAAATGGATTTTCTCACTTGATGTTCACAAGTTGTATATGTGATATACTTTTGTGCATTTGTTTGTATCATGTTTGATGATGCATGCTAACTTGGATTTGTGTAAAGACTTAAACCATGATTAGTGAATGGTTAGGGTTTCATTTCACTTATTTATTTATTTATTCATTTTTTTGTGAAAAGATAAAAGAAAAACAAAATGGTTGCTTTCAAAGATGAAGCTTGTTGAAGCTTCATGAAGGTTTGACTAAAGTGAACATTTTGTCTTCATGTCTTAACCTAACCATTCAACTTAACCCTTGTTTAGTCTCTACACTTAACCATGGTTGGTATATGATAAGTATTCATTTTCTTTTCTATTTTGAGATACTTATCATATTATCATCTTCTTCTTCTTCTTCTTCTTCAAGAAGAAAAAGCTTGTAACCATCAATGGTGATTTGATGAAAAGAGTGAGAAATCCAATTCTAAAGTAAACCCACTTCCTATTTCTTCATCCTCTACCTCTTGCCAAGTAGTACAGGGTGTTTTCTTCACAAGTTTCATGACTTGGTGAAGTGGGAGCTTGATCTTGTGATGTCTCGACGTAGATCATCTTCGACATCGTAGTCGATGACCTAGCCCGCCCATTTCTCCGTTGAAGCCGACACTAGAGTCCAAGATTCGATTTGTATAGCGGAGGGACATCTGCGTGGAGCTAAGGAAGTGGGGAACCGGATCTACAAAGGTTGTATTTCCGTTCACTTAGTTAAGTTGTTAACTATTCGCATTTGTTTCGCCTAAAATCTAGTTAACGATCCGCATTAGGGTTTTTCGACACTTGTAAAATTTGAAATTGGCATGGTTGATGCCTTGTGAGACCTCATTAGTGTGCCTAGGAACCCTACAATTTAGACTTCTCCATCTACCTCTCCGAAGATACCAAGTTGATTTATGGCACCATATATCGGAGATTTGGACAGATGCGACCGTTGTAGCAGACTTCATCAGATTCCCTCTCATTTGAGGGTTTTTTTATTATTGTTGAGACGCTCTTTTCTGCAGGCACAAGCCCCTGTAGTTAATTACGTTATCGCATTCACTTTCTCTTGCTTCAGCTGTTTACTTCGTGTCGTGCTGTGTTTGTTTTATTTTAGGTTTCCCGTGGATTGTATACGGAGACTAATTTATGTCGTCGCCCGTAGGGCGCAGATTAGTCCAAATCCGTATATTTTAGATTTGAGTTTGTTTTATTTAAGGACCGTTAATCAAGTTTGAGATTAAAATCAACTTAAATATATGAGAATTGAGGCTCAATTTATTTTAAATTAAGGATACATTAGTCCTATTTGAGACTAAGATCAACTTAGTAATATATTAAGGATTATTTTTATTTAAGATCCAACAACAGAGCATTTGGGCTCAGCTGTAAGAAAATTTTTCAGAGAAACTTAGCCAATTTGAACTTAGTCTGATCAGTCACTTTTTTTTGTTCAAAAGTTGTTACGTCCCGCTTCCTGGTATACGGATAAGGAGACGTGACTAGACCCGCGACGTATTTACTCAGAAGTAAACACGTTAAGCGTAAATAAGCAATATAATATAAATGTACACAAGAAAGACATGAGATGTAAATGAAAAACAACTTTTTATTTATTAAACATCCTTTACAATACAACTGAAAAGTAAATACAATGTGGAAAGCAATGTCTAAATAATGGCATGAACTGAAAGTAAAAGCATATACAAGTGACTAGAGCTCGGGGTCCTCGATGAACTGCTCCAAGTCTTCTGAGCTGGGCTCGATGTTCATCACAGAATACTGCATTTTATACCGCCCATTCTTATGCTCGTGTGTTTATAGGTAGGTACTTTTAATCCGTGTTTGTTACATATTTACAGAATACAGGTTTCCAGTACAAATATTGCAATTCAAGACAAAATCTCCACAGTTACACCAAATACAGAACATCTGTTGACAACAGATAAAAGCCGGGTTCCGGTCATCCATATCCGTCCGGTGCTGCGTACCGGTTCCAGAGACAAGGCATATGACAGCGGTCATTCGTGTCTCGGACAAGCACAGAGCACGAGAGGGGCTGCACAAGAATCAATGGGTGCACGGAGCTCGAGGGAGATAGAAGTCAAAAGTGAAAAAGATAATGCAATCTTGGACTAAGAATCTGAAGATATTCTGGATGAAATTATCAGAAAATACATGTACCAGACAACAGGGGACAGCAGACCAGGGAAGTACCAAGTTGCCCACACCCTAACCCTACTGTAGGGGCGCGGATCCGCGGCCAATAGGGGGCATAGGCGGCGGATCCGCGGCCGTACACAGGGTTCAGGGCACGGGCTTTGGGGGGTAGGATGGTCTTTTCATGTGGGTCCAGTTTGTTGCCCTAGATTTCATTTTCCCTGCCTATAAATACAGCAGATTTGAGCTAAGCCAAGGGTCCAATTTTGTGTTCCTCTTTTGTAGTTTTTTGTATAGTTCTTCTTCTTCTTCTTTATTCTTCCTCCATGGAAATGTAGTGAGAGCTTTTTGTGGATGTGAATAAAGATGAAGGTTTTTGTATTATTCTTTTTGTGTAGCTTCCCCCTTGAGCTCTCTACCTTAACTTGATCTTGCAACCTCTTAAGTGAGCTTGCAAGTTTAAGTTTTGGTCATTGGTCTCAAGGGGTTGTATTATTTCGTTCTCTCCTTAGTGCTTCATTTCACATGCGTTCTTTACCCTTCTCTTGATCTTGCAACCTCTTGATTGAGCTTGCAAGTTTAAGGGTTGGCTATTGATCCCATGCTTGTTTTGAGCTCTATGGTTCTTGTAATTCCTTTCTTGCATTTTTCATTCTTGTCTTTAATTACTTGCAATTTATTACCATGCACTTTAATTACTTGCTTGTAATCTTTTCTTTTCTTTTCTCTTTTCTTTTGCTCTCTTTTGTTCATTTTGTGAATGTTGTAATTATTGTTGTTGTTAAGAATCCATATGATATTGTAAGTTAACATTTCTTTGCTCTTTTCCTTTTCCCGTTATTTTCCATTGAACTCCGCCCAAACCATACGCAAGCGCTCCGTTAGGCACCGTACCCTGATAAGGTAACGGTGACTCCTAACCGCGACCGGTTGCGTTCGGTTTGGCCGGAGGCGAAAGCAAGAGAAAAGAACGGAAGGACAAGGGTAAATAAGCCGGATTCCATGAATACCGTGCTTAAATCCCCTAATCCACGTTGTTGCCGATTGCTCGAGCTTCAATTGGTCAAGACTCGGCTCAAAGGTTTTGAGTACGGATTTCTTTAGCTTACAATCTCGTATTTTCTTCTTAACAACTTTATACTTGCAAATAAACACATAGGTTAGATCAAACAAACATACAGATTCTTTATTGACTCGTAAAAGACAAGAAAGGACATACAACCATCTCCCTGTGGATCGACCCGTGCTCAACCGGCTAGCTGCATAGCGACACCGTCTTGATTGCGGTTAACTTTAATTCTTTCAATCACTCGATCTCCAGAGAGTCGGGTCCTCCTGACAACATTCCAAAGAAAGAATAGAAAGGGAATGTCGTCAGCGAACAATCGCTCGGTAAGTCCTAAAGATATAGAAATAGAATAGACAGATAAGAGAGAATATAACTGTATAATGTATGTTTGTTATACTAACGTAGTTGTTTGTAGCTTGGTACAGAATATGCCAGTGTATACGAGAGGAGTCCAACTATTCCCTGGACTAAGGTATACGGAGCACAAGGAACCGTTAAGCCACGGAACAACAACAACGGATATTCAGGTTAGGTGTATTAAAATGACCATCATCGTGCCACTTTTAACACATTCCGTACCAATATACCCCATTAAAAAACCCCCGTAATGTTTATTGTGTTGTTTTATAGATGTAAGACTTGCCGAAACCATATATCAATTGCTCGTGTAAACGGATAAGGATGTAAACGGATAGTCATGTAATCAAGTCAATGTATATCCATGGTTTGGTCAGTTCAAGTCATGTTATATGGATTCATGTTGTAATGTATTCATATATGGATTGTTTTCAGATTAGACTGAGACTCCGTTTGAGTCAGACATTTAAACATAATTTGATTCCTGAATTAGGTTTTAGAGTTATCGGTAACTGCTGCACATGGATGGCAGGATTTGTGACTTTTTCCAAGCCAAATTACCATTGATAACCCCGTTTTAGTTTTCTACCTTAAATAGGCAAGCACCTACTTTCTTCGGCTCCCTGAGGCTCAAGAGAATTGGTCCTGCTTAAACCTATATTTACTAGGGTCCTTATTGTAAATTAATAAACTTGAGGGGGTTTTATGAAAAAATAGTTTAGTCGTATTTAGGGTTTTCATGGATGTAATTTTTAAAAGTGAAGTATTCTAATGATTATAAACCTAGATTGAATAGTATATGGTATTTTAGTGTAAATTGGAATTGTATAGATTTATGATGGTATATTCATGAAATTTGTGATTCCTTTGTTTAGAAAACATAGAATTTATTATATATATTTTGATAATATATATATATATATAATTATTAAAAATAGAATTTATTTATTAAATAGAAAATCACATTATTCTTAAAAATTTTATAAAAATTTCATCGAGATCGGATGCTCCGTGAGGAGGTCTGCATCTCACTCTACTAGTACCGAGAATGTGCGATAACCCGCACCATCCAAACCGGGTTCCCCAAAATGGGTTGTAGAGACTTAATTGCAAGGAATTTAATTAAAACAATCTTAAAGAATATGGTTTTATTAGTTTAAGGTATTTTATTGTAAAATTGTATTGATCCCACAAAATACTGTTTCAAAAGACATCGTGCTATGTCATGATGAGTGTTGTGATGAGATAGGTCATTACCTCGTGAGTTTTCTAAAAGTAATATGAGCAAATATAATGAAAGATGTCGAATAGAAAGTTTGTGGTATTTAACCGTAAAAGTGAAATAAAAGTTGCATAGCATTGTATTTTAAATTAAAACTTGTTTTCAATGTTGGTTTATGGTTGCTAAACAATATATAAAGAAAATATTGATTTGTTATAAAGAAAAGTTGGTTTTTTTAATAAATTAGAATCGGATGTCGGATTAACTCCACTTTCGACAAGTTTTGAAAGGAGATCTTTTTAGAATAGGAGGAGGGGAGAGGAGAGGGGACTTAGTGGATTATATGAGAGAGGGGAGGTAGAAGAAGGGATTGAGAGCTTCGTGGAGTCGCGGTGTCGCCGGATTTTCCCGAATCGTCGCCGAAACATGACCTTGGGCTAACTCCACTTGTACAACTTAGTTGACTTGGAAAAATTTGAGAGTTTTGATGATAGATTTCAAAATAGAAAGGGCTAGGGTGTGTGATGATATTTATAGGATAGAATTAGGGTTTTGTGAGTGAAGATAGAATTAAAATGTATTAAAAATAGAATTAAAAAGGTGAATTAACACTCTCTGAATAAATGCAGAATAATCAAATAGTATAGAGGTAATGGGGTAGGCCAAGGGGTGTAGTGTTAAAAATTTGGAGGCATTTCCTACGGGGGGGGGGGGGGGGAGGGGCGGCGCCGCCGGCTCTTTGGCTAATCTCGCCGGCCATTGGGTGAGGGTGGGTGCTTGGATGAATGCTACGTTTCTTGGTCTGTCTAAATACCCTTTTGCACATGTTTATTTAATCTGACTTTTCATTTTTACGTGTATTGCAAGTGTAAACTTTTGGACTTCCAAAAAGTTTTAAAAAAATCATTAAAAATAATATGTGGCTGTGGGATTCGAACATAAGGGCTATGTCATAGCAGTGTAAGGCTTTACCAATGAGCTACAAGTGCTTCTTGCTGTTCTAAAACAAATTAAATACTTATAGCATACTCAGGGTTGAAAATTCTCCATTTAGTACTTTAACTTTAAACAAATTTCTGTACATTAAAAAAACAGAGTCGTTACAAAAATGATAGGCACTTATATGGGCTTTGTTTGTTCAGCCTCCTTTTTATGCAAAAGTGCTAAGCACTTATTTGACGCTCTGACACTCACATGGGTATCATGTGAAGCATTCAATTATGGGCGCTGCCCAATCAGTGCTAAGCACTCAATTATATATATAGCGCTAAGCACTTTTCTCTCTTTTTTTGGCGTCCACATGAGGAGCACGTGCGGCGCTGGGCGCTGCCCAATCAGTACTAAGCACTCAGTCGTTTTGGCTATATCTGAAGTGCTAAGCACTTTTATTCAGCGTCCACGTGTATTTCACGTGAGGCGCTGGCCTTTTGATTTGGGCGTCCACGTATTTTTTACGTGAGGCGCTAGGCGCTGTTGAAAAGACGCTCATGTGAGAAACGCATGAGGCGCTAGTCTATTTTCCTTTTTTTAGAGATTAAATCTCCGTTAATGGCATTTTGACCATTAATGATCACCAAGATCTTTGTTTTGAAGATCTGGGATCAGGTTTTTCTTTAAAAATTAAGTTCTTTTATAAGAACTAAGTTTCTTTTAGGGTAAAACACTATTTTCTGAGGAATTAAATTTCTCTAGGATAGGTTCTTTTTCCTTTTGTTTTTCTTTTGGACCTAGTTCTTTTCTGAATCTTTGATTCTCCAGAACAAGATCTTCCCGATGAGAATTAAATTCTCAACTTGTGTGAGACTTGTCCTGTGGATCTCTAATCCAGAGAAAGAACTAAGTTATTTGAGAAGAGTTAAACCCTTAAAATAGGTAAAAGAGATATTTTGATCTCTGTGTTTTCTTTACCTTGCGTTTTTTGAAGAGGAAAGTCTTTTTCTTCGAGAATTAAATTCTCTGTTGTTTTGAAAACTTTCTGTCTCTTTCATAGGCTTATGAGTTTTTTTTCTTTAACCGTCTATCTCTCTCTCCCCGTGAGACTTGAAGTCTCGGGTCCTTTATATAGGAGGCAAATTGTTAATTAGTTTTGAGAAAATCTCTCATTGAGAGATTTCGATTGATTTAATTGGTCTCAAAATTGATTTGGGGAATTTTACCCACCGCTGGATTTTTGATCCAAGGGTTTCTATTTTACAAAATACGTTTTCTTGTTTTTAACGAGATTGGGGAAATATTTTCCCATATACAAAATTTTATTCTGTCAAACGGTGATTTTTAATTACCATTGGATTTTTAATCCAAGGGCTCTCTGTTTAACAGAGAGCTATTTTTTTTGTTTATAAAGATTGAGCAAATATATTCCCAAAATAGAATTCTATTGTATAATTGGATCTTTTATCCAACCGAGAGTATCTTTCTTATTTAGAAAGATTTGGGAGATATTTTCTCTTAATGGAATTTAATTCTATATTTTGATGATTTATCATCTCCATTAGATATTTGATCCAACGGCTCTGTTTAACAGAGAGTATCCCAAATTCTCATGTAGAATTTAATTCTATTGATCTTGATTTGGGCGCCGGCGCTCACGTGTTGTGCACGTGGGCGCCACTTAAGAATTTAATTCTTATGGTGGGTACTCCCATGCTTTGCACATTGGCACCCACGTGATGAATACATGTGACGCCATATAAGAATTTAATTCTTATTCACAAAGCGTTTATGTGCTTTGCACATTGGCGCCCACATGAGGAGCACGTGCGGCGCCACCATAGGATTTAATGCTACAAAATTAGTGCTGACGCTGGCGCCCTCGTGAGGGGCACGTGAGGTGTTGCCTCAACAAAATTTAACAGAGCTTTGTTCTTTCTATATTGTTTTTATTTTTGGGGGAACAAATGCCCCTACCGTTATTCTCACGTGGCTCATATGTGGGTGTAACGGTGTCATTTTTTTCCACCGTTTGATCTTCTAGGGAGCTGAACCGTCCCTTCACATCTTATAAATAGGGCCTTTGGCCCTTTGGGATGACCGCCATTTCGTCACCTTCCTTCTTCTTCCTTGAGAATTTAATTTTCATCTCAGAGCATAGATCTTTGTCCACAGAACTTTCTCAGAGTTAAACTCTGTCAAACAAATTGGTAAGAATCATAACCAAAGTTCAACCCTTAAAAGAATCTTCCTTTTTGTTTTGGGTTTTGTAACCCATTAATAGAGCTTGGCACTTTTTAACCGATCTCTTAGAGATCATGAGAAGAACTTCTCACCCCTTTTTAAATAAACCATGGGTCTCATACCCAGTTAATTCTTTTCTTAGGGTTTTGTTGATCTTGTTCTATGATGGTTTCTGGAATTTAATTCCAGTGTATTTCCCATGGGGATTTCCAGGATTTAATCCCATCATCGGAGAAATTTAATTCCAGTTTGTACTACAGAGCTTAGCTCTGAGAAATCTTGAAAACTTTCGGGAATTTTATTTCTCTTTTCTTTTTTCCTTTTAGGGTTCTGTTGTGTGTTTTTCTTAAAGATTTGGATCTGTTGTAGAACACGTTCTTCAAGAACATTGTGAGTTTTGAACTCCATTGTTCAATGAGGTTTTTTATTTAATGAGAATCTTTTTGGATTCTCATAATGGGTGCATGTCTCAATGAGGCATCACCTTGATTTTGTGGAGCCCACTGTTTTTTGGACTATGGTGTTTTTAATATGCTGTAATGATGTACAGACTTGGGTGTTTTGAGAATACTAAAACCCTCAGTTGTAGTTAAGTATATTATACCAATAACTAACTCTCCACGGTTCTTTTTTCCTTCAGGTACTATGTGTAACATTTCAGAAATATAAAATAATATTTTTGGAATTTAAATAATAAAATAATAAATTTCACGAAAACTATTTGAGTATGAATTTGGCGTTTTCGTAAAAGGGTATAATTATATACCAATATTTGGAAAATAATTGGAGATTAATATGAATTATTAATTATAAAGGCATTTATTGGATTTGGACATTTTATAAATAATTATGCAATTAATTATATGTAAGTTTATATTAAACTTGATTAGTGCACTACTAATCATGTATTAAGCCAAATCCACTTTTGTATTAACCATGGCTAGTGCACCATGGTATATTGTATTTGTTTCATGCATGGTTTATTTGTATTTGTGGAATTGTGGTTTATTATATGAGAGGAAAAGAAAAAGAAAAGAAAAAGAAAATGGGGGGAAAAGATGACATGGAGGGGGACAAGAGAGTATGGGCTATAGAGAGAGAGAGAGAGAGAGAGAGGCCAACCTTTAACTATGGCTCCCATTCTTTACTTCTTCACTTCATTTTATTTTCTTATCTTCAGCTCATCCTTCATCTTCCTTCTCCTCATCCTCCACCCTCACTACTCCATGAGAATCATCTCAAAAACCACCTCAAAACCCGTGGCTTCCTTCACAAAAATTATGCACCACCTCATCCTACACCCCATGGTGAGTTCAAGTTTGGATTTTGAGCACTTTGAACCATCTTGGAATTTTCTTCAGTTACTCCAAGAGATAAACCCTTCACTTTCCTTCTTGTTATCAAGTTTCTTCATCTCCTATTTGTGTTTAGAGTTCGATTAAGCTAGATTAGTGACCTTGGAAATTTCTAGGGTGATTTTAGTGGTTTATATTGATTAATTTAAGTGTAGCTGTGTACCTTATACCGTTCATACTTAGATTATATCGTTTCCTTATGACATACGATACGGTACAAAATTTAGCTTTAGAGAGAGTCTCCTAATTGTTCCAGAGCAACTCTATGTTCCCAGCACTTATCTGTCTATGGCTTCGTCTGCTAGTACACATGCACTATTACCGATGATACACGTGTTACACTTACATAGATTTGCCGGCTCATACATTCATCATCGGTAATTGCCATGCCACTTACACAGTAGAACTGTTATATCACGGTATTGCTCTTGACTGAAAAGTACGATCATTGTTCAGTAATTATCATATGACACGCTTCATGATAATACTTGAGACGCTTATAGTACTGTTCCATGCTTGCATATACTGCACTTTATGGTTACATGCATTGAGATGCTGTTCTCATGAAATCTCTGGATTTGAGAACCGTTGTTATATTTCAAAGGAAATTATGAATTATTTTAAAAACACGGTTTCTCATGATGTGATTTGTGGCGTCCACCATGATTTTTCTCGGTTCTGAGCTATGCGATACACGATTTGAAGAGTGAGGAAGCACCGTCTGTGGGTACATGGTGGACCCGGTATGGTATCCCGGGGCAAGAAGATCGTATAGATAGACGATGAGTCCGGTAGGGGATGCACTACCTACCGGTGATAGTTTGGGCTCAGCGGTTATCTGGAGGAGACCGATCGGAGTCATGATATCAGATGGATATGAGGGCCGATCCGAGGATGCGGCGCCTAAGATATAAGGATTTACGTGTCGATATTGGTCACGGGTTTTATGATATTTTCGAGTGTCGGTGTTGGACACTCAGGTTTCATAATGATTGATGTGTCATTGATGGACACACGTTGGATATTCACATACATACATGCATATAATTTAGATGACTTGATACATATACTGATACTGGTATGACAACATTATTGTACACATATGTATACATGATCATCCTGGATACCACATAGTATTACCTTTATGTTACAGTAGGACTTAGGGATCGTTGTTCATTCGATTTCTACCTGCTGATATTTTCTATTCACAAGTTGGCAACCCACCCCCGTTGTGCCACAGTTTTCTTGTAGGTTTGCCCGCTCGGATCAGTAGCGGCTCGCTGGCACATAGCCTTCTTCAGGGTGTTTTTCTTTGGTAGGTGAGATACACATTTGGATTGTGACCACCTTTGTACCTTTTATTTCTATTGTATTTAGTTAAAGCTCCATGAACCAGAAACCAGACTTTGTATTTTTGGTAGACCTAGACCTAGACCCCCGTTGTGTCTAGTCAAAATATACAAGGGAGGTGCTGCCTAAATTTCAAGGACGAAAATATTTTCCAAGTTAGTATACTATCATTGCATTTTTATATGATATGACTTATACTTTTAAAAGAAAGGCTTAAATTTATTATGCCGATATTTCAAAACTGCACCTCTACTAATTTCTACAAAAAGGTTTAGATTTCTAAGCTTTGGCTTACTTGAATTATGGCGGGGTCCTGTAGGCTTCCCGTAATTCTCATTCCGGTCATGTGCCAATTCCGGGTCGTGACACTATGGCTTCCGATTCATTTTTCCCCTACGTTCGTTTAGAGAGCACTTTTGCTGACGCGCCTACGGATCGGGAAGTCATTGCGCTAATCTGGGACTACGATCCAGAGCAGAAGTCTCTTCATTTGTGGGGGTCATAGTACAGTTACATTATACGGGGTCGGCGCAGCTTTACTTGTGTGGTGCCGTCAGAACCGATCCCGTCGATTCATTGCGCTGACCCTCCGCAGGTCGCTTACGCAGTGGAAGAGATTAACTAGACCTCGGAAGGTCGTCTCCAACCTTCCATGGCGTCGATACCAGTGCAGCCGCCGATGGCCTTAGACATTCTAGGGCGTCGTATATGCCAAGGAGAAGCACGTCCTTGGGTTCAGGTCTATATGATAGGAGTGACCCCCTGTCATCCGGCTGGTTATCTACAGTGGGCCCATTACATTTTGTTGGCCAAGAAGTCGCTGCTGCTAAAGACCGGGTTATATCCAACGATCTACGCGTCCCTCTTTTATTACCACACTCCTCATATGTTGTGGGTTAAATCCTTCCTGGAGCAATGGAATATCCCGACCCACATATTTCTCTTATCGGATCGGGAGGTATCAATCTCGCTGGAGGAATTCGAGGAAATATCCGGGTTACCCGTCATTGGAGAGCATTATGAGGAGATACTTCCTCCTGACGAGTACGTCTTCGCTACTGAATCAGTGGTTATAGGTCTTACCCTAGAGAATGTTGTTCGACACAAGTTTTCGAGCTTGATCAAAGTGTTGAACATATATGAGAGCTTATTCTTAGAGTCCGGGGGGCATGGCGTTAGCTTTACGGACTTTGTTGCCCGTTTCCTTCGGCCAGAGGTTTTATCGAAGAAAGCTGCAAAGTTTGCCAAGCTTGATGATCTATTCGGATTCGGCTTGGACAAACTGCCGACCGCGGAGGCGGATTTAAAGCAATTCTTTATTCCGGATACCCCAATTGTCCCTTTCGCAGAGGCCGCTGCTCCGGACATTGATGAGGAGACGTTTTTTACGGGGTTCATTGGCTTATGGCTGAGCTGGTTTGCGCTTCTGATTGACCCTCGCTACATGAGACCGTCTGTTTTCTATCCGGCTCACCGCATCGCTGCGGGGACACGTATGGCTATTGGGGTCACAGGACTGGCTCATTTATATCATGATCTGAGTATAGCAGCTAACACCACTCAGCCGGGTTTGAAGCCTGTAAATCTCCCATTGTACTACTTCACCTCATGGATCGAGATGCATGTGCTGGGTGCTTTTGGTATGCATAAACGGCCTAGATTTTATCAAGGACATAACTTTTCTCGGGTCATGCAATTGGTCGATGCTTCTTCTCCAGACCCAACATAGCGAGAGGCTCGGTGATTTCTTCTTTGCCCGAGCATGGTTGGAGATAGCATGACCTTCGTCGACAAGGTCCTGACCATTGGTAAGTAACCCTCCAAGGTAATTCAGCCGCTCCACGATGTCTTCAAGGATGAAGCTTCTGCATTGAGGGCCCGGGAGATCGTTCATTTGTATTCTATCAGGCAGGGTTTCCTCGTATTCAGACAGAATGCCTCAGTGCTATTTATGGGATATAACCCACATCGTTTTGCCCAGCAATCCGGTTACAACCAAGGGGTTCTCCTTGAAGCGTTCCTCATTGACCCGGTTGCTATAGAAGAGTGCATTCGCAATGCGACGCATCACTTCATGCGGCTAAATACGGGGTCTCATTTCCTGATTAGTGAGCCGAGCCATATCCCGAAGGCCTTGAATGCTTTTATTGATTGGTATCAGCATGCCACGGGTGCCTTCATTAAGGAGGAAAGGCGGATGCTTCTCGACCATAAGGATTCTGTCCCGGCCAGTAATCCCACGGTCCTGCTGAAGCGATGGGCAATTGTCCGTCCTTCTTTAAGAGAGAGCGCCACGACGGTAATTCCGCGAGCCTTTCTGACTAAGCCATGACCAGATGTAAGTGCTCCTATGACTATGGTGGCTGTGGCATCCCTCGAGTCGAGTATTGGCTCGGAGATCGGAACTCGCCGTCCGAAGAAGCCCGTTAAGCGAAAACTCTTGTCGTCGGGTGTTGGTGCCGGTTCACAGAAGAAGAAGAATTCTTTATTCTTGGCCGACATTGTATTTGGTCAGGAGCCTCTTGCTCCTTACAGCGAGGGCTCGTCCAAATATGGTACCAATGACGGTCTGTTCGAAGTCTCTATCGATGAGAATGCCGCTACCGATCTTTAAGCCGCTATTGAGGCTTCTGAGAGATTAGCCCGCGAGCAAGCAGCGCTCGCTTCTCTTGCGGCGTCCGGTATATTTCATTTATATTCTTCTATATATATATTTTTTGAATTTATCATGCTTCATTAACGCTCTTTTCTTAACAGGAATCTCCACTGAAGAGGCTCTTTTGGCGTCCTTCAAGACATTTGAGGAAGAAGAGAGGCTTCGCGCTTCCATGGGTCTCGGTATGATTCGTTTCGCGACGCCTTTACGTATTTAGTTCATTTAGTTCACACCCTGACTCCCTTCCTCTTTCTGTTACAGGAACCACCGCAACTCGTATTGTTCCGAGTACAATGCCATCCTCAGGTGGTGGTGCGGAGGAGCCTTCAGAGCCACCGGCTATGGTTGAGGTCATCCCAGGGCCGCCATGGGAAGCATTGCTAAAGCAGACGATGATGGATGTTGCAGCAGATCCAGAGGCCGAGCCTGATTTGGACAAAGACGTTCCCCCGTCGGAGGTTTTGAGGAGATATATTCGTACAGCCAAAGCTGAGAGGAAGCGCAAAAAGCATGCAGTATGGGAGTGTCAGGATAACTTGGCCGCAGGCTCAGGCTCGAGTGATGTCCGACCCTCTGACATTCCTATGGAGGACATTCCTTCTGCCTTGTCGATCGCCCATAAGCAGGTTGCGCGTGCGGCTCGCGAAGAGGCCGAGCGGTTACTATAAGGTAAACAACGCACGATCTCTTATTGAAACCTAATAGGACTTATTTACTTTTCCAGCTTTCTTCTTACAGTAATTTTTCTTGAATTATAACACATTTTTCCTTGAATGACACGATATGGCCGAGTTTGGGTATTAACATGGCGAGTGAAGTGCCCGCGTTTGAAGAGTCTAAGGCATTAGGCCTTCATGTCGAATTAGGGACTGTTCCAACTGCCGCTTCCTCCCTCTGTGGATCTCCGGCATCGGCGGGTGATGCGAGCATGACGATGGCCCTTATCGATTCGGGGGATGAAGGTGTGGATGCTGAATCCACCTTCCCGGTGATGGTGGAAACTGAGAAAGCCGTCATAGCTGGTGATGCTCCAGACACTATTATGGTTTCTGCCCCATCAGGTATTCCTCGAGCTATTACTTTTGAGTTCTCAATTCTGCTAGACATCTCTGCTGATATCTCCTTTATACTAATTACAGGTGTGGTAAACCTCGACGCTGTGCTGATTGAAGAATCACTGTCATTCGTTGCCACGACTGTCATTGCTCCACCTCTCTCTTTCATACCCCCCCGAGTTCTCTTGGGTTTAATGACGGAAGGTAAAGATTTCTCATTTCCCTGTTTTAGTATAGATATTGTTTCTCGGATTAATTTCTTTACCATATATTGTTGCAATCCTATAGGAGTGCTTTTTGACCGCTTATGCCAAATGCTAGGCTCGCACTTCGCTTTCTAATAGGAATTCGTTCCTCTTTCGGGCGTCGGTTAGTATATTCTCCATCTTATTTCATCTTTTTTACGAGTAGTCTTTCTATTACTAAGCTTTTCTTGTATTGACCACAGTCTTACAACTCGAAGGAGAGAATGAAGGAATAACAGAGCCTCCCATGATTCGTGATTTGCCACTTTTGATTATTGGTATGTTAGATCTCATTCATTATCATTCCTTTTATTTTAGGTTGAGATCTGATCTTTCTTTGTGCATGTTTTACTCTGCCATAGTTACACCGGCTTCTGCTCCTCTTGAGTCCCGCATATCTATGCCCGCGGGGCCTTTAGCTAAACGTCAGTCTTCGAGGGGCGCGGCGAATAGCAGGCGGATGCTAAGCGAATTTATGACGGAAAGGTTGCAAAAGTGTAGACCTTGGATATTGCTCCACCTGGGGTCAAACCCGTTGGATGCAAATGGATCTACAAAAAGAAATTTGGTGTAGTGGGCAGATGGAAACCTATAAGGATAGACTTGTTGCAAAAGGTTTTTGTCAAAGACCAGGTGTGGACTATGATGAAACATTTTCTCCCGTAGTTATGCTCAAATCCATTCGGATCCTACTTGCCATTGCTGCCTTCTATGACTATGAGATCTGGCTAATTAACGTAAAAATGGCTTTTTTGAATGGAAGTTTAGAAGAGTGCGTTTATATGGATCGGCCGGAGGGTTTCGTAAACAGTGGGAGCAGCGGGAAGGTGTGCAAGTTGCTTAAATCTATTTATGGATTAATGCAGGCATCGCGGAGCTGGAACATCTATTTTGATGAAACCGTCAAAGGATTTGACTTCATTAAAAACGAGGATGAACCTTATATATATAAGAAGATTGTAGGCCGAACTGTCGTGTTCCTAGTCTTGTACGTGAACGACATTCTTTTGATAGGAAATGATATTCCTATGCTACAATCGGTCAAGTTGTTCTTGTCAAAACGATTCTCCATGAAGGACCTGGGTGATGCCTCGTACATTCTGGGGATTAAGATCTACAGAGATAGATCCAAGAGATTACTGGGACTTTCACAGTCCAGATACATAGAGACCATACTAAAGAGATTTAGTATGGAAGATTCCAAGCGCGGTAACATACTCGCATTGCACGGAATCACCCTCTCCAAAAAGATGTCTCCCAAGACTGATGAGGAGAGGGTTCGCATGAGCACTATACCCTACGCTTCGGCGGCAGGATCTATAATGTATGCGATGTTATGTACCCGATCAGATATAGCTTACACGCTTAGCGTGGTGAGCCAGTATCAGTCTAAACCAGGTGAGAACCACTAGACAGCTGTTAAGAACATTCTGAAGTACCTGAGAAGGACTAAAGAACTATTCCTGGTATTCGGTAATGGGGACCTCCAGGTGGAGTCTTTTACTGATTCGAGCTTCCAGAGTGATAAGGATGATAGCAAGTCTGTCTCGGGTTTTGTGTTTACCCTCAACGGAGGGGCGGTCTATTGGAAGAGTTCCAAACAGGACATCGTTGCAGACTCGATGATGGAAGCTGAATACATTGCTACCAACAATGCCGCAAAAGAAGCCGTCTAGATTAAGAAGTTCATTTCTGAACTTTAGGTGGTTCCATCCATTGTTAACCCAATACCTGTGTATTGCGACAACAATGGAGCTAAGGCTTTAGCAAGTGAAACCACGGTCCCATCAGAAATCCAGGTACATCTTGAGGCGGTATCACCTGATTAGGGAGATCATTGATCGCCGGGAGATCGAGGTGTGGAGAGTGGACACAAAAGACAACACGGCGGATCCACTCACCAAGTCCCTTCCTCAAGCAAAGTTCAAGAGACTTTTTGAGATGTTGGGTATGCGGTACGCCAACAGCTGGCCTTAGAACAGAAGTTGGGTATTCGGTACGCCAATATATATGGCCTTAGTGCAAGTGGGAGATTGTTGGATATGTATGCCCTAGAGGCCATTATTGTATATATATACATGTGGATGCTTGGACATATATGTACATGACAGTCTTGCTCGATATGATAGTGTGCTATCTGGTTTGTCTTTATCTTAACATGTGCGTATATTTTACTTGCTATTACATATCATTTATATATATTGATAAAGCCCGTAGGATCATTGCTAGACTACCTGCGTTGTGATAGAGATCATACTTATGGAAGCTGGGTAGTCGGTATGCACATCCTTAAATGGTCCCTAGTCATGGGAATATCGAGACTGGGCATCGATATCCGGAGTAGACTAGTGTATACGTTTATAGACCCCGACGAGGGGCGATGGTATGGTCCTGCAACCATTGGTCTTTTGCACCTAAGATCTATACATGTGCTCACTGGGTGTGAGTACATCGGACGGACTCGCTGAGAACTTCCATATGGTACTATACCTATCGTCAAGTGGAAGTTCTCAGGTGACATGAGTACAGGTTAGTCTTCAGACCTGAGATCGTCATTTGTCTCGTGTGAATTCCCACCGTGCTTTGATCACTACCCTACCATGGCTTTACTGAGTCATGCAAACATGTTTTGGTTGGGTACAGTCCCGAGCCACATGGAGGCAGTGAGCGATTGTCGGGGATTCGTCTCTCTCGGTATAGGGAGTCGATATCACACTGTGTTCGATTGGTCAGGACCATAAGACCTTGGCCAAAGCAGTTGGGATTTACTGATAGGCTGATCAGTAGTTTCCCGGATTGGTCCCGAGCCGCATCAGCATGAATTATCGGGTTATTAGGGTTTGACGTTTACCACCCCCTAGACCCGGTATATGATACTCTCAGACGAAGAGACCGGACTGTACGGAGATTGTCACAGATAGGCTCAGTAGGGATCCGGATGAGTTTGCTCGTCGGCCTTCCTTTTCGACAGGTACCCGGGTAGCCGTTACGTACAGTTAGTGCCGCTGACGTGCTTATGGTTATGGATTTATCCAGTAACTTACTGCCAGTGTACTGTCGAGTCTTTAGAGTCCCACACAGAGGGTTTTCCTGGTTCAGGCGATATGATGTAGCAGCCGTATTGGATACGTGCAAGGTTCTGATTGACTGATGAACTTTGTATCCGGACTTTCGATCGGACAGTTGGTAATACTAGCCGCCTCGGGCTTGAGCGGGATTATTAAATCAGGTATTGATTTGATAATTTACATATATGTATTTCGATATATATATTCTAGTATTACATTCTTCGTGTTGTTCTATCTCTTTGGACATTTGTGTTTTTATCCGAATGCAGGAATGTATATACGGTAGACTGTTATCCGTATTTTATTATGGATAACATTCTAGAAGGTGGACACCTTATTAGTCTTTTTTCCATTTATTTGATAAATGGAAATGAGGTGTAAAGTGAAGGAGAGGGGGGGGCATGGTGAGAGCCATGGATTCAATGGTTGACAAATGAATTCTTTATCATTTGTGACAACTATTGAAGCATGGTTGGACTTCTTTATTGATGGAAATTGTTTTACAAAACCATTCCCATCTAGTTTCTCTCACATGGTTACTCATTTCTTTTGTGCTCACCATTTTTGCTCCACTCTCTTCTCCTTCTCTTGAGTTTCTCTACCTTCATCATATTCCTCCTCTCTACACTCTCATGTGTTGAGAAACAAGAGAGTAGGCAAGATAGAGATAGTAAACCACCTACAACCTTACACTACATTCTAGAGTTCTTGGATTAGCATCCTAAGTTCTCTAGTTGCTCTTTTTGTTACTTAGTAAGGAGCTAGAGCCATGGATCACATCCCTCGGGTGGATCATCTTCGATGGAGGAGGACCGAAAAGCAAGCTCGATCCTGGAGTACCGATGGAGTGAGCAAAGGAGATCAAGCACGATCATGGTGGCCACTTGGAGCGAACGATGAGGAAAGAAGACCAAAGGACTTAGCTCGTTTGGTGAGACTTCTTTTCATAGTAGTTAGCTCTCCTAGTTTATCTAGTTAGGTTTATGGTTAGATCCTGTTTAATGGGTTATTCTAGCGCCGTTTTTAAACTCGTACAAAAATTTTGTTCTGTAAACCGCCATGGATGATGGTTTCGGCGTTAGTGTAACCCAACACTCAGCTGTAAGAAAACTTTTCAGAGAGACTTAGCCAATTTGGGCTTAGTCTGCTCAGTCTCTTCTTTTTGTTCAAAAGTGCTAGACACTTATTTAGGCTCTATTTGTTCAGCTCCCTTTTTATGCAAAAGTGCTAAGCACTTATTTGATGCTCTGACACTCATATGGGTATCAAGTGAAGCATTCAATTATGGGCGTTGCCCAATCAGTGTTAATCACTCAATTATATATATAGCACTAAGCACTTTTCTCTCTCCTTTTTTGTCGCCCACGTGAGGAGCATGTGCGGCGCTGGGCGCTATCCAATCAGTGCTAAGCACTCAGCCGTTTTGGCTATATCTGAAGTGCTAAGCACTTTTATTCAGCGCCCACGTGTATTTCACGTGAGACACTGGCCTTTTGATTTGGGCGCCCACGTGTTTTTTACGTGAGGCGCTAGGAGCTGTTGAAAGGGCGCCTACATGGTTAAACCCTATTTTCTGAGGAATTAAATTCCCCTAGGATAGGTTCTTTTTCCTTTTGTTTTTCTTTTGGACCTGATTCTTTTCTGAATCTTTGATTTTCAAGAACAAGATCTTCCTGATGAGAATTAAATTCTCAACTTGTGGAAGACTTGTCTTGTGGATCTCTGATCCAGAGAAAGAACTAAGTTCTTTGAGAAGGGTTAAACCCTTAAAATAGTTAAAAGAGATATTTTGATCTCTGTGTTATCTTTACCTAGGGTTTTTGAAGAGGAAAGTCTTCTTCTTCAAGAATTAAATTCTCTATTGTTTTGAAAGCTTTCTGTCTTTTTCAGAGGCTTATGGGTTTTTTTTTCTCTGACCGTCTCTCTCTCTCCCAGTGAGATTTGAAGTCTTGGGTCCTTTATATAGGTGGAAAATTGTTAATTAGTTTTGAGAAAATCTCTCATTGAGAGATTCCAATTGATTTAATTGGTCTCAAAATTGATTTGGGGAATTTTACCCACCGCTGGATCTTTGATCCAAGGGTTTCTGTTTTACAGAGTATGTTTTCTTGTTTTTAACGAGATTAGAAAAATATTTTCCCATATACAGAATTTTATTCTGTCAAACGGTGAATTTTAATCACCATTGGATATTTAATCTAAGAGCTCTCTATTTAAAAGAGAACAATTTTTTTTGTTTGTAAAGATTGAGGAAATATATTCCTAAAATAGAATTTTATTCTATAATTGAATTTTTGATCCAACCGAGAGTATCTTTCTTTTTTAGAAAGATTTAGGAAATATTTTCTCCTAATAAAATTTAATTCTATATTTTGATGATTTATCATCTCCATTGGAATTTTGATCCAACGGCTCTGTTTAACAGAGAGTATCCCAAATTCTCATATAGAATTTAATTCTATTGATCTTGATTTGGACGCCGGCACTCACGTGTTGTGCACGTGGGCGCCACTTAAGAATTTAATTCTTATGATGAGTACTTCTGTGCTTTGCACTTTGGCGCCCGTATGATGAGCACGTGCGGCGCCATATAAGAATTTAATTCTTATTCAGAAAGCATTTCTGTGCTTTGCACATTGGCGCCCACGTATGGAGCACGTGCGGCGCCACCATAGGATTTAATCCTACAAAATTGGTGCTAGCGCTGGCGCCCTCGTGAGGGCACATGAGGCACTGCCTCAACAAAATTTAACAGAACTTTGCTCTTTCTATATTGTTTTTATTTTTGTGGGAACAATGGTGGTTCAACATTGCTTGTCGGCGGGATTCTCGGAAGTAGTTTCGCCGCAGGTGACCCAGCTGTTTGCCGTTAGGAATTAGGGATGACTTCATCGCTGGAGTAGCTGTATAGACTGTAGTAACTCGGTGTATGACCTTACCAGTGAAACTTGTTTAAGATATGGATTATTTATGCCCGTGAATTATATACAGTAGTCAATTTGGAGACTGTCCGTAGGGCAGCAAATATTAGTTTAGGGACATTTTGGTCCAACATCCCCGTGTTCGGGGTAATGTGTTAGTTTAAGGACATTTCGGTCCAACATTCCGATTTAGGGACGATATATTAGTTTAGGGACATTTCGGTCCAAGATTAGTTTAGGGACTTTGCGGTCCATCATCCCCGTGTTTGGGACGAAATGGTTGGCTCTCAGAGTTCCGACTTAGGAAGATAAGGAGCGGATATAAGCGTCATCATTTATCATTGAACTAATTCGCAACCCTTTAAGCATAATACTTCTTAAGAAATCGACCGTTTATTGGTCGATATGTTTTTTCTCTGTGCATATCCACGAGTTGGTAAGCTCCACCTTAGTAGACTTCCTTTATAACATACGTGCCCTCATAATTTAGCTCAAACTTTCCACGTTTTGCGTGGTTAAGGACCATGGGTCTTTTGACAACCAGTATGAGTTCGCCTTGGCAGAATGTTCTCAATCTGGTCAATTTTTCATATGCTTGGGTCATCCTTGCTCAATAGGCTTCCAGGATTTGCTGTGCTGCAAGACGAGTTTTGTCGAGCTCATCAAGTTCTTCAAGTCGGAGGTGAACATTATCTTCATCCGTAAGCTCGTAATGAACCGCCATCCTTAGCGAGAGAAGTTCTATCTCCAACGAGAGCGCTGCTTTGGCCCCAAACACCAAGGCATAAGGTGTTGTCTTTGTGGCCGTCTTAAACGTCGTTCGGTACACCCAAAGAGTTTCATGCAGCATTTCATAGCAGTCATTTTTAATCTTGGACACCATCTTCTTTATGAGCTTTGTCAGCATCTTATTGAAGGCTTCTTCTTGACCATTGGATCGAGGGTTATAAACGGAAGAATATCTCCAGTCTATCTTATGTTGCTTGGCGAAGCGGCTTATTTTATGGCTTCTATATGCTGGTCCGTCGTCCGAGATTATCCGCCGTGGAACTCCGAACTGGTATATCACATGAGTTTTAAAGAAGTGGAGGATATTCTCCGTTTTTACTTCTCTCAGTGGTATCGCCTCTGCCCATTTGGAGAAGTAGTCGGTTGTCGCCAAGATGAATCGATACCCTCTTGATGACGCCGGTTCAATAGGGCCGATGATATTTGTCCCCCACATCTCGAAGGGCCAGCTGGCCTTTGTAGGATGTAGTGGGTTAGGATGTTGATGAATGAAATCCTCGTGTATTTTGCATGAGTGACACCACTTCACATATTCGATGCAGTCTTGAATCATCGTGGACCAATAGTAGCCCATTCTCTTGATCTTCAACTTCATCTTAGGATCGGCTTGACGGGACTCACAAAGACCGTCATGAATTTATTGGAAGACCCTTTTGACTTCTTGTGGACCTAGACATCTCAGTTATATATGATTAAAGGACCTTTTATATAAAGTTTCATCGATTAGGGCGAAAGACAACGCTCGTTTGAGCTGGTGCCTTTACGATGTATCTTTACGCATCTGTTAGGACTTGAAGTAGTCTATAAAGAATTGCCTCCAATCTTCATCATCTTCTTCTTTTTTGGCTTGGAGAACCTTATCTTTAAGTATTTCTTCTTCTTCTTCAGGCGTTTCCATTGGAGACTCCAAAGGAAATTCGGCTGGCGATAGGATCTTGCGGCTTCGGACACTGATCCTTACATCATCGAGATTTTCATCTGCCATTTCTTTGGAAAGTTTTTCTACCGCGTCTACTTTGCCGTTTTCCGCTCACGACAAACTTTCCAGTACACAAGTGGGAATCTGCGCCAGTAGTTGCTGTACCCTTTCGTTATACCTTATTAGCTCCGGCTTGCATGTCTTGTAGTCGTCGTTCACTTTATTGATGACTAGCTGCGAGTCTCCATATATGACAAGATCCTTGATGCACATATCGATTGCGATTTCGAGATCGGCAATGAGAGTTTCATATTTAGCTTCGTTGTTGGTTCTTGGTTCTGTCAACTAGAAGGTATAGTGAAGTATCCTGCTTTGTGGAGTCACGAAGGTAAGTCCTACCCCGGCTTTGATTATTGGGGTGTTCCTCTTCCATGCCTTCATTGAAGATTCCCTATCGAAGTATAGTTCCCAACGGTACTTTCTGGTTTCTTCTACTTCTTCACTTGTGTTGAATGCATATTCATCCGGCAGTTCGCTATTTAATGGAGATTCAGCCGGAATCAGATGTTCTGCGAGAAAGTCAGCGATGGCCTGTACTTTTACCGCCTTGAGGGGGAGATAAATAATCGTGAACTCCATCAACATTAAGGCCCATTTAGCGAGCCTTCCTGTCAGCATAGCTTTATATATGAGCTACATGAGGGGATCCACTTTCGATATGAGATGAACTTCAAATGCCAGGACGTAATGTCTTAGCTTTGTGACTGCATAGATCAACGTCAGGCAATGCTTTTTGATAGGAGAGTAATTGCTTTATGCTCCTAACAGGACTCGACTTAGATAGTATAGAGCCCTCTCCTTTCCATAGTCGTTCTCTTATGCCCATAGCGTGTCTAGAGAACCATCAAGGGCGGATGTATAGAGGATGAGGGGCTTTCCCTTAACTCGAGCGGCCAAGACCGGTGGATTCTACAAATATTGATTGATCTCCTCTAGTGCTTTCTGAAATTTCTGGTCCCATATGAAGGGGGCCCCTTTCTTCATCAGATGGTTGTATGGACGACACTTCCTAGAGAGATTGGCGATGAACCATCGGATATAGGCAAGCTTTCCTTTGAGGGATCTCAGTTATTTGAGATTCCTTGGATGGGAAATTTCTATAATTACCCTGTTCTTAGAGGAGTTGATTTCGTTCCCTCAATGGCGGATTATAAAACCCAGAAACTTTCCTGACGAGACTTTGAAGGCGCATTTCAGCGGATTCATTTTCTGGTTGAATTTTTGAAGGCGCTTGAAGATTGTCCTTAGATGCTCCAAGTGCTCTTTATGTGACATGCTCTTAACTACTAAATCATCGATGCAGTATTCAACGATGTCATGTATCATGTCGTCATTGCTCTTTGATATGTCACTTCGGCATTCTTTAGTCTGAAAGGCCTAACTTTGTAACAGTATATGCCTAACGGTGTGTAGAAGGTCGTATGCTTCTGATCTTCCAGATCCATCTTTATCTAATTGTATCCTGACGATCCATCCATAAAGGAGAAGACCTCATGAATAGAGATGTTGTCGATCATCAATTTGGTGAAAAGTATGGGAAAGTCATCTTTTGGACACGCCTTATTGAGGTCATGAAAGTCCACATAGATCCGGACGGTCCCATTCTTCTTCATCATGGGGACGATATTGTCGATCCATTCGGGGTATTGGACTTCCTGGATGAAACCCGAATTAATGAGCTTCTTAACTTCAGCACTGACACTCATCTCGAGTTTGAGACACATTCTTCTCGGATCTTGTTTGACAAGCTTTATTCCCGGCATTATGGACAGTTTGTGAACTTCTACATCTGGATCAAGGCCTGACATCTCGGCGTAATTCCACACGAAGCAGTCTTTGTATTCTATGAGTACTACTTTTAGACCAGCTACTTGTTCATCTGAAATCAGTTTGCTGATGAACATAGGTAGAGGATCTTCTTCGGTTCCCAAGTTTATCTTTTTAATTCATTAGCGGTGGTATGGATCCCATCTTCCAGCTCTTTTGGCACTGGCGACAGCTGCGAAATTTCCTCTTCTTCAGTTGTGAAGCAGTCGAGGGACTGAAGCGTATCATCATCCCCCTTTTCATTGAGAAGTCTTATCATGTGGCAAGTGTGAGTGAGCTTCCATTTCTTTGGCTGGTTACGCTCTGATTTGGCGGGGTTGTCTCGCATTGGCTCATGCTTTTGTGGAGGTTCCACTTTCCAGTTGTCACTCATTTTGAACTTGCTTTGCCAATATTGCTCTTCCATCCAATTCAATTTTCGATTGGAGGACCAATGACCCGATGGTATGGACAGTACTCGGGATGATGAAAGGCATTAGCTTCATAAGGCCGCTTAGGGCAGTATTAACATCTGGTGCTTCATGACGAGGTTAAATATTTTCCTTGTCTTATCCCGGGGAAAAGAATATCCCCATCCCTTTTTCTCTGTAAGTGGTGGGGATGAGCGACCTTGTGGCTTGGATGCGGATGGTGTCCTATCTTCAATGTGGTTACCTTGAATTTCTTCATTTTTAAAGGAAATTATAAGCAGCTGTCGAGGATGAGGATTATGACTCATCTCTCTAATAAATTGCTTACTTAGGTGCGATCTTCTAGCTGCTTCATACAAGGCTACTCACCCATTTGATAGGCTTCTTTTATTAGCTTCTTAGTCAGGTCCTCTGGTGGCAAAGTCACAGTGTCTTGCAGAGTTTAATTAATATAACTCATTGCTTCATTATATTGCCTGCTTGGGAGTAATTGTATGACCTTTTTGTACAGGGTGCCTTCTCCGAGTTCATCAAATTCCTGAATCACTTCTTTCGCCAGTGAGTTGATCGGCACTTTAGATGATCCGATTGGGGTACTTTGTGAGTTTTCTTGACCTTACCCGGCTGAGTTGTTTTCTATCCAAGTATCTTCCCTTTCGCTCAAGACATAGCAGTTATGAGCTTGCTTCTTCTTCTTGGGTCGGACATAACCCAGACCAGTGGTATCGAACTTTCTATATGATGCTGGTTGGCAGGTCCCCGGTACTTCCCAGATCCTCTTGTAATACTGGGTCTGACGAAGGGTGTGTTCGAACGGTATTCCCTGCTGATGAAGGAGTTCTTTCAAGCTCTTTGTATAGTATCTTGGTATGGGGATTGGTTGTAACATGTCAAGATTCGGCTCGAATCCATGCCAAATCTCTTTCTCCACCTTGGTCTCTTCCGATTTATAGAAGAGAATCCCCTTTTCTCTTTTAGATTTAGGAGGCATGCAAAAGGTGACTAGCTCTTGCATGCTGTAGGTGCTGAGTGCATCAAGCTCTTTGTAGTGATGCGGCAGAGCTATTGTAATATATAGGGCTTGATTGGCTTCATCGGGGACCTTCACTTGCGGATTGATGGAAAAAACCGTATCAGTTTCTTCCTCCGAGTCACTGCCGAAGATCGGGATGATCGTTGCTTGCACTTGTTTATCTTTTGGTTTGTCGCACTTCCCTTTATCTTCGTAGTCCAACAAGAAGTACTTCATATCTTTTGTATTTTTGTACTTCGTTTACCGAGAACGGGTTGAGCTCACATGTGATGGTATGATCTTGGTCTTCCTTGAAATACTTCATACTCTGATGTTGTGTAGAAGAGATGACGCCATACTGGTGTAACCAAGGTCTTCCCAGTAAAACTTTGTAGCAGGTTTTGCCTTCGGTAACATGGAATTTGACATCCGTGACGAGCTGTCCAAAGCGAAGTGTTAACACTATGAGCCCCAGTGTTCTTAAAGACTAGGAGTCGAACCCGGAGATGGTGATTTTCTCTCGGCCAAGGTATCGTACGTCCGTGGACAGCTGCTTGGGCACCTTAACATTTAACAGGTTGACCGAAGAACCGTTGTCGACAAGGATCTTATTTATTCTCTGATCATCGCAGTACCCGGCGATGTAGAGCGGTCGATTGTGCTCGAATGTCCCCAGGAGAAGATCTTCTTCGCTGAAGGTGATGTCGGCCATGTATACTTCCGCCCTTTTATCCTTTATCTCTTATTCGGCAAAATGCGCTTGAAAAAGGTCTGGTTCTTCGAGGGCTTTAATTAAAGATTCCAGTAGTTCCTTTGATAAGAGCATAGCATCTTATATGCTCAAGTGTAAAGGTAACTTCTTCAGATGAGCTAACACATGTTAGTCCACCTTATTTTTCTTGAGGAAATCCTTGATGGCGAGTTCTTTAGCCACTTCTTCATCAAGGGCGATCTTCTCGGGCATTTTCCCTTTATCCTTATCTTGATTCTTGGGATCCTTATTTGTGGGCCTAAGGTTCTTCTCGGGGAGAGTGCGGTTCCCCGGATGAATTTTACTGCAGTCCTTTTCCTTTTCTTCGTCTCCCTATGAGAAGCTTACATAGGGGAGATTGATGGGAGGTTCATCTTCCGAATCACTTTCGAAAGTCAGCACTACCGAACTTCCTTCTTCTGAAGTCTAAGCCTTGGTCATATAACAGCTTTCGGTGATCGTCCTTGCTTGGTCGTTTGCCTTAGAGCCATCATGTTAGGGCGAGTGAGCCTTGGCCATCCGCTTCTCTCTCTTTTGATTCCTGTTATGGAGAACGTACTTTTGCTTCCATATCCCGAACACTTTACACTCGTTGATGAGGTGCATAGGAAGGGTGATGAAATCCCTACATAATCTGAATTTGAGTTTATTGTCCCTTAAAGTCCGGTTTAAATATGCAAAAACAAACCGAAATCAAAACACGAAAAAAGATTTTTGAGCAGCGCTATTTGCAAAGAATCCTACAGGTAAAATCAGATTATTAGAGCTTTAGAGGAGAGAGAAATATATTAGGAAAATACCTGAGAATTTAGGGGCCCAAACCCACCAATGTGACGCGGTTCCACCGCCAAACCCCCCAATATGCCGTGGTTCCACCGCAATGTAGAGTGTTCTTTTGCTAAATTTTCTTCAGGGCCCTCCTATACTCCTCTGGTCCAGGTTGAAATCTATGTATCTCTGTTGGCTAGCTCCAGTTACTCCAGATTCCCTTGCAAAACTCGCACAATAATTGTTATAAACACAAGATGTGGTTTTGGTTCTCTTTTATTTTATGTTTGTTGGTTTTAATAAGAAATCAACCCGAATAACAAGAAAAAAATTACGACCGTATCCCCGGCGACGGTTCCATTTGATTGTTCGTATGTGAAGAAGTGTTTTGTAAATAACCGCAATCAAGACGGTGTCGCTAGTAGCTAGCCGCGATTAGTGCGGGTTGTCCGCCGGGAAACGTGAACTTTTTTCTTACTTTAGACAAGTTGATAAAAAGATGGGTGATTGTTGTCGTTTTAATTTAAAACGGATGTGAAATTTATAATAAGAAGGCTTGTAGGGTTCATAGGACTTAGTAGTAATGGAAGAACGATTAAAAATGACTCCTTTTAACTTTTAATAGCTTAAAACTAGAACGATAGTGATGAATGTAGATTAGGGTTCTTGGAGGAAACTAGGGTTTCCCTCTCTTGACCCTTGTCCTTCCATTGATCTCTATTCATGTCAAGCCCTTAACAAAACAAGTGTTTAGCCAATCTCAAATCGCGGTCGTCACTATCAATAAATTGATAGCGCACTCGATAAGGAGGTTATTATTTATTTTGCTAAAATTTATACACTTTAAAATGTATAAAAGAAGTTAAAAGATTTTATCATCCATTATTCTACCCTATCGTACAAACCCTAGCAAGTAAGGAATTACTCGCTCATGGTTAGTGAAGAAATGTTGAAGAAGAAAAAAAATCATAATTAAGATGCAGAAAAAGTAATGCGTAAAAGTAAGTGAAAAAAGAATTAAAATAAAAACTACATTTATTAATCAACTATTGCATTTACAATTCTCCTTAAAAGGTAGATTACAAGAATCCCAGTTTGCTCTAGATCTCTCTCTTGTTGGAGGTAGATGAATAGATGATGATCACTCAGATACGTTGATCTCTTGATATCTTCAATGATAATTTTTGAGTGTGCAGCTCTCGGTCCCTTATATAGTATTTAAAACCAGAAACCCTAGATTCCATCTGAGAATATATGATGTTATGATCCAACCTACAAAATATCACATCTGATGGCTACCAATGAGCCGCGGATCTGCCGCATTTCCTCCCATTGGCCGCGGTTCAGCCGCAACTTGGTGGAATTATATTTTGGGATTTCTTTTGGTCTCTTGTGTTGACATGTGGAGATCCTCTTAATGTCTAGATTCTTTTGGTCTCTGCCGTTGCTAGATCACTCTATTTGCTTCTAAATTTTGGCAGATTCGGTTTCGATATCCCGATTTGGCTCGGATCTCTTACTTGAATTCTAGAGCTGAGATAATATCTGCATAATATCTCAAATCAAAATGTTAGTAGTATTTAGTATTTTTGAGATATTATTTTAACCATTTAAATAATACAATATCTTAAGAATATTGATTAAGAATATTTGATATGATATGCATATTTTAATTATTAAGATTTCATTTAAATATTATATGCATATATTTTCCCTAATTATGTTAATTAAAATGTAGAAACATATGATAATAAACTTTTTACAAATAAACCCACATATGTTCTATATTTACAATAAACACCTTTTAGTACTTAACAATAGTAGGGAAAATGTTCATTCAAATGTGCAATATTTTAGACTAATCAGCAATGCTGTGACGTAGCCCCTGTGTTCGATCCCCATCAGACACATTTTTTTTCTGAATTTTTTTTAACTTTTTGGAAGCCCAAAAGATTGCACGTGCAATACACGGTAAATGAAAAGTTCCGAAAAATCAAACATGTGCAAAAGGGTTTAAATACTGTATTGATCAAGTGGCATGAATCTCAAGGAAAATGCCTCGAGATCGATCGGCCAAACAAGTCAAAAGACCGGCAGGGACGGTTGGATATGCGCCAATTGGCCCCGGGCTTTGCACATGTAACGACCTTGAATTTTCTGTACAAAATTTTTCTTCTTAAAGTACAGAAAGGGTTTGCAAGCTTGAGCACAATTTAAAAGTTATTTTTGTTTAAGAACAGCAAGAAACAACTTATACTTCACTGGTAAAGCCTTGCACTGTTGTGACATAGCCCCTGTGTTCGAATCTCATCGGCCACATATTATTTTTACTGAATTTTCTTTTAAACTTTTGGAAGCCCAAAAGTTTACACGTGCAATACATGTAAAAATGAAAAGTCAGATATAACAAACATATGAAAAATATTGTGTACACAGCATAGGACACTTGGTAGAGATCCACCGGCCCCTAGCACAAAATGGACCGGCGAGATGCATGGAACAGCCAGCGCCGACGGCCCCCCGTTGGTGAAAAATCCCCGTGCTTTGCACACATGACCCTTGGCCTACCCCCACTACCCCTGTTCTGTTTATTTTCCCTGCAATTATCCAGAGAATTAAAATTTAGTTTTAAATCCAATTTTTAATGCATTTTAGTTCATTCTTTCAATTCTAAAACCCTAATTCCACACTATAAATACAACCCCATACCTTAGCCCTTCTTCATTCTGAAACCTATTGTCAAAATTCTTAAAAATTTCTAAGTCTAAGAAGAGTACAAGTGGAGTTAGCCCTAGGTCAAATTCCGGCAAGAATTCGAGATGTTTCCGGTGACCCCGCGACACCACGAAGGCTACTACCCTCATCCTCTACCTCCCCTATCTCCTTTAAACTTGTAAGTCCTAGATCTCTTCTTCTCTTTCTACTATAAAACCTCTCTTTTTTTAAACTTGTCGGTAAGTGGAGTTATACCGATATTTGTTTCTAAAACCTTTGAAAACCATAATTCTTCTTAAGAATCACTTAAACTCGTGTATACACCTTACTTGTAATCATTTAACTAATGTTTAGAAACCAATTTTACTCTAAAACCCCATGTTAAATAACTTTAATTGATCTTTTACTTTTTAATACCATGAAATTTACATACGACATCTTTTAATTGTTTTGCTTAATATTACCTTTACAAAACCTCACTAGGTAATGACCTACCTCTCACATACATACATTTTAACATAACACGATTCTCTTTGAACAATATTTTTGTGGCAAAATACGATTTTTCATCAAAATACTTAAACTATTAAAAACCCAGATTTCTTTAAATTGTGTTACTTAATTCTTTGCGATTGTGCCTCTACAACCCATTTCGGGGAACTCGATTTGGATGGTGTGGATTATCGCACATCCTTGGGACCAGTAGAGCGAGATGCAGACCTCCTCACGGAGCATACGATCTCGAAAGAATTTTAATACGATTTTTAAGAAAAATAAGATTTTCTACTTAATAAATAAAATAATTTTTAATAATTATATAAATATTATCAAATTATATATTTTTAATATATAATAAAATTCCATATTTTCTAGAAAATTAACGAATGATAAGTTTCACTAAAATACCATCAAGTATCAATACAAGACAAAGTTTACATTAAAATACCTTACACTATTCAAGTTAAGTTATTTTTCACTAATATACCTCACTCTTTAAAATTCACATCCATGGAAACTCTAAAGAACATAAATAATTACTCGAGATTTATTTTGAAAGTATATAAAATATTTTTTATAAAACCACCTCGAGATATATAAAATTATATTAAGGACCCTAGTAAATATAGGTTTAAGCGGGACCAATTCTCTTGAGGCTTAGGGAGCCGAAGAAAGTGGGTGGTTGCCTATTTAAGATAGAAAACTAAAATGGGGTTATCAATGGTAATTGTCTTGGAAAAATACACAAATCTTGCCATCCATGTGCAGCAGTTACCGATAACACCCAAACCTAATTCAGGATCCAAATCTGTTAAGTGTCTGACTCAATCTGAGTCTCAGTCCAATCTGAATCCAATTCACATGAATCTAATTCTAACATGAATCCAATATACCAAACATGTATACTTGAACTGAATCTGAATACCAGAAAAAGATCAACATGTAAACATAACTTGACTTGACCGAACCATGGCTATATCTTGACTTGATTACATTCCTACTTTATACATCCTGAAACCGTTTATATGAACAACTTGTATCCATGGTCACGGCAAGTCTGTTAACTATATATATATATATTACGGAGTTTTAACGGGGTAGATTGGTACGAAATGTATTATAAGTGGCATGATGAAGGACACTAAAAGACACCTACATAAACATCCGTGCCGTTGTCCCGTGGGTATTGATGGGGCCCTGTACTTTCCGTTTCCCATAGTCCACGGGATAGTTGGACTCCTCTCGTAAACACTGATACATTCTGTACCAAGCGACAAACAACGATGTTAGCAAAACAAACAGATAATTTACCAGTTCTATTTTCTTTACTTGTCTATTCCATTCTATATTTTGGGACTTACTGAGCATTAGTTCGCTGATGAAATTCCTGTCTATTCTTTCTTTGGAATGTTCTTCAGGAGGACCCGACTTTCAGGAGTCCAAGCCCAGCCAGGAGTGATTGGAGTAGATACCCGAGCAGCTCGACTACTAGCTTACTTGTACTTATTTCCTTTTCATATGCCACTGTTTAGGCATTGCTTTCAGCACTGTATTTTTTTGCTTTTCAAACCAGTTGTAATGTAAAGAATGGATATTAATAAAAGTTGCTGTTTATATTACATCTCTTGTCATTCTTGTGCATTTTTTTTTATATATTGCTTATTTATGCTTAGCATGTTTACTTCTAAGTAAATACGTTGCGGCCCGTCACGTCTACTTCTCTGTACACTAGGAAGTAGGACGAGACAGCACACACACCCCTCTACCTACCTCTTACTCCCCTGCACTATTTGATTTCCCTGCAATCAAACAGAGACCCTTCATTTCACCATTTATCATCTTTTTAATACTTTTTAATCCACAATTTTAATTCCAAACTCTAATTCTCCATTATAAATACCATCCATTACCTTGGCTCAGCACTATTCTTAAAGTTATAGCAAAATTCTCTTAAAAAGTTCCTAAGTACAAGTGGAGTAAAGAGGAGTTAGCATGCAAGTAACTTCCAGCGAAGATCGAAGCAACATCCGAAACTCCCACGACGCCACGAAGCTCATCCCCTCTTCTTCAACCTCTCTTTGAGTTTTTCAAATTGTAAGTCCCCCTCAATCTCTCTTCTCTTTCATTGAAATTCCATTTCAAAACTTAATCGGTAAAAGTGGAGTTATACCGATAACATCTTTCATAAACCCTATAACTCCATTTCCTTTTATCATTTGGTCAAACCAACTTTACCACTTCATTTATAATCTTAATACTAATGTCTAGAATAAATTTTATCCAAGAATCTCTTGTAAAACATTCATAATTTAACTTTTACATTAAAATACCATGAACTTTATAATCATATCTTTTCGACAATATTTCTTAATAATACTTTTAGGAAAATTTCACGGGGTAACGACTTACCCCACACGCACAATTGGATCCATAGCATGATGCCTTTGTAGTATAAATCTTTGATACGAAGAAAAATTTACAATAAAATACCACATAACTTTAAAAACCGGATTTCTTTTAAAAGTAGTATTTCATATCCTTTGCGATCACACTCTTTAGGGGACCCGCTAATGGATGGTACGGATTATCGCACATCCTTGGGCTAGTAGAACAAGATGCAGACCTCCTCATGGAGCATTCGATCTCGAAAGGATGTAAATACGGTTTTTTAAGAAATACAAATTTTTCTAAATAAAATAAAAGTATTGTATAGATTATGTTTACAAGTCTTGCCGAAACCATGGATGCAATTTGTTCAAGTAGACATGTTCAGGATATAAACAAGTAGTCAAGTAGTCAAGTTAAGTTATAACCATGGTTCGGTCAAGTCAGGTCAAGTATACATGTTTGATATAGATGTTTGATTCAAGTATTCATGTTCATGTTCAAGTATACATGTTAGATTTTGGATTTAGGTATGAATTAGATTCAGATTTGAGTTTAGACTCAGACTAAGTCAGACACTTGTAACGGATTTAGCTCTTGAATTAGGTTCGGGAGTCATCGGTAACTGCTGCACATGGACGACAGGATTTGTGTCTTTTTCCAAGATAATTACCATTGATAACTCCGTTAAGTTCTCTACCTTAAATAGTCAAGCACTCACTTTCTCTGTCTCCTTGGGGCTCAAGAGAATTGATCCCGCTTAAACCTATATTTACTAAACTCCTCAAAATATTGTTTCTTATATAACACGAGGGTTTTTTATGAAAAGTATTTTAATATAGTTTCAAAATAAATCTCGAAGGGTGATTTATATTCTTTAGGGTTTTCATGAGCATGAGTTTTAAAAATTTGGGGTATTTTAGTGACAAACACTTAGCTTTGGAAAGTTCATGGTATTTTATTGTAAAACTTGCCTTTTTGGTATCTTGATAGTATTTTATTGACATTTGTTAATCTTTTCATTTTTGAAAAATATAGGTTTATTATATTTTGGAAATATGGATTTATAATTTTATACAATTTTAATTTTCAAAAATAATTTTATTTTATTTAGAAAAATTCGTATTTCTTAAAAACCCGTATTTAAATCTTTTCGAGATCGAATACTCCGTGAGGAGGTCTGCATCTCATTCTACTAGCCCAAAGATGTGCGATAATCTGCACCATCCATTAGCGGGTCCCCTAAAGAGGGTTGTAGATGCATAATTGCAAAGGATATGAGATGCTGCTTTTAAAAGAAATCTAGTTTTTAAAATTATGTGGTATTTTATTGTAAATTTTTCTTCGTATCAAAAATTTATACTAAAAAGGTATCGTGCTATGGATCCAAGTGTGCGTGTGGGGTAGGTCATTACACCGTGAAATTTTCCTAAAGGTATTATTAAGCAATATTGTCGAAAAGATGTGATTATAAAGTTCATGGTATTTTAATGTAAAAGTTAAATTATGATTATTTTACAAGAGATTCTTGAATAAAATTTATTCTAGAAATTAGTATTAAGATTATAAATGAAGTGGTACAGTTGGTTTGACCAAATGATAAAAGGAAAAGGAGTTATAAGGTTTATGAAAGATGATATCGGTATAACTCTACTTTTACCGATTAAGTTTTGAAATGGAATTTCAATGAAAGAGAAGAGAGATTGGGGGGGACTTACTATTTGAAAAACTTAAAGAGAGGTTGAAGAAGAGGGGATGATCTTCTTGGCGTCGCGGGAGCTCTGGATGTTGCTTCGATCTTCGTCGGAAGTTACTTGCTTGCTAACTCCTCTTTACTCCAGTTGTACTTAGGAACTTTTTGAGAGAATTTTGCTATAATTTTCAGAATGGTGCTGAGCCAAGGTATGGGATGGTATTTATAGTGGAGAATTAAGGTTTTGGAATTAAAATGGTGGATTAAAAAGCATTTAAAAGATGATAAATGGTGAAATGAAGGGTCTCTGTTTGATTACAGGGAAATCAAACAGTGCAGGGGAGTAAGTGTTAGGTCTACGTTGCCGACCCCGGTGCTTACGGGAAGGCGGAATAGGTAAAAATCAAAATTTTCTCACAAGGCAACATGGACTAGAAACTAGAGGATCTTTGTTAAACAAAAACTAACATACTAACTACAAGTTCTAGGTACTATGTAGAATGGTTATACCTAGGTCTTGGACTCCTTCTCTTCTTGTTGTGGTCCTCCTTCTTGCTTGCTCCTTGGAGTGACGTAGACGGCTCCTCCTCGTTGTCTTCTCTTTGCCGAAGATAGATCCACCCGAGGGCCTCTACCTTGAGCTCCTACCTCAACCAAGAGGTAACTAGAGTGCTTGGTTTGCTAGACAAAGAACCCTAGAAAGAGTAGAGAGATGCTTTGATGGCTTAGTCTCAAAAGCTTATGATTTCCAACACATGGAACACTTAAGCTTTGAGAGAGGGAGAGGGAGAGCTTTTTCAAGAGAGAGAAAGAGTATGATAGAATGAGAGAAATAATAGCAACTATCTCTCATATGAGAGAATTATGAATTAATAATAATAATTAAAGAAATTGTGATGGTTCATTCGGAATGACCATTATCATTGCACATTAAATGAATTTTGAAAGAATTAAGAAGCATCTTTCATGTGAAATGATGATGGTCAATATATCAACATAAGTCAACCTGTCAACCAAAGTCAAATGGTCAACAACCCTAACCATGGCACAATTATCCTTAATTAATACCATTAATCATATTTCTCATTCTCATTAGGGTTTGGAAAAAGTCAACGGTCAACAACCCTAATGAGAATCCTCTTCCTCTGTCAACTATGCATACACACCCGCATCCGTGTTCCGAGGAACACGAATACACTGAGACAAAACCAATCATAAGACAAATACTAGGATCTGGCTTAAACCAAAGCCCGCTAGTAATAACTGCCCGGACACCAAACGTGCACAAGTGCGCGGATGCGAACGAACCTCGTCGCAAAACCATGCGACCTCTACTCTGTTTTGCCCAAAGGCGAATAACCCTCTGCGTGGGACTATAAAGGCTCGACACTACGCTGGCAGTGGGTTTAACCACAGGCCGCAAGCGATACTAGCTGTACGTAACGGTCCCCAGGTAGATGCTGATAAGAAGACTGATGAGGTGAACCCATCCGAACTCCTACTGATCCTGAATGTGACAATCTCCGTACAGTCCGGTCTGTTCGTCTGAGAGTATCGCATGGCGGGCCTAGGGGGCGGTAAACGTCAGTCCCCTAATAGCGGTACAAGTCGTGTCGGAGTGTAGCCCAGAACACCTTGAGAAACTACTGGAAAACCTACCAGTAATTCTCGCTTGCCCTGGCCAGGGACAACTATGTGTAATGGCTCTCCTAGACACAGCGCGATATCAACTCCCAATACCGGGAGAGACGAATCGTGTCTAACCGTTACTGCCTCCAAGTGCTTCGGGACTGCACCCAACTACTACCTGTTTGCACGACTCAGTAGAGCCGTGGTAGGGTAGTAATCTAAGAACGGTGGGAACACACTCGAGGCGAAGTGACAGTGTCAAGTCAGCGGACTAAGCTGTACTCATATCACCTGGGAACTATTAACTGATGATAGGTATAATACCAACCAACAGTTCCCGACGAGTCCTGTCCAGTGTACTCGTAACCTAACGAGCACTTGTATACTATCTCCAGTACGACGTACTGATGGCTGTGGGACAGACCATCTCCCCTGCTGGGACGAGAAGCGTATGCACCAGTCTACTCTGGAGTATCGATGCCCTGTCTCGATAATCCTACGATTAGGGACCAAAGTAAGGATGCGCTTATAGACTACGCAGCCCCCACTAGTGTGATTGCCATCACAACGCCGGTAGTCAAGCAAAGATCCTAAGGGCTCCATCAATATGTATTAGCGATATGTTAAAAGAAACATATACACATATTAAGATAGAAACAAACCAAGTAGCATACTATTATATCGAGGAAGACTGTCGTAAACCCGTATATATATATCCCAAGCCTCCAAAATGTATTATACAAACTAGTACTATACAATAATGGTCTATAGGGCATACATATCCAACAATCTCCCACTTGTACTAAAGGCCAGTAATTGGTGTACCGCATACCCAACGTCTGCACTACGGCCAGCTGCTGGCGTACTGCATACCTAATAGCTCAAAAAGTTGCTCGAACTGTGTTTGAGGGAGGGCCTTTGTGAATGGATCCACCGTGTTGTCTTTTGTGTCCACTCTCCGTACCTCGATCTCCTGGTGATCAATGATCTCCCTGATCAGGTGATACCGCCTTAAAATGTGTCTGGATTTCTGATGGGACCTTGGTTCCTTCGCTAAAGCTATAGCCCTATTGTTATCGCAATACAATGGTATTGGGTCAACAATGGACGGAACCACCTGAAGTTCACTAATGAACTTCTTCATCCAGACCGCCTCTTTTGCGGCATCGCTTGCAGCAATCTATTCAGCCTCCATCGTCGAGTCTACGACGGTATCCTGTTTGGAACTCCTCCAACACACCGCCCCTCCGTTGAGAGTAAACACAAAACCCGAGACAGACTTGCTGTCATCTTTGTCACTCTGGAAGCTTGAATCGGTAAAGGACTCGACCCTGAGGTCTCCATTACCGTAAACCAGGAACATCTCCTTAGTCCTTCTCAGGTACTTGAGAATGTTCTTCACTGCCGTCCAGTGGTCCTCACCTGGGTCTGACTGATACCGGCTTACCACGCCCAGCGCGTAAGCTACATCTGGTCTTGTACATAGCATCACATACATTATAGATCCTACCGCCGAAGCGTAGGGTATAGTGCTCATGCGAACCCTCTCCTCGTCAGTCTTAGGAGACATCTTCTTGGATAGGGTGATTCCGTGCAATGCGGGTATACTACCGCGCTTGGAATCTTCCAAACTAAATCTCTTTAGTATGGTCTCTATGTACCTGGACTGCGAAAGTCCCAGTAGTCTCTTGGATCTATCTCTGTAGATCTTGATCCCCAGAATGTACGAGGCATCACCCAGGTCCTTCATGGAGAACCGTTGTGACAAGAATAGCTTGACCGATTGTAGCATAGGAATGCCATTTCCTTTCAAAAGAATGTCGTCCACGTACAAGACTAGGAACACGACAGTTCGTCCTACAATCTTCTTATAGACACAAGGTTCATCTTCGTTCTTGATGAAATCAAATTCCTTGATTGCCTCATCAAAACAGATGTTCCAGCTCCGCGATGCCTACTTTAATCCATAAATGGATTTAAGCAACTTGCACACCTTCCCGCTGCTCCCACTGTCTACGAAACCTTCTGGCTGATCCATGTAAACGTACTCTTCCAAACAGCCGTTTAGAAAAGCCGTTTTTACGTCCATCTGCCATATTTCATAGTCATGGAAGGCAGCAATGGCAAGTAGGATCCGAATGGATTTGAGCATAGCCACTGAAGAAAAAGTTTCATCATAGTCCACACCAGGTCTTTGACGAAAACCTTTTGCAACGAGTCTAGCCTTATAGGTTTCCACCAGCCCATCTACACCAAGTTTCCTTTTTAGATCCATTTGCATCCAACGGGTTTTACCCCAGGTGGAGCAATATCCAAGGTCCACACTTTATTGGTGTATATGGACTCCATTTCGGATTGCATAGCATCCAGCCACTTATCAGAGTCCCTACTGATAATGGCCTGCCTGAAACTGGTAGGGTCATCTTCTTCCAAGATGCAATCCTCTCGATCTCCGTCTTTGAGAAAACCGTAGTATCTCTCTGGCGGATGAGAAATCCTACCAGATCTGCGGAGTGGCTGAGGTTCGTCTGGGGTTATTGAATCCAGCGGTTCCTCCAAATTTTCAGTTACATTTTGTGGTTCATGGATTTCTCCCAGTTCTACCGAACTCCCACTAGTTTCTTTTGCAAGAAACTCCCTTTCTAAAAATGTAGCATGGCGAGATACAAACACCTTCTATTCCTCAGTGTGGTAGAACAGATATCCTAGTGAATCTTTAGGATATCCCACAAATTTACATAGAACTGACCGTGCCTCTAGCTTGTCCGGTTTCTGTGTTTTCACATAGGCCGGGCAACCCCATATCTTAATAATTTTAAGACATGGTTTCTTACTGCTCTATATTTCATATGGAGTTTTAGGCACAGATTTGGACAGAACTTGATTCAAAAGGTATGCCGCTGTCTGAAGCGCATTTCCCCAGAATGAAAGAGGCAACTCAGCACTACTCATCATGGAGCGAACCATATCTAATAGGGTACGATTCCTCCGCTCCGATACACCGTTGTGCTGTGGTGTATAAGGAGGAGTAAGATGAGAGAGAATACCATTCTCTTTTAAGTAATCTAGGAATTCCGTGCTTAAGTACTCCCCTCCCCTATCTGATCGGAGGATCTTGATACTTTTGCCAGTCTGGTTCTCTACTTCATTTCTGAATTCCTTGAATTTCTCAAAAGCTTCAGATTTGTGTTTATCAGATACACATATCCGAACCTAGAGAGATCGTCAGTGAATATGATGAAGTACGAGAACCCACCCCTTGCATGTATAGACATTGGACCACATACATCACTGTGTATGAGTCCCAAGAGCTCTGCTGCCCTTTCTCCATGTCCGGTGAACGGAGATTTGGTCATCTTTCCTTTGAGACAGGACTGACAAGTTTCATAAGATGAAAACTCGAACGTATTAAAGAGTCCATCTTTATGCAACTTACTTAGTCTTTTCTCTCCGATATGACCAAGTCTACAATGCCATAAGTAGGATTCGTTCGTATCTGAACTCTTCCTCTTGTGTGTGTTTTGTACATTGAGAACTGTATTCTGATTTAGAACGTAGATACCATTACACAGTGTACCTTCTGCAACCAGTACCTTATGAAGGTAGATGTTCATGATATTTCTATCAAGAACAAAGTTATATCCATCTTTATTAAGTAAAGATACTGATATTATGTTGTAAACCATGGAAGGTACATAGTAGCAATCGTTCAAAATCATAGTATTGCCATTTGGCAACACTAGGTGATATTCACCGACGGCTGCAGTATTGACTTGTGCTCCGTTCGCTACCCTGAGCGACATATCACCAGGTACAATTTTCCTACTTTTTCTCAGTCCCTGCAATAGATTACAGATATGAGATCCTGATCCGGTATCAAGTACCCAGGAGGCAGGGCTGACCGTAAAGCAGTTCTCAATTACAAGAACACCTGAAGTAGATGCAAAACTATGCTTCTTCTTCAACTGGGTATCCTTGGAATCCATACAATCCTCTTTCCCTTGCTCATACTTATGACAGTTGTCGTAAGTTAGAGCCGAACCAACGTTCTCCAGCCCTGAATAAGAATTCGGATCGGTCAAGCGATACATTTTATTATCTCGATTAGGACGTGAAATGGTTGCTACCTGGAGAGAGAGAAAAAAGAAACACTCAGCGTGCGCTCTTGCAAGATTAGATTGGTTTATTAATTTATCTAATCAGGATGGCTCCCACTATTTCCTCAAATTCTTCTTCAAACCCTAAAAGAAGAACTAGTCAGGATTAATCGCATGTCACAATACTTGCTTAACCTTTCAGCCAAGCTAGTGTTGGTACTTCGAGGGAGGTTTTCCAATTCTTTCGCGAAGTTCCTTAATTAAATAACCTCTTTTCCCTGGAGGCGTAGCCCCGCTAACACCGTTCTAGACGCCTACTTGGTTTATAGCATTGATTGTTAAGTGAAATAATCTCCCGAGAGTAATCCAACTCATCAGTGGGATCGGGATCCAACTATCATTGTGTGATGACTTAGATGGAATCCACTCTAGTTACCACACTCCAGAAGGTATGCTAAATCTGCAAGTTCCCGATGTGGATTTCTGCCCCTAGGACCCAAGTGACCTTGACGAATAATCAACAAATCAAAAAGTCCTAGTCAAGTTCAACCCGTCGTTATCCAGGATTACATTAGACCCGCCTGCATGATCCTTGACGAATAATCAACAAAATCATGCGACCGTCCTAACCAATCGCATCTATCAGTGCAACAGAGAATTATTACTTAGCTATCGTTCACTGTGCCATGATGAATAATCAACAAACGCAGCACGAATACTAAGTATTAATTATCTAAAACGATGAAGGGCTACGGCTGGGTTTTTGGCGAAAGACCCATTAACGTAATGAACTTGATTTCGCTGAAGGAACCTGATAGCCTTTTTTAAAAATATAGTGGCGAAAATTTTTGCTAAAGAGGTCACTCCCTGTGAAGGGATCTCGGCTCTTTCCTCGTCGAATGAGGTGCAGGATATTCCAATATGAATACCTCGATGCAAAGCAAGAATAATCGACTATAGTGAAGTTATTATCCTGACGCAAACTTTTGTCCAAGGGGTCATGATCGCACGCCGATGGAGTGTCGGATGTTCAAAGATTTAAAGTGTAACCGCGATCAGGACGGTGTCGCTTTGCAGCTAGCCGGTTGAGCACGGGTCGGTCCACAGGGAGATGGTGGTATCTTACCTTCTTGTTTTAGACGAGTCAATAAAGAATCTGTGTGAGTTTGATTCTAACCTATGTGTATATCTGCAAGTATAAAGTTGTTAAGAAAAGATACGAGATTGTAAGCTAAGAAATCCGTACTCAAAACCTTTGAGCCGAGTCTTGACCAATTGAAGCTAAGCAATCAGCAACAACGTGGATTAGGGGATTTAAGCGCGGTATTCGTGGAATCCGGCTTATTTACCCTTGTCCTTCCGTTCTTGTCTCTTGCTTTCGCCTCCGGCCAAACCGAACGCAACCGGTCGCGGTTAGGAATCACCGTTACCTTGTCAGGGTACGGTGCCTAACGGAGCGCTTGCGTATGGTTTGGGCGAAGTTCAAATGGAAAATAACGGGAAAAGGAATTGGCAAAGAAACGTTAACTTACAATACCGTATGAATTCTTAACAACAACAATAATTACAACATTCACAAAATAAACAAAAGAGAACAAAAAGAAAAGAACAAAGAAAAGAAAAGATACAAGTATTAAAGTGCATGAATAAAATTGCAAGTAATAAAAGCAAGAATGAAAAATGCAAGTAATAAATAAGCAAATAAAAAGAACACGGAAGTAGAACCCAAGCCAAGCATGTGCTCAATAGCCAACCCTTAAACTTGCAAGCTCAATGAAGAGGTTGCAAGATCAAGGGAAGGGTAGAGAACGCATGTGAAGTGAAGAACTAGTCCCGTGAGAAAATACGACCCTTGAGATCAATAACTAACCCTTACCCATTCAAGCTCAATGAAGAGGTTGAATGAGCAAGAGAAAGCAAGAATCTCAAGGGGGAGCAAACTAACAAGAAAGATAAAAAACCCTCATCTTCATTAACATCCACTCAAAAGCTCTCACTACAATTTCATGGAGGAAGAATGAAGAAGAAGAAGAAAGAAGAACAAAACTACAAAAAAGAGGCTAAAGAAAAAAAGCTCTCTTGGTTAAGCTCAGTTCTGCTGTATTTATAGGCAGGGAAATGAAACCCTAGGGCAACCATCTGACCATAGACAAAATTACCAGACAGCCCCCAAAAGATGATACTCTGTCGAGGCCGTACGGCCGCGGATCCGCCGCCAATACCCCCTATTGGCCGCGGATCCGCGGCCCTATAGTGGGATTAGGGGCTCTGATTTTCTGTGCTTCCCTGGTTTCTTGTCCTTTGTTGTCTGGTATATGTATTTTCTGAAAATACATTCACAATTCTTCCAGAATTTCTGTTGAGGAAAGGTGGACTTTTTGTGGATGTCTTTTGTCATGATTGCCTCGAGCTCCGCGTAGATTTCTTGGAACTTGTTGTTGCCATTGAGCCTTGTGCATGAAGGTGACATTGATTTGACATTTTGTCTTCCTAAACTGGTATCTGGCAACATGCGGAGACCGTGTTTTCTCAGTGGTTGGCAGGAACCCGGATTTTGTCGTGTTTTCCATGAATTTTACCGTTTTAGAACCGAGAACCTGTATCCTGCAAATATGTAACAAACACGGATTAAAAGCACCTACCTATAAACAACCGAGCGTAAGAATGGGCGGTATAAAATGCAGTATTCTGTGATGAATAGGTTACTCCCGATGAAGGGATCTCGGCGCTTGCCTCGTCGAATGAGGTGCTGGGCATTCATAACCGAATACCTCTATGCAAAACAAAAGAGAGCGTCCTTGCAATAACAACTTTTTGAAAATTGTTCCAACAACGTCTTTTAGGTTTGTTTTTCTTTGCATTAATATAATGCGTCCCATCAGTTAATCCTACCATTGCAGAAAACAACGAAAATATGACGTACGCTTATGCCATCAGCATTTGCCACGGGGCCCCGTCATCACCCGTTAGGTTACTTAACTAACGACAGAGCGGGGGCTGGACTAGCGCGGATGCAAAACATAAGCAACGCCTACTAGATATCATATATAGATATATACATTCGTCAGATGCAATGATAGCCATTCCAGATCACAGATGAACACATTGGATATGCTAGGAATCCGCGTTTCGTTCGAGCCTGCAACGAAAGACGGATTACACGGTCGCGATGAATAGCCAAACCCCACCCTAGACCCCTACGGGTGCGGCAAACTATCCGCCAAATACCGGAAGTGAAGCAACCTCCCTCAACAACGTGAGTAGGCCACTCAGCACTTCAACGTACCGGTAGTTTGTGCACCCCACCTTGGGTCTATCCTAGGAGCAAAAACAGTAAAAGAAATAATATACAATGGCGGCTGCAATCTCATCCCGGATGTGCGGCCATAAAAATAATATTACATCAATTTACATATTACATCAAATGAAAGATAAAGAAACTCTCATCTCACAAAACCCCAGCTATTCATCCGCGACGATCCAACAAGTTCATATACACAATCCAACAACATTACAGATCACAGATATGCACAACCTCCACTGATCGACGTATAGCGATTAGTCGACGTTCAGTGCATATATCACATTATAGATATAACCATTTAGCAAAAGTATGTAGAACTTCGATCAAAATACCAATTTGTAACTACCCCAAACACAACATCGTTCTCTGGATAATCTGGGCAGAAAAAAATATCTTAAAAATCCTAAGACATTACACTGAACAATCTGCAGGAAATCCGAGTCGTGGCCGAGTCAACTCGGCCGCGGATCCGCGGCGAAACGCGTGGTTTTGCCGCGCTTCCGCGGCGCGTTGACCGAGTCGTGGGCTCGTTTCTCCTGCATGTTCCTAAAAAACCCTGCACTGATTTTTAAGGTATGTGGAATTATTTTTAGAGCAGTTTTAAAAATTGGCAGAAAGTATGGTTTTTTGACATGTTTCGCGATTCTTTTCGGATCGAAGTTCTAATCACTTTGCTAACATGCTAGTTGTTGTTTAGCTAGGCTCTGATACCATTGTTAGGTCCACGTTGCCGACCCCGGTGCTTACGGGGAGGCGGAATAGGTAAAAATCAAAATTTTCTCACAAGGCTACATGGAATAGAAACTAGAGGATCTTTGCTAAACAAAAACTAACTTACTAACTACAAGTTCTAGCTACTATGTAGAATGGTTATACCCAGGTCTTGAACTCCTTCTCTTCTTGTTGTGGTCCTCCTTCTTGCTTGCTCCTTGGAGTGGCGTAGACGGCTCCTCCTCGTCGTCTTCTCTTTGCCGAAGATAGATCCACCCAAGGGCCTCTACCTTGAGCTCCTACCTCAACTAAGAGGTAACTAGAGTGCTTGGTTTGATAGACAAAGAACCCTAGAAAGAGTAGAGAGATGCTTTGATAGTTTAGTCTCAAAAGCTTATGATTTCCAACACATGGAATACTTAAGCTTTGAGAGAGGAAGAGGGAGAGCTTTTTCAAGAGAGAGAAAGAGTATGATAGAATGAGAGAAATAATAGCAACCATCTCTCATATGAGAGAATTATGAATTAATAATAATAATTAAAGAAATTGTGATGGTTCATTTGGAATGACCATTATCATTTCACATTAAATGAATTTTGAAAGAATCAAGAAGTATCTTTCATGTGAAAAGATGATGGTCAATATGTCAACATAGGTCAACCAGTCAACCAAAGTCAAATGGTCAACAACCCTAACCATGGCACAATTATCCTTAATTAATACCATTAATCATATTTCTCATTCTCATTAGGGTTTAGAAAAAGTCAACGGTCAACAACCCTAATGAGAATCCTCTGCCTCTGTCAACTGTGCATACACACCCGCATCCGTGTTCCGAGGAACACGAATACACTGAGACAAAACCAATCCCAAAACAAATACTAGGATCTGGCTTAAACCAAAGCCCGCTAGTAATAACTTCCCGGACACTAAACGTACACAAGTGCGCGGATGTGAACGAACCCCGTCGCAAAACCATGCGACCTCTACTCTGTTTTGCCCAAAGGCGAATAACCCTCTGTGTGGGACTCTAAAGGCTCGACACTACACTGGCAGTGGGTTTAACCATAGGCCGCAAGCGGTACTAGCTGTATGTAACGGTCCCTAAGTAGATGCCGATAAGAAGACTGATGAGGTGAACCCATCCGAACTCCTACTGAGCCTGAATGTGACATCTCCGTATAGTCCGGTCTGTTCGTCTGAGAGTATCGCATGGCGGGCCTAAGGGGCGGTAAACGTCAGTCCCCTAATAGCGGTACAAGTCGTGTCGGAGTGTAGCCCAGAACACCCTGAGAAACTACTGGAAAACCTACCAGTAATTCTCGCTTGCCCTGGCCAGGGACGACTATGTGTAATGGCTCTCCTAGACACAACGCGATATCAACTCCCAATACCGAGAGAGACGAATCCTGTCTAACGGTCACTGCCTCCAAGTGCTTCGGGACTGCACCCAACTACTACCTGTTTGCACGACTCAGTAGAGCCGTAGTAGGGTAGTAATCTAAGAACAGTGGGAGCACACTCGAGGCGAAGTGACAGTGTCAAGTCAGCGGACTAAGCTGTACTCATGTCACCTGGGAACTGTTAACTGGCGATAAGAATAATACCAACCAACAGTTCCTGACGAGTCCTGTCCAGTGTACTCGTAACCTAACGAGCACCTGCATACTATCTCCAGTACGACGTACTGATGGCTGTGGGACAGACCATCTCCCCTGCTGGGACGGGAAGCGTATGCACCAGTCTACTCTGGAGTATCGATGCCTTGTCTCGATAATCCTACGACTAGGGACCAAAATAAGGATGTGCTTATAGACTACCCATCCCCCACTAGTGTGATCGCCATCACAATGCCGGTAGTCAAGCAAAGATCCTAAGGGCTCCATCAATATTTATTAGCGATATGTTAAAAGAAACATATACACATATTAAGATAGAAACAAACCAAGTAGCATACTACTATATCGAGCAAGACTGTCGTAAACCCGTATATATATATCCCAAGCCTCCAAAATGTATTATACAAACTAGTACTATACAATAATGGCCTTTAGGGCATACATATCCAACAGTAAGGGGTAGGTAAAGGGGTGTGTGTGCAATGCCCGTAGCCAATTGGCTCATATCCAACCATCCCCGCCGGACTTTTGCCTTGTTTGGCCGGTCGATCTCGAGGCATTTGCCTCGAGATTCGAGCCACTTGATCAATGAAGTATTTAAACCCTTTTGCACATGTTTGATTTTTCTGAACTTTTCATTTACCCATGTATTGCACGTGCAATCTTTTGGGCTTCCAAAATGTAAAAGAAAATCAGAAAAAATAATATGTCTGATGGGAATCGAACACAGGGGCTACGTCATAGCAGTGCAAAGCTTTATCAGTGAGCTACAAGTTGTTTCTTGTTGTTATTTAACAAAATTGACTTATAACTCAAATTTAGGCTGTAAACTCATTTCTGTACATTGAAATGGAAAATTCAGTACAGTATATTCAGATTCGTTACATACTGCTTCGGTTTTCCGGTCCCTTTATATATGGGGAACATCGGAATCGTATATCCTGGTGGGTACTGTATTTGGTCGTAACACGCCGGGTAAGGTCGGTCGGTCTTTGTCAACTTACCAGCAGCTTCACGGCTATGTGAGCTTTGAACCGCTGGGCGATATATTTGTCCAGCTGCGATTTGGTGATTACTTTCTCCTTTGCTGTCAATGAGGCTTGGAGGGGATTGGAGGTCTCTAATTATCTTCAATGACGACCACCGGCGGTTCATCTGCTGGTGGTTCGGGATGAGCCATTATCCCAATCATACTTTGGAATAAGTGGGCCATCTTATTCATTCTAGCCTCCATTTCCGCAACCTTTTCGTTCTTCTTATGTAGCATGCATTTTAGATACTCAGTATCAGATTCCTGCTCCACTCTTTCTTCGGATGTGCCGTCCAGATTTTCACCGGACGGAAGACTCATAATTTCTGCCGCTTGAGACATCAACTCTTGCAGCTTCTGGGGATCTTTTGTTACAGACCGTGTGATTGGTCTATGAGAAACAGAATTTTTGCTTTCGTCTTTGGAGTTCACCATATAAATGGTATGAACTAGCATGCCCCCAGACTTGGGACGTTTGGAGTGTTGACCTTTGGAGTTTTCCTTGGGACTTTGAATCTTCTCCAGCCTCTCTTGTTTGTGAGAAGTCAGTTTTGGAAGAACCATCATAGCAGGAGCCTCTTTGGGCAGGTGGGAAGAACTTTTATCATGACTCTTCAGTTTCTTAGGTAGGGAGAGTAATCTTTATTGATCACTGACCCATGTACTTCTTTCCAGACTTTGTGGACGGTCTAGGAAAGTCGTTTCACCGATCGAACCACTTAGTTCATCATTCATCTTGGTTGGAGGTGGAGTTTTCTTTAGTTTGGCAGTCGAAGAGTTTCGCTTCACCATCTTCAGCGCCTTGAAGCTATTCCCAGTTGGAACAACAGCCTAGATCATTGGAGCCGGCAGAGTTAGTCCAGATGGAGAACTGCCCCCAGCCTTCTTTATTCGGCGCCAGTATCGACGTCGAGCATTTCTGGAGATAGGAGCCTCTTCAGTCTTAAGAGCCTCCTGTATCTTCCTGCTGCGTTGGTCTTGTCCTTCGGTAGGTGATAATCACTTGAAGGCCGATTGTCTAGGAGTGGTAGCAGCAAAGAGTTTAAGGGTCAGCCTGTGGAAGACAGACTGCCTCGATGAGGAAACATTCTTGGGATCCTCAGAAGTAGATAACGCTCCAAAGGACAAACGTTCGAAGACGGCCTTCCTTGGAATCGTGGGCTTTTTAGAGGGGCCCACAGAACTTGCTCCCGATCTCTTGAGAATGGAGCCTTCTGGCTTAGCATCAGAGCTCGTAACAGTAGCTAGCTAATCAATGACCGAGTTCTTCTGACTTACGACACTGTATGTAGGGAACGCATGCATCGTCCCGAACTGGAGGCCATTAAGTGTCTACATCTCCTAAGCGTTGTCGGGAAATATGCGTACCCATATTTTTCCACCACGACGCGCATATCGTGTCATTACTCTTCGCCCTGCTTCTATTTGTCTAGCTGTGATCCAAGAGGGTTCAAGCGCCTGAAGAGCATATCTGCCAAAACAAATACGATTGCCTCGACAAGATATTCCCTTCATGGGTATGCAGAGCAGAAGGGTCATAGCTTGTAATGACTCTGAAATCCATGTACAAATGTAACTTGTTCAATGTATAGAAAGGGTGTTTCAGCCTGATTATGAGTTATAAGTTAAAATTGATCAATAAATGCAAGAAACAACTTGTAGCTCACTTGTTAATACTTTCTACTGCTGTGCCATAGCCCGCAAGTTCGAATCCCATCACCCAAATTATTTTTATATTTTTTAAAACTTTTCGGAAGCCCAAGAGTTTCACGTGCAATACATGGAGAAACAAAAGGTTTTAGAGAAAACTAACTGGAGAAATGAGGAGTTAACACGATAGTTATCACATGTCGCAAACCCCGAGACCCAACTCCTAAATCCGACCGGCCAAAAATTCCCCAAAACTGCATCTGGCGGTTGGATCAAGCCCAATGGTCTCCATGTTTCGCCCGTGCATCCCTTTGACTCCCTCGACTCCATTTTACACTTAAGTTTCTCTGATTTCAACCAGAGACTTCACAACCCTTCATCTATCCCATTAACACAATTTAATCTATTTTTAATTCATTTTTTAATTCACACACTCTCATTTTTACCCTATAAATACCACCTCATTCCCTAGCTCTCCCATATTATGAAAATCTAGCAAAAATTCTCTAAAATTCCTAAGCTGAATAAGGGTTAAGACTAGTCAGGTGGAGTTAGCTCGAGCCAAGTTCGTTTTCAAAGACCGGAGCCACTCTCGACGACCCCATCTCTCTTTTTCCTCCCTTCTCAAGCATAACAAAACCCGTAAGTTCCTTTCTCTCTCTTTCATTTCATCTCAAAACGATCCTTAAAACTACGTCGACTAAAGTGGAGTTAACTTCTGAAAACTTTCTTTTAAATAACTTTCATCACCCTTGGTATGCTAATTAAGTTACCATAACCTTGTTAACATTAAGCTTAACGATGACCATCTAATTACTTTTTGAATTATTTAGAATTTCATATAAATAAAGTGAGAATAGAACTTTTACACAAAAATACCATGGAATTTGTGTACACCCTTTTAACATCATCATGAACTATAACTCTAGCAAACCCACGGGCTAACGAGCTACACCATCACATATACTATGGTTTCATAGCACGATGTTTTGGTTAAGTTTTATTTAAAAGAAACAATTTACATTAAAATACCCTCGCTTTTAAAAATACTTTTTATCGCTATGTTTAAATCCTTTGCAATTATCCTGTACAACCTTTTTAAGGGAACCCATTTGTGGATGGTATAGGTTATCGCTCATCCTTGGGATAGTAGAGTGACATACAGAACTCCTCACGGAGAATTCGGTCTCGAAAAGAAATAAAAATATGACTTTTAAAGAATACGACTTTTTCAATAAATTAAATCATTTGAAAATTCATAAATCATAAATCTGTATTTTTCTATGAAAACCAATTTTGAAAATTATGTTATTAATATGAAAAATTAAAGTTATACGAAAATACCATCAAGTTTCCAAAAACATAGTTTTCATAAAAATGCCATAAACTTTCAACAAGCTAGATTTTCTCACTAAAATACCACTAAGCTAAAAATACATTTTTATAAAAATTCTAAATATTCTAAAAAAACCCTCAAGATTTGTTTTTAAAACAATATTGAAACATTTTACATAAAACCCTCTCAAGAAATGTAAACAACTTGAAAAATCTTTAAGGACCAAGATTAATATAGGTTTAAGCGGTATCATTTCTTTTGAGCCTCAGGAAGCCGGAGAAAGTGAGTGCTTGCCTATTCAAATTAGATAACACTATAATTAAAGGAATTATTAATGGCAAACGTCTTGGAAAAAGACACAAATCCTGCCGCCCATGTGCAGCGGTTGTCCGATTATTCTCGAACTTAAGAATTTCAAAAGTTAAATCCATTCATAAGATATTGACTATAACCAGAATACAAATTCGAACTTGTTTTAAACTTGAACTCGAATCCAAACTCGAACCCAAACTTGAACACTTGATCTTGAACTTGAACACTTGACTTGACTTGACCGAACTATGAATTTAACTTGACATGATTACATGAATACCTGATTGTAACTTGAACCTAAACTTGCACTCTTTATATTCATGGATTTGGCCAAGACCTGTAAACTTGAACTATACACTACAATACGCGGGGATAAAGGGTAGATTGGTATGGAACGTATATCATGGCACAAGAGGTCGTTTTAAAAGACACCTAACCTGAATGCATGTGCCGTTGTCCCGTGGGTTTTGACGAGGCCTTGTACTTCCTATTATCTTTGTCCATGGGGTAAGTTGGACTTCTCTCGTATACATGAATACTTTCTTTATAAAACTACAAACAACCACGTTAGAATAACTATCTTATACATATAAATGACATGCTAAGATATTTCTACATAAATCTATACCTGTTCATTTCTATTTGGTTTCTATTCATCATTTATACCTTCATTTATCATACTTATTTTTTTTGGACTTACCGAGCGCTAATTCGCTAATGACATTCCTCTCTGTTTCTTTTCCTTGGAATGTTTGTCAGGATGACCAGACTCTGAGGAGATAGAGCCGAGCCAGGAGGACTTGGACCAGCTTACTACCTAGCCTGACCACTAGTTTCTTTTCTGTATGCTATTGTTTAAGCACCTTTCGATCATTGTATCTTTTATTTCAGACAATTGTATTTGAATTTTGAATGTAAATAAAGTTGTTTTTAATTTTATTACTCTTGTTATTCTTGCACATTGTTATATTGCTTACATACGCTTAATGTATTTATTAAGAGAATGACATTCTCATAGTAAATATATCATGGGCTTGCCACGTCACCGTTTTCGTCTACTGGGAAGCGATGCGTGACAGGTTTTATTGGTGGTTGATTGATGCTCAAAAAATGATTCTTCTTTTGATTAAAAGAAAAGTAAAGGAAGTAAAGAAGAGATGTTTTAGTAGTAAAGTAACCACAATCAATAACGATGTCGCATGTAGCTAGACCTTTTGTGAGTACGGGTCGTCCTCTGAGATTCGTGGAATTTTATCGTTTTTGCTTTCGATCGGTTAAAAGAAATAGTAAAGAAAATCAAGAAAATGGTTTAAGATTTAGTTGAAGTAATAGTTTCAAGAAAATCAAGAAATTGTTTTTAAGAAAGGAAATCAAGAAAATGTTCAAGATCTAATTATCAAGAAAATATGAAGAAGGCTTATAGAATTCGATCGGATTTAGTAGCCATGGATGACTAATAAAGATGACTCATCTTATCTATTGACAGTTTAACACTAGATTGATAGCGATGAATGCAGATTAGGGTTTTTTGGAAGAAACTAGTGTTTCTTCACTATCGTTCCTTGTCCTTTCATTGATCCCATTCATTTTCTATCCCTTCACAAAAAGATTGTCAATCTTATCTCAAATTGTGGTCAAGATTATCAAGAATTTGATATCGTGCCCGATGAGGATGTTAACGATTCTTTTGCGAAAGTTTGTAAACTTCATAAGACTTAAAAGAAGTATAGAATTTTATCATCCATCAATCTACCCTAATCCTACGAATCCTATCAAGAGGAGATTTACTCGTGCATCATGAAAATCAAAGAAAGATTAGAGGAAGAATTCATAATGCGAAAATATAAAGAAAGCGAAATTGAAACTAATTATCACCTTGATTATTCAACTTCAAATTAAAACTTCCTCAGTCCGAAATTACAAGAAGTATTGCTCTCGATCACTCCCTTGAAGAGGTAATTTTTTCGTCGATCTTCATGTCGCTCGATCACCGTGAGTCTTGGACCTGTCGTGGATCGCGTGCTCGTTGATGATGATCGGCTTCGTATAAAAGAGTCTTGAATGATGTCGCTTGATGCATTTCTCAATGATTCTTGATCTTGGATCTTTGATTTGTTGAATTTGTTAACTCTTTTCTTGATTTGATTTGATCAAGAATTAGGATAAAATTGGGGAAAAAATTGGAATCTTTTCGATGTAGCCCCAGGTCCTTTTTATAGCCCTTAATCAAGCTTCCCCAATAAGCTACGTTGTTACAAAGAAGCTTCCAGAACAAGTTTATTGTTACAAAGAAGCGTCATCAACAAGCTAGGTTGTTACAAAGAAGCTTCCAGAGAACTCCCGAACCCCAAGTCCCTGAATCGGCCGCGGATCCGTGGCGACTCGGCCTGACTCGGCCGCGGTTCCGCGGCCTATTGGTGAGCTCGTTGCTTAAAACATCTGTGGTCTTTTTCTATTGATCTCTGGGTCTTTATGTGTATCTGGAATCTTCTTATTTCTTCTGAATTTCTGCTAGTATTTGATTCTTCGACTTTCTTGTATTTTATCGGCAGATTCCTGATTCCCGATATCTGACATGAGCTAATCTTGCATAAGAATGTGAGATACAAAATATTATGCGTAAAAATATTAAACATACAATTTCCTTCATAATGTTGATTAAAATGTATAACACATGGAAAATGATATTTTGCAGATGAACTTCTAATATGTGTTATATTTATAGCAAATATCTTTAGATGATTAAGAAAAGTAAAGAAATTGTCATGTTAAAAGTGCACTATTTTCGACTAAACAAATTCCCCCAAACTTGACTTTGATCGTCCCGAGCAAACTTTATTTATTCAAGAGAAGGAGAAAAATAGAAAGAAAAAGAATAAAAACTAACTAGCACACTTTCGTAGGCAACACGATTGCACTGAGCACGTACAACAAGCCTTTAAACCTCTAGGTGTCCCTACTAGGAGGAGTGTTGTCTCCTGAGGGTTTTCAGCGGATTGCACCCACAAAATCCTATAATAAAAGATAGACTGTGAAAGTTACATATAAATATAAGAATTATAAAAGAAAGAACTTGAAAATCAGATTTTCAACTACGCTAGCTTTTCGGTTATCATGAGCCCTATCTTAATAGTCATGAAAAGATATTAAAAATTACATCATCCCTCAATAAAACGTCGCTTTTATTCTTCATCCCTACCTTTTTTTTCCAAACACCGATCATATACTCCTACGTGTGTGTAAAAGATATCCCTACACTCGGAGAATTCAATTCAAGCTATCATACTCTTGTCCATCTACCTCAGTACTTTTTAGTCAGTGAATATTTTTGATGGATATGCTCACACATTTTTCATGCGACCGTTAATACTTCTAGAGGTACTAACCGACCGATTACTAAATGTGCTCACTTATTAGGCGTAATTAGCAATTTTCTCGTCTTGCAATACCCAAGGTTTAGCAGTGACTCCCAAACCAGTTGGTCTAAGGCACCAGGTGATGAAGCACCCTCGCTATATTTTTTTATGCTGCCTTGGTGATTACAAAACCAGTTTCATTTTTCTTCACCATTTTATATTTTTATGCTTCATTTATTATTTTCTTCGTACTTTGGCTTTTCGACAAGCGCATTTCAAGGTATCCTCTACTAACTCGAGTTTCAAGATGTGTGTAAGTGCGTGTAGTAGGATATCAACATTCAGATATTTGGTTTCCAGAATAGAAACTATTTTTCAGACTTATTTTTATCCTTAGATTGGTGACTTCCTTCATCTTACTAACCATTGGGACAACGGCTCATAACTACTTATTACTAGTTTTGTTTCAGAAAACATTTAACTTTCTTGTTTTTCTCAAACTCTTCCAATCTTTCAAATGTAATTTTTCACTTTCTAATCTTTCATTATAAAAGAAAAAAATTTAAAATTTTTGTGCTTATGCAAAGTGTATAATGCAAAGTAATGCGTAAATAAGCACAAACCTCCCCTAAACCTGTTTACAGCAGTGTCCTCACTGTTGTTATCTTTTAAATCTCAAAACCTGTAGACTTAGGAGGAAAAGTTATTAACCGGGACGAGAATAAATGAAAGTGAAAATCTCCCCCAAACATATTTTTAATTATATGGATATTCAGTTAGGTCCTTTTTAACTCACCTCCATTCTTATGATGAGACAATATTATTGAGATAGGAGGTGAGGCGGAGAAAATTTAGTTATGATAAAGCGGCTCCTGTAAAAACAGGAGCTCCTCCGTGGGGTCAATGGAAAAATACGGTTTTAATCTATGCCCATTCACTTTAAAAAAATAACCGTTTTTAATATTTTCAACTTCAACTGCCCCGTGTGGGTATACATACCGCACCACAAATGGTCATTTCTAATGAGATCTTTGCTTACCCGTATGAAGATGGAGACGAGAATCGTAAAGAAGGACTTGTTGTCCCGGGATAAAAGTTTTTCTCAAACTATTTTTATCGTGAAATACTTTAGTCCGGTTTTTTACTATAACCGCATTATCGTAAGCTTCATCGCGTAGTTCGCTAAGCTCATTTATTTGCAGCTTCCGAAATTTGCAGGCTTGATTTAAATCAAACTTAAGTTCTTTAATGGCCCACATTGCTTTATGTTCGATCTCGACAGGAAGGTGGCAAGCCTTTCCAAATACTAGGCGGTAAGGATACATACCAAGATCAGTCTTATAAGTGGTACGAAATGCCCAAAGAGTATTCGTCAATTTGGTTGACCAATCTTTCCGGTTTTTAGAAACTGTTTTCTTCAAAATTTGTTTGATTTGCCTATTGGAAATCTCAGCTTGCCCGCTCGTTTGGGGATGATAGGGCATAGAAAGTTTATGGTTGATTGAATATTTCAGCATCAAAGTCTCGAAAGACCGATTATAGAAATGCGTCATATTGTCGCTAATTATAGTGCGAGGGTGTCCAAATCGCGAAAAGATATTTTCTTTAAGGAACTTAATAACAATCTTGTTGTCATTAGTGCGGAACGGTATTGCTTCTATCCATTTTGAGACGTAATCAACCGCTAACAAGATATATAAATTCCCAAAAGAGTTGGGAAAAGGCCCATAAAATCAATACCCCAAATGTCAAAAATTTCCACAACTAAGATAGGTTGGAGTGGCATCTCATTTTTTCGGGAAATCCGACCCGTGTGTTGACACCGTGGACAAGTTTTGCAATGATCAAATGCATCTTTGAATAATGTAGGCCAGTAAAAGCCACATTGCAAAACTTTCTCCGCCGTTTTACATGGACCAAAGTGACCACTGCATGCCTGATCATGATAGAAAGACAAAACACTCTTGAATTCATCATTAGAGACACGTCTGCGAATGATTTGGTTGGGACAATATTTAAACAAATAAGGTTCATCCCAATAAAAATGCTTCACTCGGGATAGAAATCGATGATTGTCTTGTTTAGACCATTCGCTGGGAATAAGTCCCGTTGCTAGATAATTCACAATATCCACGAACCAAGGTTCACAGGATACGGTCAAGAGCTGTTCGTCAGGGAAAGAGTCGTTTATTGGCAAGGTCACAGTAGGTGAAGAAGAGATGCGTGAAAAATGGTCGGATACTATGTTTTCACATCCTCTCTTATCTCGTATGACAAGATCAAATTCTTGTAAAAACAGGATCCAACTTATTAATCTGGCCTTATCATCTTTCTTTGATAAAAGATGTTTTAGTGTGGAGTGATCAGTGCTAACCACTATCGGTGAGTCAATCAAGTAAGGCCTGAATTTTTCTAATGCAAATACAACTGCCAAGAGTTCTTTCTCGGTAGTTGTATAATTAATTTGGGCATCATTCAAGGTCTTACTTTCATAATAAATTGCATGTGGCATCTTATCAATATGTTGTCCTAAGACTGCACCAATAACAAAATCTAATGCATCACACATTAGCTCAAATGGGTGGTTCCAATCAGGAGATGATTGAACAGGGGTTGTAGTGAGAGATCTTTTAAGTGATTCAACAGCAGCCTCACAATCCGAATCAAAGTGAAATGTAGTATCCTTGGCCAAGAGAAGAGTTAAAGGTCTAGCAATTTTGCTAAAATCCTTAATGAATCTCCTATAATATCCTGCATAACCAAGGAAGGATCGTATATCTTTGACGCATTTGGGATGAGGAAGGTTATGGATGACATCTATTTTAGCTCTGTCTACCTCAATTCCTTTTCGTGAAATGACATGTCCAAGCATGATACCTTCTTGGACCATGAAATGGCATTTTTCCCAAATCAAAGTTAAGTTCTTATCCTTATAACGGGTAAGAACCACGTCAAGATGACGTAGGCAATCCTCAAATGAGTTCCCAAATATAGAGAAATCTTCCATCAAAATCTCCAGAAAATTCTCAACCATGTCTGAGAATATCCCCATCATACACCGCTGAAATGTAACGGGAGTATTGCATAACCCAAAGGGCATGCATGTATAAGCAAAGGTACCGAAAGGACAAGTAAATGTTGTTTTATATTGATCATTTTCGGCAATAGGGACCTGGTTATAGCCAGAGTATCCGTCCATGAAACAATAATATTCATGTCCAGCTAATCGTTCCAACATCTGGTCAATGAAAGATAGAGGGAAGTGATCTTTCCTCGTTGCGGCATTGGGTTTCCTATAAACAATACATACACGCCACCCAGTTTGGGTACGTGTTTAGATTAACTCATTAGCCTCATTAGTTATGACCGTGATGCCAGACTTTTTAGGGACCACATGAATTGGACTTACCCATTGGCTATCAGAGATTGGGTAAATTATACCACTATCTAGGCACTTGACGATTTCTTTCTTTATCGCCTCCTTCACGACGGGATTTAACCATCTTTGTGGGTCTCGGGTTGGTTTGGCTTTATCCATCAAATGTATATGATGTTCAACAATAAAGGGACTAATCCCTTTGATGTCTGCCATTGTCCAACCAAATGCTTGCCGATTTGATCTCAAGACCATCAAAAAACCGTTCTCTTGCTCTAAAACTAGAGAAGCGGATATGATCACGGGCAAAGACTCATTCTCACCTAAATATGCATATTTAAGATGAGAAGGTAACCGTTTGAAATCTAATGTCGGCAGAGAAACAATAGAAGATGGGGTAAAGGAATGATATTCGGATTCCCTAAGAAGTTCATAACCTGCATAGGATATTGACTCGGAAAGCGCTACTGACTTTTGTGATGGGTCAAAAGGTTCAAACTCGGAGGTGGACTCGTCAAAGGTGTCCTCACTATAATAATGTGCTAGATCAAACAATGATGTACTAATGTCGTTGAGATCATTATACCAAAGTTCATCAACCTTGCAGCTTTCGGGAGCTATCTCGTGGACAAAACAGATATCAAGTAAATGAGCAGAAGGTTCAGATGGTTGACTTCCTAACTTGTAAATGTTAAGCTCAATTGTCATTTTCCCGAAGGTTAGGTTCATAGAACTGTTACGACAATTAATGACAACATTGGAAGTGGCTAAGAAGGGTCGACCGAGAATCACCGGAATTTGGTTCCGTGGGTTCGCTACAGATTGTGTATCTAAAACAATAAAGTCCACAGGGAATATAAATTCCCTGACTTTTCTCAACACATCCTCAAGCACACCCCTAAGTTTGGTGATAGATCGATCTTCCATCTGGAGAGTGCAGTGGACAGGTTTCAACTCTCCAATATCTAACTGCTCGTAAACAGAGTAAGAAAGCAGATTAACACTAGAGCCAAGGTTGAGTAGAGCACGATTAATATTTTTACCCCCAATAGAAATAGAGATTGTAGGACAGCCAGGGTCCTTACGTTTCTTTAGTAATTGCTGGGTAAAAGCTGTGCTAACATTACTCATCATGAACACTTTTATCGGCACTTGAGTTCTTCTCTTCCTAGTGCACAAGTCCTTAAGTATTTTCGCATAAGCCGGAACTTGTTGGATAGTATCTAGGAGAGGGATATTTATATTAACATGTTTAAATATTTCCATAACCTTCTCCATTTATGCGTTAGGTTCGTTACCCCTCAACCTATTTGGATAAGGAGCTTTATCAATAATAGTTGGGTCCAACATTTGTGGAGAAATTCGTGTGGGAAGAACGGATCCCAGAATTGGAGTGGGGATCGTTTCAGATTGACTCAACGAGGTGGGCGGAGGGTTCGAGCCTAGGGGAAAATGGAGAATCGGCTCGGAAGAAGATGGAGTAGATGAAATAGGGTCAGAAGTGGAAGTGGAAGTCGGGGTGTCATTGATTGATTCATCATTATCAACCTGTTCACCGACTTGGTTATTCAGTAATCTTCTGGATCTCAACGTAGTAATGACATTCACATTATGATATTGTGGGTGGCCAGGATTCGGTAAGGGTTGAGATGGAAGTTTCCCTTTCTCTCCAGCACTCATTGCGGCATTTAATTGTGCAATTTGTGCTTCTATCGATTTTATACTCTCACCGTGGGAGGCGGAGTCCTTCTTTATGGTATCGATAGAAGACCTTATATCAGCCGATATTGCATGGAATGTTTCATAAACAAATCCAAGGTTCGTTCGACTGAAGAGGAGTTTTCGGTACCGGCCATTTAGAAAGAATTATTATAAGGTGCATAATTGTTGGCAGGATTTTGAAAAGTTTGTGGTTGAAAGGGGTACTGATTCTGTGGTGGTTGCTGTTGCTGTGGAGGAACCCTTTGAAAATTATTTTGGTTTGGAACCGTATTTTGAGTTTGGTGTTGGTTCCAAGAAAAATTAAGGTGATTCCTCCAACCCTGATTATATGTGGAAGAATAAGGATCGTTTCTAGGTCGCTGCTGAAAAGCAGCATTAGCGTGTTCTTGACCTTGAAACGGAGAATTCAAAGGACATTCTTCCGTCAGATGTGATGGATCGGAACAGCATCCACACACGGTTTTAGGGAGCATCACCTGGTTCAAGGAGGCTAATAAAAATTTGTTTTCCATAACTTCGAGTTTCTTTTGCATTGCTGCCATTTCGGCTTTTACTGCTATGGAAACATCAAGTTGATGGATACCTCCCCTAGATGATGGTGGACTAACGCTTTCCCATTGCAAAGTGTTTTCAGCAATATCTTCCAAGAATTTCCAGGCTTCACGATCGTCTTTAGACATGAAATTGCCTTGACACATGGTTTCAAGCATCTGCTTTGTCGTTGGATTAATGCCCCCATATATAATTTGGCATAGATCCCATCTATGGATTCTGTGATGAGGACATTGGACAAGAAGATCTTTGAACCGTTCAAAACATTTCCAAAATGGTTCATTTGGAAGCTGGGTAAACTGGTTGATTTCTCTCCGAACACGGGCGGTCTTATGATTGGGATAAAATTTCTTAAGGAATGCTATAACGAATTCATCCCAATTGGAAATAGAGTGTGCGGTTGTGTTATAAAGTAAATGGGAGAAGACGTAAACGCATAGCATCCACAGAAAGTTATGAAGTGCCCATCATAACACATACGTTTTCGAATTTGGTGATAAAAACGTATGCATCTTCAGACTCTAGACCGTGAAATTTAGGCAAAAGATTGATAAAGTGTGGTTTGATTTCAAAATTATCCCCATTGCTTGGTGGAATAGAAAGACAAGTAGAAAGAGAACCACGTATAGGGTAGCATCTCTCTTGGAGAGATATACGCGGTAGATTCTGCGCATCTGCGGGTGGTGGCAGAGTGGTGTTATTAAAATTTGATGGAGAACCATCTATCTCGGTGGATGTTGTGGGTGGTGAGAAAAAAGAAGATGAAGAAATACCGACTTCGGAGTCGATAAAAGAAACGCGGAATAGACGGGCACTAGAATCCCGTGTCCAGCCGAGCATGCACTAAACGGGTTTAGCGCAAGTGGCTGCGTTAGTTTTTTTATATTTTATTTATTTAAACTAAAAAGAAAAGTTTGTTTTGAAATATACGTATTTAGAAAAATCACAAAAATGCACAATCGACCCTAGATCTAAGGCCACCTGGGTCAAGTCACTAGACTGCTCCTAAATTTCCAGAAGACAAATTGAAGGATCAATCCTCTACTATCTCTTTATCCCTCTTGTGGCCAGGTAAGTGGGAGGTATCCGCTATACGAATCACCGTAAATAGCAGGCTTAATTAAGTAACCACTTGCCTTAGACACACTTGCCTAGACACCACAAAAGAAATACGGATAAGCAGTAGATTACCCACGACCTTCCTCTATCCTAATTGAGCGTGACGGTCCTTAGAGTCTTGGTCTAGATATTTTTTAATTAATGAAGGGTGATTCGGATGCTAGTTTTGTGATTTGTGGGGCTTAGGAAGGGTAATGAAATCCCCACCTAATCTGAATTTGGTCTTTGCCCCTTAATTGTCCGTATTACAATATGCACAAACAACCAATATCAAAACACGCAACAAGAATTTTTTAAGCGGCGAATTTTTGCAAAGAATCCTGCAGAAAAATTGTTATTGGAATTTTCAGAGGAGAGAGGAGAAGATAGGAAATATACCAGAGAAACCTGAAGCTCTAATTCTCCAAGAACACCGCGCTTCCGCGGCCAATTCTAGCTTCTTGCCGCGGTTACGCGGTCAATTGGACTGTTCTTTGAACAATTTTTTTGTTCTGATTCTCCCCTTGCTCCTATGGTCTTGATGAAATGCTCTGAATATTTATCTCCCTGCTACAGTGATTCCAGATCCCCTTGCAAAATTCACACACTAATCGTTAAGCACACGATGCGTTCTTGATTTATATTTCAATGTAATAATAATACTTCAACCCAAATAGCAAGAAAGAACAAATTACGCACGGATCCCAGGCAACGGCGCCATTTGATTGATGCTCAAAAAACGATTCTTCTTTTGATTAAAAGAAAAGTGAAGGAAGTAAAGGAGAGATGTTTTAGTAGTAAAGTAACCGCAATCAATAACGGTGTCGCATGTAGCTAGACCTTTAGTGAGTACGGGTCGTCCTCTGGGATTCGTGGAATTTTATCATTTTTGCTTTCGATCGGCTGAAAGAAATAATAAGAAAATCAAGAAAATGGTTCAAGATTTAGTTGAAGTAATAGTTTCAAGAAAATCAAGAAATTGTTTTCAAGAAAGGAAATCAAGAAAATGTTCAAGATCTAATTATCAAGAAAATATGAAGAAGGCTTGTAGGATTCGATCGGATTTAGTAGCCATGGATGACTAATAAAGATGACTCATCTTATCTATTGACAGTTTAACACTAGATTAATGGCGATGAATGCGTATTAGGATTTTTTGGAAGAAACTAGTGTTTCTTCACTATCGTCCCTTGTCCTTTCATTGAACCCATTCATTTTCTAGCCCTTCATAAAAAGATCGTCAATCTTATCTCAAATCGTGGTCAAGATTATAAAGAATTTTATATCGCGCTCGATGAGGATGTTAACGATTCTTTTGCGAAAGTTTGTAAACTCCATAAGACTTAAAAAAAAGTATAGAATTTTATCATCCATTAATCACCCTAATCCTACGAATCCTATCAAGTGGAGATTTACTCGCATATCATGAAAATCAAAGAAAGATTAGAGGAAGAATTCATAATGCAGAAATTTAAAGAAAGCGAAATTGAAACTAATTATCACCTTTATTATTCAACTTCAAATTACAACTTCTTCAATCCGAGATTATAAGAACTATTGCTCTCGATCACTCTCTTGAAGAGGTAATTTTTCCGTCGATCTTCACGTCGCTCGATCACCGTGAGTCTTGGACCTGTCGTGGATCGCGTGCTCGTTGATGATGCTCGATTTCGTATAAAGGAGTCTTGAATGATGTCGCTTGATGAATTTCTCAATGATTCTTGATCTTGGATCTTGACTTTGTTGAATTTATTATCTCTTTTCTTGATTTGATTTGATCAAGAATTAGGATAAAATTGGGGAAAAATTGGAATCTTTTCAATGTAGCCCTAGGTCCTTTTTATAGCCCTTAATCAAGCTTCCCCAACAAACTAGATTGTTACAAAGAAGCTTCCAGAATAAGCTAGGTTTTTACAAAGAAGCGTCCTTAACAAGCTAGGTTGTTACAAAGAAGCTTCCAGAGAACTCCCGAACCCTAAGTCCCTGAATCAGCCGCAGATCCATGGCGACTCGGCCTGACTCGGCCGCGGTTCCACGGCCTATTGGTGAGCTCGTTGCTTAAAACTTCTGTGGTCTTTTTCTGTTGATCTCTGGGTCTTTATGTGATATCTGGAATCTTCTTATCTCTTCTAAATTTCTGCCAGTATTTGATTCTTCGACTTTCTTGTATTTTATCGGCAGATTCCTGATTCCCGATATCTGACCTGAGCTAATCTTGCACAAGATCTCAATGAAGAATGTGAGATACAAAATATTATGCGTAAAAATATTAAACATACAATTTCCTTCATAATGTTGATTATAATGTATAGCACATGGTAAATGATATTTTTTAGATGAACTTCTAATATATGTTATATTTATAGCAAATACCTTTAGATGATTAAGAAAAGTAAGGAAATTGTCATGTTAAAAGTGCACTATTTTCGACTGAACAGTGGCTCATGCAGGTCAGTTCTGCATGAATTCTTAAGCAATATATCACAAAAATTATAAGAATCGGTAACTATACATTCCATGCATTTAAAATTTCTTGAATCTATCCTAACCTGTCTTTTCTATTAAGGTGATGGATTCTCCAAACAATACCGGCACTAACGTCAATGGCAACACACCCCGCCTACCCTACCACCTCCTCCTACCATTACAGCACCAATCAATGAACAGACGGTGCTTCTTGAAGCCATTAAGAGTCTTCTGGAGGGTCAGTAGCAGCAGACTGCTATCCTTTTGAACCGTCCCGAAGCCGAAGCACCTGTGGTGAAGCAATTTCAAGATTTGTGTCCAAAGAACTTCTCAGGGAAAGAGAGCCCTCTTAAGGCTGAAAAGCGGGCCCAAATTATCGAGGATGATCTTGCAGCAGCGCAAATACTAGACATAGCTTGGGTTCGGGTGGCAAAGCTTCAGCTCACGGACAATGCAAGAGTCTGGTGGAAAGCCGAAGAGAGCCGTCTTATACAGCCAATAGAGTGGAAAAGATTCTGCGACCTATTCGATGCGATGTTTTTCCCCGAGACTGCCCGTTTCGACATGGAACAACAGTTTATCCACCTGCAATAAAGCTCTATGTGGATGAATATGATGCCGAATTCATCATGCTTAGCAGGTAAAGAATTCATCTCAAATTCTGTTCCGTAAAACATGTAACTATTCTGACATCAACATGATATCAAATTTGCAGCATACCTGATCCCTACCAATGAGATTTGGGCTAAACGATTCCAACAAGGCTTAGACCCGGAGATTCAAGCGGCTTTAGCAACAGGCCACTATCCGACTAATGAACTTGCTCTGAAGGCAGCCCACCGTTATGAAGCAGTGGTCAAGAAGAAGGGTAAGCCGCAAGCAGCCAGAATCAAACGCCATGCTATCCAGACGACCGGAGGAGCCTCTTCTAGACCAACTTTTGCACCCAAGAGGCCAGGAAGATAGTTTAACTGGTCCAGTACAGAGTTCTGCTTCTACTGTAGGAGAAACGAACACTTGGTGAAGGACCGCAGGCGTGCAAATGGCCCGTGTTTGATTTGTGGAGCATTTACTCAGCCACAGTACCATCAGCCACAGAGAAACATGCCTCAAAGGCAGACGAATGTGCCTAAGGCAAAGAGGAATGTGCCGAGACGTCAGGCTTTTACAATGACGGTCGAAAAAGCCGAAGCCACAGGACAAGTTATCACCATTAAATTCTTCCCATCCTTTCATCCTTTTAATACTAGTACATCGTTATCATTTCCCTATACCTAAATGCAATCTCACACAACTTAGGTACCATACTAGTAGCCACCCTTTTTGCACTCGCACTTTTCGACACCAGAGCTTCACATTGCTTCATGTCGCAACGGTTCATGAGAACGCACGCGATCCCCGTTAAGCCACTTATTTCAAGCCGGAACGTCGGTTCCGGGAATGGAGTCTTGAAGGAAACTTTAGGATATGATCAGTGCCCAGTTGTAATTTGCGGCCGAGAATTCTACGCAAATTTCAAAATGCTGGACATACCAAATTTTGATGTGGTGTTGAGAATGAATTGGTTGGGAGTATTTTATGCTACCATTGGCTGCCGTTAAAGGAGGACGGTCTTTGAGATACCAGATCACCCAGTCTTCTATTTCAAAAGTGAAGACAGAACCTTGGAGCCAGAAAGCTACCGTGCCAAGCCGAAGACCGCAGAAGTGTTCTCCCTACAAGCTGAAAGAGAAAAGCCTAAAGTAGTTCGAGAGTTCGAGGATGTATTCCCTGAAGACATATCAAGTTTGTCTCCCGATCTAGCTCTTGAATTTAGTATCGATTTATAATCCGGTGCACAACCTATAATAAAAGTTCCATATCGAATAAATTCGGAAGGATTGAAAGAAATTCGTATCTAGTTAGACGAGCTCCTGAAGAAAGGTTGGATCAGACCCAATACCTCAAGTTGGGGATCACCAGTGTTACTAGTGAAGAAGAAGGAAGGTACGTACCGGATGTGCGTGGATTATCGAGCACTGAATGAAGTAACAATTAAGAACAAGTATCCTCTAGCTTGCATCGATGACCTTTTCAATCAACTAAGTGGATTTTGTGTCTTCTCAAAATTAAATCTATGCTCAGGCTATCATCAGGTGAAGGTCAAAGAATCCGACATTCTAAAGACTGCATTTAGGATTTGTTATGGCCATTATGAATATCTCATAATGCTATTTGGAGTGACCAATGTACTAGCCATTTTTATAAACCTGATGAATCAAATTTTCCGATAGTACTTAGACATGTTTGTTGTTATCTTCATCGACGATATCTTGGTGTATTCAAAGAATTGGAAAGAACACGCCGAGCACTTGCGCATTATCCTGAAGATACTACGACATCATCAACTCTATGCCAAGTACAGCAAGTGTGAATTTTGGCTAGACCAGATTGGATTTCTCGGACATATCATTTCAGGCGAAGGAAACTCTGTGAATCCAGCTAAGGTGTCAGCTGTCAGCGAGTGGTCTACACCAAAGTCCGTCAAAGATATAAGAAGTTTTTTAAGCTTAGAAGGATACTACAGATGCTTCATCAAAGGATTCTCAAAGATCGCAGCACCCCTGACCAAGCTTACACGTAAAGGCGAAGCATTCGTGTTGACAGAAGCATATGAGATGGCTTTCGTAGAACTCAAGTCGAGGTTAACCTCTGCACCTATTCTCATAATACCGGATCGATCTGGCGGATTCGATGTACATTGTGATGCGTCTGGTAAGGGATTAGGATGCGTTCTATATCATCATGGAAAGGTTGTGGCTTTTGCATTAAGACGGTTAAAGGTTCATCAGCGCAACTATCCAACACATGATTTGGAATTGACATACGTCATCTTCACACTCAAGATTTGGCGTCACTATCTTTTAGGAGAATGAGTGGATATATACACCGACCATAAGAGTTTGAAGTATGTATTTACTCAGAAAGAACTCAACATGCGGTAGAGAAGATGGCTAGAACTCATGGCAGATTTCGACATCAACCTACAATATCATCCTGAAAAAGTGAACGTAGTTCCCAATGCACTTAGTCTCCAGTCATTAATAATGAACCTCACCACTCAGTAGAGGCTATAGCAAGAACTGCACAGACTCAAGATTGAAGTAGTTATACTAGATAACGCATCATCCTTGATGAACTTACAAGTCCAGTCCACTCTTGTCAATCAGATCAATGTAGCTCAAGCAAATGATGCCAAGCTACAAAAGATCCGAGAACAAGTATAAAGTGGTCTTTGAACCGAATTCACCATACATGAAGATGGATCCTTGCGGTATGGGAGTCGTTTATTCATGCCAATCGGCCCTGTTCGATAAGAGTTGATGAAAGAAGCTTGATTAGTCTAAAATATTGCACATTTGAATGAATATTTTCCCTACTATTGTTAAGTACTATAAGATGTTTATTGTAAATATAGAACATATGAGCGTTTATTAGTAAAAAGTTTATTATCATATATTTCTACATTATAATTAATATAATGAAGGAAAATATATGCATATAATATTTAAATGAAATCTTAGCAATTAAAATATCCATATCATATCAAATATTTCTAATCAATATTCTTAAGATATTATATCATTCATATGGTTAGGATAATATCTCAAAAATACCAAATGCTACTAACACTATGACTTGAGATATTGTGCACATATTAGCTCAGGTATGGAATCTAAGTAAGAGATCCGAGTCAAATCGGGATATCGAAACCGAATCTGCCAAAATTTAGAAGTAAATCGAGAAATCTAGCAATGGCAGAGACTCAGAGTATTATTTTCAGAATCTAGACATCAAGAGGATCTCCAAATATCAACACAAAAGACCAGAAAAAATCTCAAGACTTGATTCCACCAAGTTGCGGCGGAACCGCCACTAAACATGGCTATATGCGGCTGTTCCACGGCTCAATAAGGGCTATTGGATGTGAGATTTTTTGTTTTGGATCGTAACAACATATATTCACATATAGAATCTAGGGTTTCTGGTTTTAGGGACTATATAAGGGACCAAGAGCTGCATATTCAAAATCATCACCGAAGAGATCAAGAGATCCAAGAGTTCCACATATCCGGGTGATCATCATCTATTCATCTACCTCCAACAGAAGAGAGATCTAAAGCAAACTAGGGTTCTTGTATTCTACTTTCTAAGGAGAATTTTAAATGCAAGAGTTGATTAATAAAAGTAGTGATTTCATTATTCTTTTTGCAATTAATTTCCACGCTTACTTTCTGTACTTACATTTCTGCATCTTAACTATACTTTCATTCTTCTCCATCCTCTCTTCTAACATAACCATGAGCGAGTAATTTCTAGCTTGCTAGGCTTTGTAGGATAGGGTAGAATCATGGATGAGAAAATCTTTTAACTTTTTTATACATTTTAAAGTTTATAAATTTTAGCAAAATAATTGTTAACCTCCTTATCGGGCGTGCTACCAATTTATTGACAGTCACGACCACATTTGAGATTGGTTTAACATTTGTTTTGTTAAGGGCTAGACATGAATAGAGATCAATGCAAGGACAGGAGTTAGTAGTGGGGAAATTCTAGTTTCTTCCATCATCACTATCGATCTAGTTTTAAGCTATTAAAAGATAAAGGAGTCGTTTTTAATTATTTATCCATTACTACAAAGTCCTATTAACCCTACGAGTTTTTTTTATAAATTCTATATCCGTAACGACAAACAATCACCCTTCTTTAATTAACTCGTTTAAAGCAAGAAAAGAGTTCACGTTTCCCTGCGGACGACCCGTACTCATCGCGACTAGCTACTAGCGACACCGTCTTGATTGCGGTTACTTTACAAAACACTTTTTAGCAGATAAATCAAATGGCGCTATTGTCGAGGAGACAGTCGTAATTTTTTTTCTTGTTATTCGGGGTGATTTCTTATAAAATCCAGTAACCATAAAAAAACCGCATCTTGCGTTTTTAACGATTATTGTGTGAGTTTGCAAGGGAATCTGGAGTAACTGGAGCAAGCCAACAGAGAACCAGAGAATTTCAACTTGGACCAGAGGAGTACAGGAGGGCACTGAAGAAATTTCAGCAGGAGATCCTCTATATCGGCGGCGGAACCGCCGCACTTTGGTATTGTTGGTGGCAGAACCGCGGCGGTTTAGAAGAATTGGACCTCTAATCTTCTCAGATACTCCCCTATTATCTTCCTCTCTCTTATAAATCACCAATAAATTGATTTTAGCTGTAGAATTCTTTGCAAATATCGCCGATAAAAAATCTTTTTGCGTGTTTTTGATTTTAGTTTGTTTTGCATATCTTAAACTGACATTAAAGGGCAATAAACCCAAATTCAGATTAGGTGGAGATTTCATCACCCTTCCTAAGCCCCACAAATTACAAACGTGCATACACATAACCTTACATTAATAAAAAAATATCTTGACTAAACCCTAAGGACTGTCGAGTTCAATTAGGACAGAGGAAGGTCGTGGGTAATCTATTGCTTATCCATATTTTTCTTATGATGTATGAGACAAGTGTGACTAAGGAAATTGGTTACTTAATTAGGCCCGCTATTTTGGTAATTCGTATAGCAGATACCTCCCACTTACCTTGCCACAAGATTGATAAGGTGATAATAGAAGATTGATCCTGCGACTTGTCCTTTGGAAGTCTAGGAGCGGTCTAGTGACTTGACCTAGGAGACCTTAGTTTTAGGGATTGATTGTGCATTTTGTGATTTATTGAGTCAAGCATCGAGTCCCTCTTTCAAAGCAAAACAATTTTCAAAATCCAAAAAGAGCTTAAATCATTACTATTTCACCCTCTTTTCTTTTTTATAACGGGCAACCCAAACAGACGAACTCTTGCCGAGCTTTGCTATCCAGAACCAGATATTTTTTGTTTTCGTAATTGTTTCGATAAAAAATCCGACTCTACTATGTATTTAAGAGATAGGATAGAGCACGCGGAAAAGAACAGTTGGATACCTCACTCAAGGTCCTATCCACCGCATCAAAATTCAACATTTTCTTATGTTGATAATCCGTTTAAGGTGAGTGAGGGAACTTCTAAACGCATGTCCATCGCTGAGCATATTGCGAAGGCTAAAAGCCAAAGTTTCAATCCTTTCACTAATCCAAAACCGTTAGGAAAACAAACACCATCCACCATCATTTCCATACTAAAATATTGATACTCGTTTTGAGGCGAATATGACATCTTTTACACCCATGACCATTTCTGAACAAATAGCAATTGCCGGTTGCCAACTAACCAACCAATCTCAATATTCTTCATATCACAATGCTGATCCTAATCCTATTTATGAAACTTGGGTTCACCCTTCTAATTCTTATCCACAGTACCAAAGTTTCACATGCTCTCATGTTGACACTTATCTTGAGGCTAATGGGACAAATCAGAAACGCATGTCGATTGCGGAACACATTGAACTCGTCCGTAGCCAACAATTAAAAGCATATCTTCTTAACATTTCTCTTCAGGCTAATGTGGCAAATCAGTAACGCATGTTGATTGCTGTACACATTGAACTTGCCCGTAACCAACAATTAGACACATCCCAACCATACTCAACTTCCTCACCTTATCTAAACAGTGCTTCTAAAAATCAATTAGAAAGTTCCACGATTCAAAGAGAATTCTTCATTGGAACTTCTTCACAAACCATATCTAGTCCTGAATTAGAGTTGGAATTGAGCAGTGAAAAAGAACAAGAAATCGATCAAATTCAAACCAAAACCGATTCTCTCGATCTCGACACTTTCCATCCTACACTCCAACCGAATATTTTCGATGTTAAACCGTTTCATAATGATGATGTGCCCGAGAATAACATGTTTGACTTTTCTAATAGTGAGCATGAAAGAGAGCTTTACACCATTTCAAATCAAACCGATCCTTATTCGACTACACTTGATATTTCAAACCTTCCAACTCCATCAAGTGAACCAAGTGATTTATCGATTGAGGATAGTATAATTGATGAATTTTTAAATACCTATTCATTTGATTTGACCGAAGGTGTTAGTGAGAGCGGTGATGAGAATATCGTTGAAGATGAACCCGTTATGTTAGATGAGTTGGATTCTCCGACCCATCATGTCCCTTCCATTGAATACGAATATCTTCCTGTACAATTAACTGATCCTATTCTTACCACCGACCTATCCGATAAGAAGAAAGATATTCAACTTTCATCTCCCACATCTGGTTCAACAATGCTCAACACCCAAATTTGTTTACCCATTTCATCACCCATTTTCTTTGGTTCTTTTGATCTTCTTTCAACTTCACTGAGTTTTGATGAATCACACTCCTATATTTCGAGTTCTATGATTCTTGAAAAACCACTTGATTTAGACTCTTTTAAAAATAAGATAGATGAGCTTTTTGAGGCTCCAACCTCCATAATTTATGACAAATCAAGTGTGATGAATTCTGGCGCGAAAAAGATTGACCTTGAAACTTTCAGTCTTCTTAGAGAATCTGCTTATTCTTTTCTTTCCGATGGGATCATCATCAATGAAAGTTTCAAAAATATTTTTGCCAAAGAACTCACGTTTCTTAAAGACTTGGATGTTGTGATGAATCAACCTCCATTAGAAATTCGTGTGCCTCCATTTGAGGACGGAGAAGTTGAACCACCGCCCTTTCTACTTATCCCATACGAGAATGCGAATATTCCACTCATTCCTAATCATTCACATTCTCGTTTTCATTCACCATCACTGTTTCGTCTCCACCAACCGACACGTAAACCCGATCAATTTCGCCTCTTATCTCCCCGCTTGTTCACGTCTATGATCTTCTAGCAACTATGTTATTACATCGATAAAATATTCGAATGGTTGGTGTTAACTTCTGGTCTTTGTAAAGATTTACATAGACTAATAACTTTAACCCCCCTCTTATAATTTTAAATGTTTAATATTGTTTCACTCAAGTTGGGGGAGGAAGAAAAATATTTTGGCTCTTGAAAGAAAAGAAAATTTTTGTACAATTGTGAGCCAAAAATAAGTTTGGGGGAGGATTTCGCTGTCATTGACTTTTTGTCCCCTTTTGCTAATAATTGAGAACTTTTTCCTCCCAAGTCTACAGATCTTGATATTAAAAGATGATATCGGTGAGAACATTGTTGCAAATAGGTTTGGGGGAGGTTTGTGCTTATTCACGCATCATTTTGCATTATACTAAATAAAAGAAAAAAAATTGATAATAAAAGTTAGCATGTGAAAAATACATATGAAAGATAGGAAGAGATTCGAGAAAAGCACGAAAATTAGATATTTTAAAACGAAACTAGTAATAAGCAGTCATGAGCTGTTGTCCTAAGGGTTAGTAAGATGAAGGAAATTACTAATCTGCGGATAGAAATAAATCTGAAAAATAGTCTCTAATCTTGAGTCTAAACAACTGGACGTTGATACCCTACTATACGCACTTGCACTCATTTTGAAATTTGGGATAGTAGAGGATACCTTGAAATGCTCTTGTCTAAGAGCCTCGGTATGAAAGAAAATATATATACAAACAAAAATATAATTGACATTAAAAAAATGGTGAAGAAAAATGAACACTGGTTTTGTAATTACTTAAGGCAGCATAAAAAAAATTTGGCGGGGGTGCCTTATCACCTAGTGCCTTAGACCAACTGGTTTGGGAGTCACTGCTAAGCCTTGGGTGTTGCAAGACTAGGATATTGCTAATTACGCCTTAATGAGTGGGCACATTTGGTAATCGGTTGGTTAGTACCTCAAGAAGTATTAACGGTCGCATGAAGAATGTGTGAGCAATTCCATCTATAAAACATTCACCGACTAAAAAGTACTAAGGAAGATGTACAAGAGTATGATAGCTTGAATTGAATTATCTAAGTGTAGGGATATATTTTACACACACGTAGGGGTATATGATCGATATTTGGAAGAAAGGTAGGGAGGAAGACTAAAGACTGTAGGGTTCCTAGGCACTCATACAAGGGTTAATAAGGCATCAACCATGCCTGAATAAAAATTTAGACATGCCGAACAACCCAAAACCGAGATCTTTGCTAGATTATTAGGGTTTGACATGCAAGTAAATATCTTTACAACTAAGAGTGAGGGATTACAACCTCTGTAGTCCGCTCCTTCGCTTCATAAGCTCCAAGTAGAAGTTCCTTCGCCGCGATCCACAATCTCCCGGACTCAAGAGAGGCTCCACAACTCGAACGATCCATGATAGCTTGTAGTCTTCCTTTTCTCCGATGATCTACCTTGAAGTTTCTATGACTCAAGCTCTCTCTCTCTCTAATGAGGTGAACACCCTAATCTAATTGGCTAGATTAGATGAGGATGATGAAGTAGTATTTGTGCTTTCTTTTATTATCAAATTCTCACTCTTAATCATCACAAAATCAAAACCTAAAAAGCTTTCTCAAAACTCAAGGAAGAAGAAGAAGAAGAAGAATGAATTAAATCCTTCTGTGATGAATAATGAAATGATATATCATTACAAATGCAACCATGGTCAACAATGACAAGGCTAACTCATGTAGAGATTTAACTAGGGCTAAGGGTTTGGGTTGGGTTAAAAACGAGTCACTAAAAAATATCAACCATAATATCTTAGCTCAAAAAGAAACCTTCTAGAAACATCAAGAAAGAACTAACCCAAATCAAACCCTAATCTTGTTTAATCTCCACTAAACATGTTGCATTAGTAATAATAATATGTTACAATATTATATATCACATATATAATATATTTTGTAACAAATAAAGCGAGCCAATATTAGATAATGTAATGCAATATATCATATATATTATTATACATTAAATTATCGAATCAACACTTGATCTGACAATCCGGCTATATCGAATATAACCGACTAATATATCATGTACCGATTCATCGAATCAACACTTGATCCGATGACCCGGCTCATATCAAAATATCGCGAGAATATAATACGGTATCTCATATCGCATTATCCTCGGTCTTGAACATATCACATATGTGCTCCTACTCCGTTTTGCCTGAGTCAAGAAACCTCTGTGTAGGACTCTAAAGAATCGTCAATACGCCGGTAGCAGGTGATGATCATATCAAACACCCACAAGCTGCAAGTGGTCAGCTAAACGTAACAGCCACCCAGATATTGAGCAATCAGAAGATCAACAAACAAGCCTGTACATTTTCCTGTGAATCCAATCAGTAACACTCCCGTACAGTCCGGTCTCTTCGTCTGATATGTCGCATATCAAGTCTAGGGGTGGTATACGTCAGACCCCAGTAATCGATAAGTCATGTCGATGTGAGGCTCATAACAGGTCGAGAAACTACTGGTAACACTTACCAGTAAATCTCTATATCAGCCCTGGCCAGGGACTTCCGGTTATGGCCAATCAAACACAACACAACATTAACTCCCTATACCTGGAGAGACGAATCCCCTCCTATCGCTCATTGCCTCCATGTGATTCGGGAATGCACCCGAAAGCCACAATTTTGCACGCCCTCTTGGACGTGGTAAGGTGGAAATCAAAGCACAATGGGAATCACACAAGACTCTATGACGATCTCGGGTCTACAGACTACCCTGTACCAGTGTCACCGGAGAACTGCCATCTGACGTGAGGTATATCACCATCTGGGAGTTCTCGGCGAGTCCGTTCAGTGTACCCAGTCTCCACTGAGCACCCGTACACCATCCTTGATGTCAAACACCGATAGATATGGGATCATCCATCGCCCATCATATGGGTCAAGATGCGTATACGCTAGTCTACTCTGGTGTATCGATGCCCTATCTCGATATACCCTCGACTAGAAACTATTATAGGATGTACTCATCGACTACCATGGCCCCACTAGTATGATCTCATCATAGTCCCAGTAGTCGAGTACAGATCCTAAGGGCTTTATCAACATGTGAGAGTAAGACAGCAAACTAATATAAGTTAACATGTTGAGATAAAGGGAAACTAAATAGCATACTATCATGACGAGCAAGAAAGTTCTCTCTATATATATCCAAGCATCCATTATAATATACATCATATGTACAACAATGGCCTCTAGGGCATATACATAACTAACAATCTCCCACTTGCACTAAGGCCAGCTGCTATAGTATCTCATACCCAGCATCACGAATAATCTCTCAAACTGTATCCAGGGAATGGCCTTTGTGAGTGGATCCGCAGTATTGTCCTTCGTATCTACTCTCTTGACATCGATCTCCCGGCGATCAACTATCTTCCTGATCAGGTGATACCGCCTCAGAATATATCTGGACTTTTGATGGGACCTGGGTTCCTTGGCTAAAGCCATAGCTCCATTGTTATCGCAATACAGAGGTATTGGATGCTCAATGGAAAGAACCACACCAAGTTCACTAATGAACTTCTTTATCCAGACAGCCTCTTTGGCAGCATCGTTGGCAGCGATGTATTCAGCCTCCATCGTCGAGTCTGCAACGGTATCCTGTTTGGAACTCTTCCAATATACCGCCCCTCCATTGAGGGTAAAGAAAAATCGCGAGTGCAACTTAGAGTCGTCCTTATCACCTTGGAAGCTGGAATCGGTAAAGGACTCCACCTGGAGTTCTCCGTTACCATACACCAAGAACATCTCCTTAGTCCTTCGTAAGTACTTGAGAATGTTCTTCACAGCTGTCCAGCGACTCTCTCCACGATCTGCTTGATACCGACTCACTACAATTAGTGAGTATGCTACATCGGGTCTGGTACATAGCATCGCATACATGATAGAGCCTACTGCCGAAGCATAGGGTATCCCTTGCATGCGAGCTCTTTCCAAATCAGTCTTGGGAAACATCTCTTTAGAGAGAGTGAGTCCAGAGATCATAGGTTAGTTCCCACGCTTGGATTCTTCCATACTAAACCTTTTTAGTATGGTGTCAATGTATCTGGATTGGGACAATCCCAGTATCCGTTTAGATCTATCTCTATAGATCATGATTCCCAATATGCAGGAGGCATCACCTAGATCTTTCATTGGGAATCTTTGTGATAAGAAGAGCTTGACTGACTGCAGCATAGGAACATCATTTCCTATCAAGAGTATGTCATCGATGTACAATACGAGGAACCTTTTTATATATACAAGGTTCATCTACGTTTTTGATGAAGTCAAACTCTTTGACTACAACATCAAAGCAGATGTTCCAACTCCGCGATACTTGCTTTAACCCATAGATGGATTTAAGCAGTTTGCACACCTTTCCGCTGCTCCCACTATCTACGAAGCCCTCTGGCTGAGTCATGTACACGCACTCTTCTAAATCACCGTTTAGAAAGGCGGTCTTAACATCCATTTGCCAGATTTCGTAGTCATGGTATGCAGTAATGGCAAGTAAGATCCGGATGGACTTAAGCATAGCTACTGGAGAAAAGGTTTCGTCATAATCCACACCTGGTTGTTGACGAAAACCCTTTGCAACAAGTCTAGCTTTGAAAGTCTCAACTTTTCCATCTACACCAATTTTCTTTTTAAAGATCCACTTGCTCCCAATGGGTTTTACACCTTCAGAAGCATTTTCCAAAGTCCATACTTTGTTGGTGTACATGGATTCTATCTCAGATCGCATTGCATCCAGCCATTTCACAGAGTCACCACTCGTGATGGCCTGCTCGAAACTAGTCGGGTCATTATCTTCCATGATGCAATCCTCGCTTCCACCATCAATGAGAAAACCATAGTATATCTCAGGTGGATGAGAAACCCTACTAGATCGGCGGAGAGGCTGGGGTTCGTCAGGTACTACTGAATCCTCTGGTTCCACTAAATCTTCAGTTGCAGTTTGTGTTGCTGGAACTTCTTCCAGTTCTACCTCAAAGCCACTAATCTCTTTTGCAAGAAATTCCTTTTCTAAAAAGGTGGCATGTCGAGAAACAAACACTTTTTGTTCCTCGCGATGGTAGAAAAGATATCCATGTGAATGTTTGGGATATCCCACAAACTTGCATAGAACTGACCGTGCCTCGAGTTTATCTGGATTTTGCTTTTTGACATAGGCCAGACAACCCCATATCTTAACTCGTTTAAGACATGGTCTCTTCCCACTCCATATCTCATATGGTGTGGTAGGTACAGATTTAGTTGGAACTCGATTCAATAGGTATGCTGCTGTCTCCAGCGCATACCCCCAGAAGGAAATAGGTAACTCAGCTGTACTTATCATTAAGCGCACCATATCTAATAGGGTGTGATTCCTCCGTTCCGATACACTGTTGTGCTGTGGTGTATAAGGATGAGTAAGCTGAGAGAGAATCCCATTCTCTTTTAGATAATCTAGGAACTCATTGCTTAAGTATTCACCTACTCGATCAGATCGAAGAATCTTAATACTTTTGCCCGTTTGGTTCTCTACTTCATGCTTATATTCTATGAATTTCTCAAAAGCTTCAGACTTGTTTTTCATCAGGAACATATATCCGAATCTTGAGAGATCGTCAGTGAATGTAATAAAGTAGGAAGAACCGTTCCTGGCATGTGTAGACATGGGACCGCATACATCACTATGTACCAGCCCTAAGAATTCGGTAACTCTTTCTCCGTGTCCACTAAACGAAGTTTTGGTCATTTTGCCTTTGAGACATGAATGGCAAGTTTCATAAGATGATAATTCGAACGAATTCAAATATCCATCCTTATGTAACTTAGCTAGTCGTGTCGCATTGATATGACCAAGTCTACAATGCCACAAGAAGAATTCGTTCATTTCTGAACTTTTTCTCTTGTGTGTGTTTTGTATATTAAGGACTGTATTTTGATTGAGAATGAATATGCCATTATGTAACGAGCCTGATCCAGTCAACTTTTGATTCAAGAATATGTTCATAATATTATCCTGTACTACAAAATTATATCCTTCTTTACTTAGTAAAGAAACTGATATAATGTTGCACATCATGTTCGGTATATAATAGCACTCATTCAGAATCAGTGTATTACTACTTGGTAATACAAGGTGATATTCGCCAACTGCTTTGGCTGCAATACTTGCACCATTCCCTACTTGTACGGAATGATCACCTTTTCCCAGTTCTCTACCTTTACGTAGCCCATGTAACAATTTACATATGTGGGATCCCGATCCAGTATCTAATACCCAGGACGTAGGGTGAACTGAGAAACAGTTCTCAATAACTAACACACCCGAAGAAGATGCATCAGCATGCATGTTTTTAGTTTGGGCGGCATGAGAATCCCGATATTCTTCTGTTTCCTGTTTAGTCTTATAACTCTTATAAGAAAGAACGGGACTAACGATCCCCTGCTCAGTATAATAAGCAGGTTCAGTCAATACATTCATATTATTATCTTGATTATGGCCTGACATGGTCGCTACCTGGAGAGAGAGAGAGAGAAGAAAACACTTTAGCGTATGCTCTTGCAAGATTAGATTGGTTATTATCTTATCTAATCAGGATGTCTCCCACTGTTTTTATCAAATCTTTCTTCAAACCCTAAAAGGTAAGATTAGCCGGGATTAATTACACCCTACAATTTCGTCAATCTTTCAGCCAGATCAGTGTCGGTACTTGAGTGAGGTTCCCCGTGCTTTCGCACGGACCTAATTAAAATAAACCTCGTTTTCCCAGAGGCATAACCCCGTTAACACCTTTCTAGACACCTACTTGATCGGCTAATTGTCCTTTGTAAAATTCTCCCAGGAGTAACTCTTACTCGCAGTGGGTATCGGGATCCAACTATCTTATAGGAGGTATGCAATCTCATTGCAAATTTCAATACTTGAAATTCCCGATAATGCTTTTGCCCCTAACCCTTATGACCTTGACAAAGGCCAACAAACCATAGGAAGCTAGTCAAGTTCAACCCGTCATTTCTTGATTGAAATAAACCCACCGCACGACCCTTGACAAAGGCCAACAAGGTCGTACGAATACCCTAATCCAATCACATCACATGTTTAAACAGATAAGTACCAGTCAGCTACCGCACACTACGCCTTGACAAAGGCCAACAAACGCAGCACGAATACTAAATAGTCTTTATCTGAAATGATGGAGGGCTACGCAGGTTTTTCAGAAAACCATGAGCGTAATAAACTTGATATCGTTGTAGAAACAAGTGATTTTGAAAAGGAGTGTTTTTGAGGCTTTTCTAGTTTCGCTAAAGAGATCACTCCCGGTGAAGTGATCTCGACTCTTTCCCCATCGAATAAGGTGCAGGGTATATCATATATACCGCTGTGCAAAGCAATAATTATAGGAGCTGTCAAAAACTAAACCGTGAGTTTGTAACATCTGCCAGTTTAGCTAAAGAGGTCACTCCCGGTGAAGGGATCTCGACTCTTTCCTCATCGAATAAGGTGCAGGGTATATCATATATACCGCTATGCAAAACAAAACTGTAGCTACCCTTTTTATAAAGTTTTGATTCTATAATATCTTTTAGATTTCTTTTCTTTTATAAATCTCATTAATATATCCCATCAGCTTATGCTTCCTAAGCATCACAGAAGAAACGAAAGCAGTAATATTTATATATCAGCATATATATATATAGTATAAGCATTCGTCTCAGACAGTAATATGATCTCATCACAGAACATTGTAGCAGAAGAACATATATGAAATATTGGATATACTAGGATGTCTGTGTTTTAATACGAGCCTGTATAAAACACGGATTCCACGGTCGCGATGAATAGCCAAACCCACATCCCTAGACCCCTACGAGAGCGGCAAGTAACACTGCCAATTCTAGGGTTAGGAAACCCGGTCTCGACTCCTCGAGATGGCCTCCCACTGGACCCTAGAACCCGGTTACTTGTGCTCCCCTCCTTGGGTCTACCTAATACGGAAAAGTAAATAATATACACTGGTGACATCAGCCTCATCCCGGAAGTGCCCCAATAAAAGAATATTACATACAAATGAATTTTACATGAATGAAAATAAAAACCCTCATCTCACATAAAACCTCCGGCTATTCAGAATACGACGATTCAATATAACATATCACAGCAACACATAATATCATATATCATCAACGTAAGTAAGTATGCATACACCGATCGTCGTTGATGTATAGCAACGAAAACCGGCAATACAACTACATATTACACTTACGGTCACAGAAAAGAAAGTGTAAAACTACAACATTTGGAATCCACAATCACTTTAGACATCATAAATCCGAAATATCACATACTTCGCATTTCATGCCTAACTATATGAATTCCACATATTGTATCACATTCCAGATAAATAGACAATATTAAACTTTCCGATCGGATAATCAAATACCCAAGATTTCCTAAATAGCTCAACACTTGAGCGGAGTTCAAATAATCCCAGAATATGTCACAGTACCAATGGTCCAGCCATAGAAGGGTCAAGCCAACGCCTCACATGTGGCACACCGTACTGCCCCAAATCCTAAGGTTTAGAGGCGGTTCAGACGGTTACATAATCGAATTAAGATTTGTGTTCTTCTAGAGGGTCCACCGCGTTACTTGCACGTTTTTCCGAAAGATTTAAACTCAAGAAAAATTCAACACTTGAAAGTTTTTCGTGCCGGGAAAAAGTGAGTTAATGATATCCGTTCGAACATTTTAACGGTTTCTAAAATATCTGGAAAACAAAACGAAATTAAACTATCCGATCGAATCAATGAATTCAAAATAATCCCCAGAACACTCAACACTTGAGTCAAATTAAAATTACCCAGAAATATGCACTAACAGCTACGGATATTACTGTGCCAAAACCAAAGCCCAATTCAACTGTACGGCCGCGGATCCGCGGCGCAAGCATGGTATTGCCGCGGTTCCACGGCGGTCCATACGAATTAGATGCTCGTTTTCCATAGTAATACTTATAAATCCCTGCTGATTTTTTTGAGTATTTTTAATGCAGAAAAATCACATTTTTACAAAATTTCCAGAGAGGGGGTCATTTTTGACGTATCGGGGTTCGATCGGACTTTTAACTTCGTATACACGTCGTCTAATGCTCAAGCTAGGCTCTGATACCACTGTAGGGTTCCTAGGCACTCATACAAGGGTTAATAAGGCATCAACCATGCCTGAATAAAAATTTAGACGTGCCGAACAATCCAAATCCGGGATCTTTGCTAGATTATTAGGGTTTAACATGCAAGTAAATATCTTTACAACTAAGAGTGAGGGATTACAACCTTTGTAGTCCTCTCCTTCACTTCATAAGCTCCGAGTAGAAATCTCTTCGCCGCGATCCACGATCTCCCGGACTCAAGAGAGGCTCCACAACTCGAACGATCCATGCTAGCTTATAGTCTTCCTTTTCTCCGATGATCTACCTCGAAATTTCTATGACTCAAGCTCTCTCTCTCTAATGAGGTGAACACTGTTCAGTTGATAAAACTGCACATTTGTTATTACATTTTTCCTACCATTTTCATATTAAAAAAGGTCTTTATTATAATATATCATACATATGAGGGTTTATCAGTAAAAATAATATTTTCCATGTGTTGATATATTATAATTAGCATTTGGTAGGAAAATGTATGCAAATAATATCATTGACTAAATCCTAGTAGAACAAAGTCTACTAAATATTATTTGAGTTGTTGTGCAGAATATTTCCAAGACTAAAATCAAGGAAATCAAGTTGTTAAAGAAAACTTGCCTAATTAAGAAAGCAAAACTTGGAGACCAAGTCTGGCAGCAACTACGAGAAGATTTCAAAGATCCAAAGGTCCCAGATATTGCCACATGTCACAAGGAGCAAGCCTCAGGAAATTGATCAAGTGATCAACACCCTTGGCCGCGGATCCGCGGCCAAACCCCCCTTGGGCCGCGGATCCGCGGCAATCTAGAAGACTTAGATGCTAAAAAATTGTGGCTAGAATCTCTACAGTTAGTTTCCATATTTGGAAGAAATAGTTCTGGCTTTGGGCTATAAATAAAGACCGAGAGCCTCTTGGAAAAATTATCAAGCCGACGCGATCACGAAGTCTAAGACGGCTCACGCATCCAGGCTGGTCATCAACTGTTCGTCTACCTCCTTGGAAGAAATCGAGAAGCAAACTAGTCTTTGTAATCATTTTCTAAGGAATCAAAGTGTAATGAATATTTTTGATTAATAAAGGTAGCTTTCTTTTTCTTATTCTATTTCTTCGTAGTTTAATTATGCAATTTCTTTCCATCTCTTTTTCTCCCAACATGCGCGAGTAATTCTCCGCTTGTTAGGGTTCGTAGGATTAGGGTAGGCTAATGGATGATGAACACCCCTAAACCCTTTTAAGTCCTATAAAGTTTATGAACTTTATCAAAAGAATCATTAACATCCTAATCGGGCACGCTAACAATTCTTTGTTAGTCCCGACCGTGATTAGAGATTAGATTAATGATTGTTTTGGTAAAGGCTAGATATGAACGGAGTTCCGTGTCGAGATAAGGGTTAATAGTGGGATTCCTTTTCCCTCCAGAAACCCTAATCTACACGCATCACCGTCGTTCTAGTTTTAAATCTATTAAAGGATAAAAATGGTAACTTTTAATTAATCGTCCATAACTACTAAATCCTAACGAACCCTACAAGCCCCTTATTATATTAACTACATCCCTAAAATAATCTAGATCTATATTCTGCATTAGTGCTTAATGTAGATCTAGAAACCATTCTTCAATAGTCTTTATCCCTCCTTTCTTTTTCAACACATCTAAAGTAAGAATAGAAGGTTCCACGTTTCCCAGAGGACGACCCGTACTCATCTTGGTCTAGCTACACGCGACACCGTTATTGATTGCGGTTAACTACAAACACACTCTTTCACACCAATCAAATGGCGCCGTTGCCGGGGATACGTGCGTAATTTTTTATTCTTACTATTTGTGTTGAATTCTTATACGATCCATATCATAATTAAAACAAAACTGCAAATTGCATATTTAACGATTTGTGCGTGAATTTTTTGCAAGGAGATCTGGAGTCACAGACTTAAGGAAACAGGAGATCTAGGGTTCCAAACTTCTCTGGTATCTTTCTCAACTCTTCCTCTCTCCTCTCAAATCCAATAAAATCTATTTTCTGCAGGATTCTTTGCAAAATAGCGCCGCTCAAAAATCTTTTTGCAAAAGTTTTGTGATTGGTTTTGTTTTGCATATTTTAATACGGACTTTAAGGGGCAAAAGACCAAATCAAGATTAGGTGGGGATTTCATCACCCTTCCTAAGCCCCACAAATCACAAACCGAGCATCTAGATCAACCCTTCATTAATTTAAAAAATATCTAGACCAGACTCTAAGGACTGTCGCGCTCAATAAGGACAGAGGAAGGTCGTGGGTAATCTATCGCTTATCCGCATTACTTTTGTAGTGTCTAGGCAAGTGTGACAAAGGCTAGTGATTTTTAATTAGGCCCACTACTGTGGTTCATTCCCACTTACCTGGCACTTACCTGGCTACAAGGGTAGTACAGAGGCGGTAGAGGATTGATCCTTCGGCTTGTCCTTTGGAAGTCTAGGAGCGGTCTAGAGGCTGGACCTAGGTGACCTTAGTTCTAGGGTTGCTTGTGCATTTTAGAGTGATTTGTCTTGAGTCCCACTTTTTTCAAAACAAACCAATTTTAAATCACACACACGCTGCCACTTGCACTAAACCCGCTTAGTGCATGCTCGGCTGGACACGGGATCCTAGTGTCCGTCTTGTCCGCGTTCCTGCTATCAACACCGAAGTCGGTACTTCTTCATCTTCTTTTCCTCCACCACACACCACGACCGAGATGGACGGCACTCCATCAGAATATAACACCACGCTGCCACCGCTCGTAGGTGCGCAGAATCCACCGCGCATCTCTCTCCAAGAGAGATGCTATCCTATCCGTGGTCCTCTTCCCACTTGTCTATCTCTTCCACCAGCTAACGGGGATAATTTCGAAATTAAACCCCACTACATCAATCTGCTGCCCAAATTTCACGGGCTTGAGTCGGAAGACGCGTACGTTTTCATCACCAAATTCGAAAACGTATGCGCAATGATGGGTACTTCACAGTTGACTGTCGATGCTATGCGCTTGCGTCTTCTCCCATTCACACTGTGCGACTTGGCAGAAAAATGGCTTTATAGTACTGCTGCACACTTTATCACTAATTGGGATGAATTCGTCATAGCATTTCTTAAGAAGTTTTACCCAAACCATAAGACTGCCCATATTAGGAGCGAGATCAACCAGTTCACCCAGCTTCCCAATGAACCATTTTAGAAGTGCTTTGAACGTTTCAAGGATCTGCTTGTCCAATGTCCTCATCATGGAATACAAAGATGGGATTTATGTCGGATTATATGAGGGCATTAATCCAGCGACAAAGCAGATACTTGAAACAAATTGTCAATGCAATTTCATGTCTAAAGATGACGGTGAAGCATGGAAATATCTGGAAGATCTCGCAGAAAACACTTTGCAGTGGGAAAGCGTAAGACCACCTTCATCTAGGGGAGGTATTCACCAGCTCGATATTTCCATCGCAGTGAAAGCCAAAATGGCAGCGATGCAGAAGAAACTCGATACTATTGAGAACAAACTTTCATCAGTCTCCCTAAATCAGGTCACGCTTCCCAAGACCGTCTGTGGTTGCTGTTCAGATCCTTCACACTTAACGGAAGAATGTTCTATGAATGCACCGTTTCAAACTAATGCTGCTTTTCAACAGCGACCTAGAAACGATCCATATTCTTCCACGTACAATCAAGGATGGAGGAATCATCCTAATTTTGCTTGGAACCAAAACCAACCCCAAAATCAAAATCAGTTCCAAAGCAATTATCAAAGACCTCCTCCACAGCAACCACAACCACAAAATCAGCTCCCCTTTCAGTCACAGAACTTTCAAAATCCGGCCAACACTTCTACACCACAAATGACCGGTACTGACAACTCTTCACTCGCACAAACTTTGGATATGTTCATGAAACATTCCATGCAATTGTCGGCTGAGATGAAGTTTTCTATTGATACCATACAAAAAGACTCCGCCTCCCACGACGAGAGTATTAAATCAATAGAAAACCAACTTGCACAGTTGAACGCCGCAATGAGTGCGAGAGAGAAAGGGAAACTCCCATCTCAACCCATACCTAATCCTGGCCACTCACAAAGTTATAATATGAGTGCCGTCACTACGTTGAGATCAGGAAAAATGCTGAATAACCGAGTAGGTGAGCAATGTGATGATAGTGACACCAATGATACCCCAGCTTCTTCTTCTTCCCCTAATTCGTCTAGTCTCCTACCTTCATCCGAGCCTATTCTCCGTTTTCCCCAAGGCTCGAACCCTTCGCCCATTTCCTCAAATCTACCTAAGACGATCCCCACTCCAATTCTGGGATCCACTCCATCCCCACAATCCTCTCCAATGCTGGACTAAACCCTTATTGATAAAGCACCTTATCCAAACAGGTTAAGGGGAAACAGACCAAGTCCACAAATGGAGAAGATTGTGGAAATTTTTAAGCAAGTTAACATAAACATTCCTCTCCTAGATGCTATTCAACAAGTTCCGTCATATGCGAAAATCCTAAAGGACTTGTGCACTAGGAAGAGAAAAGTTCAAGTACCTAAAAAAGTTTTCCTTACGAGTAATGTGAGCACTGCTTTTACACAACAACTACCCAAGAAACGAAAGGACCCCGGAAGTCCTACAATTTCTATTTCCATTGGGGGTAAAAATATCAATCGTGCTCTACTTGATCTAGGTGCTAGTGTTAACTTGCTTCCGTATTCTGTTTATGAGCAATTAAGGATCGGAGAGTTAAAACCTGTGCATTGCACTCTTCAGATGGCCGATCGATCTATCACCCAACCTAGGGGTGAGCTAGAGGATGTGTTAATCAAAGTCGGGGAATTCATATTCCCTGTAGACTTTATCGTTATAGATACACAACCTGTGGCAAACCCACGTAATCAAATCCCGGTGATACTCGGTCGACCCTTTTTGGCCACTTCCAACGCAGTAATCAATTGCAGAAACGGCTCTATGACCCTATCATTTGGAAAGAAGTCAATTGAGCTTAACATTTACAAGTTGGGAAGTGAACCCTCCGAACCCTATGCTCATGTGTGTTCTATCGAATTAATGGATGTCGACAGCAGCGAATTTGATCAACCTCATGATACTGACTCTATTCATATGTTGTTTGACCCAACCATGTACTCTTCCACCGAGTTGTCCGGGTCAACATCTAACGCTGATGAGGAACTTTTTATAGAGTCTGACGATCACCCCATTTTTTCTGATGACATTATTCTTCGGGGTATCGATGAGAGCTTTGAGGAAATTTTCGCTGATGAACTCGTATTTTTACAAGACACGGGTGTTGAGATGAATCAATTCCAAGACAAAGAAATTGAACCTCCACCCCTTCTTCTGGACAATCATGATAATGCGAGTAATCCATCATCACTATCACTGTGTCGTCTCTCCAAATTGAGATGCAATCCTTTTCATTTACACCTCTTATGGCCTCCCCACTTCTTCTTGTCGAAAGGTGACATGTTCTTCTACCAACCTTGGTACTTTATCGATAAATTTTTTGAATGGTTGGTGTTGACCTTCGGTCTTTGCAAAACTTGGTATTGACCAATAACCTTGACCCCCTCGTGTGATTTTAAAAGATTAACATTGTTTAACTCAGGTTTGGGGGGGTTATATTTTGGCTCTTGAAAGAAAATGATTTTTACAAAATTGTGAGCCAAAAATAAGTTTGGGGGAGGATTTTCACTTTCATATATTCTTGCCCCCATTAATAATTTCCTCCCAAGTCTACAGGTTTTAGAGCTTAACGGATGACATCAGTAAGGACACTGCTGTAAACAGGTTTGGGGGAGGTTTGTGCTTATTTACACATCAATTTGTATTATACTTTGCATAAGCACAACATTTTCAACAATTTTAAAAAAATTTCTTTTCTAACAAAAGAAGAAGAAGAAGAAGAATGAATTAAATCCTTTTGTGATGAATAATGAAATGATATATCATTACAAATGCAACCATGGTCAACTATGACAAGGCTAACTCATGTAGAGATTTAACTAGGTCTAATGGTTTGGGTTGGGTTAAGAATGAGTCACTAAAAAATATCAACCATAATATCTTAGCTCAAAAAGAAACCTTCTAGAAATATCAAGAAAGAACTAACCCAAATCAAATCCTAATCTTGTTTAATCTCCACTAAACATGTTGTATTAGTAATAATAATATGTTACAATATTATATATCACATATATAATATATTTTGTAACAAAAGAAAATAATACAATTAACATATATCGCATATATATCAATGTATTATTCGGTAAGAAAGTGAATCAATAAAGCGAGCCAATATTAGATAATGTAATGCAATATATCATATATATTATTATACATTAAATTATCGAATCAACACTTGATCCGACAATCCGGCTATATCGAATATAACTGACTAATATATCATGTACCGATTCATCAAATCAACACTTGATCCGATGACCCGGCCCATATCAAAATATCGCGAGAATATAATACGGTATCTCATATCGCATTATCCTCGGTCTTGCACATATCACATATGTGCTCCTACTCCGTTTTGCCTGAGCCAAGAAACCTCTGTGTAGGACTCTAAAGAATCGTCGATACGCCGGTAGCAGGTGATGACCATATCAAACACCCACAAGCTGCAAGCGGTCAGCTAAACATAACAGCCACCCAGGTATTGAGCGATCAGAAGATCAACAAACAAGCCTGTACATTCTCCTGTGAATCCAATCTGTAACACTCCCGTACAGTCCGGTCTCTTCGTATGATATGTCGCATATCAAATCTAGGGGTGGTCTACGTCAGACCCCAGTAACCGATAAGTCGTGTCGATGTGAGGCTCATAACAGGTCGAGAAACTACTGGTAACACTTACCAGTAAATCTCTATATCAGCCCTGGCCAGGGACTTCCGGGTATGGCCAATCGAACACAGCACAACATCAACTCCCTATACCGGGAGAGACGAATCCCCTCCTATCGCTCATTGCCTCCACGTGATTCGGGACTGCACCCAAAAGCCACCGTTTTGCATGCCCTCTTGGACGTGGTAAAATGGAAATCAAAGCACAGTGGGAATTACATAAGACTCTAAGACGATCTCTGGTCTACAGACTGCCCTGTACCAGTGTCACCGGAGAACTGCCATCTGACGTGAGGTATATCACCATCTGGGAGTTCTCGGCGAGTCCGTTTAGTGTACCCAGTCTCCATTGAGCACCCGTACACCATCCTTGATGTCAAACACCGATAGATATGGGATCATCCATCGCCCATCATATGGGTCAAAATGCGTATACGCTAGTCTACTCTGGTGTATCGATGCCTTGTCTCGATATACCCTCGACTAAGAACTATTATAGGATGTACTCATCGACTACCATGGCCCCACTAGTATGATCTCATCATAGTCCCAGTAGTCGAGTACAGATCCTAAGGGCTTTATCAACATGTGAGAGTAAGACAGTAAACTAATATAAGTCAACATGTTACGATAAAGGGAAACCAAATAGTATACTATCATGACGAGCAAGAAAGTCCTCTCTATATATATCCAAGCATCCATTATAATATACATCATATGTACAACAATGGCCTCTAGGGCATATACATAACTAACAAAGACGATGTTTTATTGAGGAGTGATGTGATTTCTGACATCTTTTCATGACTATTAAAATAGGCCTCATGGAAACTGTAAAGCTAGTGTAGTTTGAAACTCTTATTTTCATGTTCTTTCTTTTATATATTCTTTATCTTTGTATGTAACTTTCATCTTCTTTCTTGCATTATGGGATTTTGTGGGTGTAATCCGCTGAAAACCCTTAGGAGACAACACTTCTCCTACTAGGGACACCTAGAGGTTTAAAGGATTGTTGCACGAGCTAAGTGCAACCATGTTGTCTACGAAAGTGTGCTAGTTAGTTTTTTCTCTTTCTTTTTACTCTTTAATAACTAGTTTGCTTGGGACGATCAAAGTTAACTTTGGGGGTATTTGATTAGTATAAAATATTGCACATTTGAATGAATATTTTCCCTACTATTGTTAAGTACTATAAGATGTTTATTGTAAATATAGAATATATGAGGGTTTATTTATAAAAAGTTTATTATCATATGTTTCTACATTATAATTAATATAATGAGGGAAAATATATGCATATAATATTTAAATGAAATCTTAGGAATTAAAATATGCATATCATATCAAATATTTTTCATTAATATTCTTAAAATATTATATCATTTAAATGGTTAGGATAATATCTCAAAAATACCAAATACTACTAACACTATGACTTGAGATATTGTGCAGATATTAGCTCAGGTCTGGAATCCTAGTAAGAGATCCGAGTCAAATCGGGATATCGAAACCTAATCTGCCAAAATTTAGAAGCAAATCGAGAGATCTAGCAATGGCAAAGACTCAGAGTATTATTTTCAGAATCTAGACATCAAAAGGATCTATAAATATCAACACAGAAGACCAGAAAAAATCCCAAGACTTGATTCCACCAAGTTGCGGTGGAACCGCCGCCAAACATAGCTATATGCGATGATTCCGCGGCTCAATAAGGGCCATTGGATGTAAGATCTTTTGTTTTGGATCGTAACAGCATATATTCACATATGGAATCTAGGGTTTCTGGTTTTAGGGACTATATAAGGGACCGAAAGCTGCACATTCAAAATCATCACCGAAGAGATCAAGAGATCCAATAGGTCTACGTATCCGAGTGATCACCATCTATTCATCTACCTCCAACAAGAGAGAGATCTAGGGCAAACCAGGGTTCTTGTATTATACTTTCTAAGGAGAATTGTAAATGCAATAGTTGATTAATAAAGATAGTGTTTTTATTATTCTTTTTGCAATTAATTTCCGCACTTAGTTTCTGCACTTACATTTCTGCTTCTTAACTATGCTTTCATTCTTCTTCATCCTCTCTTCTAACTTAACCATGAGCGAGTAATTCCAAGCTTGCTAGGGTTTGTAGGATAGGGTAGAATCATGGATGAGAAAATCTTTTAACTTCTTTTATACATTTTAAAGTTTATAAACTTTAGCAAAATAAATATGAACCTCCTTATCATGTGCACTACCAATTTATTGATAGTCACGACCACAATTTAAGATTGATTTAACACTTGTTTTGTTAAGGTCTAGACATGAATAGAGATCAATGCAAGGACAAGGGTTAGTAGTGGGGAAACCCTAGTTTCTTCCAATAACTTTAATCTACATTCATCACTATCGCTCTAGTTTTAAGCTATTAAAAGATAAAAGAGTCATTTTTAATTATTCATCCATTACTACTAAGTCCTATGAACCTTACGAGCTTTTTCTTTATAAATTCTATATCCGTAACGACAAACAATCACCCTTCTTTAATCAACTCGTCTAAAGCAAGAAAAGAGTTCACGTTTCCCTGCGGACGATCCGTACTCATCGCGGCTAGCTACTAGCGACACCGTCTTGATTGTGGTTACTTTACAAAACACTTTTTAGCAGATCAATCAAAGCTCACAGCTCTCCGTATTCTGTACACCTCGGTGGCACGAAGATGACAAGAATCTACGGCAACACTACTGGTGGTATGGAATGAAGCGAGAAGTAGCACGGAGCGTAGTAAAGTGCTTAATCTATTGGTAAGAGAAACATTTTTATAAAAACTCTAAATATTCTAAAACACACTCGAGATTTGTTTTTAAAACAATATTGAAATATTTTACATAAAACCCCTCGAGAAATACAAACAACTTGAAAAATCTTTAAGGACCTAGATTAATATAGCTTTAAGCGGTATCATTTCTCTTGAGTCTCAGGAAGCCGGAGAAAGTAAGTGCTTGCCTATTCAGGTTAGATAACATTGCAAATTAAAGGAATTATCAATGGCAATCGTCTTGGGAAAAAACACAAATCCTGCCCCCTATGTGCAGCGGTTGTCCAATTATTACCGAACTTAAGAATTTCAAAAGTTAAATCCATTCATAAGATATTGACTATAACCTGAATACAAACTCGAACATGTTTTAAACTTGAACTCGAACCCAAACTTAAACACTTGCTTGAATTTGAACACTTGACTTTACTTGACCGAACCATGAATATAACTTGACATGAACTTGACATGAATACCTGATTACAACTTGAATATGAACTTGTACTCTTTATATTCATGGATTCGGCCAAGACATGTAAACTTGAACTATACAGTACAATACACGGGGATAGGGGTAGGTTGGTACGGAACGTATATCGTGACACGAGAGTTCATTTTAAAAGACTCCTAACCTAAATTCATGTATCGTTGTCCTGTGGGTTTTGACAGGGCCTTATACTTCCTGTTATCTTAGTCCACGGGGTAAGTTGAACTCCTCTCGTATACATGAATATCTTCTTTATCAAACTACAAAAAACTATGTTAGAATAACTATCTTATACATATAAACGACATGCTGAGATATTTCTATATAAACCTTTACCTGTTCATTTATACTTGGTTTCTATTCATCTTGTATACCTTTATTTGTCATTACTTATTTCCTTTTGGGGACTTACTGAGTGCTAGTTCGCTGACGACATTCTTCTCTATATCTTTTCCTTGGAATGTTCATCAAGAGTACCTGACTCTGAGGAGATAGAACCGAGCGAAGAAGACTTGGACCAGCTCATTACCCAGCCTGACTACTAGTTTTTTTTCTGCACTTACTTTCTGTATGTTAGGTACCTTTCAATCATTGTATCTTTTATTTTAGACAGTTGTATTTGAATTTTTAATGTAAGTAAAGTTGTTTATTTTTATTACTCTTGTTATTGCATACGCTTAATGTATTTGTTAAGGAAAATGCCATTCTCATAGTAAATACATTGCGGGGTTGCCATGTCACTGTTTCTGTCTATTGAGAAACGGGGCATGACATAGGTTGACCAGTTATGACAATGCCGGATGGGGTGTTGCTTGAGCAGTAGTTGGTAACGCAGTTGCACATCTTGCTGGAGGATTCCATTGAGTTCTAAGTAGGGAGGAGAACACCAACTTTAGTATCTCAAACTTCTAAAGTCAACATAAACATAATATACCGCAATTGGTTCGTGAAACACAACACATGAAGTGTGGAATAGAAAGAGTAAAATGAGTCCTACCGGGCGTGCCAGAATCTGTTTGCCGCCGAAAACTGGGAAGAAAAACGTCTTGCCTAAAATTGGGGGAAGATATTATATGGAACATATCCATCCACCTCTCCGAAAATACCGAGTTGATTTATGGCACCGTCTATCGAAGGTTTGGATGGATGCGACCGTTTCAGCAGACTTTATCAAATCCTCCTCATTTGCGATGGGTTATTGATTGTGAGGATGCATTTTCCTATAGGCGCAAGCCCCTGCAGTTAATTACGTTATCACAACATGATAACAACTTTGTCCTTCTTCATGTGCATCACTTCGTGTCGTGCTGTATGTTGTTTATTTTGGGGTTGCCCTTGGATTGTATACGGAGACTAATTTTGTCACCGCCCGTAAGGCACAAATTAGTCCAAATTCGTAAATCTCAGATTTGGTTGAACTTAGCTACTTTCTGCCATCAATTCAAGGATTTAAAGATCGTTAATTTTGTTTTAGATTAAGATTGACTTAAAATATGTGAGCTTGTTTGATTTTCTCTTTAAAATTAAAGAAGTTTGAAACTTCAAGGGGTTTATTCTATTCTTAGACTAAACATTGGGTTTTGTATTGCCCAACAGTGCTAAGCACTAGGCTGTACATTCTGTTTTGGGCTTTACTTAAGCCAGCGGTGCTAAGCATTGGGCCCAGAAGATTAAGCTTCATCATAGGATATAATATTCTTCCCGCTTTAGTGTTCACATGGATATCACGCGAGTAACTAGTCTCTTGGTGCTCACATGCCTTTCACGTGAATAGTGCTAAGCACTCATTCATATAGCGCTCACGTGGATGTCACAGAAACCACTGTCTTCATGGTCGCTCACGTGTCTTTCACGTGAATAGTGCTAAGCAATCATTCATACAGCGCTCACGTGGATATCACATGAAGCACTCTCTGTTTAGCTTCAGGCGCTCACATGGATATCACGTGACGCATTGTCTTCATGATCACTTACGTGGATATCACATGACGCACTTCTATTTGATTTTCTTCCATCACTCATGTGGATATCACGTGAGAATTTAAGTCTCGGACACTCACGTACTTTTCATGTGAGACTTTAAATATCAGTGCTCACATGCCTTTCACATGAATTTCAAGTCTCAGATGTTTTTTTAGCGTTCGCGTGGATATCACCTGATATGCTACTTTCATGGCTTGTTTTGAGCGCTCACATGGATATATGTGAGACGCTGTTTCATGTTTTCTCTTGAGCGCTCATGTGAATCTTATGTGAAGCATTGTTTCATGCTTTCTTTTGAGCGCTCACGTGTCTTTTCACGTGAGACGTTGTTTCTTTGGATGCTCACATGTATATTACGTGATACGTTGTTTCCTTGGGTTTTCACGTGCCTTGCACGTGAGAAATTGTTCTCATGAGACATATTTTCTTGGGGTTTTCACGTGTCATTCATGTGAGCCTTCCAATATTCATGTAGAGATTAATAGTGTTAAACATTAAGTTTTCCTTACAGATCTATTTGATATAAGAACTAAGTTCTTTCTTTTTTTATGAGAACTAGGTTCTTAATCATATCTTGAAGGAATTAAGTTCTTGAAATATAAATTCCATCTTTTACTTTTTTTCTTCAATGTTCTTTTCTTTTAATCATATGGGGTGGTAAAATATCATAGTCTTCCCTTGGATCTTGAGTCTGAAGAACAAGATCTTCCTGATGTGAATTAAATTCTCTTTTTATAGGAGATTTGTCTTGTGGATCTCAGATCCCAAGGAAGTACTAAGTTTTTTTAAAGGGTTAAACTCGTACATTATACATAAGAGTGGCAGAAAGGAGATATTGTATCTATGTATTTATCTAAGGTTTGTACAAGAGGATGATTTTCTTCAAAAAGAGAATTAAATTCTCGGTTGTTTTTGTGCTTATGGAGGGGATTTTCTCTCTCGCGGAAACTTAGGGGGTCTCTTTTATATGAGATTTATTCTCTTGGGTCCTTTATATAAGAGAAGAGAAAATCAATTTGTTTGCGAAAATCTCTCATTGAGAGATCCTGATTGATTTTATTATCAATCGGAGATATTTAAATCACCGTTGGATCTTTAATCCAACGGCTCTCTGTTTAACAGAGAATATATTTCTTATTTGTTTAACAAGATTAGGAAAATATTTTCTTAATATAGAATTTAATTCTATCATGGTGATTGTTTTCATCACCGTTGGATCTTAGATCCATGGGTTCTTTATTTAACAGAGAGAAAAAATTTATGTTAGAAATATCAGGGAAAATATTTCCCATATAGAATTTAATTTTATCAGATGCTTTAATTTGTGATATTTTCTCACCATTGGATTTTAAATCCAAAGATTATCTGTTAGAGAAAAAAAATTCCATATTAAAAAGACCAGGGAAAATATTTCCCAAATAGAATTTAATTCTATCATATAGAATTTAATTCTATCACAAAATAGCGCTTCAAATTGGGTCGCTCACGTGCTATCACGTGAGCGCTGCCATATAAATATATGATAGTGGCGCTCACGTGCTTAGCACATGAGCACTGTCATAAGAATGCGGCAAGAGAACTCACGTGCTTAACACGTGGGTGCTGCTATAGGACATAATCCCATCTGAAGCCGGTTCTCACGTGCTTTGCACATTAGTGCTCGCGTGATATCTTGTGAGTGCTGTTATAGGATTTAATCCTAACTGACGTGAGTGCTCACATGCTTTGCACATGAGTGCTCACGTGTTTAACACATGTGGGCTGCCCTCTATTCTTTTTATAAGGGAAGAAATGTAAGTTTTGAACCAAAAATTTTGGCGGGAACGGAACCCAATCATTAAACTTGATGTATTCAAAGATTTGACCAAGACTTGTAACTTTAACTATAATTTTAGATACGTGGGTGTTGGGGATATATGCCCTAAAGGCCATTATTGTATAGTACTGATTTGTATATTATGTTTTGGAAGGTTGGGATATACACAAATATAATAACAGTCTTGCTCAAAATGGTAGTATTCTACTTGGTTTGATTCTACCTCAATATATGTATATGTTTCTTTTAGCATATCGCTAATACATATTGGTAGATGTAGGGTGTTTTTCGTCACCCCATTGAGATGGGAATACGCGCGCGCTTGTCAGGTGTACTACAGAATCCCCCTGCCCAGGGTAGGCGGGGGTTTATTTATTGTGGGGATCCAAATCTCCGGCGGCCGCGGACTAAGCTGCCGTTAATTACCCCTTGCCTTTGAGGCAAAGGAACCTCCGATTGACGGGTCAAACTGGTCATGTGAACTCAATATGCAGTGTGCGTATGTGTTTTGTAGGGGAATTGGATATATCGGGGGCCCCGCAGAGTTTTTACGGGGATCCCGCAACCCGGATAATGGACTGGGGTCAAGAGGCTAGCAGCCCCCTTGTGGGGTGCGGAGCAGCGCCCTATTTGAAAAAAATTCCAAGGGGGACGTGTTTTGAATCTAGAGTGTATGAAAAATGAGGGGTGAGGAGCGTCTTAATGACGCATGCATGGAACATGGGCACTAGTCGCCCACGGATCACGTGCCTGGCGCATGGGCGCATGGCGCCCGCGGGTCACATGCGCGGCGTGTGGACGATTGGCGCCCGCGGGTCACGTGCCCGGCGCGTGGGTGCCTGGCGCATGGGATCTTGGTGCCCACAAGTCACGTGCGCAGTGCGTGGGCGCTGGACGCACATTAGTCACGTGCGCGGCACTCTATCGCTGGGCGCCAACGGGTCACGTGTGCGGCACGCGACCGCTGGGTGCCAGCGGGTCACGTGAGCTGCACGCGACCGCTGGGCGCTGAGCGCCCGCGAGTTACGTGAGGCGCACGTGGACGCTTAGCGTCCGCGGGTTACGTGCTCTGCACGTGACCGCTGGGCTCTTAGAGTCCGCGGGTCACGTGCTCCGCACGCGACCGCTTGGTGCTCGCGCGTCACGTACGCCGCACGTGAACGCTGGGCGCCCGCAGGTCACGTGAGCGGTACGCGACCGCTGGAAACACCAGCGGAAAAGAGGCTTATCCCTTGTCTAGGAGTTGAACTCCCAAGGGATTTTGAGTGGAGTTAAACTCTAAAAGATTTAGATTTGGAGTTAAACTCCTAAATGATCTGGAATAGGAGTTAAACTCTTTTGAGGATTTAGGTCTTGGAGTTGAACTCCCCAAAGATCTTCAGAGATGATCAAAGGGGACCCCTCTCTTCTCTTTTTAGCCCTGGAGCTTTTTTGAGCCTTGGATCTGTCCAAAGTTGGATTTTTGGAGATGGGTCTCCTTCTTCCTCCTCTTGATCGGCTGGATCTTGGAGAAAAGGGGGTGAGACTTAAAAGTCTCCCCTTTTCGTGATCTGATTGAAGATCCGAGCTCCCCTTCAAGGATTTTGCGGTGAAATACTATTTCTTTTTGGAAAAGGAAAGAGTTAAACTCTTGATTTAATTAAAAAAAAGTTGGAAGGTTTTAGAACCTTGAGAAAGGAGAATGAGGCACAAACCCAAGAATTTTAGAATGGAAAATGTTATGCTTTATTTCATTATCATGTTGCCTTTTATAGGCTTACAAATTTACATATAGCCCTTTATGCTTTACAAAATGGCATTTTTGCCCATTCCATGCCTCATGTGCTCATTTCTTTTGCATATAAGCCATGAGCTTTACAAAAATTTGGCTTTATGCCCATTTTTATTACATTCATGCATAAAGAATTATATCAAAATTATTTATTACATGATTTTCTTTTTTGGCATGGGGAAGGCCGGCCGCGGGGCTCGACTTGGGCATAGGCCCATTTGATCTGGGCTTAGGCCCGCTTACTTGGGGTTGACTTTGAATTTGACTTGGTCAACCGGGTGTAATTTTTGATCCCAACAGTAGAGCCCTTAGGATCTTTGCTTGACTACTAGCGTTGTGATGGCAGTCACACTAGTGGGGGCTGGTTATCTATAAGCGCATCCTTATACATGTCTCTAATCGTAGGATTGTCGAGACGAGGCATCGATACTCCAGAGTAGACTAGTGTATACGCTTCTCATCCAAGCAGAGGAGATAGTCTGTCCCACAGCCATTGGTTTGTCGTACCAGAGATAGTATATAGGTGCTCATTGGGTTATGAGTTACACTGGACGGACTCGTTGGGAACAGCTGGTTGGTATTATACCTATCGTTAGGTAGCAGTTCCAGGGTGGCATGAGTACAGGTTAGTCCGTTGACTTGACATCACTATTCGTCTCGAGTGTGTTCCCGTTGTACTTAGATTACTACCCTACCATGGCTCAAAGGAGTCGTGCAAACAGGTGGTAGTTGGGTGTAGTCCCGAAGCACTTGAAAGCAGTAGTGGTTAGATAGGATTCGTCTCTCCCAGTATTGGGGGTTGATATCGCGCTGTGTTCGGAATGCCATTACACAAAGTCCCTGGCCAGGACAAGCGAAATTTACTGGTAGGTACTCCAATAGTTTCTCAGGGTGTATTGGGCTCTACCCCGTCACGACATATTGCGCTATTAGGGGTCTGACGGTTGCCATCCCCCTAGGCCCGATATATGAGTATCTTAGACAAACAGACCGGACTGTATGGAGATTGTCACAGATAGGCTCAGTAAGAGTTCGGAGGAGTTTGCTCATCGGCCTTCTTATCGACAGATACCTGAGTAGCCGTTACGTGCAGCTAGTACCGCTGACGGACTTGTGGTTATACCCACTTCCAGCGTACTGTCGAGTCTTTAGAGTCCCACACAGAGGGTTTCCCTGCTTCGGGCGAAACGATGTAGAGGCCAAATGGTTTTATGGCAGGGTTCCGATCACATACGTGTACTGGCTACACGGATGTTGTTCGGACAAATAATACTAGTGGGTTTTGGTTTAAGCCGGATCCTAGTATTATATTATTGGATTATTATTATCTTATTATATTCGTATTTTTTAGAATACGAAAACGGGTATGTATATACGGTGAGGCCATTCTTGTAATTTCATAAGACATGCTTCTAGAAAGGGACACCTCATTATTTGGATTTATCTATTTTTCAAATAGATTAATAAGATGGAAAATGGAGATATTTGTGGCATGGAGTGAAGCATGGCTCATGGTTTATTTTATTGGTTTGGACTCACTATTCAAGCATGGTTGATATTTTCAATTAGAAAATATTGCATGCTTGAGAGAGATCAGTGGAGGAGCCATTCTTCACTTGCCTTTACCCTAGCTCATTTGTAGTTTCACTTTTTCTCTCCATTTTTTCTCTCCTTCTTTCTCAACACTCCAATCCCTCATATGAGTTGTGAACTATAGGGTCAAGTGAGATTAAATACTCCATTAGATACTCTACATCTTCTAAGCTATCTAGCTTAGCGAACTAGGTACCTTAGTTACCTCAGTTTAGAGGTTGGAGCTTGAAGTATAGACTCTTGGGCGGATCATCTTCGACAAGAGGAGGCCGACGTTTCAAGCGTGATCCGATCTTTGAGGAGCTCAAGAAGAGAAAGAGAAGAAGAAGACCCGAAGGACTTGTAAAAAAGGAGGTATAAACCCTAACATAGTAATTAGAACCTCCTAGTAGATATAGCTTGTTAAGGCTTCCGTAAAGATCCTGGAGTTAAAGTCGGTGTTGCGAAGTAATAAAAATCGTTTTTTGTAAATTCCGCCTCCCCGTGAACCTGTGGGGTGTGCGACATTGACTTACAGTGGTATTAGAGCCTACTAAACCTTAACTAGCTTGTTTGCAAGCGATTAGAATTTCGATCAACGAAAAAATACCCGGAATTAAATTTCCGAGATATACTTGCTGTCGATTTTTTAAAATTGTTCAAAAAATTATTTCAGTGACTTTAAAAATACATGCAGGCATTTCTAAGACCTAGAAAAAAATCTGATCACCTAACTCATCAACTTTGTGGCGGAACTGCCGCCAAATAGGTCATTCAGTGGCGGATCCGCCGCTGAGTTGTGGCCGAGTTGCTCCTAATTTTTTCTGTGGTTTTGGTTCTTGGAATTATGATTTTTGGTATATTTAGTTTTTACCCAGATTTTTTGTGTACTGGTTTGTGCATGGGGTAAACACGGATAAGTATTATCGATCGAAATTCTAAGTTCTTAGCTAATATGTGATTCTATGTTTGTATATGCATTGCTAAATGTCTGCTAATTGCTCTATACCGATTAATGGGGGTTGCACATATTCGTATCTTGACGGTTGTGTATATGAAGTATTGGATCGTCGTGGATGAATAACCAGAGGATGTGAGAAAAGCGTTTTTTCTTTCATTCATGTAAATTTGTAATTGATGTAATATTATTTTTGCGGGGCACATACGGGTTGAGGTTGTAGCCACCGTTGTATTATTTCATTTACTTTTTCTTGAACCTACGGTAGACCCAAAGTGGGGTGGGCAAATTACCGGGTTCTTGAAGTGCCGAGTGGCCTACTCATTTTATTGAAGGAGGTTGCTTCAATTTGGGAATTTGGCGGGTAGTTTGCCACACCCGTAGGGGTCTAGGGTAGGGTTTGGCTATTCATCACGAATGTGGAATCCGTCTTTCGTTTTAGGCTGAAATGAAACACGGAAATCCTAGTGTATCCAATATATCCATCTGCGTTGCTATGATCTGTGATCTGGAATGCCTATTATTGCGTGAGACGAATGGGTATATATATATGTATGTATGTATGTATATGTATGTATATGTATGTATGTATGTATATGTGTGTGTGTGTGTGTGTAAACGTTGCTTATGTTTTGCACCCGCGCTAGTCCAGCCCCCGCTCTGCCATTAGTTAAGTAATCTAACGGTGCATGACGGGGCCCCATGGCGAATGCGGATAGCATAAGTGTACGTTCTATTTTCCTTTCTTTTCTGCAATGATAGGGTTAAATGTTGGGACCGCATTAATATTGATTAATGCAAGGAAAACAAACTAAGGTTAAATCGTTGGAACAATTTCAAAACCACTCGGTTTTCTTGAAAAACAACTTTTAAATGCGGAGCCTAAACCACTCCTTTTAATAGCTATCATGGTTCTTTCGACTATATCAACTTCATTACGTTCACGGTTTCGCCAAAACCAGCCGTAGCCCTCCGTCATTTCAGATGGGTATTCAATAGTATTCAAGCTATGTATTTTGACCTTCGCCAAGGCATGGTGATTGGTAGCTGATGGGTATTCATTTGTAGTATAGATAGATGCGTTGATTTCGGACAGTCGTACATCTATTTTGGCCTTTGTCAAGGGTTTGTACGGATGAGTTCAAATTTACCTGGACAATGACGGGTAGAACTTGACTTGCGTCTTATGATATGTTGGCCTTTGTCAAGGTCATAAGAGTTTGGATCAAAAATCCACATCGGGAGTTTCAAAGGAAAAGGAAACCTGCTAGTTTTGCATACTATTTGGAGTGTGATGATTTTGGTAGGATTCCTTCAAAGTTGTCACACGATGATATTTGGATCCCGAACCTACTGTGAGTATCCGCTACTCCTCGGGAGATTTTTCACTAAAACAATCAATGTTATAAACCAAGTAGGTGTCTAGAACGGTGTTAGCGGGGCAACGCCTCTAGGGAAAAGAGGTTATGTAATTAAGGAACTTCGCGAAAGCGTTGGAAAACCTCTCTCGAAGTACCAACACAAGCCTGGCTGAAAGGTTAAGCAAGAATTGTAGGGTGAGATTAATCCTGACTAATTCTTCTTTTATGGTTTGAAGGAGGATTCGAGAAACAGTGGGAGTCATCCTGTTTAGATAAACTAATAACCAATCTAAACTTGCAAGAGTATCATGCTGAGTGTTTCTTCTCTCTCTCCAAACTGCAGCGATCAAAATGACCGGGCTTAAGTTACTGCTAGATAATAATAAATTGACTGGGCCAAATTATAAAGATTGGCTAAGAAATGTCCAGATGGCCATTACCTATGATAAGCTGGGATGCCTCCTTACTACCAAAGCCCCCGCCGTCCCAGGTCCAGATTCCACCATCATGGGTGTTGAAATCCGTAAGATATGGGAAATAGATAGTGCGAGAGCTTCAATGGATAATGAACACCAGAGACGGCACGAGAAGATGGACTTAGCTTCCATCTTCCTCCATACCAAAGATTTATATGGAGAGCAATCTCGTATCGCAAGATATGAGATTTCGAAGAAATTGTTTCAGGCGAGGTTGCTGTCGGGTCATCTGTAGGGGACCACATACTTAAGATGATTAGCTATATTGAAGAGCTCACGGACCTTGGGACCATATTGGAGAACGAGTTATATACTGACTTGATTCTACAGTCCTCCCTTCTACCTACGCCCAGTTTATCTTGAATTTCAACATTCAAAGGAAGGAAGTTTCACTTCTAGAACTCTTCAACATATTAAGGAGTGCTGAGAGCACCCTACATAAATCCAGGAAGACACCTGCTCTGCTTATTGAGGAATCGTCCTCTTTTAGATCTAAGGCGAAAGCCTAGGGGAAGAAGAAGAAGGCCTCCACCAAGCCGAAAGGTGGTGTCAGTAAAGTAGAGGGAAAGGGCAGGGCAAAAGTTTCGGGGCTGACAGTAGGGAAGAAGGAATGTTTCTATTGTCACGAGAAAGGGCATTGGAAGAAGGACTGCATGGCTTGGAAAGCCAGAAACCGGGATTCGAAGCATGTTGTGGCTTCATCTTCAGGTGTGTTTATGATTGAAAATTGTCTGTCAATTAAACTCTACTTCCTGGTACTAGATACCGGATCAGGATCTCATAGCTGTAATTCATTGCAGGTTCTGAGAAATGGTAGAGTTATCAATGCAGGTGATATGACTCTCAGGGTTGCTAACGGAATGAGCGTGGATGCTGTATCCGTAGGGGAATATCACCTAAGATTGACAAGTGGGCAGATTTTGATTTTCCGTAACTGTTTGTGTGTACCTAGTTTAGCATATAATATCATCTCTGTATCTTTACTATCTAAAGAAGGTTATGATTTTACATTTGTAAGCAATGTCATCCACATCCACCTTAATCATGCTTTGATTGGGTCAGGTACACTAGATAACGGTATATATGTATTAAATCAAGCTCCGGTTTTCAATGTCCAGAACAAACTTAAAAGAAAGTCTCCGGAATTAAATCAGGCTTTCTTATGTCATTGTAGACTGGGTCATATCAATGAAACACGGTTGAAGAAGTTACATAAAGAGAGATATTTGGATCCGTTTGAATATCAGTTTTATGCAACTTGTCAATCATGTCTCAAAGAAAAGATGGCAAAGACTCTGTTCACTAGACACGGAGTAAGAGCCAGCAAGCTCTTGGGAGTCATACACAGCGACATGTGTGGTTTAATGTCTACACATGCAAGAAGTGGTTATTCATACTTCATTACTTTTACAGATGATTTCTCAATGTACGGACATGTATTCTTGATGAAACATAAATCCGAGGCTTTTGAGAAATTCTGGGAATATAAGAATGAAGTGGAAAAACAAACCGGTAAAAGTATCAAGACACTTAGATCTGATCGAGGTGGTGGATACTTAAGTGCCGAGTTCCTGGATTACTTAAAAGATAATGGAATTCTCTCTCAGCTTACTCCTCTATACACATCTTAACACAACGGTGTATTGGAAAGGAGGAACCGAACATTTTTGGATATGGTGCGTTCTATGATGAGTAACACTGAGTTACCGCAATCCTTTTGGGGTTATGCATGAGAATCAACTGCATATCTTTTGAACAAGGTTCCTACTAAGTCAGTGCCTACCACACCATATGATATGTGGAGTGGGAAGAAACCCTATCTTAAGTATTTAAAGATATGGGGATGTCCAGGTTTTGTAAAAAAGCAGTGTACGGACAAGCTCGAGGCATGCTCAGTACTGTGTAAGTTTGTGGGATACCTAAAGAACTCCAGGAGGTATCTTTTCTATTAACCGTAGAACAAAAGGTCTTTATTTCTCGGTATGCCCACTTTTTGGAAACTCAATTTCTTGAAAAATAAATAAGTGGGAGCATAATAGAACTGGAAGAAATTCCAGAACCTCTAGCTATTACTGAAAGCATGGTGGAACCAGAAGTTTCGAAAGAACCGGACATCCCCATACCACTTCGCAGGACTAGTAGGCAGTCTCATCCGTCCAAGAGATACTACGGTTTTCTCATAGACGAGGATAGAGAGGATTGCATCATCGACAATTATGAGCCAACTAGTTTTCAGCAAGCCATTAGGAGCAGAGACTCGGTAAAATGGCTGGATGCAATGCGGACCGAAATGGAGTCCATGTACACTAACAAAGTATGGACTTTGGGCATTGCTCCAGAAGGGGTAAAACCCATAGGCTGCAAATAGATCTTCAGAAAGAAGATTGGTGTAGATGTCCAAGTTGAAATCTATAAGGCTAGATTTGTTGCAAAAGGTTTTCGTCAAAGACCTGGTTTGGACTATGAGGAAACATTTTCTCCAGTGGCTATGGTCAAATCCATTAGGATCTTCCTTGCCATTGCTGCCTTCCACGATTATGAAATTTAGCAGATGGACGTAAAGACCGCTTTTCTAAATGGAAATTTGGAATAGTGTGTTTATATGGATCAGCCGGAGGGTTTCATAGAGAGTGGGAGCAGCGGAAGAGTGTGCAAGTTGCTTAAATCCATTTATGGATTAAAGAAAGTATCGCGGAGTTGGAACATCTGTTTTGATGAGACAGTCAAGGAATTCGACTTTATCAAAAATCCAGATGAACCATGCATTTATAGTAAAATTGTAGCGAGAACTGTGGTATTTCTCGTCTTGTATGTGGATGACATTCTCCTGATAGAAAATGATATTCCTATACTACAATCAGTCAAAGGATTCTTGTCACAAAAGTTCTCCATGAAGGACCCGGGTGATGCCTCCTACATTCTGGGGATCTAAATCTATTATGATAGATCTAAAAGGATATTGGGACTTTCACAGTCAAGGTATATCGACACCATACTGAAAAGATTTAGTATAGAAGATTCAAAGCACAGTAATTTACCAGCTTGTCAAGGAATCACCCTCTCCAAAGAGATGTCTCCCAAGACTGATTTGGAAAGGGATCGTATGAGTATTATACCCTACGCTTCTGCGGTAGGCTCTATAATGTATACGATGTTGTGTACTAGACCAGATGTAGCTTACACACTAAGCGTTGTAAGTAGGTATCAGTCAAACCCAAGGGAGAGGCACTGGACAGCGGTAAAGAACATTCTCAAGTACCTGATAAGGACTAAGGAGATGTTCTTAGAGTACGGCAGTGAAGACCTCTAGATCGAGACCTTCGCCGACTCCAGCTTCCAGAGTGACAAGGATGACTCCAGGTCCATGTCGAGTTATGTCTTTACCGTCAATGGAGGGGCGGTCTGTTAGAAGAGCTCCAAGCAGGACACTGTTACTGACTCGACGATGGAAGCAGAGTATGACGCTGCATGTGACGCCATGAATGAAGCAGTCTGGATGAAGAAGTTCATTATAGAACTTCAGGTGGTTCTGTCCATTGTTGATCCAATACCTCTGTATTGTGACAACAACGGGGCTATAGCTTTAGCGAAGGAACCAAGGTCCCATCAGAAGTCCAGACATATCTTGAGGCGGTACCACCTGATCAGGGAGATCGTTGATCGCCGGGAGATGGAGGTGCGGAGAGTAGGGACAGAGAACAATACTGCAGATCCACTTACAATGGTCATCCCTCAGACACAGTTCGAGAGGCTAATCGAGATGATAGGTCTGCGATATGCCAATACATGACCCTAGTGCAAGTGGGAGATTGTTAGTGATATATACCCTAGAGAATATTATTATATAGTACTGGTTTGTATATTACATTTTGAAAGCTTGGAATATACACAGATATAGTAACAGTCTTGCTCAAAATGGTAGTATTCTACTTGGTTTGATTCCACCTCAATATGTGTATATGTTTCTTTTAGCATATCACTAATACTTATTGGTAGAGCCCTTAGGATCTTTGCTTGACTACCAGCGTTGTGATGGCAGTCACACTAGTGGGGGCTGGGTTGTCTATAAGCACCTCCTTTTACAGGTATCTAGTTGTAGGATTGTCGAGACGGGGTATCGATACTCCAGAGTAGACTAGTGTATACGCTTCTCATCCCAGCATGGGAGATGGTCTATCCCACAGCCATTGGTATGTCGTACCAAAGATAGTATACAGGTGCTCATTGGGTTATGAGTTACACTGGACGGACTCGTTGGGAACTACTGGTTAATATTATACCAATCGTCAGGTAGCAGTTCCCGGATGGCATGAGTACAGGTTAATCTGTTGACTTGACATCACTATTCGTCTCGAGTGTGTTCCCGCTGTACTTAGATTACTATCCTACCATGGCTCAAAGGAGTCGTGCAAATAGGTAAAGTTGGGTGCAGTCCCGAAGCACTTGTTGGCAATAGCGGTTAGATAAGATCCGTCTCTCCCGGTATCGGGGGTTGATATCGCGCTGTGTTCAGAAAGCCATTACACAAAGTCCCTGGCCAGGGCAAGCGAGATTTACTGATAGTTACTCCAGTAGTTTCTCAGGGTGTATTGGGCTCTACCCCGGCATGACTTATTGCGCTATTAGGGGTCCGACGGTTACCATCCCCCTAGGCCCGAAATGCGAGTATCTTAGACGAACAGACCGGACTGTACGGAGATTGTCACAGATAAGCTCAGTAGGAATTCAGATGAGTTTGCTCATCGGCCTTCTTATCGACAGATACCTGGGTAGCCGTTACGTGCAGCTAATACCGCTGACGGACTTGTGGTTAAACCCACTGCCAACGTACTGTCGAGTCTTTAGAGTCTCACACAGAGGGTTTCCCTGCTTCAGGCAAAACGATGTAGAGGCCGTATGTTTTACGGCAGGGTTCCGATCACAAACGTGTACTGGCTACATGGATGTTGTTTGGACAGATAATACTAGTGGGCTTTGGTTTAAGTCGGATCCTAATATTATATTATTGGATTATTATTATCTCATTATATTCGTATTTTTCGGAATACTAATATGGGTATGTATATACGGTGAGGGTATTCTTGTAATTTCACAAGACATGCTTCTAGAAGAAGACACCTCATTATTTGGATTTATCTATTTTGCAAATAGATTAATGAGATGGAAAATGGAGATATTTGTGGCATGGAGTGAAGCATGGCTCATGGTTTATTTTATTGGTTTTGACTCACTATTCAAGCATGGTTGATATTTTCAATTAGAAAATATTACATGCTTGAGTGAGATGAGTAGAGAAGCCATTCTTCACTTGCCTTTACCCTAGCTCATTTGTAGTTTCACTTTCTCTCTCCATTTTTTCTCTCTTTCTTCTTCAAGACCCTAATCCCTCATATGAGTTGTGAACATAGGGTCAAGTGAGATTAAATACTCCATTAGATACTCTACATCTTTTAAGATACCTAGCTTAGCGAACTAAGTACCTTAGTTACCTCGGTTTAGAGGTTGGAGCTTGAAGTATAGACTCTCGGGTGGATCGTCTTCGACACGAGTAGGCCGACGTTTCAAGCGTGATCCGATCTTCGAGGAGCTCAAGAAGAGGTGGAGAAGAAGAAGACCCAAAGGACTTATAAACAAGGAGGTATAAACTCTAACATAGTAGTTAGAACCTCCTAGTAGATATAGCTAGTTAAGGTTTCCGTGAAGATCCTGGAGTTAAAATCGGTGTTACGAAGTAAGAAAAATCATTTTTTTGTAAATTCCGCCTCTCCGAGAACCCGCGGGGTGCGCGACATCGACTTACGGAGGGATGTTGGGATAGTTTAAGTATGAATCCAACGAAATCTTAGGAGTCCCCCTAATACATGAACTCTTGGATCGGATCAACTCCTACACAGCTTGGGGTTCCCAATGCTACATCCTTGATTCGGGTCAACTCCTCCACAATTTGGGGTCTCGACATTCCTAATACTCCGAGAATTGGTTGTCATTCATATTTAAACTTATGTTAATTTGATTATCTTGCAGAGACTTTTTAGGACACTTACATGCTCTTCATGTAGGCCATCAATGCTTGCTTGTTATACTTATGTCGCATTGCCATGTTATACCTGTTCATGTTTCATCTATATCACATACCACCTTGCATTATATAGATATATATACATCACACCACTTTTTTAGGGAATTACCGAACGAAAGTTCGCTGACGGGCATTCCACCGATTTTTGTTTTTTTGGAATATTCGTCAGATAATTTAGAGACTGAGGAGGTGGAACCAACTACAAATACAACCAGCTAGCTTCTGAAGACGATTCTTAGTTTTCTTTCCAGTTTTTATTTTTTTCAGTATGCCAATGTTTAAGCACTTTTCCTATTATCGTACTTTTGTTACATACATCATATCCATGTATTAAATTTGTTGAAGTTGAATGTAAATAAAGTTGTTGAAAATTTCAATCTCATGTTAATTTCTTATCTCTTTTATATTGCTCATTTACGCTTAGGGTATTTGTTTCGAGAAAGGACCTTTTCGGAATAAATACGTCGCAGGCCTCGTTACGTACCTGCTTCCGTCTTTTGGGAAGCGGAGCATGATAGGTTTTATTGGCCGACCATGCAGGTCAGTTCTGCCTGAAGTCTTAAACAATATACCATAAGAATTATGAAATCTAACTATTACATTCAACTTTTCCTTTGAATCCCAATCATATTCCTTGAATCAATCATGAATTTCACTTCAATTTCGTTGATGATCATCTCTCAACTTTTGAATCCTTAATTCTTTTTCACCCTTCTTTTTGGCCTATTAGCTCACCTAGTTTGAACATCGATCAAAGGAGCTCAAAGACGATTTGCCACGACTTTATCCTTAGCTTCTCGTGCATGATGTCACATACTCCTCAAGAGAATTTAGCAGAAGAAATTCTTTTAAGAAGGATAGACTGTAACGATTGCATTCTTGAGTCCTATCCCGTTGAATCTCCTCTTGTTTTCCGACAATCATGACTCGACACAACGAAAATAGATGTGTAAACTTTTCATCATCATCTCGATCTTTCTTGTAACCACCTTGTTTCCTTGAATCTATTGCAAACATTCTTCTTAGGTAATTTCGAGGAAGAAATTATTTTTAAGGAGGGTATGATGTAACGAACCTAAATTCTTTATACCGTCACTTTTGTTTTAATTAATAAAAGAGCCTGTATTTCTGTTCTGGTTTCGACTTATAAACTGTTCTTGATAACTTATGTACAAGAAACAACTTGTAGCTCATTAGTTAAGCATCTTCACTGTTGTCATATAGCCTGGTGTTCGAATCCCATCGGCCCCAATAATATTTTTATTTATTTTTACGATGTTTTGGAAACACAAGAGTTTGCACGGGTATTACACGGAGATACCAAACGTCGCAACATAAACAAATAATATAAATGATATCTTTATACCCAAATTAAACCCTGGCACGAACCCCGAGGCCAAAGGCTAACTTGGGGCTGCCACTTTTACAAAATCGGCGGCTTGGGCTTACCCGGTTGGGTCCATCTTTGGCCCGTGCGATCTTTGGCCTCCCCTCTTTCTATTTTAATACCTTAAAACTCTTGATTCAATTCCGAAAACAACAGATCATTCAATTACCCCATTAACCTCTTTTTAATTCTTTTTAATTCATGGCATTCTTATCTATCATTCCCTATAAATACCTATCCTATTCCCTTGTCATCTCCTGTTTAAATTATTGTAGAAATTTCACTTTCAAAACTTCTTAAATCAAGTCTCTTTTGCAAGCCAAGTCCAAGCCACGTCTCAAGATTCTCTTTGTTCCTCCGCGCGTCGTTCGATCTCGAGCTCGTTCCTTCATGCATCGTAAGTCTTAGTTCTTCCAACCGAGGCTCCTCTCATCTTCTACATCATCTATAAATTATGCAACCCGTAAGTCCCTATTTTCTTTTCCTTCTCCTTCTTTTCTCATACCGTTTCCGCCTCATCCATTTAGTTATACCAATGTTGCCATGTTCATTACAAAGTTCATCCTAACAATAAGAAAAACAAATTACTCATCTATGATCATTGCAATGCATGTAACTCTATATTCTTTAAAAGAGATTTTGGTATGTTAATTGATATAGTTAATATCACCTTAGATTGAAAAGAAAATAAAGTGGCCAGTAAATAGTATATTCAATTCTGTGAGGTAGTTTGTTGTTAAACATGTTATAGACATCGCACGGAGTAATGACCTAAACCCCCCCCCCCCCACACACACACACTTGGAATTATAGCATGATCATTTGTTTGTCACAAAGAATTGCATTACGCCAAAATACCTTCAAGTTATATAAAGTCGAATTTAAATCTATAATTTTTATCCTTTACAAATACGCCTCTGTGACCCTCATTAGGGGACCCGTTTATAGATGGTACGAATTATCGCAAATCCTGAGGATAATAGAGTGAGATGCAGAACTCCTCATGGAGAATTCAATTTCGAAAGGAATAAAATACGGTTTATAAAAAAATAAACAAATTCTATACAATTTAACATAAAAGAAAACATAACAAGTTTTGTTAATTTGGGTTATCACTATTTTCTATAATATCAAACAAAGTAAGTTTTTAAAATTAAAATTTTTAAGAAAATACCCCAAGCTTATGAAAAAATAGATTTTTCATTAAAATACCATAAAATTTTAAAAGTTAGGTTTTGACACTAAAATACCAAAAAATCTAAAATACATTTTTATAAAAACACTTGACATTCTAAATACTATAATCTTACATAAAACACCCTCGATGCTATATTCCAAAATAAAACATTTTATATAAACCCCCTCGAGTTTTCAAATGTAATATATTTAGATAAAAATGGGTGTAAGCAGGATCATTTCTATAGGCCTCGGGAAGCCGGAGAAAGTGGGTGCAAGCTTATCTAGTTTAGATAAAACTGCAAATTAAAGAAATTATTATTAGAAGTCGTCTTTGAAAAAGTCAAAAATACTATCGTCCATGTTCAGGAGTTGCCCGATTATTCCCAAACTTAATAAGTTTTAAAAGGATAAAATTCTTACTAAATATAAAATGTAATATTACTCGAATCAAATCATTTACTTAAACTTGAACTTGAACTTAAACTTGAAGTTGAACCAGACTTAAGATTGAACTTGACTCGAGCTTGAGACTTGAACTTTACATCAATACCTAAACCCAATATCTACACTTGAATTTACTTGACTCGAACCATGAATACAGTTTGACATGAATATATGAACACTTAACATGAATACTTGACCTTGACATGAATCCAATCTTTCAACTTGATGTATTCATGAATTTGAGTAAGACTTGTAAGCTTAACTATAATTTTAGATACGCGAGGTATTGGGGTAGTTTAAGTATGAATCCAACGAAATTTCAGGAGTCCCCAAAATACATGAACTCTTGGATCGAATTGACTCATCTATAGCTTGAGGTCCCGATACTACATTCTTGATTCAGGTCGACTCCTCTACAGTTTGGGGTCCCGATATTCCTAATACTCTTGAGATTAGTTGTCATTCACATTTAAACTTATATTAGTTAGATTACCTTGTAGAGATTTTTAGGACACTTACATGCACTCCATGTACCCTAAACCTATACTTCACGGCCATGCAATGCTTGCTTGCTATACTTATGTTACATTGCCATGTTATACCTGTTCATGTTTCATCTATATCAATACCGCCTTGCATTACACACGCGCGCTCACGCACGCGCACACACACACCACACCTCTTTTTTGGGGACTTACCGAACGAAAGTTCGCTGACAGGCATCATACCCATCTTTGTTTCTTTGAAATGTTCGTTAGATGATCTAGAGACCGAGAAGTTGGAACCGACTGCAAAAGATTACAACTAGCTAGTTTCTGAAGCCGATTCTTAGTTTTTTTTTCCAGCTTTTATTTTTTTCAGCATGCCATTGTTTAGGCACTTTTCCTGTTATTGTACTTTTGTTACAGACATCATATCCATGTATTGAAGTTGTTGAAGTTGAATGTAAATAAAGTTGTTGAAAATTTCAATTTCGTGCTAATTTCTTGTCACTTTTATATTGCTCATTTACGCTTAGCGTATTTGTTTCGAGAAAGGAACTTGTCGGAATAAATACATCGCAGGCCTCGTTACGTGTTTACTCTCGTCTTTTGGGAAACGGGGCGTGACAGAAACGGGTGGGTTTTTTTTTTTTGGTTGACAATATACCCTTCTGCTTTTTAAAGTTGCATCACATAATTGCTCTATATTTCAAAATGTTGCATTTTTTAAAAACTTTTTTCAAAACTAGACCTTATATGTAAAAGAAAAAGGTCACTTTGCCTTATGTTAAGAAAAATAAAATAACTAATTAAGAATAAATATATCGAAGTTATTTGTTTTACGTGTTTTTATCCCCTTCTCCAACATCCGTCTAACTCTCATTTCTCTTTATGCTCCACGTTTTGCACAAATTTTGTTACAAGTATGTTGATGAAATTATTTATATATCAATTTCAGGCTAGAATTATTATTATGGATCGAGCGATTAAATATGAATGGCTTGAAAATGAATTATGAAAATAACAACTGATAATTAACAATTTATATTTCATGAAGAGAGTGGGGTAATTAATTAATTGACAGTGCTAAACCATACTTAAAAATAAAATATTGACAAATAAAATAAGATTTCACAAGTGGAGAAAGTAGAGTGGACCCCTAAAGCTTGGCCAATTCTAAATACAACCCCTAAACTTCTAATTAGAGTAAATAAAACCCCATGGTTAATTTCCATCCAATTTTCCGTTAGTTCTAACTGCTAGAGTTAAAATGACTGGATACCCTCTAATGGTTTTATTTTCCCTTTAAACAACCCATGAAACCATTGTTGTTGCACCTGTTCTCCATGTAACTAAATTAAAATTGACTTTAGTGCGGTCGCTGTAGATTAAAAAATACCTTTCAACATAAATAAAAACGCGGGTTGTATTAAACTTTACCTTGAGCGATCAGTTTGGGTTTCTGTTTGAATCTTTTGAACAACTTTAATGGGCTTGCAACAATGAGATAGCTTCAGAGGGATGCATCGCCATCTGTTGGAGTTAATTTTAACTCCCAAGATATTTAAAATACTCATACCGGTATTTGAACAAATGATCAAGAACTTGATCATTTAAGCTCAAAATTGAGGTTATAATAAAAAGAACAAGACAAATGCTTGTTCATCATAAGTGGGAACCCCTGCCTTTGGCAGTTCCTTTAAAAACAACTCAAAAATGAGTTGTTCTGAACATTCCACCATCGAGACCCCCCTCCCGATACCAGGAGGCCTCTATTAGAGCTAAAATTCTAGTTCCCCAAAAAATATTTACAGTATTCAAATTTTTCACGCCCCATACCCCAGTACGGATGGTATTGTCCGCTCTGGCCGAAACCGCACAGTTTTGCCTTTTGAAGTAAACCGGACTCAAGAAGAGGCCACTTCCTAGGAGGTCACTCATCCTAGGATTTTTATAGCCCGAGCACACTTAACTACGGAGTTCTTCAAACTCCGAAGTGCCGGTTCATCCAAAATGCGCTTCCGTAATTGAGGGTGGTAGCATTATATTTATAATACAGTTCAGTTCTCTTTCGGAATGTGCTTCAGGAACTCGATCCCATTGTCCTGAAGCGGCTTCATACTCAGATCACCATGTGTCTGCAATAGATCTCACTGAATGTGGACATAACAGATCACCATGAAATCCGAACATCGCACTGCTCTGAGGTATTATAAAATTTTCGATCAAAACATGACCACGAACAAACCAAAGGCTTGTTCATCACTGGTGGGACCCCCTGCCTAGGAAAATCCCCCCGAATACAACTCAAAATTGAGTTGATTTGGAGCATCCCCTAGGGACCCCCCTCCCAATCTCGGGAGGCCCTTAATTGGGGAGTCCCGAAACTAAAGAGTGTCGGGACTTCCTTCTCCCGAATAGGTTTGACCTATTCTTCAAGAGATAGTGGGGGGATTTCCATCCCCCGACTTCTCTAGATATCGAGAGAGTAGTTACCACTACTCTCCACTCACAGAGAGGTATAAATACCCCCTGTGAGTAACTAAAAAGGGGGCGATCAAGATAATTTAAAACAAAACTTTCTTTTACCTCGAATCTCTAAAAACTTTTACTAAAGTTCTCGAAAGAAGAAGAAGAAGAAAAGATAGGTGAGAATACAGGAATGGAATACCCTATTCCTTCACTCTTCTAAACCCTCTCTATCTCCCTCCCTCCCTCCCTCTCTCTCTTTCTGTGATCTGGATAGAGAAGGAATGGAAAACTTATACAAGTTTTCAGTTTTCAAATGAGAACTTAAGAAGCCATAGACATGGCTTTTCCTTGAAGAGGATGAAAACTCATAACACAATGTGTTCTTGACAGAACCAAGAACACAATGTGTTCTTGACAGAACCAAGAACATAGGCCGCCTGTAACATTTCAGAAAATAGAAAATATTATTTTGGAATTTAAATAATAAAATAATAAATTTCACGGATATTATACGAATATAGATTTGAATTTTCGTTGAATGGTATAGTTATATACCTATATTTTTGAAATATAATTAAAATTTAAAAATAAAATATCATTTATGAAAGCATTTATTTTATTTGGGCTTTTTTTTTATAAATTAATATATAATTTTATAAATACAAGTTTAATATTAAACTTGATTAGTATTTTCCTAAGTATGCATTAAACCAAGTTCATTTCGTTAATTATGTTTAGTGTGCATGACCTATTGTGACCTGTAATATTTCATTTTTTTAATATTTGGTTTTATATTTTCAAAATAAGAAAAGAAAAAGTAAGAAAAGAAAAGAAAATGGAAAAGATATGAGGAGGGGGGGGGGGACAAAGAGGTATGGTTATGAAAGAGAGTGTATGAGAGAGAGAATGGGAGTTATGGTTACACCATTTTATTTCTTGATCTCATTTTTTCTTCTTCCTTTTCTACATCTCCTTCATCATCTTCATCTCCTCCACCACACTTACTACCACCATGAAACCACTCCCAAAATCTCATCAAAAGCACACAAAACCTTCACTAAAAATGTTTCCCACCTCATCCTACACATCATGGTATGATCAAGTTTGAGTTTTGAGCTTCTTTGATCATCTAGGAATTTTCTTGAGTTTCTTTTTGATGTAAAACTCTCTCCTTAAACCATGTTGTAGTTTAGTTTGCCTCACAAATTAGTTAGAGTTAGTTTTGATGCATTAAGTGCAAGTTTTGAAAACTTTAGTTTTCTAAGGTGAGTTTTGGGAGATAAAATGAGTAGTGGTAATATAGTAGGGGTTTAGTGAGTGTTTACTGGTCAATTAGTTATAAAATCCTTAACCTAGATGAATTTAGAATTTTTCAATGTCGGTTTTGTTGAATTTGTGGTGATCAAATGGAATCTGGGACCACTTAGGCTCTCTGAAAATTAAATAGAGGATATTGTGAGATGTATAGACTAGTAGAAAGCCACCGTAGAACCTCGAGCTACCAATTTAAATCCATGGCCGCAGATTTAATAGGAATAGCCGCAAATTGAGGGTCGATTTTGGAGTTAGGCTCTGGGGTTTGTTCTGCGAGCATTTTACTAGGTTTTGGGCCGTGTTTTATGATATTTGAAACTTGGTTTTTGGGTATTCTTGATGTGACTTGGTCATTCGACGTTCGTACGTCGACGTCGGAAAGTATTTTGTTGTTTAAGCATGCGTTGACCATAGGTTCTAACCTATGTGCCTTTCGCTTGTCGTATTGGTTTTTGGATATCGATTTTTATGCAATTTGATTCGGGTTTTTATTGGATGTTGGTTATGGACTCGATTATAGGTACACTCGCGTGGACTTCCAAGACGACGAAGGAGAGCAAGGCGTTCATTGATTTCGGCTAGAGCGAGAATATTAGGTGAGTAGATGTATATCTACGGGGAAGTCGGGTGGATGGTGTATAGCACCCCCACAACCGTAGAATTAGAATATGCACACACACACACACACACTAGTTATGTATACCTAGTTAATATGATTTTCCAGAATACTATATGCGATAATAGTATACTTGTAGAATGACATAACCCCAGTACTGTTTCTAAGCCTATGAGCTATATCTACCTATATAAGTATATATACATATGATTACCTTATACGATATAAGTTTACATATGATATAAGGGTATGAGTCAATATGATTCGATATGATGATATGAGTCGATATGATTTGATATGATGATATGAGGCAATGTGGCATGATATGATCAGAGATAATATGTTGTGATATGAGATAAGATGATGTACACGACGATAGATCCGTACTAATTGATTTGATGATATCGTACGATGGATTATTCCGTACGTGATATGATGAGGATGGATCGCCGACTTTTATTTCGACTCGAGAAAATCTTGTTTTAAATTCACACAGTAGATATTATATGATATTTAGAGCCATACTTACTTTCGAAACTAACGAATCGTTACGTACTTTTAAATGATAACCTTAAGGGGACGTTACGACTTTTCAAATGGTATCTTTTTCAAAAAAATCGTAGCCGTACGTGATATGATGAGGATGGATCGCCGACTTTTATTTCGACTCGAGAAAATCTTGTTTTAAATTCACACAGTAGATATTATTTGATATTTAGAGCCATACTTACTTTCAAAACTAACGAATTGTTACGTACTTTTAAATGATAACCTTAAGGGGACGCTACGACTTTTCAAATGGTATCTTTTTCAAAAACATCGTAGCCCATATTTTCTAAAACAACGTTTCGTACTATTTTAACTATAACTGTATGGCTCATACGTAGTTGCGTATTTTTACACTTGTTCATGTTACGATTTCTTTATTCTGTCTACGCTCGCATTTCGATTTCTTATTTCTGCATACGCTCGTGCTTCGATCTCTTACTATATATACTGTGTTTCATACCTTTATCTTTACATGAATTCGTTTTTTAGGACACACGCACCATTACCGATGATGCACATTTTGCACGTACACATACTCGCATACTCACACACACATCTTCGGTAATTGTCATGCCATGTACACAGATAGAACTCGCTATGTTACCATATTACCTTATAATCTTTTAGCATATTAGTTATTGTTTAGTACCCGATACCATATATTATTTCAAATATTGCACTTTCTTTACATTGCTATACGACATGCTCATATGAACAAACCTGCTATGCATTACAGTATTGTTCTGTGCCTGTATATATTATTTCATTATTGTCATATTCTTATGAGATTCTGTTTTCATGAGATTTCTAGATTTGAGAAACCGCAGATATTATTTAAAAACTTGTGAATATTTTAAAAACGTGGTTTTCTCTTGATATGATATTTCGACATCCACCATGAGATTTCTCAGTACTGAGCTACGATGATTATCCGAATCGAGGAATGGGGAGAAACCGATTGCGGATATATGGTAGATCCAGTACGGTATCCTGGGACAAGAAAATCGTATAGAAAGGCATTGAGCCTGGCAAGGGAATACTACCTACCGGTGAAAGTAATGGACTTGGAGGATATCCGGAGGATACCGACCGGAGTGATATAAGACAGATGGATATGATGACGATCTGATGAGACGGTCCTGAGATATGAGGGCCGATCCGATGAGACGGCGCCTGAGATATGAGGATTTACGTATCGATATTGGGCACGGGATTTATGATGATTTCGAGTATCGATACTGGACACTCAGGATTTCATGATGATTTCAAGTGTCGTTGATGGACACTCATCGGATGATATGTATACATACATAATATGGATGACATGATACCACATATTGATACAGGCACGATATTATACTTATATATATACATATATACACGTCCATTTCAATACCACACGGTATGATATTGTTATTATATTACAGTATGACCTAGGTAGATCGTTATACATTTGATTTCTGCCTAATGATGTATTCTACTCACGAGCTGGCAACTCACCACCGTTGTGCCATAGTTTTCTTGCAGGACCGACCGCTCGGATCAATAGTGGCTTGCTTGCACATTCTTCTTTTAGGTGATTTACTTGGTAGGTTGGTTACACCACAGATCGTAACCACCATTGTATATTTTTATATTCATTGTATCTAGTTAAAACCTCTAACAACCAGACTATGTATATTTGGTAGACTTAGAGACCAGTTGTATATTCTTTCAGACTTAGAGTCGTGGTTTGTATATATTTTTATATTGGAGTTGATGATGTTTGGTTTTCTTTACTCTTTTCTATGTTTAGTCTTCGCCTTAGGCGTCATATATTCTTACTTGCATGGTTGTGTTTCCGCAGATTGGCGAAGAGCTAGCTTCTGCTAGGGGATACCAATATTAATATTGATTATGTACTGGTTTTTTATCAAAATTTACAAAGGAGGTGCTACCCAAATTTCAAACAACGAAGAAGTTTTCAAACATTAGTATCCATCCACTTGTATTTCTATAAAACTTTTCTTATATTTTAAAAGACGAACTTGATTTCATTTATACCCCTTTTTCATAACTTCACCTCCACCATCTTCTTAAAAAGGTTTAGATTCCTGGTTTTCGGCTTACTTGGGTTACGGTGGGGTCCTATAGACTTCACGTGATTCAAGTGCCGGTCATGTGCCATTTCCGGGTCGTGACAAAGTTGGTATTAGAGCGTTAGGTTTAACCTTTGTTCGAGTCTTGGTTTGACTATACGGAGTCTAGGGCGTATATTTCGAAACCGAGGCTTGACCTTACAGAACTTAGACTTGACTGAGGGGGTATTAGACCCGAACTTTCATTACGTAGGTTGACCTTGGTTGATGGAGTAGGTAACTCAAGTAAGGCAACATACTGTGCATATGTTTCGCGACATACTTACGATACACTGCTCCGTTTAAGTAACCTTAGGATGTACATTTCTCATAGATCCATATTTCTATTCGTTCTTATGTTCTATCCTCATCAATATATGTAGTGGTTCCTGTCACTATGGCTATGAGAGCTGAGAGGGCTGTGGCTAGAGATGCGGTCAGAGCGATCTCATCAGGGATGAGGACTGACCAGGATGTTATTCCGGTGACACAGGAACAGATTGATTTCTCATTTATGCTAGGAGTTCTCGTTGAGACGAGTGTATCGGATCTGCACTAGATGATCGGGCCATTACTTGAGGCCAGTTAGATTGAGAGGACTGTTGACGTACAACCTACTTCGGAGATCATTGTGTTATCTACAGTGCAGACAGATGTATCAGTCGTTGCTGAAATTGAAGGGATGTCACTTCCAAAGTTCACGAAGCTGAAACCATATGATTTTACTGTCAGAGATGTGACAGAATATCCCTAGTCATTCCTGGATAGAATGACTAGGATATTCCATTCATTTGGATGCCCTGATGCGAGATCAGTGATTCGGCTAATTTCAGTTGAAGGGTCTTGCTCAGACATGGCGTGAGTCGATCAAGAAAGGACGAGCAACGCATATTCCTCCGATGGCTTGGACGAGTTCTCGAGGGAGAATTTAGCCAAATTTCTTCCACCGATTATTGAAGATACCGAATTTGTAGCTATGAGTCTTTCTTAAGACTCCAAATATGACCGTGGTTGAATATGAATTGTAGTCTACACAGCTATCAAGATATGAATCCGATTTGGTCGGTATTGAAGAAAAGTGGATTAAGAGATTCGTGCAAGATCTCAATGAGTCGTTCCTCTCCGTTGATGCCATATATTTGATACGTACGCAGAGGCATTGGATACAGCCGCATTTCTAGAGGAAAGTCGTGATGAGATTGCAGCTGTCCCGGAGCAGAAACAGACTAATTTAAGAGTGCCAGATTCTGGGCAATTCGGCAAAGATTATATCGGGAGAGACCGTTGCAGGTTCTTTCCATAACACTACAGCGATAGAGATTTGGACCCAGGATCGGTTGTATGACACATACTCAGAGGGCCATAGGCCGCCGTCATTGACGTGGTACATTACGAGTGGCCATGTTACTTGGCCAGGAGATGTTCAGAAAGACGTCAGAGAGGGACTGTTCCGTCACTACTCCTAACTGGGCTGTCGAGCCGGGAGGTCGTTGAATTGGTGATCCATAGAAAAAACAAGGACCAAGAGATAGAGGACGCCAGAACGTGGGCAGGAGGCAAGTACGAATTCTTGCTCTGCCGGCTCCGGGTGCACCGACACCTTTCGACATTGAATAAGGTGTACCTCAATGTCATTTATTTTTTATTTGTGATTTGGTGATCCGAGTATCACACTTTCGTCGTTTGGATTCTTGTGTTTTAATGATTGGGTTTCATGATTGATATTTTCTTGCACCGTAACTGCACCTGTTAGATATTTTCCTTATGCACAACGATTGCACTTGATTTATATTTTTATACATCCATTACACATGATTTACGTTTTTGTGCATACCCATTGTGTTAGGAATATGTATGCCCTAAAGCCCATTATTGTATATTATAGTGGATGTTTGGACATATATAGAGAGGACTTTCTTGCTCAACATGATAGTATGCTATCTGGTTGCTCTTTATCATAACATGTACACTTGTTTTAGGTTACTATCTCATTGATACATGTTGATAAAGCCCTTAGAAAGTAAGCTTGACTACCAAGACTATGATACAGATCATACTAGTGGGGCTTGTGTAGTCCACAAGCACATCCTTTAACAGTTCCTAGTCGAAAGAGTATCGAGACAGGGCATCGATATTCCAGAGTAGACTAGTGTGTACGTTTCTTGACCCTGTATTGGGCGATGGTTGATCCCACAACCATTGGTGTTTGACATCAAAGATTGTACACAGGTTCGAGAATGGGTACACCGAACAAGACTCGCCGAGAACTCCTAGATTGTACCATACATATCGTTAGATAGCAGTTCTCTGGTGACACTTGTATAGGTTAGTCTCTAAACCCGAGATCGTCATAGTGTCTTGTGTGGTTCCCACTATGTTTTGATTTTCTCCCTACCACGGCTCAAATGAGTCATGCAAACAGGTGGTTTTTGGGTACAGTCCTGAGTCACATGGAGGCAGTGAGCAATAGGAGGGTTTCGTCTCTTCCGGTATTAGGAGTTGATGTTGCGTTATACTCGATTGGCTATAACAGCAAGTCCCTATCCAGGGCTGATGAGATTTACTGATAAGTGTTATCAGTAGTTTCTCGAAAGGTTATAGGCTACACATCGGCATGACTTATCAAGTTATTGGGGTCTGACGATTCCATCCCCCAAACTCGATATGCGACATATAAGACGAAGAGACCGGACTGTACAGTAAGTGTTGCTTATAGGCTCTACAGGAGTTTGGACAAGTTTTCTTGTTGATCTTCTATTCGTTCAATATTTGGATAGCCATTACGTCCAGCTAGTACCGCTGACGGCTTATGGGTATCTGATATGATCATTACCTACTGCTACCGTATTGACGAGTTTTTAGAGTCCCACAAAGAGGTTTCCTAGCTCAAGCAAAACGAATTAGGGCACGTATGGAGATATGTGCGGAAGCTTAATTAAATACGAGTATATGATACCGTATTCTAATCTAGCGTTTTTGGATATCAACCGGATTATTGAATCAAGTGTTAATTCAATGATATATATATATATATATATATATATATATATATATATATATATATATTAGCTGGGTTATATATGATATAACCGGATTGTTGAATCAAGTGTTGATTTAATAATTTGATATATATATATATATATATATATATATTAACTAATATTAAATATTAACCGGGTATATATGATATAACCAAATTATTGAATCAAGAATTGATTTATATATATTAACTAATATTAAATATTAACCGGGTATATATGATATAACCAAATTATTGAATCAAGTATTGATTTAATGATTTGATATATATATATATATATATATATATATATATATATTAGCCGGATTATATATGATATAACCAGATTATTGAATCAAGTGTTGATATAATAATTTGATATATATTTATATTTTGATATATATATATAAACTAATATTAAGCTCACTTAAGATTTTCTTCTCTTTATATATATGTGTGTGTGTGTGTGTGTGTGTGTGTGTATCATGGTTGATGATACATGGAATATGGATATATGAGAATCCCACAAGATTTGAAGATGAGAAAATAATGATTTATATTTAAAAGAATAAGAAAATAAAAGAAGAATGGGTCATGGGTTTGGATGCTTGGAGAAGCATTGCGAAGCCATAACTCATCTTCAATTCTTATTTTACTCTTAGATATCTATCATTCTCATTCTCATATCATTTTAGCTAATGGTTCACTCTCAACTTCCAAGTTCATCTTCATCTCTTCAGTAGTTATTTTAGGGTGAGAAAAAGAAAAGGAGAAAGAAATATTTTAGTGAGAAAAATTCCTACTTCGTCAACCTACACTACTCTACCCAATCAGTATAGGTTGTTATCTTCACTAATATCTTTATTAGTGAAGTGTGAGTTTGAGTGTTAGTTGCCTCAAGTTGGATCATTTTCGATGACAAAGACTACAAGTAAGCTCGTTCCATCCTTCAAGTGGAATCAAAAAAGAGTTATACTTGGAGTTTTAGAAGTGAAGGACTAGACTACAAAGGTTGTAAACTCTCTTCACTTAGATTAGAACTTATTTGCTAAAATTTAAAACCCTAATTTTCTAGTTTGATTCTTATTTAGTATACTTAGACCTCTAGATTTTTTTAAATTGCATACTTGATGCTCATTGAAACCTAATAGAGGTGCTAAGACATACTTTCATGGTATCAGAGCTACTAGGTATTGGATGCCGACCCATGGGGGTTCTCACTGTGTGATAGTGTAGTGAAGCATAGGCTCTTATCCCCAGGGTGTCCCGAAACCAGAAGGTGTTCCGGTGGGTTGTAGCCCTCGCGAGGGGGTATGCATAAAAAGTAGCTGCTGAGATACCCGTTGGTGCTAATGCGACCCCATTCTATGGGGTGGCTACCTGACCAGCAATGGTATCAGAGCCAAGCTAAAGGCTTAGGAGTAGTTTAGACGAAATTAAAGTGTTCGATCGACGTTTTAAACCCGTATTTTGGTTGTTTCTGTCCAATTTTTCAAACTTCATGTTTTTCACAAGTAAAAATGCTCAGAAAATTGTGCAGGTAATTCTTTGGAGGCTCAAGAAATATGAGAGTCTAATACCTCTAAGTGGCCACGGATCCGCCGCCTAGACCATGTCTTGGCCGCGGTTCCGCCACCCACTTGAGGAATTAGAGCCTCATTTTTCTTCTGCTGCTTCATTTTGAAATTTTGGATTTTCTGGGTATTTTTAATGAGGCTCAAGTGGTTGAGGTCTCTGTGGATTGTTTTTGTTTGAAATATTGATCGAAATGTTTAACATCGTCTATATTGCCTTGGTTATGTGATACAATTTTTGGAATCCACATTGATTAGTTTTGCGAAAACTAGTTATTGATTTGTAAATCTCACATTTTAGTCTCAAATGATAGATTATCACGGAGTTTGGATTTGGATCGAAACTCCGTCGTAATCTCGTATCGTATGTGAATGCTCGCCGAGAGACACCAGTAAACAGCCACGCTCCTTTGCCTCGACCAAGTGACTATAAGAGAACCCCATGGTCAAAAGCATCCACTCGGGTGCTCGCGGCCACGGTGTTCCACCTAAGTCCACTTCGTTGACGGCTTCGGGGATGCGGCCATCTACTAAAGTTCCCGATGAGCCTTTGAATCATTAATCAGCAACCTTGTTGAATTGCCCGGCTTAATTTTTGAAAAGTGTTTTCAATTCGAGACTTAATTACAAGGTTTATAGGGTTAGACATGAAATTCGGAATATGTGATAATCCAGGTTTATGATGTCTCAAGATGCAGATTCTAATTATTGTTATTTTCATTTCTTTTCTGCGACCGTAAGTGTAATATGTAGCAGTATCCCCGATCCCGTTGCTATACGGCAACGACATTAGGGATACGCATAATTACTTACGTTGATGACATGTGATGTTATTGTATTACTATCGATATGTTATATTGGATCGTCATGACTGAATAGCCGGGAGTTTTATGTGAGATGAGAGTTTTTTAATTTTCATTCATGTAAAGAATTGTATGTAATATTCTTTTATTGGGACACTTCCGGGTGGAGGTTGTTGTCTCCATTCGATATATATTATTTACTTTACCGCATTAGGATAGACCCAAGGCGGGGAGCACAAATAACCGGGTTCTAGAGTCCAGTGGGAGGCCATCTCGAGGAGTCAAGACCGGTCTCCTAACTCTAGAATTGGCAGAGTTGCTTGCCGCTCTCGTAGAGGTCTAGGGATGCGGGCTTGGCTATTCATCACGACCGTAGAATCCATATTTTTCGTTACTGGCTTAATCTAAAATACGGACCTCCAAATATATCCTATATTTCATATATCTGCTTCTGTTGTTCTGTGATGTGATAATATAACTGCATAAGACGAATGCTACTTATATATGATAGATTAGTAGACACTATATATGTTTTGCATTCGTGCTAGTCCTGACTCCGCCCTGCCGTAAGTTAAATAACCTTACGGTGAAGACCCGGGTCCATGTGACGAATGTGGATGGCATATATGTATGTTTTATTTTCATTTCTTCTGTGATGTTTAGGAAACATAATTAATAGTACGTCATTAATAAGATTAATAAAAAGAAAAGAAAGCTAAAAGATATTGTAGAATCAAATTTTTCAAAAAGATAGCTCTAGTTCTTGCTTTGCATAGCTGTATTCCATTATGAATATCCAGCACCTCATTCGATGAAGAAAGAGCCTAGACCCCTTCACCAGGAATGGCCTCTTTAGTGAAACCTAGCATATGCTACAACCCACTCGGTTTGTTTTGAAAACTACTCGATTTTTAAAGAGGGGTTTAAACCACTCATTTTCAAATCACTAGATTCTACAACGAAATCAAGTTCATTACGTTAAAGGTTTTCTTCAAAACAAGCTGTAACCCTCCGTCATTTCAGATATGTAGTATTTAGTTTTCGTGTTGTGTTTGTTGACCTCCGTCAAGGCACAGTGTACGGTAGCTGGGTAATACTTATCTATAGTATATTGATGCTATCGGTAGGGACAGTCACACAACCTTATTGACCTCTGTCAAGGGTTTGTGTGGGTGGGTTCGAATCGATCAGGAAATGACGGTTTGAACTTGACTAGCGGCCTATGGTTTATTGACCTCCGTCAAGTTCATAGGTCGTTAGGGGTAAAAAATAGATATTGGGAATTTCAAGTGTTGAAATTTGCAATGAGATTGCATACCTTCTATGTGATAGTTGGATCCTCATACCCACTGCAAGTAAGCGTCACTCCTGAGAGAATTTTCCACTTTACAATTAGTTAATCCAGTAGGTATCTAAGAAAGGTGTTAACGGGGTTATGCCCCTGCGGAAACGAGGTTATTTAATTAGTTCCATATGAAAGCACGGAGAGACTCCCTCGGAGTACCAACACATGCCTGGCTGACCGATTAGCGAACTTGTAGGGTGTAATTAATCCTGACTAATCTTACCTTTTAGGGTTTGAAGGAAAATTTGATAAAAATAGTGGGAGTGATCCTGATTAGATAAGATAATAACCTGTCTAATCTTGCAAAAGTCCATGCTAAAGTGTTTTCTTCTTTCTCTCTTCAAGTAGAGACCATGTCACGCCTAAATCGAGATAATAATATGGATGTATTGACCGAACCTGTTTATTATACTGGGCTAAGGAACGTTGGTTCCACTCTAGCTTATGACAGCTGTCATAAGTCTGGGTAAGTGATAGGGGAATGCAAGGATTTCCACGCAACCCTAATGAAGAAAGAGCATTTTGATGCATCTTCTTCGGATGTGTTAGTTATTGAGAATTGTTTCTCAGTTTGCTCTACGTCTTGGGTATTGGATACCGGATCAGGATCCCACATTTGTAATCTGTTATAAGGGTTAAAGAAAAGTAGAGAACTGGGAAAGGGTGGTATGTCTCTCAGAGTAGGGAATGGATCAATCTGTCGAAGCTGTCGGCGAATATCACCTAGTATTTCCAAATGGTAATACATTGATTTTGAACGACTGTTATTTCGTACCATCAATGATGTGCAATATAATATCTATATCTTTATTAGATAAAGAAGGATATAACTTTGCATTATAGAAAAATGTTATGAACATTTTCCTAAATCAAGTGTTGATTGGGTTTTCTACGTTGTGCAATGGTTTATATATTCTAAATCAAAATACAGTTCTAAATATACTAAACACTCACAAGAGAATAAGTTCAGAAATGAACAAAGCTTTCTTGTGGTATTGTAGACTTGGTCATATCAATGCGACCAGACTATCTAAGTTACATAAAGATGGATATTTGAATCCATTCGAATTTACATCTTATGAAACTTTTCAGTCATGTCTCAAAGGTAAGATGACCAAAACTTCGTTTACGGAACACGGAGCAAGAGCTACTCAACTATTGGGACTGATACATAGTGATGTATGCAATCCTATGTCTACACATGCCAGAAATGGTTTCTCATACTTCATTACATTCACCGATGATCTCTCAAGTTTCGAACATACGTTCCTGTTGAAACACAAATCTGAAGTTTTTAAGAAATTCAAGGAATATAAGAGCGAAGTAAAGAACCAGACGAGTAAAAGTATTAAAATCCTTTGATCTAATCGAGAAGGTGAATACTTAAGCATGGAATTCCGAGATTATCTAAAATAGAATGGGATTCTCTCTCAGCTTACTTCTCTATATACACCACAGCACAATGGTGTATCGGAGCGGAGAAATTGCACCCTATTAGATTTGGTGCGCTCTATGATGAGTACTGCTAGGTTACCTATTTCCTTTTAGAGTTATGCACTTGAGACAGTTGCATACATATTGAATATGGTTCCTACCAAATCTGTGCCTACCACTCCATATGAGATATGGGAGGGGAAGAGACCATGTCATAATTTCATTAAGATATGGGGTTGTCCGGCTTATGTTAAAAAGCAAAATCCGGACTAACTCGAGGCAAGGTCTGTTTTATGTAAGTTCGTTGGATATCCCAAACATTCGCGAGGGTATATCTTCTACCACATCGAGGAACAAAATGTGTTTGTTGCTCAACATACCATCTTTTTAGAAAAGGAATTTCTTGTAAAAGAAATTAGTGGTAATGAGGTAAAACTGGAAGAAGTTCCAGATACACAAACTACAACAAAAGATTTGGTAGAACCGGAGGATTCATTAGTCCCCGACGAATCTCAGCCATTCTGCAGATCTAGTAGGGTTTCTCACCCATCTAAGAGATACTACAGTTTTCTCATAGATGGTAGAAGTAAGGATTGCATCATGGAAGATGATGACCCAACTAGTTTCGAGCAGGTCATCACAAGTGGGGACTCTGTGAAATGGCTGGATGCTATGCGATCTGAGATGGAATCTATGTACACCAACAAAGTAGGGACTTTGGAAGTTTCTCATGAAGGGGTAAAACCCATTGGGAACAAATGGATCTTCAAGAAGAAAATTGGTGTAGATGGAAAGGTTGAGACCTTCAAATCTAGACTTATAGCAAAAGGTTTTTGTCAACGACCAGGTGTCGACTATGATAAGACCTTTTCTCCAATGGTTATCCTTAAATCCATCAGGATTCTACTTGCCATTGCTGCATACCATGACTATGAAATTTGGTAGATGGACGTCAAGACCACTTTTCTAAATGGTGATTTAGAAGAGAGCGTGTATATGACATAGCCAGAGGGCTTCATAGACAGTGGGAGCAGCGGAAAGGTGTGCAAGCTGCTTAATTCAATTTACGGATTAAAGCAGGCATCTCGGAGCTGGAACACCTGTTTTGATGTAGCAGTCAAAGAGTTTGACTTTATCAAAAAATGTAGATGAACCATGTATATATAAAAAGGTAGTAGAGAGTAAGGTTGTATTCCTCATATTGGACGTGGATGACATACACTTGATAGGAAATGATGTTCCTATGCTGCACTCGGTCAAACTCTCCCCATCACAAAAGTTCTCCATGAAAGATCTAGGTGATGTCTCTTACATCCTGGGGATAAAAATCTATAGGGATAGATCTAAAAAGATGTTGGGATTGTCCCAATCCAGGTACATAGAAACCATACTAAAAAGGTTTAGTATAGAAGATTCTAAGCGTGGTAATTTGCCTGCTTGTTCAGGAATCACCTTCTCCAAAGAGATGTCTCCAAAGGCTGGTTTGGAGAGGGCTCGCATGAACGTGATATCATATGCTTTTGCAGTTGGGTCTACCATGTACACGATATTATGCATTAGACCAGATGTAGCTTACGCACTTAGTATGGTAAGTAGGTATCAATCAAACATAGGGGAGAAATACTGGATAGTTGTGAAGAACATTCATAAGTACTTGAGAAGGACTAAAGAGATGTTCTTGGTATATGGTAACAGAGAACTCCAAGTAGAGTCCTTTACCGATTCGAGCTTTCAGAGTGATAAGGATGACAGTAAGTCTATCTCAGGCTTTGTCTTCACCCTCAATGGAGGGGTGATATGTTGAAAGAGTTCCAAGCAAGATACCGTTGCAGACTCAACGATGAAGACTTAATAAATCGCTGCCAACGTTGCTGCCAAAGAGGCTGTCTGGATGAAGAAGTTCAGTATTGAACTTGGTGTGGTTCCATCCATTGAAGATCCAATACCTTTGTATTGTGATAACAATGGAGCTGTGGTTTTGACCAAGAAACCCCGGTCCCATCAGCGATCCAGACATATTCTGAGGCAGTATCACCTGATCCAGAAAATAGTTGATTACCGTGAGTACGAGGTCAGGAGAGTAGACACGAAGGACAACACGGCAGATGCACTCACAAAGGCCCTCCCCCGGACACAATTCGAGAGACTTTTTGGGATGTTGGGTATGCGATACTACAACAATTGGCCTCAGTGGAAGTGGGAGATTGTTAGGAATATGTATGCTCTAGAGACCATTATTGTATATTATAGTGGATGCTTAGACATATATAGAGGACTTTCTTGCTCGACATGATAGTTTGCTCTTTATCTTAACATGTGCACTTGTTTTAGTTTACTATCTCATTGATACATGTTGATAAAGCCCTTAGGATGTAGGCTTGACTACCAGAACTATGATGTAGATCATCCTAGTAGGGTTTGTGTAGTCCACAAGCACATCCTTTAACAGTTCCTAGTCGAAAGAGTATTGATACAGGGCATCGATATTCCAGAGTAGACTAGTGTGTACGTTTCTTGACCATGTATGGGGCGATGGTTGATCCAACAGCCATTGGTGTTTGACATCAAAGATTGTACACAGGTGCTCCTTGGAGAATGGGTACACCGAGCAGGACTCGCCGAGAACTCCTAGATGGTACCATACCTATCGTCAGATAGCAGTTCTCTAGTGACACTTATATAGGTTAGTCTGTAGACCCGAGATCGTCATAGAGTCTTGTGTGGTTCCCACTGTGCTTTGATTTTCTCCCTACCACGGCTCAAATGAGTCATGCAAATAGGTGGTTTTTGGGTACAGTCCCAAGTCACATGGAGGCAGTGAGCGATAGGAGGGGTTTTGTCTCTCCCGGTATTGGGAGTTGGTATTGCGTTATGCTCGATTAGCTATTGTTCACACCATAATATTGTATTATTATATTCCCCATTCTTATTCTTTTTATAAATAAACAGGTGTTTTTGACGCATGTCTGCTACATATTACAGATTACAGGTTCTTGGAGCGAAAACAGTGAAAAAGACAAAAGACGACAAAAAAAGGGATTTTGACCAACAAATTGAAGGATCTTAATCAAGCCTACACAAAAGATCAGTATAAGGCAACGCAAGGTCCAAGTTACAAAGCAAACGGTTAAAAGTCCACTGCAATTGTTCACTGGAGATCTGGAAGAAATAGAGAAGCCAAATTGAATAAAGATCCAAAAAAATAAAAAGCCCAAGAAGCCCAGAATCAGTTCCAAAATTTCCAGACATAAAATTTTACCAAAGCTTGGAGTCTACTTTGACTAGGTCTTCCTAAGGATATTTTGGTAAATGTAGACATGCGAATCAATTGTAACCTAGAGTTTCCTATCCTCTATAAATAGGAACTCTAAATCATTGTATTCTTTTCATGCCTCCCTATGCCTCTTTTTATCAATAAAATTTAAATTTCTTTTGGAGAGCATCGATACCTCTTTTCAATTCATGAATTCAGATCTGAAAATCCTGTGTTGATGTTTGGAGAGAGCCATCTGTAAAGTAAGTAATTAATTTCAATTCTTGCCCTAGGTAATTTTTCATTCTCTGCCCTAGGTTAAATTTAATTGCTTGCCCTAGTTAAATTTAATTCCTTGCCCTAGGTTAAATTTATTATCTACCCTAGTTAGATAGCTAGATCTTTAATTCAATTGCCCTAAATTAATTTAGTTTTTAGATTTAATTAATCCATTCACACCGTTCAGAATTAACTCGATTGAACGATTAGGAAATTCACAACATCCCTGTGGACCGACCCGTATTCACCGGCTACCTGCAATGCGACGCCGTTCTTGATTGCGGTAATAGATAGTTTTTGAGATCAATCAGCTATAAAAGCAAGTCCCTGGCCAGGGCTGATTATGGATTTTTGCACTCGTTTTTATGCGCACGTGTTGCGCTATGATATTTTAGCTTGTCCGTGATTTCGGAGCCCCGTTGATTTGATTTGATTTACTGAAATGTTTTAAAACTTGGGGGTTTAAATTTAAATTCGGGGACCAAATTTATTTAAGGGGGAAGATTGTAACATTTCAGAAAATAGAAAATATTATTTTGGAATTTAAATAATAAAATAATAAATTTCACGGATATTATACGAATATAGATTTGAGTTTTTGTAGAATGGTGCAGTTATATACCAATATTTTTGGAATATAATTGGAATTTAAAAATGAAAAATCATTTATGAAAGCATTTATTTGATTTGGGCTTTTTTATAAATTAATATATAATTTTATACATACAAGTTTAATGTTAAACTTGATTAGTATTTTCCTTATGCATTAAACCAAGTTCATTTTGTTAACTATGTTTAGTTTGCATAACATATTGTGACATGTAACATTTCTTCTTTTTTTTTGATATTTGGTTTTATATTTTCAAAATAAGAAAAGAACAGGGAAGAAAAGAAAAGAAAATGGAAAAGATATGAGACATTGGGGGACAAGGAGGTACGGTCAAGAGGGAGAGTGTATGAGAATGAGATTGAGAGTTATAGCTGCACCATTTCATTTCTTCATCTCCTTGTTTTCTTCTTCCTCTTCTTCATCTCCTTCATCATCTTCACCTCCTCCACCACCTTCACTACCACCATGAAACCACCCCCAAAATCTCTTCAAAACCACACAAAGCTTTCACTAAAAATGTTCCTCACCTCATCCTACACATCATAGCATGATCAAGTTTGATTTTTGAGCTTCTCTGGTCATCTAGGAATTTTCTTGTGTTACTTTTTGAGGTAAAACTCCCTCCTTGAACTATGTTTTAGTTTAGTTTGCCTTCACAAATTATTTAGAGTTAGTTTAGATGCTTTAAGTGCATGTTCTGAAAACTTTAGTTTTCTAGGGTGAGTTTTGGGAGATAAAATAAGTAGTAGTAATATAATATGGGGTTTAGTGAGTGTTTACTGGTCAATTAGTGACAGAATCCTTGACCTAGATGAGTTTAGAAGATTCAAAAATGAGTTTAGAATTTTTCAATGTCGATTTTGTTGAACTTGTGGTGATCAAATGGAATCTGGCACTACTTAGGTTCTCTGAAAATTAAATAATGGATAATGTGAGATATATAGACTAGTAGAAAGCCACCGTAGAACCCCGAGCCACCAATTCAAATCCATTGCCGCAGATTTAATAGGAATAGCCGCAAATTGCTGGTCGATTTTGGAGTTAGGCTCTGGGGTTTGTTCTGTAGCTCGCTCACTCCATAACTAAGACTGCCCTATATGCTAAAAAGTCCCAAATCACCTTAAGAAAAATCTGTGAGCATTTTACTAGGTTTTGGGTGGTGTTTTATGATATTTGAAACTTGGTTTTTGGGTTTTCTTGATGTGACTTGGTCGTTCGACGTTCGTACGTCGACGTCGGAAAGTATTTTGTTGTTTAAGCACGCGTTGACCATAGGTTCTAACCTATATGCCCTTTGCTTGTCATATTGGTTTTTGGATATAGATTTCTATGAAATTCGATTCGGGTTTTTATTGGATGTTGTTTATGGACTCGATTGTAGATACATTCGCGTGGACTTCCGAGACGGCGAAGGAGAGAAAGACGGTCATCGATTTCGGCTAGAGCGAGGATATTAGGTGAGTAGATGTATATCTACGGGGGAAGTCGGATGGATGGCGTATAGTACCCTCACAACCGTAGAATTAGGACACACACACACATTAGTTATGTATACCTAGAAAATAGGATTTTCTAGAATACCATATGCGATAGTGGTATACTTGTAGAATGACATACCCCGGTACTATTTTTTAGCCTATGAGCTATATCTACCTATGTAAGTATATATACATATGATTACCTTATACGATATAAGTTTACACATGATATAAGGATATAAGTCGATATGATGATATGAGTCGATATGATTTGATATGATGATATGCGGCGATGTGGCATGATATGATCCGAGATGATATGTTATGATATGAGATGAGATGATGTACGCGACGATAGATTCATACTAATTGATTTGATGATATCATACGATGGATTATTTCGTACATGATATGATGAGGATGGATCACCGACTTTTATTTCGACTCGAGAAAATCTTATTTCAAATTAACACAGTAGATATTATATGATGTTTAGAACCATACTTACTTTCAAAACTAACGAATCGTTAAATACTTTTAAATGATAATCCCATGGGGCTGCTACGACTTTTCAAATGGTATCTTTTTCAAAAACATCGTAGCCCCCTATTTTCTAAAACAACGTTTCGTACTATTTTAAACTATAATTGTATGGCTTATACGTAGTTGTCTATTTTTATAATTGTTCATGTTACGATTTCTTTATTCCGTCTACGCTCGCATTTCGATTTCTTATTTCTTCATACACTCACGCTTCGATCTTTTACTATATATACTGCGTTTCATAACTTTATCTTTACATGACTTCGTTTGCAAGGACACACGCACCATTACCGATGATGCACATATTGCACGTACACATACTCGCATGCTCACACCCACATCATCGGTAATTTCCATGCTACATGCACAGATAGAACTCACTATGTTACTGTATCACCTTATAACCTGTTAGCATTTTAGTTACTGTTTAGTACCCAGTACCATATATTATTTCAGATATTGCGCTTTCTTTACATTGCTATATGACACGCTCATTTGAACACACCTGTTATGCATTACAGTATTGTTCTGTGCATGTATATATTATTTCATTATTGCCATATTCTTATGAGATTCTGTTTTCATTAGATTTCTTGATGATGCTCACAAGTGGTGTCTCCTCAGATTAGGACACGTGGCAGATGACATGTCTCAAAGGCTACGGAGGTGGAATAAATGAGTTGCATCTGGTACATTCCTCGGATCTCCTTCTCGAGGAACGTATCCGACCTTTCGGCAGTCTCCCTGAATACATTCCACCTTCACCTAGGAAACTACCAATAGCTCGTCTCCGAGCTTTCTCAGTATCCTTGCTCGTCTCTGAGCCATCTGATGTGCCGAGCTTCCTCGGCCTCCCTGCTCATCTCCAAGCTCCTGAAATGCCGAGCTTCCTCGGCATCCCGGCCCGTCTCCGAGCCTTCTGATGGGCCGAGCTTCCTCGGCCTCCCGCGATCAACCAAGAGAGTGGATCCCATTCACCCCGCAACGGCTCCGCGTATATCGCCAGGGCGAGATATCCGCCGCCCTACGATCCACGTCCCACGCTAGCACATCCCCCTATTAATGAGCGTATCCTCGCATTAATGAGTGCATCCCGCCATTCAAGGCGAGGATAACACTGGGACGTAACGGACGGCGGTGATCTCGCACCTGCTCGCTCTAGACGACCCCTATATAAACCCCTCTCTCAGACGACTCAGGTAACTCAAATTATCTCAATACACCACTACTCTTCTCCTATTCCTCGGCTCTAACTTGATCGTCGGAGGGTCCTACGGTGGTCGCCCACCCCGGGACTTCTTTGCAGGTAGCTCGGCGTCCAACACCAACCCATTAAGATCCACACTCAACAACTCCAAAACCAAATCTCAGCCGTCTAAGACAGCCATCGTAGGATTAACGGAGGACAGGATCTGAAGGAGATTCGAAGCTCCATCAGTTGCCGCCGTCTGTGGGAACGAAAGACTTATTTTGTTCCACCAAAAAAATAAGTTGATCTTCCGCCCTCGATCCAATGGCGAGCGACGACCGCAACGATCCAAAAACGGGCTGCCACAACGGAGGCGGGAGCGGCTCGCATCCCCTTCCTAATTCCATACACGCCTTGTCCGTCCGGATAGACCGGCTTACGACGCTGGTAGATACCCTCGTCCGCGTTCAAGCAGCGGGTCCTAGACACCAGAGCGCGGCTCCGCCTCCTTGGGATAACGTCGTCCGCCGAAGGACGGACGGGCACACTCAAACCCCCGATCTACCTAACCTTCGTCACAACGCCACTGAGCACCGACAGGCCGACTCCGGCCACCTTAACCCACACGTGGCGACTGATTTCATGACTCACTGGGCGCTGGACAGCTCCACGCTACAGTCCCAGGGAAGACTAGGTCGTCGCCCTAATATCCGTCCCGCGTTCTCTCCTCCTGAGGAGGTGTCGGTCAGCTCGCCTGGTTCCAGGCATGACCGACGCCCCCACTCTCGCCGGGATCGCATGAATGACGAGTGAAGGGACCACTCGAGAAGGGCCTCGCCCGGGGATCTGACATACCTGATAGAGTGGAATCGAAGCCGCACCCTGGCGCAGACCCGGAGCGGGGATAGCCACCACTCCGACTGTGCGGAATCCTCGGGTTACCACCACCGACTCGAGGCCCTCGAAAAGAAGATCGAGGGTATATGGCGAGATGGCCATCCGTCCGGCGAAGGGGCTTGGTATTCCATGGATTCTCTCATGAAGCCCTTCACCGAAGAATTGCTGGGCGAACGTGTCTCTTCCAAGAACAAGCCGCCTAAGGTGGCACTCTTTGATAGGAAGTCCGACCTAAAAGATCACTTAGACGCATTTACAGTGGGCATGAGCTTCCAAGATAACTCGGACGCAGCCCGATGCCGCGCTTTTCCCACCACCCTAATTCGGGTAGGTCGGGACTGGTTCCGAGGGCTAGCGCCCCGCTCCATCTCGACCTTTGATGAACTGGCCACCCAATTCCTTGATCACTTCGTCGGGAATCGACGGCAGAAGAGGACGGTCGACTATCTGTTCACCATCAAGAGCGGAGACAAAGAATCTTTCAAAGGATATGTCACCCGCTTCTACAACGCGCTCCTCGAGGTCTCCGAGCACCACGATGAAACGGTCATCACCGCGCTGAGGTCGGGTCTACAAAGAGTGGCTCCGCTCTTTTGCATTAGCGCAACCTAAGACCACGGCTGAGGTAAAAGCCTGGACCGAGTGGGAGATCCAACTCGAGTCCGAGGTGAACTCGAATCTGCCCAGAGGCGACCAAACCGACCAAAAGAAGCAGGACAGAGAAGAGAAAAAGATAGTCGACCGACCAAAACCTTACTCCCCGAAGTTCCGGGAGTACACTCCTCTTAACATCTCCCAGACCGAGCTGCTAGAAGAGGCAAAGGGTGAGAGGTTCTTCAGGCTCCCGCTGGCTACCCGAAGCACGGGCAAGTGGCTCCGAGGCCCGTATTATGCCTATCACCGGACGCAAGGACATCCGACCGAGGATTGTAAACAACTACGCGATTACATCGAGGAGCTGATCCGCTCCGGTCACTTGGCAAAGTACCTGCGAGATAAATGTCAAGCCGATAAAATTAAAGACGGAGAGCTGATGATCAGACAGATCATGGTCATCACCGACTGACCCAAATCCGAGCAACAAGGACACCTACCAAAATTTTTATTCAATACAGGAGAATTTAAATTGAATCACATAATCTGTAATTTATTCAATAATAAAGATTCTCGCTTCCCCGCAATTTGAACTACTTCTCTTTGTTTCCATACTAAAGCTTCCTGCAGGGCCGACGAATAGATTCCCTGCCCAGTCCATCCGCAGTGGGTAGCTTCCTTCCCGACTACGCTGTGGATCGAAGCCCTCCTCGCGAGGCGACCGAGTAGCTTCCTGCTCGATCATCCCTAGTGGGGAGCTTCCTACCCAACAATGCTAAGGATCAAAAGCCCTCCTTTCGAGGCCACCGCGCAGCTTCCCTGCCCGGTCCAACCGTAGTAGGTACCTTCCTGCCCAACTACGCTATGGATCGAAGCCCTCCTCGTGAGGCGACCGAGTAGCTTCCTGCTCGGTCATCCCTAGCGGGTAGCTTCTTACCCAACAACGCTAAGGATCAAAAGCCCTCCTCTCGAGGCCATCGAGTAGCTTCCCTGCCCGGTCCATCCGCAGTGGGTAACTTCCTGCCCAACTACGCTGTGGATCGAAGCCCTCCTCGCAAGGCGACCGAGTAGCTTCCTGCTTGGTCATCCCTAGCGGGTAGCTTCCTACCCAACAACGCTAAGGATCAAAAGCCCTCTTCTCGAGGCTACCGAGCAGCTTCCCTACCCGGTCCATCCGCAGTGGGTAGCTTCCTGCCCAAATAAGCTGTGGATCGAAGCCCTCCTCGTGAGGCGACCGAGTAGTTTCCTGCTCGGTCATCCCTAGCTGGTAGCTTCCTACCCAACAATGTTAAGGATCAAAAGCCCTCCTCTCGAGGCCACCGAGTAGCTTCCCTGCCTTGTCCATCCGCAGTGGGTAGCTTCCTGCCTAACTACACTGTGGATCGAATCCCTCCTCGCGAGGCGACCGAGTAGCTTCCTGCTCGGTCAATCTTAGCAGGTAGCTTCCTACCCAACAACGCTAAGGATCAAAAGCCCTCCTCTCGAAGCCACCGAGCAGCTTCCCTGTCCAGTCCATCCCTAGCGGGTAGCTTCCTATCCATCAACGCTAAGGATCTAAAGCCCTCCTACAGAGGCCACCGTGCAGATTCCTGCTCGACTAAACTCCGAGGGGTAGATTCCTACCCTACGAAGGCTTGGATCTAGGACCCACATTGAGGAAGAATCGGTTATGGCCGACCTATTCTAACTTGGCTGATTTTCTACTCATGCTAAAACACGTGGTCGTCACCTCGACTCCGAGGTATGGATTGATACCGACCTTCCTCGCCTTGGGATGCCTTTTGATTCATCCTAAATGAACGATCGCCACCTCGACTCCGGGGAGCGGGAGGGTACCGACCTTCCTACACTTGGCTATTATTCGACTTACACTCGACGCGCGATCATCATCTAAAAGGTGACCATCATCTAAAAAGCCGGGCAATGGCCTATGACCTAACACATGCAACAGAATGAAAATTCAAACAAGAAGAAGACTGAAGAGCTAAAGTACTCATGCAGAAAGCAGACAGTCATGCAGAGGAAAATGAGCTCAACTTTATTTATATTCCGAAATTTTACAAGGTATTCTGGGCTCCTCGGCCTTACAAAAAATGCCCGGAGGCTTACAAGATTTTGAAAAGAAAAACAAAAGCTCCCAAGGGAAGAAAGCTCAGGCCGTGGGTTCCGCCGGGATCTCGCCCTGCTCGACACCTCCCTCAGGGGCCAGAGCTTCGGTCTCGGCGACGGCTTCGCCCCCTGCGGCCACCTCGACGACCGCCCCCTATGGAACATCCTCGGAAAGTGGGTACTTAGCGCGGAGCTCACCGTCGGCAAACTTCGGCATTGATACCTTGACAGCGTCGAGAGCTTCATGCAAAACGATAGCCGAGGCTTCGGCGAGGTCGGCGTAAAACGGGTCCGACGCCTTATACCTCTCCACAGACTTCACCGCTCGGACCTCGGCGAGCTTTACGGCCACGAGCGCCACCTGTTCATACCAGAATATTGCATTTATTACCGCCCATTCTTATTTTCGTTTGTTTATAGGTAGGTGATTTTAATCCGTGTTTGCTACATATTTACAGGCTACAGGTTCCTAGTCCAAAATAACGCAATTAATACAAAATCTCCACTGTTACACCAAATACAGAACATCTGTTGCCAACAGATAAAAGCTGGGTTCCAGTCATCCGTATCCATCCAGTGCCGAGAACCAGTTCCAGAGACAAGACAAATGACAGTGGTCATTCGTGTCTAGGACAAGCATAAAGCACGAGAGGGACAAGCACAAAGCACAAGAAAGTGCATCACAAGAATCAATGGGTGCGCGGAGCTCAAGGGAGAAAAGGCCAAAAGTATTATTTTTGATGCCATTTTGGACCGTTGCAGATCTGAAGAAATTGTTGAAGCAAATTGCAAATTGGAACATGTAGAACAACAGAGGAGAGAAACACAGGGAAACCCAGGAATTTTGACATTCCAACTCCCCAAAACGGCCGTGGATCCGTGGCCAACATGGCGACTCGGCTGCGGATCCACGGCCGAGTTAACTCGATAACAGAGGAGTTTTTGGGGGCAGTTTGGTAACTTCATTTTGGGCCAGAATGTTGCCCTAGGATTTCATCACACAGCCTATAAATAGCCCAGTTTTGTGCCAAGCCAAGAGGCTTCTTCATGTCTTCTTTTTCCATCTCTTTTTGTTAGGATTTAGTTTAGCTTCTTCTTCTTCTTCATGTCTTCCTCCATTAAAATGTAGTGAGAGCATTGAGTGGATGATGAAATGAAGATGATGGTTATTTTTCTTATCTTGTATTTTTATTTCATTGCATTGTAATTTAATTTCTAATGTAACTTTATTATTTATTGTTAACTAGTTGTTGTTATTTCTTTTCTTGTTCTCTTTTCTTTTCTTCTTTTATCTATATTTTCAAGCGATGATACTTGACGGAGTTCCTTACTAAGGTAAAGACCCAAGAGTTAGCTTGCTTCACTTGTAAAACCGTATTTTCCTTTTCTCTCTTTTCTTCCTTCTTGTTTTGTTTTCTTTTCTTTTATAATGTATGAATAATTTCCTACTTGTTAAGGCTAAGGAAGGTGGTATGAGGGACGGAGAAATCCCTTGTGCTTCTCTTCGCCAAACATCTTGAAACGAACCCCGACCAAACAAACGCAACCCCCTCACTTAGGCACGCTATACGTGACAAATAGTCGCGACCTAAGTCGAGAAGTCCTTTAAGCGCACTACAACATGACATGTAGTTGTGACTTAATTAGATACATGGTTGTGGGTGTTTGGCCGAGGGTTGGAAATAAGCGTATTTAGCGAACGGACAAGGGGCACTAGGATTGGATTTAGCGTTGGAAAGCTTGTTTAAACTCGCAAATCCCATTCCTATGTCCTCCTAATCCTCTCTACTTTCGATTATCCCAACATCGTTTTAAGAATGGCAAAAGATAAGTACAAGACTAATCCTAACTCTACTAACCAACCTTAAGCTTAACAAGCTTACTTGAATATAAATACGAACACTTAGGATAGAACTGAACAAACATATACACATTCTTTATTGACTCGTCTAAAACTCGAACGGACATACAACCATCTCCCTGTGGATCGACCCGTGCTCAACCGGCTAGCTGCATAGCGACACCGTCCTGATCGCGGTTATAACTTTAGAACTTTGAACTCCGACACGCCAAAAGCGTGCGATCAAATGGCGCCGTTGCCGGGGAGACGGTAGTGTATTTTCTTTCTTGTTATTCGGGTTAATATTCTTTTTGTATATATTTATAAATAAAAAAATAAAATCTTTTTGTTATTTTTGATAATTTTTGTGTGCAAGTGTGCAGGCTAATCTGGAGCAAGTACAGTAATCCAAAAAGAAAACAGAGGTTTTTATTCTGGAGAAGAGAAGAAGTGGAGTTCGTTGACCAAAGATAAATCCCCAAGTCAACATTTTGACCGCGGAACCGCGGTCAAAAGGTGCCTTGCGCGGCGGTTCCGCGGTCCCATTGAGGCCTCTGTGCCCAATTTTTTCTCCACCCCTTTTTCTTTTCTTTTATCTTCTCTGTGAATTCCACTATACCGTATTTTTTGCAGGTTTCTTTGCACAGGTTGAGCAGCCGCCAAATAAATTTTTGTTGTTTTAGATTTTGTTTGTTTACCACTTTGCATATATTAATACGGACATTAAGGGGCTATAGCACCAATTCAGATTGGGTGGGGATTTTATCACCCTTCCTAAGACCCCACAAATCACTAATTGCATACGCATTATCTTGAGCTAATAAAAAAATATCTAGACCAAACCTATAAGGACCTGTCGCGCTCATATAGGACAAGTGAAGGTTGCGGGGAATCGGTCGTTTATCTAAACTTGACTTTGTGGTGCTTAGGCTAGACAAGTGAGGAGGTAATTTTAAAAGGCCCGTCTCACGGTGATTCGTGAGCGGAACCCTCCTTACCTCACCTGTGCTTACCTGGCCACAATTGGCAGTGAAGAGACGATTCGAGAGTTATCTTGCAATTTGTCGCTTGGAAGTCTAGGAGCGGTCTAGTTGGACTTTGAAGACCCTAACTCTAGGTATGTTTGTGCATATTGTGATTGTGATTGTGCTTGTATAAAGTTTAGTCCCATAATTCCGTATTCTTTCAAAAACAAACAATTTCAAAACTCCAAAAACAATTTTTTTAAAAATAAAAATAAAAATAAAATAAAATATAAAAGTAAAAAGAAAAAAACTCCACATTCTTTTTCCCCTCCATTTCTTCTTCTTCTCTTCATATCATGGGTACTCCACCTAGAAAAACTCTTGCCGAACTTTGGTACCCACAACTGGATATTACTTCTTACGGTTCTTGTTTTGGTCGAACTTCGAACTACCCCTCCATGCCCAAAATTTCTTTGAAAGATCAGATAGACGCATCTAGGGCAACCAAATGGACTCCACAATCCACTCTGTATCAACCATTTCAACCTTCACCATCTTCTTCTGTTGATACCCCTTTTGAGAGTCTAGTTGTAACTCCAAGACCCATGTCTATTGCTGAACATATTGAACAATTTCGTAGTCGATCTTTCACCCCTTTCCCCACTTCAAATTCTTGGGATCAACAATTTCATTCACCTTCTTATCTGTTGATCCTACTCCTGTCCAACCATTCAATTCCTACCAGTCCTACCCGACTTTTGCACCTTCCCTAGACATTGCTTCTGAACAGCCTTTTAGGAGTTTCCAGTATCCAAACAAGTTTGAATCTTTTACTGAAACCCCTTCACAACCCATGTCTAGTCTTGAACAGTCGTTGGAAGACTTTAGGGTAGCGTCGTACCAACAGATGATGGATTTGAATGCGTCCACGGCTGCCCTCATACAACCTAGTGACCCGGTAGAGGCGGTAGGACAGGTTGAGAATTTGAACGGAGAGAGTGAGCTGTACACCCTTCCAAATCAGACCTACCCGTTTCAATTTGAATCCCACAACTCCAGTTTTGAATGTCTATCTAGTGTTCCAAACGATTCACCGATTGAAGATAGAATGATTAATGAGTTGTGCGACTTTGTAGTGTTTGATTTACCTGATTGTGAAGGGTCCCTTCCAAGTGAAACCAATCCTAAACCTTTTGACCTCTACACCTCCATCTTATATCCTAAATTGATTGAAATCCATGCTCTTGATGAGATGTCTGAGAATATTGATTTTCACTTGATTGAGGATATTGACGCCGGGAATATTTTGGATGATGAACCCATAGATTTGGCTGAGTTTCTCTCCCCAATTCATCATCCCGAGTCATTAACTGTTTTTCCCGAACTCCATATGCGTCTAGATTTTGATGCAATTTGCAAGGATGAAATAATTTTTTAGGAGACTTTTGAGGATGATCCAGTTGTAATTGATGAGTCGGATTTTCCAATTCATCCTATCCCTTTCATTGACTGTGTACACCCTCCTGAACCTTTAACCGATAACCTTCCTCAATCACCTACCTCCATCCTTTCCATCGTTCCGACCTTGCAAGAAACCATATCATTTTCATTTCTTATGTCTGGTTTACCAAGTTCAGCGTACCCATGGCTTCTCACGAATCTTGAGGGATTCGACCCCATTTCTCGACGGGTTGATAGATTAGCGCAATCGCTTTTTACACATCGGTCATCACAAATTGTGCTAATTTATTCGCTCCATTTCCACCCTCAAGTTCATATTCCACTTCTTTCTCCCATCCGCTTTCTCCCATCCGCCATTCTTCTCTTCCACCGAGACCGGACGCCACTTCTATCCCCACACGGTCTCGCGTGCTACTTATTTCTTTTCTCTACACTCCATTCTTTCACCAATCGTCGCTTTATAACGATAAAATCTTTGAATGGTTGGTGTTAACTTTTGGCCTGTGTAAGGCCTTGTATAGATTGATACTATTCTCTTTCCCCCCTGATCCTGAACTTCAATGCTTAACAGTGGAAACATTGTTTTACTTAAGTTTGGGGGAACGTTTTTGTATATATTTTTTATTTCCCTTTTTGTTTTGTATATAATTTGTTTTTAGGGAGGCACCGACAATTTTGACCCTCTTGGTGTAGCCTGACAGTGAGGGCACTGTCAAGTTTAAGTTTGGGGGGTGCTCGGTAAGCTCTCTTCCTTCGCATTCATTTGTATATTCTGCATTTGCATACCATATTAAAAAACCCATAAAAATCGAAAAATTTCCAAAATATAAAAACTTTGTCGTCAAGTTAACTAATAGGTAACTTAGTTTTTTATTCCGAAAGTTTAGTTGATATATTAGAAATAACTAAATTCTAGGTTTAGGAATTGAAAACCCTAAAGATAACCCTCATTCTGTTTAAACTTGGTGATTATGCGTCCTTATAGTTTTTTTTGAGAAATAGGTAATCTTGAGTTCAGTTCTTGAGTTAAGTCAAGATGAAGGGAAAGTATTGATGCCTTACTGAAGGATAAGTCTGAAAAATAGTTTCTATTCTTGAATCCAAATTTAGAAAGTATATACCCTACAAACTGCATATGCACGCACCTTGAAACTTGGGATAGTAGAGGATACCTAGAAATACTCTTGCCTGAAAGCTTAGCATGAAAGGAAAAACGGTATTTAAAGCTAAACACCAAAAAAGAGCATCAGTCCGGTCTTGAAAAGAAAAAGAAAAATAAAAAAATAAAGTCAAGACCTCGAGACTGCTATTTACGCTTTAAGCTCACACATTCAATAATCGGTCGTTAGTGCCTCAAGAAGCATTGATAGTCGCATGAAAGGTGTGTGAGCAAAACCGTCCATCATTAAATGAAAAGAAGTAGTATTAGGTATTAGGGCAAAAGTACTATAGCTTGAATTGAATTCTAGAGTGTAGGGGTGCAAAATTTACACACACGTAGGGGTATACAATCGATGTTTGGATAAAAGATAGAGATGAAGAATAAGACTTATGTTTTCTGTAAAGTTGATAAAAATCCCTGATTTATGACCACACTTTTAGAAGGAAAACTCAGGAGATACCAACATCTTTCTAAACTTTTTTGGAACGTATAGGATCTGGGGTTAAATAGATAGGAGGTGTGAAACATATGGGTTGGATGTTTCTAACTTAGGATGATAGAATTTCTAACGTAAATACTGAACAGTAGGAGTAGAATCGATGTTAACTTATGACACTAGCTTGATGGGATTTTGTGGGAGTAATCCGCTGAAAACCCTCAGGAGACAACACTCCTCCTACTAGGGACACCTAGAGGTTTAACGGCTTATTGCACGAGCTCAGTGCAATCGCGTTCCCTGCGAAAATGCGGTTAGGACTTTTTTGTGAATAATTGGTTTCGCTCGGGACGAGTAAAAGTTAAGTTTAAGGGTATTTGTTCATACCAGAATATTGCATTTATTACAGCCCATTCTTATGCTCGTTTGTTTATAGGTAGGTGCTTTTAATCCGTGTTTGCTACATATTTATAGGCTACAGGTTCCTAGTCCAAAATAACGCAATTGATACAAAATCTCCACTGTTACGCCAAATACAGAACATCTGTTGCCAACAGATAAAAGCCGGGTTCCAGTCATCCGTATCCGTCTAGTGCCGAGTACCAGTTCCAGAAACAAGACAAATGACAGTGGTCATTCGTGTCTGGGAAAATCACAAAGCACGAGAAGGACAAGCACAAAGCACAAGAAAGTGCAGCACAAGAATCAATGGGTGCGCGGAGCTCGAGGGAGAAAAGGCCAAAAGTATTATTTTTGATGCCATTTTGGACCGTTGCAGATCTGAAGAAATTGTTGAAGCAAATTGCAAATTGGAACATGTAGAACAACAGAGGAGAGCAACACAGGGAAACCCAGGAATTTTGACATTCCAACTCCCCAAAACGGCCGCGGATCCGCGGCCAACATGGCGACTCGGCCGCGGATCCGTGGCCGAGTTAACTCGGTAACAGAGGAGTTTTTGGGGGCAGTTTAGTAACTTCATTTTGGGCCAGAATGTTGCCCTAGAGTTTCAGCACACAGCCTATAAATAGCCCAGTTTTGTGCCAAGCCAAGAGGCTTCTTCATGTCTTCTTTTTCCATCTCTTTTTGTTAGGATTTAGTTTAGCTTCTTCTTCTTCATGTCTTCCTCCATTAAAATGTAGTGAGAGCATTGAGTGGATGATGAAATGAAGATGAGAGTTATTTTTCTTATCTTGTATTTTTATTTCATTGCAGTGTAATTTAATTTCTAGTGTAACTTTATTATTTATTGTTAACTAGTTGTTGTTATTTATTTTCTTGTTCTCTTTTCTTTTCTTCTTTTATCCGTATTTTCAAGCGATGATACTTGACGGAGTTCCTTGCTAAGGTAAGGACCCAAGAGTTAGCTTGCTTCACTTGTAAAACCGTATTTTTCTTTTCTCTATTTTCTTCCTTCTTGTTTTGTTTTCTTTTCTTTTATAATATGTGAATAATTTCCCACTTGTTAAGGCTAAGGAAGGTGGTATGAGGGACGGAGAAATCCCTTGTGCTTCTCTTCGCCAAACATCTTGAAACGAATCCCGACCAAACAAACGCAACCCCCTCACTTAGGCGCGCTATACGTGACATATAGCTACGACCTAAGTCGAGAAGTCCTTTAAGCGCACTACAACGTGACATGTAGTTGTGACTTAATTGGATACATGGTTGTGGGTGTTTGGCCGAGGGTTGGAAATAAGCGTATTTAGAGGACGGACAAGGGGCACTAGGAATGGATTTAGCGTTGGAAAGCTTTATTAAACTTGCAAATCCCATTCCTATGTCCTCCTAATTCCCGCTACTTTCGATTATCCCAACATCGTTTTAAGAATGGCAAAAGATAAGTACGAGACTAATCCTAACTCTACTAACCAACCTTAACCTTAACAAGCTTACTTGAACATAAATACGAACACTTAGGATAGAACTGAACAAACATATACACATTCTTTATTGACTCGTCTAAAACTCGAACGGACATATAACCATCTCCTTGTGGATCGACCCATGCTCAACCGGCTAGCTGCATAGCGACACCGTCCTAATCACGGTTATAACTTTAGAACTTTGAACTCCGACACGCCAAAAGCGTGCGATCACCACCCAGGCGTCCTTCCTACGGATGTCTCTCGACTTCTTCATTGTGTTATAGAGGTTACCAACCTCCTCCAACTTGGTCTGGATAGCCCAATTGGATTCACTCAGAAGTCGGTGAGATTCCTTATACTTGGACTTCGTCAGCTCCTCGGCGACCACCCGGGTTTCGAGGGCGGCTATCTTCTCCTCCGCCTATTGCAGCTGAAGGAACAGATCCTCCTCCCGCGAGGATGATCCGCCCACCTTGTTCATGGCCGGGGCTATCTCCTCGGATTCCATATTTACATTGAGGGCGCAGTGGTGGAGGACCTGAGGAAAACAACAAAAGGAGTTAGCAATGTTCAAACTAAAAAAGAATATATATATATACACACACACTTAAGAAAATTCTTAAAGGAAAATGGATTCCAACATGAACTTCCTCCTGAGCGATGGCGGCCACCTGGGCCTTAAGGGTCCTACGGGGAATCTTGCCCCCAGCTGCTTGCTACATGTCGAAGAGCAAGCTGTCGGCAACGGAGAGCCCCGAGGGCACCTCGAAGCATAATTCCCCCTCCTGCATTGGGATCCCGGTAGAAGGCGCCCAAGAAACCGTCCTTTTGTGCCTTTTTAGGAGGGCATCGGTGAGCTCGACTTCCGCCTCCCTCGCCCGGGGAGCCGGATCCCGCGCATGCTTCTGCCCCCCCCCCCCCACCCACCCTCACCCCACGGCACTCTTCGGGGACTCAGGGTGACGCAGCTGAAGGCTTGCTCGGCGAGGTAAGCCTCGGGGCCAAGCTCGGACCCGGTCGGGATGAGCTTCCGCCCCCGGTCTTCTTTTGGGCTTTCATGGTCATGGCAGCTAAGAACTTGGATCGGTCCATTTGCTCTGGAAAAAGGGGAATACACAAAGAGAGTTATTGATGCTGAAAAGGGTAAAGAATATTCATCAAATTCTAAATGGACCGTCTACTGCCCTAATTTACCCAAAAAGCGTGCGGGGCTGAGCCCAGCTCAAAGCCTGCTCAGAAAGCAGGACGTCGCTGGATCAGCTCCCACAAAGACACCATTCTTGCCTCGGGTGAAGACAACTGTTTTGCTCTTGGGCAGTTGGCCCTGTACCACTGTGTAGGCACGAGCCAATTCTCGCCCTCGGGTGACCCGACGAAAATGAACTTCTCCTTCCATTCATGGATGCAAAAAGGGACAGCTACCATGCCTGACCCGGCCACCCCGCCCTATGTTTTTTGAAAGAAAAATACACCCAGCTCGGCTCATCCTTACCGGTGCCAGGATGATTCTTATAATAGAGGAAGGAAACGAAGAGGGTCAAACTGAAGGGGATATTTTCAAGTTTCAACCGGACCAGAAACCCGAAGAGGATTCTCTATGAGTTCGGCGCTAGCTGGCCCGGGGAAAGATGGAAGCAGCGAAGCACCCCACATACCTCAGCTGAGAAGGGCAGACGCATTCCGGCCCGGAATGCTTCCAAATACAAGGCAATCTCCTTGCCCTGCACCTGGTCCTCCCGCTCACCCTCTCTAGCTAAGCGAAGCGAATAGTTAGAAGGAATATGGAATCGAGCCCGAATCTCGGTAAGCTCGTCCACATTCCTCAAAACAGAGGGCGCATCGCGGGCGTTCCCGATGCGTGCCTTAGATGCCCTTTTCGCCACCCGACGACGAACGACATGGGCGGCCCTGGCTCTAGGGGCGAGCCCAACACAGATGACGTAGCAGAAGAACCCTCCTGGCTATCTGAAGTCGAGGGGAGGAAGACTCGCTAAACTCGGCTCCAACAATTGGAGCCTCATCGTCCAACTCAACCCCAACCATCTCTACAGACTCCTCAGATGAAGATATATAACCTGATTCAAGGGAATGGGCTCGTCGAGGAAAATAAGCGAGTTATCCGATCTAAAAGGAAGGAGCACCGAGCAATCTTTGACAACGAAAGTAAATTATGGTGGAAGTGTTGGCCCAAGGGGGATCCCCTCCTATTTATACACTCCAAAGAGAGCATCCAATAGCCCAGATTGATTCCTGCCAAAACGAAGCATCGCGCCTGCCAGCCATCAGAGCTCCACATGGCGATCGGCCATTAGGGACGTCCCTTCGATTGCAAGCGACAGCGACAGCCTGTCGCGCTCGCCAACCGACGTTCGACCGTGGCCTGTATCCCAACTAGTGACCGACTGGAACGGCACCCCCTCTTTAAAATGCGATCATTTCATTGATCCGCTGACGCCATAAGAGATATGCACGAAGAATCATCCGAACGACGAGGTGACACGTGGGCCCAAAGATCGAAACAACTTAACCACCAAACGCCATGCCGTTCCTGGGTGATCCGCATTATGATTCCTTGGCGCCCAATTGAGCAGAAGAATGATCAAGCAGACCACTCTCGACCCGACCTTTGGATAGGTCGGAACGAGAAATGGGGACTAATGATGATGCTCACAAGTGGTGTCTCCTTAGATTACGACACGTGGCAGATGACGTGTCCCGAAGGCTACGGAGGTGGAATAAATGAGTTGCATTGGGGACATTCCTCGGATCCACTTCTCGAGGAACATATCCGACCTTTCAGGAGACTCCCTGAATACATTCCACCTTCACCTAGGAAACTACCAACAGCTCGTCTTCGAGCCCTCTCAGTCTCCTTTCTTGTCTCCAAGCCGTCTGATGTGCCGAGCTTCCTCGGCCTCCCTGCTCGTCTCCGAGCTACTAACGTGCTGAGCTTCCTCGGCATCCCGGCTCGTCTCCGAGCGTTTTGATGTGCCGAGCTTCCTAGGCCTCCTGCGATCAACTAAGAGAGTGGATCCCATGCGTCCCGCAACGGCTATGCGTATATCGCTAGGGCAAGATATACGCCTTCCTACGATCCCCGTCCTACGCTAGCGCATCCCCCCATTAATGAGCGCATCCCCCCATTAATGAGCGCATCCCACCATTCAAGTCGAGGATAACGCTGGGGCGTAACGGACGGCGGTAATCTCGCACCTGCTCGCTCTACGCGACCCCTATATAAACCTTTCTCTCAGACGACTCAGGTAACTCGAATTATCTCAATATGCCGCTACTCTGCTCATATTCCTTGGCTCTAACTTGATCGTCGGAGGGTCCTATGGTGGTCGCCCACCCCGGGACTTCTTTGCAAGTAGCTCGGCGTCCAACACCAACCCATTGAGATCCACACTCAACAAATCCAAAATCGAATCTCAGCCGTCCAAGACATCCATCGCAGGATCGATGGAGAACAGCATCTGAAGGAGATCCGAAGCTCCATCAATTCTAGATTTGAGAAACCGCAGATATTATTTAAAAATATATGAATGTTTTAAAAACGCGGTCTTCTCTTGATCTGATATTTTGACATCCACCATGAGATTTCTCGGTGCTGAGCTATGATGATTATCTGAATCGAGTCAGTTGGAGAAACCGATTACGAATATATGGTGGACCCGGTACGGTATCCCGGGACAAAAAGATCATATAGAAAGGTGTTGAGCCTGGCAGGGGAACACTACCTACCGGTGAAAGTAATGGACTTGGCGAATGTCCAGAGGATACAGACCAGAGTGATCTGGGACAGATGGATATGATGACCGATCTTATGAGACGGTGCCTAAGATATGAGGGTCGATCCGATGAGACGGCGCCAGAGATATGAGGATTTACGTGTCGATGCTGGGCACGGGATTTATGATGATTTCGAGTGTCGATACTGGACACTCAAGATTTCATGATAATTTCGAGTGTCGTTGATGGACACTCATCAGATGATATATATACATACATGATATGGCATGCCCCGCTTCCCAGTATACGAGCAGAGGACGCGACGAGGCCGCTACGTATTTACTCAGAAATAAATACGCTAAGCGTAACTAAGCAATATAAAAGAAATATACACAAAAGACAAATGTAATGAACAACAACTTTATTTATTTACATTCTTTTACAGTACATGGAAACGTAAATACATGGAATGAAAAGCAATGCCTAAATAATGGCATAACAGAAATGAAAAGTACTGAAAGTAAATGTGTACAAGGAATCTAAAGCTCTAGGTCGTAAGCTAGCTGATCCAAATCCTAGCTGGTGGGCTCGATCTCCTGAAGGTCCGAATCACCTGACAACATTCCAAAGAAGAAAGAGAAGGAATGTCGTCAGCGAACAAATCGCTCGGTAAGTCCCAAAGATGAGGGAGAAATAGAATAGACAGAGAGAGTGTAACTTTTAAAGTGGTATTATATTGTTATAATGTTGTATTTAGTATTAACGCTGTTGTTTGTAGCTTGGTACAGAAGAGGCCACTGTATACGAGAGGAGTCTCAGTAGACCAGAGACTAAGGTGGACGGAAAGTACAAGGAACCGTTTATGCCACGGTACAACAGCAATGGAATACAGGTTAGGTGTCTTAATTCTTGCAGTCTTGTGCCATTTCTAACACCTTCCTTACCAATCTACCCCTTATAAACCTAGCGATGTCTTAATTATATTGTTTGTTTTGTATTGTCTTGTAATTGAATTGTATAGATGGATGACTTGCCGAAACCATGATATCAGTAAATGGATATAACTGGAGAATCATGTAGATGGATGTATATCTATGGTTCGGTTCGGTCAAATTGTATAGATTGAACAGATTGAATATATGGACTCATATTGAATTATAGTTTGTACTTGAATCATATTCAAGTCAGATTATTTATAATGAGACTCAGTCTGAGTCAGACAATTAGAAAAGAAATTGAAATCTTAAATTAAGTTTTGATGTTATCGGTAACCGCTGCACATGGGCGGCAGGATTTGCGTCTTTTTCAAAGACGATTACCGTGTTGATAACACTATTTGTTAAGTTGTCTATCTTAAATAGGCAAGCACCCATATCTCCGGCTCTCTGAGGCTCAAGAGACTGGTTCCGTTTAAACCTATATTTACTAGAGTTCTTATTGTAATTTATCGACTTGAGCGGCTTTTATGTAAAAATAATTTGTATAATTTTAAAAATACAACTCAAGTATTTTATTATCGTCTTTAAAATTTTCATTGATGTATATTTTATCATTGTGACATTTCCAGTGAATAAACCTATTTTTCATAATATATGGCATTTAATTGTAAAGTATTGAACTTGTATGGAATTGCATGGTATTTTCATGTAAAGTGGTTCTTTTTTATTTAGAAAAGTTAGAATATTTATACTATATCAAAAATAGATATTTTAATGATACATATATATATTTATAAAATAAAATAATTTAATTTATTATTTTTTCTAAAAATCTCATTTTCTTAAGATATTTGTATTTTTAAATCTTTCGAGACCGTATGCTCCTTGCGGAAGTCTGAATCTCGCACTATTAAGCCCGAGGATGTGCGATAATCCGCACCATTCCGAACGGGTTCCCCAAATGGGTTGTAGCGGCGCTTTGCAAAGATTTGTTTAAAATACATAATCTTGTAGAAAAAGGTTTTTATAAGTTTGAGGTAGTTTTGTATAAAATCGTATTTTCCCAAATGTCACGTTCCCAAATGTCATCGTGTTATGTTACATATTAGTGTTGTGAGGAGGTAAGTCATTATCTCGTGAACTATCTAAAGGTATAGTAAGGGTAATGATGTTTTTATGTCGAAGCTAAACTATATGGTATTTTTCTGAAAATACGATACAAACTACAATATACATTCTTTTGAAATAGAACTTGTTCAATATGTTTTGTTAATGATTAGTAGCCATGTTGTGAGAGTTTGGTGGTGTTGTTTTTAATAAAAAAATGGAACTTTTAAAGAAAACCGAATCGGAAGTCGGATTAACTCCGCTTCCGTCGGGTTTTAGAATTACGAGTTTTCAGAATAGAAAAGAGAAGAGGGAGGAGAGGCTTACTGGATTTTAGATTAGAGAAGAGGAAGAGGGAGTGTTAGGAGGTGCCGGTGCGTCGTTTCGTCGCCGGGAGATCCTAGGTTGTCGTCGGAAGTTCGTCGGAGTTTCGCCCTTCGCTAACTCCACTTGCACACTATTGAACTTAGAATTTTCTTGAGAGTTTTGGACAGAGATTTGGGGTGAGGAGGTGAAAAAGAGTGTGGGTATTTATAGGAGAATTTTAAGGTTAAGGTAGATGAAAAGATGTACTGAAAATTGTATTAAAAAATTATATTAAAAATAGATTAATGAGGTTTTAAAAAGGCTCTGTTAATGTGCAAGGGATTTAAACCAAACAGGGGTTATAAGGAGACAAAAGACACAGGAGTCAAGAAGGAGGGAATCGGATTTGGCCGAGTTGACCCGGCGGCGCCGGCCGAGTCAGCCGCGCTGCCGGCCCGATCCGACCGAGTCAGGCCGAGTTTTCATACCACGCGTCCCTTTCCTCATGGTCTATCTCCTGGGCCAGTTTGTTTTATATGTGACTTTTGGTTTTTACGAGTTATGAACGTGTAGACTCTTGGGCTTCTAAAAATTTAAAAGAAAACTAATAAAAAAATAATATGGCTAATGGGATTTGAAGTCTGGTGCTTTGGTTCAGTAGTACAAGGTCTTACCAATGAGCTACAGGCTCTTTCTTGCTATTAAAAAGCAAAACAAATACTTATAGTACTGACAGGAAATGTAAATACCCCAAGTATACATTAACTTTAAATCAAATTTATATACACAAGAATTAGAGTTGTTACAGTCTACCCTCCTTACAAAAATTTCGTCCTCGAAATTTACAATTTATTTTAAGAACTAATTTACAAATAAGTGGGGATATCTTGCACGCATCTTATCTTCTCTTTCCCATGTCGATTCTCCTGGAGTGTCTTTTCTCCACATCACTCAAACCAAGTTGACTTCCTTATTTCGAAGTGACTTCACTTTCCTGTCCAGGATCTTCACAGGTTGTTGCTCACAAGATAAGTCGGGCTGTACAGTGAGCTCAGAATGATCGAGAATGTGGCTGGGGTCACTCACATACCTTCTGAGTTGGGATATGTGGAGCACATTATGCACTCCTTCCAATGATGGTGGAAGTGCTAAGCGGTATGCCACTTCACCGACTCGTTCGAGTATGTCGAACGGTCCAATATATCTCGGACTTAGCTTACCCCGTCTTCCAAAATGGATCACTCCAAGGTTCGAAGATATCTTTAAGAATACGTGATCTCCTAGCTGGAACTCCAAGTGACGTCGCTTTGCATCAGCCCAGTGATTCTATCGATCTTGGGCTATACGCATCTTTTCTTTTATAGTATGAACCACATCAACAGTTGCTACTATCATCTCAAGTCCAAGAAGTTCCCTATCTCCGATGTCGTCCCAACTTAATGGCGATCGACACTTCCTTCCATAGAGCGCTGCAAAAGGTTCCATTCTGATGCTTGCTTGGTTACTGTTGTTGTATGAAAACTCCACAAGATGTAGGTGATCTTCCCACGATCCTTCGAAGTCTAACATACACGCTCTGAGTATATCCTCCAAGATCTGAATAGTTCGCTCAGACTGACCATTTGTTTATGGATGATAAGCCGTGCTGAAGTTCAGACTTGTTCCCAAGCTTGCTTGCAGACTCTGCTAAAATTGCGATTGGTATCTGGTGTCACGATCGGAGACAATGCAGACCGGTACTCTATGAAGTCTCACAATTTCCTGTATGAGTTCATGGGTATCAGAGATAGTATATTTTTGAAGAGTTTAAATCTTAAGTATATTCTTACCTCCATGTACTTCTTTGCTAATGTCTCAATTGATTGGCCAACTCGAAATGGGATGAAGTGAGCCGACTTTGTGAGTCGATCCATAATGACCCATACCGCATCGTTACCCTTTGTGCTGCGAGGGAGTGCAGTTACAAAATCCATCGTGATGTGTTACCATTTCCATTCTGGAATAGGTAACGGTTGAAGTAATCCAGCAGCCCTGTGATGTTTAGCCTTTACTTGCTGACACACCAAGCATTTTGCGACGCTTCTAGCTACTTCACGCTTCATTCCATGCCACCAGTAATTTTAACGTAGATCTTTGTACTTCTTTGTACCTCCAGGGTGTACTGAGTAGGGAGAGCTGTGAACTTCTCTCATTAACTCTTCCCGCGCAGAACCTTTTGGTACACACAATCTACTGTCGTACCTCAAAGATCCGTCTTCATGGATGATGAACTCTGTTCTGATTCCATTCTCCACTTGTTCTCTGATCTTTTGCAACTTAGCATCACTTGCTTGAGAAGCTTTGATCTGATTGACAATGGTAGATTGAACTTGTAAATTCATCAAGCTTGAAGCGTTACCTGGCATGACTACTTCAATCTCCATCTGATGAAAGTATTGTTGAAGCTTCCATTGGGCGGTGAGATTCATCGATAATGGTTGGCGACTAAGGGCATCAGGTAGCACATTCACCTTCCCTGGGTGATATTGCAGGTTGATGTCGAAGTCCACCATGAGTTATAACCATCGTCTCTGCCGCATATTAAGTTCCTTCTGAGTAAACATATATTTCAGACTCTTGTGATCTGTATATATGTTCACTCGCTCACCAAGAAGATAATGGCGCTAAATCTTACGAGTAAAGATTACGGCCGCCAACTCCAAATCATGCGTCGGATAATTGCGCTCATGAATCTTCAGCTGTCTTAAAGCATAAGCCACAACCTTACCGTGCTGATATAGAACGCATCCCAATCCCTTACCGGATGCATCACAATGCACTTCAAAACCTCCAGATTGGTCCGGTATAACGAGAATAGGCGCTAATGTCAACCTTGACTTGAGTTATACGAAAGCTTATTCGCATACTTCTGACCACACAAAGTCTTCATCTTTACGTGTGAGCTTGGTCAAGGGTGTTGCTATCTTCGAAAAGCCTTCAATGAACCTTCGGTAATATCCAGCTAAACCCAAGAAACTCCGAATGTCCTTCACTGACTTTGGTGTCGGCCATTCGCTTACTGCTGAAACTTTCGCTGGATCCACGAAGATTCCTTCACCTGATACAATATGTCCGAGGAAACCAACTTGATCTAGCCAAAATTCGCATTTATTGTACTTGACGTAGAGTTGATGTTGTCGTAGAGTTTCCAGGACAATTCTTAGGTGCTTGGCATGTTCTTTCCGACTCTTGGAATACACCAGGATGTCGTCGATGAAGATGACAACGAACATGTCTAAGTACTTCCGGAAAACTTGATTCATCAAGTTCATGAATATTGCTGGTGTGTTGGTCACTACAAATGGCATCACAAGAAATTCGTAATAACCATAGCGAGTTCGGAATGCTATTTTATGAATATCAGCTTCCTTGACCTTCACCTGATGATAACCTAAACGAAGATCTAACTTAGAGAAAACACATGATCCACTTAGCTGATCGAATAAATCGTCGATGTGCGGGAGTGGATACTTGTTCTTTATTGTTACTTCGTTCAAGGCTCTATAATTAATGCACATTTTGTATGAACCTTCCTTCTTTTTCACAAGCAGTACAGGAGATCCCCAACTTGAAATGCTGGGACGAATCCATCCTTTCGCCAATAATTCGTCCAACTGAGTTCGGACATCCTTCAAACCTTCCGGACTTAATCAATAAAGTGCTTTGGTTACCGGTTGTGCTCCTGGTACTAAATCAATGCTAAATTCAAGAGCTCGATCGGGAGGCAAACCTGATATATCGTCAGGAAACACATCGTCGAACTCTCGAACCACCTCTGGCTTTGATTCTTCCCCTGCTTGAGTTGCTGCAATTACTGCCTTCTTTGGTTTCGCCTTGTAAGTACTTGGATCAAGGGTACGGTCTCCACTTTTGAAATAGAAGACCGGATGGTCTGGAATCTCGAATACTACCCTCCTTTGATGACAATCGATGGTAGCATAGAAGGTTTCGAGCCAATCCATACCTAGAACCACATCGAAGTTCGGTATGTCCAGCACCTTGAAGTCAGCATAGAATTCTCTGCTGCAGACGACTACTGGACACAAGCCGTGTTAGTGTATATGCCCTAGGGGCCATTATTGTATCATACTTGTATGTATATTACTTAATAGAAGCTTGGGATATTCACAGTTGTATATACGGTCTTACTAAAAATGGTAGTATGCTACTTGGTTTGTATCTACTTTAATATGTTTCTTGTAACGTATCACTTATACATATTAGTAGAGCCCATAGGATGTTTGCTTGATTACCAGTGTTGTGATGGCAGTCACACTAGTGGGGGATGGGTAGTCTGTAAGCAACATCCTATACAGGTCCCTGGTCATTGGATTATCGAGATAGGGCATCGATATTCCGGAGTAGACTAAGTGTGTATGCTTCTCATCCCAGTTGGGGAGATGGTCTATCCCACAGCCATCAGTACGTCGTACTGGAGATAGTATACAGGTGCTCGTTAGGTTACGGGTACACCGTACAGGACTCGCAGGGGAACTGATTGGTTGGTATTATACCCATCGTCAGTTAACAGTTCCCAGGTGACATGAGTACAGCATAGTCCGCAGACTTGACACTGCTACTTCGCCTCGAGTGTGTCCCACTGTTCTTAGATTGCTACCCTACCACGGCTCAAAGGAGTCGTGCAAACAGGTAGCAGTTGGGTGCAGTCCCGAGCACTTGGAGGCAGTAGTGGTTAGACAGGATTCGTCTCTCCCGGTATTGGGAGATGATATCGCGCTGTGTCAGAGAGCAATTATGCAAAGTCCCTGGCTAGGGCAAGCGAGATTTACTGGTAGGTTCCAGTAGTTTCTTAGGGTGTAATGGGCTTCGCTCCGACACGACTTATACAGCTATTAGGGGACTGACGCTTGCCGCCCCCTAGGCTTTATATGCGATGGTCTTAGACGAACAGACCGGACTGTACGGAGATTGTCACATCAGGCTCAGTGGGAGTTCGGATGGGTTTCCTCATCGGCTTTCTTATCGACATCTACCTGGGGACCGTTACGTACAGCTAGTGCCGCTTGCGGTCTGTGGTTAAACCCACTGCCAACGTAGTGTCGAGTATTTAGAGTCCCACACAGAGAGTTTCCCTGCTCCAGGCGAAACAATATAGAGGTCGTATGGTTTTTACGACAAGGGTTCGGACGCGTACGTGTGTTTACGCACGTACGACTTTTCGGACAGTTTTTTACTAGCCGGCTTTGGTTTAAGCCAGATTCTAGTATCGGGTTATTGGATTTATACAGTCTAAAGTTTTTCCGTGTTTTCACGGATTGTAGGGGCGTTCTCGTAATTTGTTGGGAAGTTTCTAGAAGGAAGATGACATGGAGGGTAAGGTGGCATTAGCATTTAATGAATTTGTGACTCACTTAGATGAATCATTCAAGTGAGTTAATGAAGCATTTATTGCTTAATGACTCACTTGAAGATTCATTGTATCTATTTAATGAAGCATGGTGATAATGCATTTGATTTATTCATTTGATAAATCTTTATGCTTCGAGAAGGATTTTCATTCACTCTCATGCTTATCTTCTCTCTCATCAAGCTCTCTCTCTTGAAACCCTAATCCTCCCCTCTCATGTGTTGAGATTAAGGATTAGCTAGACTAATACATCCATAACCTCACTCTATATCCCCTAAGTAGCTTAGATTAGCACTTTAAGCAACCTAGTTATCTCAAGTTAGAGATTAAGCTTGGCGTAGGAGCTTTCGGGTGGTTCGTCTTTGACTCGAGGAGGCCGTTGAGGTGCCGATGTTCTAAGGAGTCTACGAGGAGTGGAGGACGGCGATGAAGACCCGAAAGACAAGTAACGTGAGGTATAACTTCAAATCCGAGTAGTTAAACCTCTAGTATTTAGTTAGCAATGGTTTAGATAACGATTCATGCGCTCAAGTCCGTGTTACGAAGCTTTGATAATCGTTTTTCATATATTCCGCCTCCCCGCAAGTTCGTGGGGTGCGTGACATGGACTTACAGTGGTATCAGAGCCAACTAAACCATTACTAGCTTGTTAGCAACTAATTAGAAGTTCGATCGACGGAAAACACGAAAACAAAAAACCGAAAACCCTAAGTTTCTGTTAATTTTAAAAGTGTCTGAAAAATAATTTGACATACCTTAAAATTCACAGCAGAGAATTATAAGAATACTGAGAAAATATGATGACCCAACTCGACTTGACGACCGCGGAACCGCGGCCAAAGTGTGCTTTTGGCCGCGGATCCGCGGCCGAGTCAACTTCGAGTTGACTCGGATTTTCACAGTAATTCATATTTTTGTGTTTTTTGTTTTCCTGTATGTTCTGTTTTTACCCAGGTTACTTCAGTGCAGGTTTGCTTTTGGGGTAGACACGGAATATGGTATTCGATCGATGTTCTAAGATATTTGCTAATTGGGTTTTTATCTGTAATGTTTAATGTGTTCGTAAACCTCCCCTAACTGCTAGTATATTGGTTGGCAGGGGGTTGCACATTTCTGAAATGTTTACTGTTTGTGTATATGAACTGTATTGGACTGTTGTGATGATTAGCCGGGGTTTGAGATGTGTTTAATATTCATTCATTCAATGTAAATGTAATTTGATGTAATATTCTTTTGCGGGGCACATCCAGGTTGCGGTTGTAGCCACCGTTGTATTATTTCTTTTTACTGTTTTTTGCTCCTAGGATAGACCCAAGGTGGGGTACACAAACTACCGGGTACGTCAAAGTGTTTACTGGCTTACTCACGTTGTTGAGGAAGACTGCTTCACTTCGGGTACTTGACGGGTAGTTTGCCGTACCCGTAGGGGTCTAGGGTGGGGTAATGGCTATTCATCACAACTGTGTAATCCGTCTTTTATTGCAGGCTCAAAGCAAATGCGGATTGCTAGTAAATCCAATAAAGTTCATCTGTGATCTGGAATGCTTATTATTGCGTCTGACGAATGTACAATATCTATATATGATAGCTATTAGACATCACTTATGTTTTACACCCGCGCTAGCCCAGCCCCCGCTCTGTCGTTAGTTAAGTAACCTAACGGGTGATGACGGGACCCAGTGGCAAATGCGGATGGCATAAGAGGGCGTGGTATTTTCGTTGTTTTCTGCAATGATAGGATAAATGATGAGACGCATTATTATAATGCAAAGAAAATAAACCAAATTTGAATCGTTGGAACAAATTTAAAAGAAACCACTCGGTTATTTTAAAAGATCAGAATTTTTTAAATTGCGGAGCTTTAACCACTCCTTTTAAAAAGTATCAGGTTCTTTCGATTATATCAAGTTCACTATATTCACGGTTTTGCCAAGACCAGTCGTAACCCTCCGTCATTTCATATGGATAGTCAATAGTATTCAAGCTGTGTTTGTTTGGCCAAAGTCAAGGCACAGTGTTTGGTAGCTGTTGGATATTCATATGTAACATAGATAGATGCGTTGGTTTGGGACAGTCGTACTGCCTTGTTTGGCCAAAATCAAGGGTATGTACGGGTGGGTTCAAATTAACCTGGATAATGACGGGTAGAACTTGACATGTGACTTACGATTTGTTTGGCCAAAGTCAAGGTCATAAGAGCATGGGGCAAAAATCCATATTGGGAATTTCTAAAAGAAACTGAAATTTGCAGAGATAGCATACCATTTTGGAGTTTGATGAATGTTGGTAGGATTCCTTCAACATTATCATACGATGATATTTTGGATCCCGATCCTACTGTGAGTATATACTACTTATCAGGAGATTCGTCACTTAACGATCAATGCTATAAACCAAGTAGGTGCCTAGAAAGGTGTCAGCGGGGTTAAGCCCCCAGAGAAAAGAGGTTATTTAATTAAGGAACTTCGCAAAAGCGTTGGAAAACCTCCCTCGAAGTATCGACACTGGCCTGGCTGAACGGTTAAGCAAGTATTGTACGGTGAGAATAGTCCTGGCTAATTCTTCTTTTATGGTTTGAGGAAGGATTCGAGAAACAGTGGGAGCCATCCTATTTAGATAAATTAATAACCACTCTAAACTTGCAAGAGCATCATGCTAATAGTGTTTTCTTCTCTCTCTCTTAATTGCAGCGACCTTGTGACCACACATAGGTTACATCTAGATAAAAATTTGACTGAATCTGACTTATATGACTGGCAAAGGTCTGTCCAGATGTCCATTGCCTATGACAAGCTGGAACACCCTATTACTACTCAAGATCCCGCCGTCCCAGGTCCAGTTTCCACCGTCGCGGATTTGGATATCCGTCAGACAAGGGAAAAGGATAAAACGAAAGCCAAGTGCCTCGTGTCAACTTCAGTTGATGGTGTATACTAGAAGCAGCACGAGAAGATGGACTTAGTTTCCATCTTTCTCCATAACAAAGATTTTTATGGAGAGCAATCTCATATCGCAAGATATGAGACCTCGACCGAATTAAATCAAGCGAGGTTGGCCGTCGGGTCATTTGTAGGGGACAACGTCCTTACAATGACTAGCTATATTAATGAGCTCCAGGACCTGGAGACCACGTTGGGAAACAGGTCAGATACTGACTTGATTCTACAGTCTCTACCTTCTACCCTGAAGGAAACCAAGGAAGTAGAAGGAAAGAGAAGGGCAAAAGTTTCGGGACTTAATGCAGTAAAAGAGGGTAGTTCCTATTATTATGGGATTGGGCATAGGCAGAATGATTGCAGGGCTTTGGAAGCCAGTAGCCAAGATACAAAGCATGTTGTGGCTTCAGCCTCAAGTGTGTTTGTTATTGAGAACTGTTTGTCAATTAACTCTACTTCCTAGGTATTAGATACCGGAGCAGGATCTCATATCTGTAATTCATTACATGCTTTGAGAAACCGTAAAGTTATAAAGGTAGGTGATTGGTCTCTCAAAGTTGCAAACGGAATGACAGTGAATGCTGAATCCGTGGGAGAATATCGCCTAGGTTTGACAAGTGGGCATATATTGATTTTACGTAACTGTTTATATATACCTAGTATGACTTGTAATATCATATCAGTGTCCTCACTTTCGAGAGAGGGATATGATTTTACATTCGTAAGCGATGTAGTTAACATCCACCTAAATCAAGTTCTGATTGGGTCAGGTACATTAGATAACGGCATATACGTATTAAGTCAAGCTCAGGTTTTCAATGTCCAGAATACACTTAAAAGAAATTCTCCGGAATTAAATCAGGCTTTCTTATGGCATTGTAGACTAGGTCACATCAATGAGAGAAGGTTGACTAAGTTACATAGAGAAGGATATTTGAATCCGTTCGAATATCAATCTTATGCTACTTGTGAATCTTGTCTCATGGGAAAGATGACAAAGACTCCGTTTTCTGGACACGGAGTAAGAGCAAGCGAGCTCTTGGGACTCATACATAGTGACGTGTGCGGTCCAATGTATACACATGCGCGAGGTGGTTATTCCTACTTCATAACTTTTACGGATGATTTCTTTAGGTATGGATATATCTTCTTAATGAAGCATAAATCTGAGGCCTTTGAGAAATTCCAAGAATACAATAATGAAGTGGAAAAACAAACCGGCAAAAGTATCAAGACACTGAGATCTGATCGAGGTGGTGAATACTTAAGTGCCGAGTTTCTAGGTTACTTAAAAGAGAATGGAATTCTCTCTCAGCTTACTCCTCCATACACACCACAACACAACGGTGTATCCGAAAGAAGGAATCGAACCCTATTGGATATGGTTCGTTCCATGATAAGTAAGGCTGAGTTACCACGATTATTCTAGGGATATGCACTAGAATCAGCTGCATACCTTTTGAACCGAGTTCCAACTAAGACTGTGCCTACTTCACCATATCAGATGTGGTGTGGGAAGAAACCCTATCTTAAGCACATTAAGATATGGGGATGTCCAGCTTTTGTAAAGAAGCAGCTTGCGGACAAGCTCGAGGCACGATCAGTACAGTGTAAGTTTGTAGGATATCCAAAGAACTCCAAGGGATATTATTTCTATTATATAGAGGAACAAAAGATTTTTGTTTCTCATAATGCTCGCTTCTTGGAAACTGAGTTTTTAGAAAATCAGATAAGTGGGAGTGCAATAGAACTGGAAGAAATTCCAGAACCGCAAACTATTACTGAAACCTTAGTAGAACAAGAAGGTTCAGGAGAACCGGACATCCCAGCGCCTATCCGCAGAAGTAGTAAACAGTCTCATCCACCTGAGAGATACTACGGTTTTCTCATAGACGGGGATCGAGAAGATTGCGTCATTGATAATGATGACCCTACTAGCTTCCAGCAAGCCATTCAGAGTGGCGACTCGGTAAAATGGCTGGATGCAATGCGGACCGAAATGGAATCCATGTACACTAACAAAGTATGGACTTTAGACATTGCTCCAGATGGGGTAAAACCCGTAGGATGCAAATGGATCTTCAGAAAGATAATTGGTGTAGATGGACAGGTTGAAACCTATAAGGCTAGACTTGTTGCAAAGGGTTTCCGTCAAAGACCTAGTTTGGACTATGACGAAACCTTTTCTCCAGTGGCAATGCTGAAATCCATTCGGGTCCTTCTTGCTATTGCTGCCTTCCACGATTATGAGATCTGGCAGATAGACGTAAAGACGGCTTTTCTAAATGGAAATTTGGAAGAGAGCGTCTATATGGATCAGCCAGAAGGATTCATTCAGAGTGGGAGCAGCGGTAAAGTATGCAAGCTGCTTAAGTCCATTTATGGACTAAAGCAGGCATCACGGAGTTAGAACATCTGTTTTGATGATACTGTCAAGGAATTTGACTTTATCAAAAATCCAGATGAACCATGCATATACAGTAAGATTGTAGGGAGAGCTGTAGTATTCCTCGTCTTATACGTGGATGACATTCTCCTAATACGAAATGATATTCCTATGTTACAGTCAGTCAAAAGTTTTTTATCATAGAAGTTCTCCATGAAAGACCTAGGTAATGCCACCTACATTCTGGGGATCCAGATCTATCGTGATAGATCAAAGAGGATGTTGGGACTTTCGCAGTCCAGGTATATAGACACCATATTGAAAAGATTCAGTATGGAAGATTCTAAGCGCGATAACCTACCGGCTTGTCACGGAATCACCCTCTCCAAAGATATGTCTCCCAAGACTGATTTGGAAAGGGATCGCATGTCGATTATACCCTACGCTTCAGCGGTAGGCTCTATAATGTATGCAATGTTATGTACCAGACCAGATGTAGCATACGCATTGAGCGTAGTAAGCCGGTATCAAGCGAACTCAGGGGAGAATCACTGGATAGCAGTAAAGAACATTCTCAAGTACCTGAGGAGGACTAAGGAGATGTTCTTGGTGTATGGAGGAAAAGACCTCCAGATGGAGGCCTTTGCTGACTCCGGCTTCCAGAGTGACAAAGATGACTCCAAATCCATGTCGGGTTATGTCTTTACCCTCAATGGAGGGGCGGTCTGTTGGAAGAGTTCCAAACAGGAGACCGTTGCTGACTCAACAATGGAAGCGGAGTACATAGCTGCTTGCGATACCGCAAAAGAAGCTGTCTGGATGAAGAAGTTCCTCACAGAACTTCAGGTGGTTCCTTCTAGTGTTGGTCCAATACCTCTGTATTGTGACAACAACGGCGCTATAGCTTTAGCGAAGGAACCCAGGTCCCATCAGAAGTCCAGACACATCTTAAGGCGGTATCACCTGATCAGGGAGATCGTAGATCGCCGGGAGATCGAGGTGAAGAGAGTAGAGACGGAGAATAACATTGCTGATCCATTCACAAAGGCCCTTCCTCAGACGCAGTTCGAAAGGCTATTCGAGATGATAGGTCTGCGATATGCCAGCTCATGGCCCTAGTGCAAGTAGGAGATTGTTAGTGTATATACCCTAGGGGCCATTATTGTATCATACTTGTATATATATTACTTAATGGAAGCTTGGATATTCACAGTTGTATATACAGTCTTGCTAAAAATGGTAGTATGCTACTTGGTTTGTATCTACTTTAATATGTTTCTTGTAACGTATCACTTATACATATTAGTAGAGCCCATAGGATCTTTGCTTGATTACCAGCGTTGTGATAGCAGTCACACTAGTGCGGGCTGGGTAGTCTGTAAGCAACATCCTATACAGGTCCGTGGTCATTGGATTATCGAGATAGGGCATCGATATTCCGGAGTAGACTAAGTGTGTACGCTTCTCATCCCAGTTGGGGAGATGGTCTGTCCCACAGCCATCAGTACGTCGTACTGGAGATAGTATACAGGTGCTCGTTAGGTTACGGGTACACCGGACAGGACTCGCAGGGGAACTGATTGGTTGGTATTATACCCATCGTCAGTTAACAGTTCCCAGGTGACATGAGTACAGCATAGTCCGCGGACTTGGCACTGCTACTTCGCCTCGAGTGTGTCCCACTGTTCTTAGATTGCTACCCTACCACGGCTCAAAGGAGTCGTGCAAACAGGTAGCAGTTGGGTGCAGTCCCGAGCACTTGGAGGCAGTAGTGGTTAGACAGGATTCGTCTCTCCCGGTATTGGGAGATGATTTCGCGCTGTGTCAGAGAGCCATTACGCAAAGTCCCTGGCCAGGGCAAGCGAGATTTACTGGTAGGTTCCAGTAGTTTCTCAGGGTGTAATGGGCTTCGCTCCGACACGACTTATACAGCTATTAGGGGACTGACGCTTGCCGCCCCCTAGGCTTGATATGCGATGGTCTTAGACGAACAGACCGGACTGTACGGAGATTGTCACATCGGGCTCAGTGGGAGTTCGGATGGGTTTCCTCATCGGCTTTCTTATCGACATCTACCTGGGGACCGTTACGTACAGCTAGTGCCGCTTGCGGTCTGTGGTTAAACCCATTGCCAGCGTAGTGTCGAGTCTTTAGAGTCCCACACAGAGAGTTTCCCTGCTCTAGGCGAAACAATATAGAGGTCGTATGGTTTTTACGACAAGGGTTCGGACGCGTACGTGTGTTTACACACGTACGACTTTTCGGACAGTTTTTTACTAGCCGGCTTTGGTTTAAGCCAGATTCTAGTATCGGGTTATTGGATTTATACAGTCTAAAGTTTTTCCGTGTTTTCACGGATTGTAGGGGAGTTCTCGTAATTTGTCGGGAAGCTTCTAGAAGGAAGAGACATGGAGGGTAAGGTGGCATTAGCATTTAATGAATTTGTGACTCGCTTTGATGAATCATTCAAGTGAGTTAATGAAGCATTTATTGCTTAATAACTAACTTGAAGATTCATTGTATCTATTTAATGAAGCATGGTGATAATGCATTTGATTTATTCATTTGATAAATCTTTATGCTTCATTATATATTAGAAGTGAGAAGGATTTTCATTCACTCTCATGCTTATCTTCTCTCTCCTCAAGCTCTCTCTCTTGAAACCCTAATCCTCCCCTCTCATGTGTTGAGATCAAGGATTAGCTAGACTAATACATCCATAACCTCACTCTATATCCCCTAGGTAGCTTAGATTAGCACTTTAAGAAACCTAGTTATCTCAAGTTAGAGATTAAGCTTGGCGTAGGAGCTTTCGGGTGGATCGTCTTTGACTCGAGGAGGCCGTTGAGGTGCCGATGTTCCAAGGAGTCTACGAGGAGTGGAGGACCGCGATGAAGACCCGAAGGACAAGTAACGTGAGGTATAACTTCGAATCCGAGTAGTTAAACCTCTAGTTTTTAGTTAGCAATGGTTTAGATAACGATTCATGCGCTCAAGTCCGTGTTACGAAGCTTTGATGGTCGTTTTTCATATATTCCGCCTCCCCGCAAGTTCGTGGGGTGCGTGACATGGACTTACAAGCAGTATCCCATTGTTGCCTTTACAACGCCATTTCCTGAACTGACATTCCAACTAGATACAAGCGGTGTGACTGGAATCGCATGAGTTCGGACGAACCGTTGCGACATAAAGCAGTGAGATGCTCCAGTATCGAAGAGTGCTAGTGCAGTAAGTGAGACTACTAAGATTGTACCTAAGGTATGTGGGATATGTTTTAGGTATAGGAAAAAATATATAGGTAGGTGTTAAAACTGAAAGAAAAGTTTAAGAAGAAAGGGTTACCAGTGATGACTTGGTCAGTGGCCTCTGCTTCTTCCATGGTCATCGTGAAAGCCTATCACCGTGGTACATTCTATTGGATATAGTGCCCTCAGAGTCAATTATTAGATCACAGGCATGTGATTGCAATGATTGAGGGAGGACCTATGCCGGTAGGACAGTCTTACTCAAGATGATAGTATGCTATCTGGTTTATCTTTATCATCGTGTACTGCTTTAGGTGACCTTACAGGTCACTATTGCGCGTTGATTGAGCCCTTAGGATTTTTGCTTGACGGCCAGCAGTATGATGGCGATCATATACGTGGGAGCTGGAGTGTATAAGCACATCCTTAAAAGGTCCCTAGTCATTGGAGTTTTCGAGATAGGGCATCGATACTCCAGAGTAGACTAGTGTATACAGTCGAGACCCCGACGAGGGGCGGTGGCCGGTTTCACAAGCTACTGGTATCAGTTGGTTCACTAAGATGTATACAGGTGCTCATTGGGTTATGAGTACACCGGACAGGACTCGCCGGGAACATGCTAGTTGGTATTATACCTAACGTCAGATAGCAGTTCCCTGGTGACATGTGTACAGGTTAGTTCATCAACCTGAGATCGTCATTTGTCTCGTGTGAGTTCCCACTGTACTTTGATTACTACCCTACCACGGCTCAAAGGAGTCATGCAAACAGGTTTTAGTTGGGTACATTCCCGAGCTACATGGAGGCAATGAGCGGATCGGCAGGGGTTTCGTCTCTCCCGGTATTGCGGGTGAGATCGCGCTGTGTCTAGGAGAGCCATTACACGAAGTCCTTGGCCAAGGCAGGAGATTTACTGGTAGGTATTCCAGTGGTATCTCAGGGTGTTCTGGGCTACACTCCGACACGACTTGTACCGCTTTTGGGGGTCTAACTTTTACCAACCCCCTCGGCCCGCCATGCGATGCTCATAGACGAACGGACCGGACTATATGGATATTGTCACTGACAGGCTCAGTAGGCTGTCAGGATGAGTTCGCTCATCGACCTCCCTTTTGGTCAATACATGATAGCCCGTTACGTACGGCTAATACCTCTGACGTGCTAGTGGTTAAATCCATAGCCAAAGTATTGATGAGTCTTTAGAGTCCCCCACAGACAGTTTCTCAAGTTTCGGACGAAACGTTGTAGAGGCCGTATGACATATGGCAGGGTCCGATCATATACGTGCAGTAGTGCACGGATTATGATCGGGCGGATCATACTAGTGGGCTTTGGTTTAAGCCGGATCCTAGTATTAGATTTGTTGGATTACTTTAGTCTCATCGCATTCCCATTCGGTCGGAATGCAGATGCAGATATGTATATACAGGTGAGGGGTATCCTTGTGATCCGTCACGAGTTTACTTTAGATGTTGCCGGATCTTTTTTTGTTGGACCAAACATTTGGATTAATGTTTGGATGGTGGAAATTATGAGCTAGAATTCATCATGTGATGCATTAAATGTGACATGGACATATATAGTGACTCATGGTCTCTTTTTTGTGTAAAATGTCACATTACTGTTTGATTTGTGTGTTGAATTGATAAGAGGAGAGAGAGGGGCAGCCATGATATGTTTGTTAGCTCTCATATTATTGTTCTAACTCACTCTCATTTTATCATTCCATCACAAAAGAAAAGAAAGAGAAAAACTTCTTCTTCTTCCTCTTTCTTCTCTAGCTCATAATCTCCATCAATGGCAACACCTTCAACCTCCATCCATCTCATGGATGCAAGAGAAAAAGTGATCACAAATATTCTCTACATCACCTTGGACACGTCGGCTAGCACACTTTGTGCCCGAGTTGCTTCGGATGAAGCGGGAGCCCGTAAAAGGAATCGATGATGTGGTGCCCTTTCCGACGAGGAGATCGAGACTGGAGATGCCGCGAGGAGCTTGGGATGGTGGCCAAAGACCGAAGGACACGGATCGATCGGTATAGCCTTTCTATCCCTTCTCTAGTTTGCTAGTAGTATGTTAATGGTTCGATTCGGGATTTATAGTATACGATAGCGCCGGTTTCTAGTTTTGAAAAAGTTTTGTTTCCGCATTTTGGCCTCGAAAAGACGGCTGGGCGCTACCGTCTACTTACATGGTATCAGAGCCAGGCCATTAACCTTTACTAGCTTGCTCTAACGTGGTTAGAACTTCGATCGAACGAAATTTTCCAAAAACCGCATTTCCAATTGTTCAGTTTCTGTCGAATTTGTTTTGTGCTCTAAAAATTTTTTGGGCATGTCAGAAAATCAGGCAGGGTTTTTTATGAGTGCTGCAAAAAATTGGTAGAGTGAACTCACTGTAGTGTCGCGGAACCGCGGCCGTACCCATGTTTTGGCCGCGGTTCCGCCGCACTACTGTAGCATTAAGGCACCAAATTTTCTGCAGTGCTCTCTGACTTGGAATTGTGGTTTCTGGTATTTTTATTTTGGGCCCAGATTTGTTTAAGTACTGGGAATTGTGCTTGGGGCCCACTTCGGGAAATTTTGTCGATCGAAAATTTTAAACATGTTAGTTCACAGTATTTACATTATATCTGTGACCGTGAATGTCATTTGATCGGTAAATCCTGTCTAATTGCTATAACCCCTTCAGACGGATTTACGAACGTGACATTCACGGTGATGTTCTGTGTTGTGCTGTGATGTTGCGGATTTTTCGTGGTGGATAGCCTGGTGCAATGGTAGTACAGTTTGGTATTATTTGTACATTTGATATTGCGGGGCGAGCGTCCGACATGTGGACTGCCGTCACTGCCTGTTTGTATATTATTCTTTTGGGGCACGACCGGGCTGAGGTCAATATACCCGCTGTATATATTTTACTTTCTGTACTAGGATTACCCCGCGGTGGGGTGCACGGATAGCCGGGTTCTAGAGGGCAACGGGCCCGCATCTCATGGCTTTGAGACGGAGGGGGCTTCACTCTAGAATTGGCGGGCTATTCGCCGCACTCGTAAGGGGTATAGGCTGACCCAAGGAGGGGTGCACAAGTTACCGGATTCCGTGAAGTGCTGGGTGGTCCATTCACTTTGTTGAAGGGGTTGTCTCGCTTCAGGTTTTGGCGGGTAACTTGCCGCGCCCGTAGGGGTCTAGGATTTCATTGCACAGGCTATCCACACGACCAGGGGAACGTCGGGTTTCAGTAGCGGCTCTATGAAACCCGGGGATCCCAGACTATCTGTATTGTTCTATGATGCTTATTACATTTCTGTGATGTTGCATTTTATCACGTCTTGAGCGATTATTATATATTGATATATATACTAGTAGATGTTGTATATGTTTTACACCCGCGCTAGTCCAGTCCCCGCTCTGTCGTTAGTTAAGTAACCTAATGGGTGATGACGGGACCCAGTGGCGAATGCGGATGGCATATACGTATATCGTATTTTCGTTCTTTATTGGTGTGATCAATTGATGAGACTGCATTGATTCGGATCAATGCAAGCTAAACAAACCTATTCTGATGTTGTTGGAACATTTTTCAAAAAGCCGTTATTGCATGAACGTTTTCTTTTGTTTTGCACAGTGGTATTCGATTTTGAATATCCAGCACCTCAGTCGACGAGGCAAGGGCCGAGATCCCTTCACCGGGAGTGACCCCTTGGACAGAAGTTTTCGTCAGGGTAATAACTTCACTATAGCCGATTGCCTTTTTGCTTTGCAGCATGGTATTCAGTTGGAATATCCTGCACCTCATTCTACGGGGAAAGAGCCGAGATCCCTTCACCAGGAGTGACCTCTTTAGCAAAGATTTTCGTCACTATATTTTTTATAAAATGCTATCCGGTTCTTTCAACGATATCAAGTTCATTACGTTAAAGGATTTTCGCCAAAAACCATTCATAGCCCTCCGTCATTTCCTACAAGTGGTACTTAGTATTCGTGCTGCGTTTGTTGACTCCGTCAAGGCGTAGTGTACGGTAGCTAGGTGGTGCTTGTTTGTAGCATGGATATGCGATTGGTTAGGACAGTCGTGCGGCCTTATTGACTACGTCAAGGGAACGTACGGGTGGGTTTAATGCAATCAAGATAATGACGGGTTGAACTTGACTAGGACTCTTTGATTTGTTGACTCCGTCAAGGTCACTTGGGTCCTACGAGTAAAAACACACATCGGGAGTTTCTAAAGAAACCGAAACTTTCCAGGCATGCGCATACCTTCTGGAGTGTGGTGGCTTGAGTGGATTCCATCAAGTTATCATGCGATGATAGTTGGATCCCAATTCCCACTGATGAGTTGGTTTACTCCTCGGGTGATCCCGACTAATTCTTCTTTCAGGTTTGGAGGAGAATTTGAGGTTACAGTGGGAGGTTTCCTGATTAGATAAAGTGATAACCATTCTGATCTTGGTTAGAGTGCACGCAGAGTGTTTCTTTTCTCTCTCTCTTTGGCAGCGACCATGACCCGACCCTTGACTATGACTCAGTGACCAAGTTAACCGAACTTTCTTATAACACTGGATTTTGGATTTTCAGAGTTTCATACCTCATTGCCACTCCTACTTTTACCCTTTTCTCCAGAACACCCCGTATTACTACGAACATCCACTTCCATTGGTTAAAACCATCGTATGGTTATATACGAACTCGAAGGAACTTGTTCCAGATTCGAGGATGGTTTCCAGTTCTAGTGAAAATGAATAGGATTATTCAGTTGTCTTTTCCTTTCACATTCTCTCAGGTTGCGAGTACTCCTTGGATTAGGACAGTACACCTGTTACTCTTATTCGATAGTCTTCTTCCAAACCATAGGCAGGTGCCGAACGTTAGGGAATGAAGAAAACCAATTAGCCTAACGATGGTGTACAGAAGGTAATAAGTTAAGACATATAAAGGGATTAGAAAGAGGGCAAAGTAAATTGTGACTGCTATTCACGATCAAACCAAGTATTTCATCGCCACTCCTACTTCACCTTTGTATTTCTCCGGAACACCTCGTATCACTACGAAGATCCACAGATTATTGGATACTCCATCGTATGGTTATATACGAACTCGAAGGAACTTATTCCAGTTCGGGGATGGATTCTGGTTCAGGAGAAATAGAAATAAGGTTTATTCAGTTGTCTTTTATCTTTACCTTCTCTCGCATTGCGAGTGATCCTAGGACTAGGACAGTACACCTATTACGCTTATTGGATAGTCTTCTTCCAAACCATAGGCTGGTGCTGAACGGTAGGGAAGGAAGAAAACCATTTAGCCTAATGATGGTGTGCAGAAGGTAGCGACTAAAGACAAATAAAGGGATTTGAGAGATGGAAAAGAGATATACGGTTACAGTTGTGAATCTGATAATGGAAGAGGCATTACTATGAATACCCGGATATCCCTCCGAAACATTTACATGTTTCAGTTTCACTGTGTATTGTTAAAAGAAAACTGATTTTCCAATTAGTCCTTACTCAAGGGTATGTATTTACCAGTTATGATTCTCACCTCTGTATGGTTTTACAGATAATGAGTGGGAGTAAGTTATTGGGAATTGGGTGATCACCCTCATTATATCGAGATTCGTTGTAATTGGTGATATTTGAGGAAATCGCCTGGGTTGTTTGCCGGACAGCAAATATTTGGTTTTGAATATCCGTTGTTATGCACCAATTTCAAATTGATATATCTGTACGTTTATTTTTATAAAGTGAGATATAATTTTTTGAAATTATGTCCGTGACATTTACCTATATCAGTGGATGGTTAGGTAAGGAGCATTAAACAGCGGTGTAATTCTTCAGAACCATAGTACAGTTTTCAACCTACGATGCACAGGGTTTGAGTTATTCAACTCAGCGGACTTATACAAAGTATTGTATGTTGTCCAGTGTCCATTAGGACGAGGGGTTGGTCCTCATACTATACTCTGTTTACTTGTAACTTCTTTAGTTTTAGACAGGTGTTTCGTAGAAACACAAGGTCATAGTTTTGAGAAGTTTTAAGTATAAGAGTAAAGTAGAGAACCAGGTGTTGCAAGTATTGGGATTCTTCAAGGTGATCGAAGATGTAGATACTTGTGTATGGTATTCAATTGATAGAAATGGTTTTTAAGAAACTTGTTTCTCTTTCAGGTTACTCATATTTGAATACAGTCCTAAGTTGAGTAATGTCGATCGACCTCTCTCCATTTAGTTGACATGCACTAGAGACAGCTGCATGATTTGAATCTGGTTCCAATTAAATCAGTGCCTTTATTTCTATATTGTATATAGAATAGTTCATATCTTAACATTGTTAAGGTACGGGGAGTTTTCCGGCTTATTCTTAAAACCAGACTCTGGATAACTCAAGGCACATTTCTGTAATGGCTGTTTGTGGGTTGACCCGGGCTATGACGAGGTTTAACTTTCTACCATCTGGAAGATCAATGGTAATATTGTTCTTGACTCGCCACAGTTTTAGTAAAATGGACTTTTTCATAAAACAATAGTGGGAGTATGGTAGAACTGGAAGTGATTCCAGAACCGCAAACGATTACTGAAAATTTAATAGGACGTAAAAATTCAATCTGGATTGACATTCCATTGGCCACTCCGCGGATAACGTGGGTAACCTCAGGCACTTGAGAGGTACTCCGGTAGCCTCAAAGACAGTGACAGGGAGGTTCTTGTTTACCCAGACTTGCCATTACTGTTGTTCCAGACTGTGAGACCCGGCAGGAGGATGAGTATAGCGTCGTTCTAAACTAGGTTTAGAAGTGTACGTTTATATGACTCTGCCAGAGGGTTGTCGTAGTCAGTGGGAGCAGTGGAAGCTAAGTGGGGACTTGACACTACTGTTGTTCCAGGCTATAAGACCCGGCAGAAGGATGAGTATAGCGTCGTTCTGAACTGGCTTTAGAAATACACGTGTATATGACTCTGCCAGAGGGTTATATTAGTCAGTGGGAACAGCGGAAGAATAGTGGACAAGTGGCTTATGTCTATTTATAGACTAAAGCAGAAATAGTGGAGATAAATCATCTATTTCTGATGTGACAGTCATAGGTTTGACTTCATCAGAATAGGGGATGGATCTGGTGAGAAGGTAGTAGGGTGTGGTGTCCTAGTATTTGGATGAAATACACATAGTAGGAAGTGAAATTCCTATACTACGATCGGCTATACTTTGGTTGTCACACAGTGGTTTCTCCACAAAGGACATGGATTTCATATCAGACATTCTGGTTACTGGATCTATGGTTTTAGATCTAGATTTGGGCAGTTTCCCAATCAGGGTACTTAAACAGCATTCTAAAGGTGCTTTAGAATGGACGACTCCTGGCATGGTGGTGTACCTGCAGGTGATCGAGTCACCCTCTCTAAAAGTGTCTTACAGACTAAAGGGGAGAAGGATGTGCATGATTGGCAGATCACTTGCTTAGGCAATTGAGTTGATCATGAGATATCAAGTACCACACCAGATGTTGTTTTTGCACTAGATGCAATAAGTTGATATTGATCCAATACTGGAGAAACATTTGGAAGCAGTTTTAGAACATAAGTGGATGTTCTAGGGATATGATAATGGCATCCTCCTTCGGGAGACATTTATCATTCCAGGCTTCCAAGGTGACCTGGATGACAGAGTGACTGTCAGAGTTATAGTTTTCCCTCTGACGAGGGGCAGTATTTTGGACAGGTGGTCCAAGCGGATACTGAGGGAGGTGTGGCGCAGGATACTGATTAAGTTCAGTTGACGATATAGTCTAAGAAGTTTGGATTTAGAGTTCATTTATGAACTAGGTCCCATCAGATATCCAGACATATTCTAAGACAGGTATTGCTCATTTCGGGAGATGGCTTTATCCGCGAACTTGAGAAAAAGAGAGACATAGAAAGAAACATTAGGGTGGATCCACTCACTGAGGCTATTCCTCGAATGCAATAGTTTCGCAAACGGGCTTTGTGAGACTGATTAGTAGAGGATTTGGGTGTTCGGTATCACACGGGCTATGAGTATGCGACATCGCAATAATTAGCCTTGAGTGCAAGTGGGAAATTGTTGGATATAGTGCACTCAGAGTCAATTATTGGATCACAGGCACGTGATTGCAATGATTGAGGGAGGACCTATGCCGGTAGGACAGTCTTACTTAAGATGATAGTATGCTATCTGATTTATCTTTATCATCATGTACTGCTTTAGGTGACCTAACAGGTCACTATTGCGCGTTGATAGAGCCCTTAGGATTCTTGCTTGACGGCCAGCAGTATGATGGCGATCATATACGTGGGAGCTGGGGTCTATAAGCACATCCTTAAAAGGTCCCTAGTCGTGGGAGTTTTCGAGACAGGACATCGATACTCCAGAGTAGACTAGTGTATACAGTCGAGACCCCGACGAGGGGCGGTGGCCGGTCTCACAAGCCACTGGTGTCAGTTGGTTCACCTAAGATGTATACAGGTGCTCATTGGGTTATGAGTACACCGGACAGGACTCGCCGAGAACATACTAGTTGGTATTATACCTGACGTCAGATAGCAGTTCCCTGGTGATATGTGTACAGGTTAGTTCATCAACCTGAGATCGTCATTTGTCTCGTATGAGTTCCCACTGTACTTTGATTACTACCCTACCACGGCTCAAAGGAGTCGTGCAAACAGGTTTTAGTTGGGTACATTCCCGAGCTACATGGAGGCAGTGAGCGGATCGGCAAGGGATTCGTCTCTCCCGGTATTGGGGGTGAGATCGCGCTGTGTCTAGGAGAGCCATTACACGAAGTCCTTGGCCAAGGCAGGAGATCTACTGGTAGGTATTCCAGTGGTATCTCAGGGTGTTCTGGGTTACACTCCGACACGACTTGTACCGCTTTTGGGGGTCTAACTTTTACCAAACCCCTAGGCTCGTCATACGATGCTCATAGACGAACGGACTGGACTGTACGGATATTGTCACTGACAGGCTCAGTAGGGTGTCTGGATGAGTTCGCTCATCGACCTCCCTTTTGGTCAATACATGGTAGCCCGTTACGTACGGCTAATACCTCTGACGTGCTAGTGGTTAAATCCACAGCCAAAGTATTGACGAGTCTTTAGAGTCCCCTACAGACAGTTTCTCAAGTTTTGGACGAAACGTTGTAGAGGCCGTATGACATATGGCAGGGTCCGATCATATACGTGCAGTTGTGCACGGATTATGATCGGGCGGATCATACTAGTGGGCTTTGGTTTTAGCCGGATCCTGGTATTAGATTTGTTGGATTAGTTTAGTCTCATCGCATTCGCATTCGGTTGGAATACGGATGCAGGTATATATATACAGGTGAGGGGTATCCTTGTGATCCGTCACGAGTTTACTTTAGATGTTGCCGGATCTTTTTTTGTTGGACCAAACATTTGGATTAATGTTTGAATGGTGGAAATTATGAGCTAGAATTCATCTTGTGATGCATTAAATGTGACATGGACATATATAGTGACTCATGATCTTTTTTTTGTGTAAAATGTCACATTAGTGTTTGATTTGTGTGTTGAATTGATAAGAGGAGAGAGGGGCAGCCATGATATGGTTGTTAGCTCTCATATTATTGTTCTAACTCACTCTCATTTTATCATTCCATCACAAAAGAAAAGAAAGAAAAAAACTTCTTCTTCTTCCTCTTTCTTCTCTAGCCCATAATCTCCATCAATGGCAACACCTTCAACCTCCATCCATCTCATGGATGCAAGAGACAAAGTGATCACAAACATTCTCTACATCACCTTGGACACGTCGGCTAGCACACTTCGTGTCCGAGTTGCTTTGGATGAAGCGGGAGCCCGAGAATGGAATCGATGATGTGGTGCCCTTTCCGACGAGGAGATCGAGACTGGAGATGCCGCGAGGAGCTTGGGATGGTGGCCAAAGACCGAAGGACATGGATCGATCGGTATAGCTTTTCTATCCCTTCTCTAGTTTGCTAGTAGTAGGTTAATGGTTCGATCGGGGGTTTATAGTATACGATAGCGCCGGTTTCTAGTTTGGAAAAAGTTTTGTTTCCGCATTTTGGCCTTGGAAAGACGGCCGGGGCACTACCGTCGACTTACATATTCCTCCTGGCCTGAGGAGCATTCCTCGGAACGTTCCGTTAAGCTTGATGGAACTGACGAGGAGGAGGTGCAGTCGGTGGTCCTCTATGTGGTGAAGCAGGTAGTGCAAGTCTCGGAGCAGGTGCTTGGATGGCTGGGCGTTGCGGGTAAGTGATTGCTGTCCTGGGTGCAGCATATGAGTTGTGTCTTATGGGACAAGACCCAATATCATGAGTAGCTGAGCCGCAGACTAAGCAAAGACGGTTGGCTCGCCGGCAGTCTTTCATCATATGTCCAGCTCTCTTGCAGTAGGTACAAAAGGCTGTGCTGGGCCTGTTGTTCGGTACTCCCGGTCTCCTTGGCACAAATGGTGACCTTGATGAGGCTCCTCCTGCCATCTGGTTGGCAGGACGCTTAACTCCTGCAAATTGAGGTCTGCCCCTCATCTTTACCACTGCCTCATAATGCCAGGCAGCTTTCAGAGCCGATTCATGAGTCGGAAAATCTCCTGTGGCTAGTGCAGCCTAGATCTTCAAATCCAAACCTTATTGAAATCAACGGGCTCTGATCTCATCTGTTGGTATCAAGTGTGCCGCAAATCTGTTAAAGTATTGTGTTACCTGTGTAGTATGTGATATATTGAAAAATCGAATTTTTGAGACATATCTTACCGACTGAGCATGGTGAACTCAGCGTCATATTCATCTACTGACTTGGTCCACATTGAACCTTGTTGCAGATGGATGAACTGTTGTTCCATGTCGAACCTGGCATTCTCAGGGAAGTACTTTGCGTCGAACATGTCTCAAAAAGTATTCCATTCGATGGGTTGATCAAGATGGCTTTCTTCCGCCTTCCACCAAACCCGTGCATTGTCCGTGAGCTGCAGTTTCGCAACACGGACCCAAGCTATCTCTGTCACTTGTGCCGCTGGCAGATCATCTTCGATGCTTTGAGACCATTCTTCCGCTTCCAGAGGGCTCTCCTTTCCTGCAAACTGTTTAGGGTGCAAAGCCCTGAATTTCTTCACCCCAGGTGATTCTGCCTCGGGACGGTTCATTAAAAGAGCAGTCTGTTGCTGTTGTCCTTCTAGAAGGCTACAGATCGCCTCAAGCAAAACCGTCTGTTCGTTGATCAGAGCAGGGACGGCAGGTGTGAGTGGTAGTGGTAGAGGTGTGTTGTTGACATTGGTGCTGGTGTTGTTCGGGGAATCCATAACCTTGAATAAAAAATTTAGGTTTGGACAGATTCAAAGTATATGAAATTGTAAGATTCAAGGAACATGAATTGTAAAGAATATTTTTAGTTGCTGGTTCTTGTGTTATATTGCTTAGGTTGTTCAAGCAAAACAGGACTGCATGCTAGGGTTCCATACAGCTCTGACCTGCATGGCCACCAACAAAATCTGTCACGCCCCGCTTCCCAGTATACGAGCAGAGGACGCGACGAAGCCGCTAGTATTTACTCAGAAGTAAATACGCTAAGCGTAACTAAGCAATATAAAAGAAATATACACAAAATACAAATGTAATGAACAACAACTTTATTTATTTACATTCTTTTACAGTACATGGAAAAGTAAATACATGGAATGAAAAGCAATGCCTAAACAGTGGCATAACAGAAATGAAAAGAACTGAAAGTAAATGTGTACAAGGAATCTAAAGCTCTGGGTCGTAAGCTAGCTGGTCCAAATCCTCGCTGGTGGGCTCGATCTCCTGAAGATCCGAATCACCTGACAACATTCCAAAGAAGAAAGAGAAGGAATGTCGTCAGCGAACAAAGCGCTCGGTAAGTCCCAAAGATGAGGGAGAAATAGAATAGACAGAGAGAGTGCAACATTTAAAGTGGTATTATATTGTTATAATGTTGTATTTAGTATTAACGCTGTTGTTTGTAGCTTGGTACAGAAGAGGTCAGTGTATACGAGAGGATTCTCAGTAGACCAGAGACTAAGGTGGACAGAAAGTACAAGGAACCGTTTATACCACGGTACAACAGCAATAGAATACAGGTTAGGTGTCTTAATTCTTGCAGTCTCGTGCCACTTCTAACACCTTCTGTACCAATCTACCCCTTATAAACCCCGCGATGTCTTAATTGTATTATTTGTATTGTATTGTCTTGTAATTGAATTGTATAGATGGATGACTTGCCGAAACCATGATATCAGTAAATGGATGTAACTGGAGAATCATGTAGATGGATGCATATCCATAGTTCGGTTCAGTCAAGTTATATAGATTGATTGATTGAACAGATTGAATACATGGATTCATATTGAATTATAGTTTGTACTTGAATCATATTCAAGTCAAATTATTTATAATGAGACTCAATCTGAGTCAGACAATTAGAAAAGAAATTGAAATTCTGAATTAAGTTTTGATGTTATCGGTAACCGCTGCACATGGGCGGCAGGATTTGTGTCTTTTTCAAAGACGATCACCGTGTTGATAATACCGTTTGTTAAGTTGTCTACCTTAAATAGGCAAGCACCCATATCTCCGGCTTCCTGAGGCTCAAGAGACTGGTCTCGCTTAAACCTATATTTACTAGGGTCCTTATTGTAATTTATAGATTTGAGGGGGTTCTATGTAAAAATAATTTGTATAATTTTCAAAATACACCTCAAGTATTTTATTATCGTCTTTAAAGTTTTCATTGATTTATATTTTATCATTGTTGCATTTATAGTGAATAAACCTATTTTTCATAATGTATGGTATTTAATTGTAAAGTATTGAACTTGTATAGAATTACATGGTATTTTCATGTAAAGTGATTCTTTTTTATTTAGAAAAGTTGGAATATTTATACTATATCAAAAATAGATATTTTGATGATACATATATATATTTATAAAATAAAATAATTTAATTTATTATTTTTTCTAGAAATCTCATTTTCTTAAGATATTTGTATTTTTAAATCTTTCGAGACCGTATGCTCCTTGCGGAGGTCTGCATCTCGCACTACTAAGCCCGAGGATGTGCGATAATCCGCACCATCCCAAACGGGTTCCCCAAATGGGTTGTAGCGGCGATTTACAAAGATTTGTTTAAAATACATAATCTTATAGAAAAATATTTTTATAAGTTTGAGATAGTTTTGTATAAAATCGTATTTTTCCAAATGTCATGTTCCCAAATGTCATCGTGCAATGTACATATGAGTGTTGTGAGGAGGTAAGTCATTACCTCGTAAACTATCTAAAGGTATAGCAAGGGTAATGATGTTTTTATGTCGAAGCTAAACTATATGGTATTTTTATGAAAAATACGATAAAAACTACAATATACATTCTTTTGAAATAGAACTTGTTCAATATGTTTTGTTAATGATTAATAGTCATGTTGTGAGAGTTTGGTATTGTTGTTTTTCAGAAAAAATGGAACTTTTAAAGAAAACCGAATCGGAAGTCGGATTAACTCCGCTTCCGTCGGGTTTTAGAAAACGAGTTTTCAGAATAGAAAAGAGAAAAGGGGGGAGGGGCTTACTGGATTTTAGATTAGAGAAGAGGAAGAGGGAGTGGTAGGAGGTGCCGGTGCGTCGTTTCGTAGCCGGGTGCTGTAAGTCTACGGTAGCGCCCCGGCCGTCTTTCACACGCCAAATGCGGAACAAAAACTTTTATAACTGGCGCTATCGCATACTATAACCCGGATCTTGCCATTAACGCTAAACTAACAAACTACAAAGTGGGTAGAAATGCTATACCGAACGATCCGAGTCCTTCGGTCTTTAGCCATCCTCCCACGCTACTTTGCGGCATCTGCGATCTCGCTCGATCTCCGGTCTCCTCGTCTAGGTGGCACCACGTCAACGGATCTTTATACGGGCTCCCGCCTCTGAACCGAGGCAACTCGGACATGAAGTTTGCTAGCCGACATGTCCAAGATTGATGTAGAGAATGAGTAGAATACTTTGTCTCGTTTCATCCAAAACCATGGACGAACGGTTAATGAAGTTGCCTTTTTAAAACTTTGATGAAATGAACTAGGAAATTTATCAAATGAATCACATATCATTTCAACAACCATAATCTTTTTACAAAAGGGGCTCTCACTAGGAGAGGAGGGGTCGGCCACTATATGAGAGGAGGGGGTGGGTGTAGGAGCCAAGGAAGGGTGACCATTGGCAATAATGAAGTGAATGGGTCATATTAACACCTTGCAAACATTAATTGAACTAAGCCACCTCACTTAAACACCTCATCAAAACAATTAATGCAAATGGTGACACATAAACCTAGTCATCATCCTAGAAACTTCCACTCATGACTCACCCTCATGACTCACAAGAAAAAGATAAATCCGCATTAAACCGAATGTTTAAGACGGGTGATAGAAAACTGGCAACTTCCAAAAGCGATCCCGAAACGAGTTTCAGGATAACCCCATAACAGTATAAACATACCCGCATTTGTATTACGATCGAATACAAATGCAATTGAGACAAAGATATTATATCTACACAGTATAATGCATGGATCCGGCTTAAACCAAAGCCCACCAGTATTATCTGCCCGAAATATGACGCGTGCGTAAACGCACGTGCATTTTCCGAACCCTGCCATAAAACCATACGGCCTCTACAACATTTCTCCTGAACTTGGGAAACTATCTGTGGAGGACCTTAATGACTCGTCAGTACCCTGGCAGTGAGTTTAACCACAAGCACGTCATCGACACTAGCAGTGCGTAACGGCTGCCCCTGTACTGACCTTAAGGGAAGCCGATGAGCGAACTCATCCTGGAACCCTACTAAGCCTAACAGTGACAATATACATACAGTCCGGTCCGTTCGTCTATGAGTATCGCATATCGATCCTAGGGGGCTGGTAACGTCAGACCCCCAATAGCGGTATAAGTCGTGTCGGAGTGTAGCCCAGAACACCCTTAGATACTACTGGAGTACCTACCAGTAAATCTCCTGCCTCGGCCGAGGGCTTTGTGTAATGGCTCTCCTAGACACAGCGCGATCTCACGCCCAATACCGAGAGAGATGAATCCCCTGCCGATCCGCTCACTTGCCTCCATGTGGCTCGGGACTGTACCCAAAAAATACCTGTTTGCACGACTCCTTTGAGCCATGGTAGGGTAGAAATCAAAGCACAGTGGGAACTTACACGAGACAAATGACGACCTCAGGTCGATGAACTAACCTGTACACATGTCACCAGGGAACTGCTATCTGACGCTAGGTATAAATACCAACTAGCAGGTTCCCGGCGAGTCCTGTCCGGTGTACTCATAACCCAATGAGCACCTGTATACATCTTAGGTGATCCAACTGACACCAGTGGCTTGTGAGACCGGCCACCGCCCCTCATCGGGGTCTCGACTGTATACACTAGTCTACTCCAGAGTATCGATGCCCTGTCTCGAAACTCCCACAACTAGGAACCACTATTAAGGATGTGCTTATAGACTACCCAACTCTCACGTATATGATCGCCATCATACTGTTGGTAGTCAAGCAAGATCCTAAGGGCTCTATCAACGTGTAATAGTGATCAGTCACCTGAACCTGTACACGTATGATAAAGGCAAACCAGATAGCATACTATCATCTCGAGTAAGACTGTGCTACCGGTATAGGTCCTCCTCAATCATTGCAATCACGTACCTGCGATCCAATAATTGACTTTGAGGGCACTATATCCAACAATCTCCCACTTGCACTTAAGGCTAATTATTGCGATGTCGCATACTCACAGCCCATGTGATACCGAACATTCAACTCCTCTACTAATCAGTTTCACAAAGCCCGTTTGTAAAACTATTGTGTTCGAGAAATAGCCTCAGTGAGTGGATCTGTCCTGATGTTTCTTTCTATGTCTCTCTTAATCTGAAGTTCACGGAGAAAACCATCTCCCGAATTGAGTAATACCTGTCTTAGAATATGTCTGGATATCTGATGGGACATAGTTCATAAATGAACTCCAAATCCAAACTTCTTAGACTGTATCGGCAACTGAACCTAATCAGTATCCTGCACCATGCCTCCCACAGTATCCTCTTGGACCACCTGTCCATAATACTGTCCTTCATCAGAGGGAAAACTATAACTCTGACAATCACTTTGTCATCCATGTCACCTTTGAAGCCTGGAATGATAACCGTCTCCAAAGGAGGCTGCCGTCATCAAATCTGTAGAACATGCACTTATGTTCTAAAACTGCTTCCGTATGTTTCTCTAGGATTGGATTAATATAAACTTATCGTATCTAGTGCAAAAACAACATCTGGTGTGGTACTTGATATCTCACGATTGACTCAATTGCCTAAGCAAGTGATCTGCCAATCATGCACATCCCTCTCCCCTTTAGTCTGTAAGACACCTTTAGAGTGGGTGACTCCATCATCTGCAGGTACACTACCATACCAGGAGTCATCTATTCTAAAACACTATTATAATACTGTCAAAGTACCCATATTGGGAAACTACAATCTAGAACTAAAACCATAGATCTAGTAACAAGAATGTCAGATATTATATCCATATCCTTTGTAGAGAAACAACTGTGTGACGACCACAGTATAACTGATCGTAGTATAGGAATTTTACTTCCTCCTCTGTGTATGTCATCCAAATACCAGGACATCACACCCTACTACCTTCTCAACAGATCCATCCCCTATTCTGATGAAGTCAAAATCATGACTGTCACATCAAAAATAGATGATCTATCTCCGCTATATCTGCTCTAGTCTATAAATAGACATAACCTACTTGCCCACTATGCTTCCGCTGCTCCCACTGACCACAACAACCCTCTGGCAGAATAATATATGCGTGCACTTCTAAAGCTAGTTTAGAATGACGCTATACTTAACCTCCTGCCGGATCTCATAACCTGGAACAACAGTAGTGTCAAGTCTGGGTAAACAAGAACCTCCATGTCACCGTTCTTGAGGCTACCGGAGTACCTCTCGGGTGTCTGAGGTAACCCACCATATCTGCGGAGTGGCTATTAGAATGTCAAACCTGATTAAATCTTTAGGTCCTATTAAATTTTCCGTAATCGTTTGCGGTTCTGGAATCTCTTCCAGTTCTACCATACTCCCACTACTGTTTTTTTGAAAAAATCCATTTTACTAAAACTGTGGCGAGTCAAGAACAATATCACTATAGATCTTCCAGATGGTAGAAAGTCAACCCTCAACATAGCCCAGGTCAACCCACAAACTGCCATTACAGAAACGTGCCTTGAGTTATCCAGAATCTGGTTTTAAGCATAAGCCGGACAACTCCTCGTACCTTAACATCGTTAAGATATGAACCATTCTATATCCAATATAGAAACTTTGGCACTTATTTAATTGGAACCAGATTCTAATCATGCAACTGTCTGCAGTGCATATCAACTTAATGGAAAGAGGTTAATCAGCATTACTCAACTTAGGAATACATCCAGTTATGAGTAACCTGAAAGAGAAACAAGTTTCTCAAAACCATTACTTGAATACCAATCACAGGTATCTACATCTTCGATCTCTTTGAAGAATCCTGATACTTGCGACACCTGGTTCTCTACTTTATTCTTATACCCACAACTTCTCAAAACTTAGACCTTGTATTTCTACGAAACACTTGTCTAAAAACTAGAGAAGTCACAAGTAAACAGAACATAGTACGAGGACCAACCCCTTTGTCCTGATGGACACTGGACAACATACAATACTCTGTATAAGTCCGTAGAGTCGAATAACTCAAAACCTGTGCGTCGTAGGTTGAGAACTGTACCCAGGCGATTTCCTCAAATATCACCAATTACAACGAATTTCGATATAATGAAGATGATCACCTAATTCCCAATAACTTACTCCCACTCATCATCTGTAAAACCATACAGATGTGAGAATCATACCTGGTAAATACATACCCTGGAGTAAGTATCTAATCGGGAAATCAGTTTTCCTTTAACAATGCATGGAAATATGAAAATGTTTCGTAGGGGTATTCTAGTATTCCTAGTATTGCCTCTTCCATAATCCTATTCATGACTTTAACCGTATATCTCTTTGTCATCTCTCCAAATCCCTTTATTTATCTTTATTCATTACCTTCTGTACACCCCTTTAGGCTAAGTTGTTTTCTTCCTTCCCTACCGTTCGGCACCAGCCTATGGTTTGGAAAAAGACTATCCAGTAAGCATAATAGGTGTACTCTCCTAAAACAAGGAGTACTCGCAACTTGAGAGAAGGTGATGATAAAAGACAACTGAATAATACCTTATTCTATTTCTCCCGAACTGGGAAAAAAAGCAAAGGTGAAGTAGGAGTGGCGATGAAGTACGCGGTTTGGTCGTGAATGATAGCAGTCGCAATTTACTTTGCCCTCATTCTAATCCCTTTATTTTGTCTTTAGTTATTACTTTCTGTACACCCTACTTAGGCTAATTGGTTTTCTTCATTCCCTACCTTTCGGCAGCTGCCTATGGTTTGGAAGAAGACTATCCAATAAGCGTAATAGGTGTACTCTCCTAAACTAAGGAGCCCTTGCAACCTGAGAGAAGGTGATAATAAAAGACAACCGAATAAACCAATTCAATTTCTCCTGAACCTGGATCCATCCTCGAAAAAGTCCCTTCGAGTTCGTATATAACCATACGATGGATCTATCCAATAGAAGTGGATGTCTGTAGTAATACGGGGTGTTCTGAGAAATGCAAAGGGTAAAAGAAGGAGCGGCAATGACTTATGCAACTTAGACAATCCAAAAGCCAGTATTTTAAGAAGGTTCGGTCAACTTGGTCACTGAGTCATAGTCTAGGGTCGGTCAAAGGTCGCTGCCAAAGAGAGAGAGAAAAGAAACACTCTGCGTGCACTCTAACCTAGATCAGAATGGTTATCACTTTATCTAATCAGGAAACCTCCGACTGTACTGTCAAATTCTCCTCCAAACCTGAAAGAAGAATCAATCGGGATCACCCGAAGAGTAAACCAACTCATCAGTGGGAATCGGGATCCAACTCTCATCGCATGATAACGTGACGGAATCCACTCACGTTATCACACTCCAGAAGGTATGCGCATGCCTGACAAGTTTCAGTTTCTTTAGAAACTCCCGATATGATTTTTGCCCCATGCTCTTATGATCGTGACTAAGGGCCAACCCATCATAAGTCGCATGTCAAGTTCTTCCCATCATTATCTTGTTAATTTGAACCCACCCATACTCGCCCTTGACTAAGGGCCAACAAGGTTGTACGACTGTCCCAAACCAACACATCTATCTATGCAACATGTGAACACCCCAGCAGCTACCAATCACTATGTCCTGGCTAAGGGCCAGAACAACATAGCTTGAAAACTACTGACCATTCATATGAAATGATGAAGGGCTACGGCTGGTTTTTAGCGAAAAACCTTTAACGTAATGAACTTGATCTCGTTGAAGGAACCTGATAGCTTTTTATAAAAATATAGTGACGAAAACCATTGCTAAAGAGGTCACTCCCGGTGAAGGGATCTCGGCTCTTTCCTCATGGAATGAGGTGCAGGATATTCCAACTGAATACCACGATGCAAAGCAACTTGTAATCGACTATAGTGAAGTTATTACCCTGACACAAACTTCTGCCCAAGGGGTCACTCCTGGTGAAGGGATATCGGCCCTTGCCTCGTCGAATGAGGTGCAGGATATTCCAACTGAATACCACTGTGCAAAACAAAAGAAAACGTCTTTGTAATAACACTCTTTAAAACTGTTCCAACAACATCCAAACAGGTTTGTTTTCCTTTGCATTGATCAGAATCAACGCAGTCCCATCAATTAATCACACCAGAAAAGAACGAAAATAAAATGTACGTATATGCCACCCGCATTCGTCACTGGGTCCGTCATCACCCGTTAGGTTACTTAACTAACGACAGAGCAGGGACTGGACTAGCGTGGGTGTAAAACATATACAGCATCTACTAGTATATATACCAATATACAATAATCGCTCCAGGCGTGATAAATGCAACATTACAGAAAAGTAATAAGCATTACAGAACAATACAGATAATCTGGGATTCCCGGGTTTCACAGAGCCGCTATTGAAACCCGACGTTCCCGTGGTAGTGTGGATAGCCTGTGCAACGAGACCTAAACCCCTACGGGTGCGGCAAATTACCCGCCAAAACCTAAAGCGAGGCAGCCCATTACAGCATAGTGAATGGACCACCCTGCACTTCACGGAATCCGGTAACTTGAGCACCCCTCCTTGGGTCAACCTGTACCCCCTACGAGTGCGGCGAATAGTCTGCCAATTCTAGAGTGAGGCCCTCCTGCCTCTCAAAGCCATGAGATGCGGACCCGTTGCCCCCCAGAACCCGGCTATCCGTGCACTCTGTTGCGGGGTAAACCTAGTACAGAAATGAAAAATATGTACAACGGGTACATTGACCTTAGCCCGGTCGTGCCCCAAAAGAATATTATACAAACAGGCAGTGACGGCAGTCCACATGTTGGGCGCTCGCCCCGCAATATCAAATGTACAAACAAATCCAAACTGCACTATCATTGCACACTGCTATCCACCACGACAAATCCGCAACATTACAGCACAACACAGAACATCAACGCGAATGTCACGTTCGCAAATCCGTCTAAAAGAGCTATAGCATTTAGACGCAATTTACCGCTCAAATGACATTCCCGGTCGGAGATATAATGTAAGTACTGTAAACTAACACGTTTAAATTTTGATCGACAAAACTTCCCGAAGTGGGCCCCACGTACATCTGCAATAAAGTAAAAAATCTGGGCCCAAAACGAAATATTCCAGAAACCACAATTTTACAAGAAGACCCAACTGTAGAAAAATGGTTTACTGTAGCTCCAAAACGGAGGCAGAACCGCGGCCAAACTAGGGTTTGTGCGGCGGTTCCGCGGCGCTTTGGAAGCTTCAATTGACCAAATTTCACCAGAATTCTTAAAAAAGCCTACACGATTTTCTGAGATGCTCAAAATGATTTTTAGGCCTGTTTTAAAAATCGACAGAAACTTTACACAGAAATTTGCGGTTTTCGAAATTCCGTTTGATCGATATTTTAAACGCGATAGAGCAACTTAGTAAAGCTTAATGGCGTGGCTCTGATACCATGTAAGTCTACGGTAGCGCCCCGGCTGTCTTTCAGATGCCAAATACGGAACAAAAACTTTTATAACTGGTGCTATCGCATACTATAACCCGGATCTTACCATTAACGCTAAACTAACAAACTACAAAGTGGGCAGAATAGCTATACCGAACGATCCGAGTCCTTCGGTCTTTAGCCATCATCCCATTCTGCTTTGCGGCATCTGCGATCTCGCTTGATCTCCGGTCTCCTCGTCCATGTGGCACCATGTCAACGGATCTTTATACGGGCTCCCGCCTCTGAACCGAGGCAATTCGGAAATGAAGTTTGCTAGCCGACATGTCCAAGATTGATGTAGAGAATGAGTAGAATACTGTCTCGTTTCATCCAAAACCATGGACGAACGGTTAATGAAGTTGCCTTTTTAAAACTTTGATGAAATGAACTAGGAAATTTATCAAATGAATCACATATCATTTCAACAACCATAATCTTTTTACAAAAAGGGCTCTCACTAGGAGAGGAGGGGCCGGCCACTATATGAGAGGAGGGGGTGAGTGTAGGAGCCAAGGAAGGATGACCATTAGCAATAATGAAGTGAATGAGTCATATTAACACCTTGCAAACATTAATTGAACTAAGCCACCTCACTTAAACACCTCATCAAAACAATTAATGCAAATGGTGACACATAAACCTAGTCATATCCTAGAAACTTCCACTCATGACTCACCCTCATGACTCACAAGAAAAAGATAAATCCGCATTAAACCGAATGTTTTAGACGGGTGATAGAAAACTGGCAACTTCCAAAAGTGATCCCGAAACGAGTTTCAGGATAACCCCGTAACAGTATAAACATACCCGCATTTGTATTACGACCGAATACAAATGCAACTGAGACAAAGATATTATATCTACACAGTATAATACATGGATCCGGTTTAACCCAAAGCCCACCAGTATTATCTGCCCGAAATATGACACGTGCGTAAACGCACATGCATTTTCCGAACCCTGCCAAAAAACCATACGGCCTCTACAGCGTTTCGCCCAAACTTGGGAAACTATCTGTGGGGGACTCTAATGACTCGTCAGTACCCTGGCAGTGAGTTTAACCACAAGCACGTCAGCGGCACTAGCAGTGCGTAATAGCTGCCCATGTACTGACCTTAAGGGAAGCCGATGAGCGAACTCATACTGGAACCCTACTGAGCCTAACAGTGACAATATACATACAGTCCGGTCCGTTCGTCTATGAGTATCGCATATCGGTCCTAGGGGGTCGGTAACATCAGACCCCCAATAGAGGTATAAGTCGTGTCGGAGTGTAGCCCAGAACACCCTGAGATACTATTGGAGTACCTACCAGTAAATCTCTTGCCTCGGCCGAGAGCTTTGTGTAATGGCTCTCCTAGACACAGCGCGATCTCACCCCCAATACCGGGAGAGACGAATCCCCTGCCGATCCGCTCACTTGCCTCCATGTGGCTCGGGACTGTACCCAAAAAATACCTGTTTGCACGACTCTTTTGAGCCGTGGTAGGGTAGAAATCAAAGCACAGTGGGAACTCACACGAGACAAATGACGACCTCAGGTCGATGAACTAACCTGTACATATGTCACCAGGGAACTGCTATCTGACGCTAGGTATAAATACCAACTAGCAGGTTCCCGGAGAGTCCTGTCCGGTGTACTCATAACCCAATGAGCACCTGTATACATCTTAGGTGATCCAACTGACACCAGTGGCTTGTGAGACCGACCACCGCCCCTCGTCGGGGTCTCGACTATATACACTAGTCTACTCCGGAGTATCGATGCCCTGTCTCGAAACTCCCACGACTAGGGACCACTATTAAGGATGTGCTTATAGACTACCCAACTCTCACGTATATGATCGCCATCATACTGTTGGTAGTCAAGCAAGATCCTAAGGGCTCTATCAACGTGTAATAGTGATCAGTCACCTGAACCTGTACACGTCTGATAAAGGCAAACCAGATAGCATACTATCATCTCGAGTAAGACTGTGCTACCGGTATAGGTCCTCCTCAATCATTGCAATCACGTACCTGCGATCCAATAATTGACTTTGAGGGCACTATATCCAACAGGAGCTCCTAGGGCTGTCGTTGGAGCTTCGCCCTTCGCTAACTCCACTTGTACACTATTGAACTTAGAATTTTCTTGAGAGTTTTGGACAGAGATTTGGAGTGAGGAAGTGAAAAAGAGTATGGGTATTTATAGGAGAATTTTAGGGTTAGGGTAGATGAAAAGATGTATTGAAAATTGTATTCAAAATTTGTATTAAAAGTAGATTAATGGGGTTTTAAAAAGGCTCTGTTAATGTGCATGGGATTTAAACCAAACAGGTGTTATAAGGAGACCAAAAGACATAGAAGTCAAGAAGGAAGGAATCGAATTTGGCCGAGTTGACCCGGCGGCGCCGCCCGAGTCAGCCGCACCGCCGGCCGAGTGAGGCCGAGTTTTCATACTACGTGTCTCTTACCTCTTGGTCTATCTTCTAGGCCAGTTTGTTTTATATGTGACTTTTGGTTTTTACGAGTTATGCATGTGTAGACACTTGGGATTCTAAAAATTTAAAAGAAAACTAATAAAAAAATAATGTGGCTAATAGGATTTAAAGTCCGGTGCTTTGGTTCAGCAGTGCAAGGCCTTACCAATGAGCTACAAGCTCTTTTTTGCTATTAAAAGCAAAACAAATACTTATAGTACTCACAGGAAATGTAAATACCCTAAGTATACATTAACTTTAAATCAAATTTATGTACACAAGAATTGGAGTTGTTACAGGATGACACGATACCACATATTGATACAGGCTCGATATTATACTTATATATATACATATATACACGTTCATTTCGATACTACACGGTATGATATTATTATTATATTACAGTATGACTAAGGTAGATCGTTATACATTCGATTTCTACCTGATAATGTCTTCTACTCACGAGTTGGAAACTCACCCCCGTTGTGCCATAGTTTTCTTGCAGGACCGACAGCTCGGATCAGTAGCGGCTTGCTGGCATATTTTTCTTTTGGGTGATTTGCTTGGTAGGTGGGTTACACTACATATCATAACCACCATTGTATATTTTTATATTCATTGTATTTAGTTAAATGCTCCATCAACCAGAGTATGTATATTTGGTAGACTTAGAGACCGGTTGTATATTCTTTCAAACTTGAGTCATAACTTGTATATATTTTTATATTGGAGTTGATGATGTTTGGTTTTCCTTACTCTTTTCTGTGTTTGATCTTCGCCTTGGGCGTCCTATATTCTTACTTGCGTGGTTGTGTTTCCGCCGATTGGCGAAGAGCCACTTAGGGATGCCAATATTAATATTGATTATGTACTAGTATTTTATCAAAATTTACAAAAAAAGTGCTGCCCAAATTTCAAATGACGAAAACGTTTTCAAATTTTAGTATACATCCACTTGTATTTCTATAAAACTTTACTTATATTTTAAAAGAGGAACTTGATTTCATTTATACCTATTTTTCATAATTTTACCTCCACAATTTTCTTTAAAAGATTTAGATTCCTGGTTTTCGGTTTACTTAGGTTAAGGTGGGGTCCTATAGACTTCACGTGATTCAAGTGTTGTTCACGTGTTATTTCCATGTCGTGACACCACCCCGCATTCAGAATATTTGAGAAATATGCCATCCTATTTCCCACACACATAAACGGAAAGAAACAAACTCTTTCTTGAAGAACATGGTCAAATCCCTTTGCTCTTCCATATAATCATATATGAATAGAATATTCTATTCAATCTGAGACATCAAATTATATGTATGAATAGGAAAACCCTATTCATCCTCAGATATAAAAAAATATGTCTATTAATCGTATGAATGGAAATCCCATTCATTCCCTAAGGCATGAAAATATGTTTTTAGGATATCTGTAAATTGGAAAACCGTGCTCATCATTTCAAACATAAAATACATATCTGACTCATAATCCATGAATAGAAAAACCCTATTCACAACCCATTTGTGAATAGAAATACCTTATTTACTTATCAAACCCGCAGATTGTCTGTTTTAGTGAATACAGTGCATTCATCACATGAACATGGCCCTCCAAAACCATATTCTTATCTTTTGAACATAAACCCACATGTTCATTTTGTACAAACCATTGAGAATGAAATGAATCTCATGTCAAAAAATTCCATAACAGAGTTTTCTGATTTGGGTTGAAGCAGCCTTCGGGAGGCCCCAAAATGGCCTCCCGGCTGCTTCAGGACCCCCTCCCAGCCCCTCGGGAGGCCCTAAATAGACCTCCCTAAATGAAAACATCTATATTTTTTTAACATATATGGACCCCATCTAGGAGTCCCATCTACACTTCGAATGAAGTGTTCTGTACTTCAAATGAAGTAGCGTGGACCCCACCTAGGGTGTCTCACTCATGCACGACTAGTGTGGACCCCATTTAGGGTGTCCTACCTATATTTCAAATGAAGTGTTACCTTTATTTCAAATAAAGTGATATTCTTACCTTAAAGGGGTTAGAGTGGACCCTATCCAGGATGTTACACTTATACACCAGTAGAAGTGATGTGGCCCCCACATAAGGTAGTGCCCATCAAGTTTCACCAAGTTGACACCAAAATACCTTTAAGTATTTCCATTCAACTCTCAAATGAGAGTTCGATATATTTTACATTCTTTGTTCAAATATCAATGTATTTACATTCAAATTGTATACAAACTTGAACAAAATGAATAAAATATACATTCTTTTGTTTGACCTATACTTGGTTTTTATTTCACTAATATATACACGAACCCCTACACTATAATGATGCGATTTGAAATGAGCTAGTACGGTATCCCGTACAGATGCGTCCTGTGACGACGGGGTATAATTAACGGTATACGCTTGCGCTGCCGGAAGTCTCGAACTCATTACCTTCTGGTCAACTTTTAAAATAACTTGTTTTGTTTAAGCCGACTTTTATTTCAACGTTTAATCATAAGAATTCCCAAAAGAGGGTAAACACCATCATCATCATCACACTGAAGCATTCTAGAGATTCAAGGGAAGGAAAAGCTTTGAAGAGGAAAGGAGTGACACTGAAATCGTTTGGTGAAGTCTTTATTGAGGGATGGATAGATGATGGTAATATTTATCAAAACCTAACCCAAGTTATCTCTAACCCAACCATGACCCATGTTAACTTAACAAAGGGTCTTATTTGATTAATTGAGAAGTTTTAGGGGTTGTATTTAGAATTTGTTAAGTTTTAGGGGTTCAATATAGAAATAAAAAAACCAATTTAAAAATGGGTAAATTTCACTAAACTTCATCCACCTTTTACGCTTTTTGAGATAACCTCATTTAACTTTAAAAATTCTATAATATCCAACCGAACCATCAATATTGTAAGAAATCGTTTGTTTGATTAACTCGCAGAAGTCACAATTGGACTGAATAAGCACAAAATATCTTACGAATATATTGAATAGACTCAAAATGAACGGAATATGATATTTTTATGACAAAAATACCTTTCAATTTTTTTACGAAAATATCCTTCAATGACGTTTTATATTATTTTTAATGTTTAATTGGGTTATATCAAAAACCTCAAAAAAAATGGATGGGTGGATGGGTTATAGTAAAATTTACCCTTTCAAAACAGGTATAGGTCCTGTTTGGGAAAAAAAGGGTACAGGTGATGGAAGACGAAAAGCAAAGAGTGAAATGTGGGGCGGGCCGGGCCGGGCCGGGGCGGGGGGGGGGGTGGAGGGGTTAAACAAGGAATTTTTTTTTAAAATATTTAAAACCAACTAATTCTAAATACAACCCTTAAAACTTGTTATTTCTAGATTCAACCCATCAAAATTATAACTAAACCAAATATGCTGGTTAACTTCCATTCATCAAACGGCTAATAGTTTGCTTAAATCGGTTTGGGCTTCTTTGGGCTGGGGATAAAATCTTTTCCAATGTAACCCCTAATCTACTTTGGGCCCATGCTTATTTTTTCTATTTACCCAGCATTTCATTACATGAGAAAAGTAAAAAATTTAAAGATAGAATGCAAAAGACAAAATACAAATTGCATTTTCGGGCGATTCTCTTGAACAAATATAAGAAAGCCTAGAACATATAACTAAATTTTACCACATATACCACGACCACAGGTTCACTACACGACCACAATTTCATTACAAAAACATAAAAATAAAATTTAAAAAACCTATATATAACCTATATATGCGATCACAATTTCATCACATGAAATTAACAATTAACAGAGCCTATATATCACATATAACTAGATATTACAATTTCACCACATGAACATTTGAAAGTGTGTGTGTGTATACAGATCCTACAGGGCGGGTTCGTTTTTTTAAAAACACGAACTTGAATCAGTGCCGTATGACCTTATGTTTTTAATCAACGGTTAAAATTAATTCAGCTTAATAAATCGTTAATAAATGGAAAGTAAATATTCTACTTCTTTATTTTAGAAAAAAATTCAAGAGAATCATCAAATCCTTTAGTATTACCTACACAATATTCGGAAGTTTTGATGTTTCTCTTGAATTTTTTCTAAAATCAAAGAGTAGAATATTTACTTTTCATTTATTAATGATTTATTAAACTGAATTAATTTTAACCGTTGATTAAAAACATATAATCCAACGGCCCTCAATCATATTCGTGTTTTTAAAAACGCAAACCCGCCCTATAGGATCTGTAATATATATATATATATATATATATATATATATATATATATATATATATATATGAGAATAATGGAGGAAAGAGGCCTTATGAGGCTTTTTGCGTTAGGTGGCGGCAAAAAGTACGTCCTCCACCATTTTATTCGACGATCGGTATCTTCCAACTTGATTTCCATCCTCGAATTTGTCGATATACCAAATTTCATATGATTACAATACCATTTCACCGTTGATTTAGCAATGTAAAAAGTTCTATTATCGGTAAACCGTTAATTTTGCACCCACTAAATCAACGATGAAAAGATGTTGGAATCTCATGAAATTTGGTGTATCAACATGTTGGACGATGAAGATCAAGATAGCCGGTGTCGATCGTCGAATAAAATGGTGGATGACGTGATTTGTGCCGCCGCCACCTAACCCAAAAAGCCTCCTAGGGACTCTTTCCTCCATTATTCTCTCTCTCTCTCCCACTGTGTGTGTGTAACTAAAGTTGGCCACTACTTCTCAGTAAACTTCTATTGCTTAGCCACTACTTCTCTGCCACAGCAGATCCAACGCTGCCCGCAACAACAACCGGATCCATCGCTGCCCGCAACGGACTCAGTCCCGGATCCTTCAACGAGCTCAATCCCGGAGCCGCCCCTGCCCCCAAATGCCTTGGAGGCGGTCTTATGTTTAAGACGATGAAACTCTCTAATGGTGATCATCGAAGCATATGTCGCCAGAAGTATCTCTGCTTAATAACGAATCAAAACGATCATCAAATTCCGATGACAGACGTCTGACCCTTTCAGGTCAGACGTCTGGGAAAAACTTGGAGTCTCAACCTGAGACCAAATCCCAGACATCATACCACACGACATACGTCTACAGTAGTAAAAGTAAGATGTCTGAAGAAGCTTGAAGCCTCAACCCGAGACCAAAGGCTTGACGTCTGGATACGAGATAGACATCTGGGCAAAAAGGGATAGACGTTTAGGAATGAAGACATCGCTATAGCGGTTACCAAGTAGACGTTTATCCTTCTTGGTCAGACATCTGCCGTCTGTGATCTGCGAATATAATCAGATATTCTGAGTGAAGATTAACTAGGATTAATTGAAACAAAATATCTTTTGTATGATTGTATATGATTAGATTGATTGTAACAGAGAAAAGATATATAATAAAATAAAAAGAGAGGAGCCAATACTAGAAAGAATTAACTCTGGGGCTTCTTCCTCCTCCTCTCAATCCCTTCTCTCTCTCTCTCTCTCCCTCCCTCTCTCTCTTTATTTCTTTATGAGAGACACTTGCCAAAGCCTTCGCATCGCATTCTTGCGCTCGCATCCATCAATTGAAGACCCAACTTTAGAATATCAAACGAGAATCCACCCCCCATCACAGAGTATATTCAGAACATCAAGACTATCTCTGACAATCTTGCGATCATTTGACCTAGAATTTCCGATGCCAATCTTGTCATGCATGTTTTCGCCGTCCTGGGATCGACCTATGACTCCTTTGTTCCTGCTATCACAACTCGCATAGGCAATATCTCTCTTGAAGATCTACATAGTATGCTCCTTGCATAGTGGAGCCTATGCCAGCAACAAGATAAGGCGCTCGATGCTACTTCCTTTTCGTCTGTCAACACCGCAACTATGGGCCGTGGAGATTTCTTTTCAGATTTCTATCAGCGTGGCTCTAACACCGAGCGCGGCGGTCATAGTGGTTGCAATGGCCTAGGTCACGGTCTTGGTCCTCCACGATGCCAAATTTACATGACAACTGGTAACTATGCCAATAGTTGCCCACATCGCTTCAATCAAACTTTTTATGGTGGTCCGAAGGGTGCTTCGCAATTTCATGCCCCGCAATCTCAGAATGTAAAATCAGATAGGTATTATCAAGGACCTGCACCTTACGCCATGCTGTCACATACACCTCCACCATATCACTCAAGCGGTCCAAGCGTTGCGTCTTCTGAATGGTATCCTGACTTGGGAGAAACTCATCATATCACGCCAGACTACACTCAACTCCTCACGGCAGCCCTTTACAATATTACAGATACCGTATGCATAGGTAGTGGTACATATTTGTGTATTCCTAACTATGGCCACACAGCAAATCCATCATCTTCTCGATCACTTCAAATGCCTAACGTTCTTCATGTTCCTTCAATAACGAAAAATATCTTATCTGTTCATAAATTTACTAAAGATAACAATTTTATTTTTTAGTTTCACCCATTTGATTGTATTGTGAAAGATCTGGAGTCGGGGACAATTCTACTTCAAGGCCACCTCAATAATGAACTGTACCAATTGTCTCTTCCAAATGTCTCGTCTCCCAACTCACTTGTTGGTGAACGTATCTCTGCTTTCTCATGGCATGCTCACTTAGGTCATCCTGTTTTAAAAACAATAGTCAGGATTCTATCTAATTTTTATTTACCAACTGTTAAGAGTCGTAGAGAGTCGGTCTGTTCTAGTTACATATGTTGGCTATAGTGCCCTCAAGGCAATTATTGTAATCGCAGGCATACGATTATGATAATTGAGGGAGGACCTATGTGGATAGAACAGTCTTACTCGAGATGATAGTATGCTATTTGGTTTGTCTCTATCATCATGTACATGCATTATGTGGTATTACAGATCACTGTTGCATGTTGATAGAGCCCATAGGATTCTTGCTTGACTACCAACATTATAATGGCGATCATATACATGAGAGCTGGGTGGCCCATAAGCACATCCTTAAATGTCCCTAATCGAGGGAGTATCGAGATTGGGCATCGATACTCCGGAGTAGACTAGTGTATATTTTTCGAGACCCCGACGAGGGGCGATGGCCGGTCTCACAAGCTATTGGTGTCAGTTAGTCACTTAAGATAGTATACAGGTGCTCATTGGCTTATGAGTTATAGTGGACGGACTCGCCGGGAACATGCTAGATGGTATTATACCTATTGTCAGATAGAAGTTCTCAGGTGACATGAGTACAGGTTAGTCTGTCGACTTGAGATCGTCATTTGTCTCGTGTGATTTCCCACTGTGTTTTGATTACTACCCTACCACGGCTCAAAGGAGTCGTGCAAACAGGTTTTAGTTGGATACAGTCCCGAGCCACATAGAGGCAGTGAGCGGATCGTCGGGGATTCGTCTCTCCAGGTATTGGGAGTTGATATCGCGTTGTGCATGGGTGACCATCACCAGAAATCCTTGGCTAAGGTGGACGAGAATTACTAATTTAGATAAGTAGTTTCTCAGTGGGTGGTGGGCTTCACACCGACACGAAATATCGCGTTATTAGATGTCTAACTTTATCCACCCCTTAGACCCGATATGCGATACTCTTAGATGAACAGACCGAACTGTATAGAGATTGTCACAGACAAGCTCAGTAAGGTTCGGATGAGTTTGCTCGTCGAGCTTTCTTTCGCTCAATACCTGTGTAGCCGTTACGTACAGCTAGTGCCGCTGACGTGCTTGTGGTTAAACCTACTGCCAGCGTAAAGACGAGTCTTTAGAGTCCCACACAGAGGGTTTTTCCGGTTCAGGCGATATGATGTAGATGACGTATGTTGGTACATACAGGTGTCTGATTAAATATGTGTGCAGGCTACACAAATTTTAATCGGACGGTTGATAATACTGGCGGTTTAGGATTAAGCCGGATTATTAAATCAAGTTTTGATTTAATAATTTATATATATATATATATATATTAGTATATGTATTCTAGTATTATTGTTCACTATTCATTTTCTCTCTTGGCTATTCATATTTTTATACGAATACGCGTATATGTATTTCGATATGTATACCGGGTTGTATTCCGTATTTATACGGAATATCTTCTAGAAGATGGACACCTCATTATATGATTTTCTTTTTAGAAAATCATTTGCAAATGAGGTGGAGGGTGAGGTGGCATGAGCATGGTTGGAGGTATGTAAAGAGGTATGGCCTTTGATTGTTTATTGTAAAATGATATGAGATATTTTTGTATGGTTCAAAAATGAAGGAGCCATTCTTTCTACATGACATTCACACTCTTCATTTCTATGATGCTTGATAGCTCTTTTTCTTGAGTTGCTCATGCCTTGGTTTTCCTCACCTCCTCCTCCTTCTTCTTTAGTAGCTCACTTGAGCTTAAAGAATGAGAGAAAAAGATAGTGAAAAATTTCTACATCCCCACTTTCCATTACAAGCGATCTTGGAGCGTTAGTTGCTTCGCTAGACGAAGCTGGAGCCTGCATCGTTTCCCTCAGGTGGATCATTTTCGGCAAAGGAGGACCGGCTTGCAACTGCAATCCGGAGCACTTAAAGAAAGCTTGAGAATGTGAGTATTCTACACATAGTAGATTAGTTTAGCTCACTAGGTTTTTGTATATAAGTTCTAGCTATGTAGTTCGATTCATGGTTTCGGAAACTTTATCGAGCTAGAAATTTTTTGAAATCCATGTTGCCATCTTCGAAAACTAACTTACTAGTGTGCCTAAGTTCCCAGCGGTGGTATCAGAGACAGGTTAAAAGCTAAACCTGTTTGCACTAATTTAGAGTTTCGATCGACGGAATTTTCCGAATCGCATTTCCAAAATCCCTGCTTGCTGTTCGAATTTCAAAGTTGTTCAAAAAAAATTCTTGTTGCATTAAAATTATGTGTAGGAAAAACTAGAGCTCCTGAAAAAATTTGGGGCAATGTAGCCAAAATTGGGCCGCGGTTCAGCGGTCAAATGGCACATTTGACTTCTGTTCCGCGATCAAATTTTGGACTTAAGTGCTCAAATTTTTTTTCTTAGCTCTAGTTTATGGAAATATGATTTTTGGAATATTTGGTTTTGGTCCAGATATATTTGTGTACTGGTTTGTATTTTGGGGGCCAATGCGGAAAATTTTAATCGATCGAAATTGTAAATTTGTGTTTTTCTGAGCATTTGTTTCTGTGGCCGTGAATATCATAACGCGGTATAATCCGACTTGTTGCTATATGCATATTCAGACGGGTTTACGAACATGATATTCGCGTTGATATTCTGTGTTGCTTTGTGATTATGGTTATGTTGGATTTGACGTGATGGATAGCCCGGTGTACGTAGTATTAGATGTAGTTCTCTGTAATGTAATATATATTCATATTGCGTGGCGAGCGTCCGACATGTGGACTGCCGTCATCGCGGCTTGTAGTATTCTTTGGGGCGCGTCCATATTGCGGACGTAGTCACCGTTGTATATTCTGTTTTTCATTACATGCACTAGGATTACCCCGCAGCAGAGTGCTCGAGTAGCCGGGTTCTAGAAGACAACGGGTCTCCATCTCATGGCATTGAGATCAGGGTGTTTTACTCTATAATTGGCGTGCACACTCGTAGGAGGTATAGGATTGACCCGCAGAGGGGTGCCCAAGTCACCGGATTTCGGAAGTGCTGGATGGCCCACTCACTTCGTTGATTAGGTTGCCTTGCTTTTAGGATTGGTAGATGGCTTGCCGCACTCGTATGGGTATAGGGTCTAATACTGCGGGCTATCCACACGACCGGGAAATTACATTTCATATTTGGCTCCATGGAAATGTAATTTTCCTTGTTTATCTGCATTTCCATATTGTGTTTACTTCCGCTGTGATTCTGCTGTGATGCTTTTATGATGTTACTTGATATCATGCGTGAAACGAATGTTCATATATATTATATATATCTAGTAGACGCTATATATGTTTTGCATCCGCGCTAATCTTGACCCCGCCCTGTCGTAAGTTAAGTAACCTTACGGTGAAGACCCGGGATCCTGTGGCGAATGTGGATGGCATATATGTGCGTGCATATTTTCGTTTCTTTTCTGGCATGATATGATTAATTGATGGGACTGTATTAATTCTGATTAATGCAAGGAAAACAAACCTAAATGATGTTATTGGAACCAATTTTTGAAAACTAACATTACAGACGTTTCCCTTTGCCTTGCACAGCGGTATTCGATTATGAATATCCAGCACCTCGTTCAATGAGGCAAGAGACGAGATCCCTTCATGGGAAGTGATCTCTTGGGAAAAAATTTATGTCATTGTAATAACTTCACTATAGTCGATTCGTTTGCTTTGCACAGCGGTAGTCGGTTAGGAATATCCAGCACATCATTCGATGATGAAAGAGCCTAGATCTCTTCACAGGGAGTGACCTCTTTGGCAAAAGTTTACGCCACTGTATATTTGTAAAACCACTTGAGTTCCTTCAACGATATCAAGTTCATTACGTTAAAAGTTTTTCGCCAAAAACCAACCGTAGCCCTCCATCATTTCCTACGAGTAGTGCTCAGTATTCGTGCTGTGTATGTTGGTATTGTCAAGGCATAGTGTGCGGTAGCTGAGTATTGGTTGTTTCTAGTATTAGATGTGATTGGTTAGAACAGTCGTACAGTCATGTTGGCATTGTCAAGGACTCGTACTATAAGATCTTGGAAAATTTTAAATATTAATTTATAATTTTAAATATGAATTTAATAAGTTTACAAAAATAATATCGCTTATGAAATTGGTATCGGAATTATAGCCGAAAAAATGTAGTTATTTCGATAAATATGAATAAAAATGCGTGATATCATAAAAATGATATATTTAATTATTTAATTATTTTAACATGATATTGAATTTTACATTAAGCTAATGACATTTAAGTGATAGATTAATCATTTCATATCTTTTATTTCATATGGATTCAAATTTTAACATGAAAGGTTTTGATAAGTGATAATTCTTTTTAAAGATTGATATATCTTAACCTAGGCTAAACCCTCACAACACTACACCCTCAACCATGCTCAACTCCCTCCACCTCCTTTTTCTTAATTTTACACCTCCTCCTTCATATTTTACACATCCTCCTTCACCATACCACCTTCACCTCACAACTCTCCACCTCATGCTCTCTCTACACCACACCACACCTAGGAAATTCCTTAGCTTTCTCAACTGAACAAAAATAAACTCTTCAATCTCCAACACCTAAATTCCTATGATTTCTTCATATCAAAAGAGAAAGCCAAGATCTCCTTCATCAAGTTTGTGTACTTCATCAAGCTTAATACACTACAACCCCTAGATGCTTCCACAAACACTTCATGAGTTGGTGTTTCATTGTACACAATCTCCATAGGTATAATTCCTTCCCTCCTTGCATGTTCAGTATATTTCCATACCTGTTTTCATGTGCAGTATTATAAAAACAGTGTGTTTTGTGATATTTAGCCTATATATATTGAATCTGGAACCATTAGGTGTAATCACTAGAAAATCTAGCAAGTCCATTAACCTAGATAGACCACTAGAAGACCACCACAAAAATACAAACCCAAATCTCCTCTGTACAGTCGGCGACGCCGGATTTTTGAGCCATCTCGCCGGATCCCCTTCTTGATATGGAATTGTGGTTTTTCTTGTAGCACACACTCAATACAATCTATCCCCTGCACTTGCTTGTTTAGTTCCTATTTACCTGAGCCAAAATCTGGGAATGTTTTAGTAAAGGTTTTATCAAGTTTCCGATATTACGATACGGGTTTCTCGTATTTCTGCACTGCGCTTAAACCGTTAACGTTTGTACGTTAACAACAGGAATATATTGTCGTTTTTGGGTTAAGTATGCTGTAGGTTTTAACCTATGGGTGCCTATCTCGTTGTTTTGAGTTTTGATATGATATTTACATCGATATAATATAACTACGATTATAGGTACGATCGCGAAGGTTTCCGAGATGGAGTTGACGGACATAGCAATCGTGGAATCTACGAGCTCGACAAGTTGGTGAGTAGATTTACATCTACGGGGGAAGTTGGGTGGATGGCGTATAGCACCCCCGCAACTTTATATATAGGATAGTTATGATATCTAGTTAGTTAGTAGTATTTATTCAAGTTTATGATATTAGGATGATGTTGCATCTAGTAAGTTTTTCATGTGCATATAGTGTTATTCATGGTTTGGAATAGTTGTATGAGGGATCATACCATACTTGAAATGATTGGAAATTTAGATAATGTGGGTTTTGTACGAGGAACCATACCATACTTGTAATACGAGATTAGCATGCCGAATAACGGCCAAATTTCCTTTAGACTCGTGGCGTTATGTTTTATTTCGTTTTAGAACATAATACTTGAGTGAGCTTTACTCTTTTAGAAACTAGCGATTCGTTTCCCTTTTGATGATAAAAGATAAAGATGCGGTGCCAATTTCCAAAACAAATATCTCTTTTCAACCTAAGGCAGCTTCCTCATTTCAAAAGCAACGTTTCGTTCATTTTCAAGATAAATAGCTCATAGCTATTAGTTACATTTATTAAGTTACACTTAGATTTACTTTACATGTTCGCGTTATAATTATCAATGTTATACGTTTCCGTAATACGAACACTCTGATAGAACACTGCACAACTACCAATGAGTACTATGCTGCACAAGCGCGTATGCACATGTTACACAACACCTCATTGGTACTGCCATGTCACTGTAGGACTGTTATGCTATGTAATGCGTATGTAGATGTTGATATGAGTATGGACTATACACTTATAAAACACTCGCACAAATACTAATAATTTTCATGTTGCACGAGCATGGACGCGTATGCTACACTATATATCATCAGTATTGCCATGACACGGTAGAATTGATATGTTTGTTGCCTGTATGACTTAGTTACGTACTTTTCCTTTATTACCTGTTGCTTATTGCGAATACCGGTACTGGGGGTATTCATGTTTAATTCTTTTGAGTTTTCTGGATGTTTTACTTTTGATGATATATATCAGTGGTATGGGACGCTGTTATATGTGTGTGTGTGTGTATGTGTGTGTGTGTGTGTGTATCATCAGAATGATAAATGCAAGGGTTCTTCTTCTTTACTTGTTATCTTTGGATATGATGAGTTGATGTCCACCATGAGTCGTTTTCATGTTTTGTTTTACTCCAAACCGAGTGGGGGGTTATACGGTTATAGATTATTGCATTATCCAGACTGAGTGGGAGGTCTATACAGTCGGATACATGGTGGACCCGGTCGAGACCGAGGGGCAGGATAGCCGTATTAGAGGCGGGGAGCCTAGCGAGGATACTCAATACCGGAGATAGAGATGAGCACGGCAGATATCCAGGGGATACTGACCGGGGTTCGATTGGGCACGGTGGATATCCAGGAGATACCTACCGGGGCCAGGGATATTGGGTGGCGATCATCTGTTGAGATGGTGTCGACAGTATCTGCATTTGCGTGTCGGTGATGGACACGAGAGATTTGAGGATTTGCGTGTCAGTGATGGACACAAGAGATTTCTGATTTCGGGTGTCGATACTGTACATCCATATATATCGACATGTTGCTATCATGAGGTACCCAGTTATATTATGTTATTGTAGCCGACCAGGATTGATCTGGGGGACAGTACTTGCATATCTCTTTACTGGAAATTCCATACATTAAAAAGGAATTCAATTTGAGCTATATTCTTATTATTTTGACATGTCTGGTGTGACATTGAAATCTTTTAAATTGTAAACATCTTAACACTATTCATTAAAACAGCAGGACGTATATCTTAAATAAAATACCTATTATGTTTCGTACTATCACGTCTGCTTTTATGCCGTGATATATGTATTCCGCGGCTACTTTAAAGAAGAGTTTTTACATATATATTTTCGGCTACTTATGGACTTTTACCTAAATACATGTCATTTATTTGATAAGTTCTACTTTGGGATCGCATGATAGATAGTGTTGCATTTATGATACTTAGGCATATCATATATTATATTAGTACAGGATATGATAGTACTATACTTATGACTTAGGTATCGTTATGCACTTGTGATGTACTTTTATTCACTGAGTTGGCAACTCACCCCCGTTGTGCCACAGTTTCTTGCAGGTGTTACCGCTTGGATTATCAGCGGCTTAGGACACATATTCTTTTCAGTGATTGCTCCGGCAGGTGGGTTACTGTTGTATCGTACTCACAGTTGTATATTTTTATCTTTTTGTATCTAGTGAAACTCCATCAAACTTATAAAAGGGTATATTGTGGACTTAGAAGTGAGACTTAGAGTTTGTGTGTTGTGATATCGCACTCATTAGAATCGACCATTACATATTATTGATTTTGTTCGCTTTTCTTTTCTTCGCCATTTTGCGTCGTATGTTGTTACTTGGTTGCTTCGTCGTCTGGGCGTGGAAGCTAGCTCCCGTTGGGATGCTATTTATATTATTATGTTGTATCGGGTTTTATACAAAATTACGAAGGAGGTGCTGTCAAATTTCAAAACGTCATAGATGATTTTCAAACATACTTAGTTAAACTTAAATGTTTATTTTAAAACGATCCCATCTGATGACTATTTTAAAACCTCACCTTCAATATTTTCAAAAAGGGTTAAGATTCCGGGTTTCGGCTTACTTGGACCGCGTCGACATCTTTAGATGTCACGTGATTTAAGTGCCGGTCACGTGCCATATTTGATTCGTGACAAAGTTGGTACAGAGCGTTTGGTTTAACCTTTGTTCGATTCTAGGTTTGACTATATAGAGTCTGGGCATACACTTTTGTTTCCTAGGGTTGACCTTATAGGACTTAGACTTAACTTTGGGGGTTTTACACCCGAACTTTTGTTATATAGGATGACCTTGGTTGATGGGGTAGGTACTAAGTAGAGTAACGTACCGTACATATGTTCCGCGGCATATTTATGATACGATACTCCGCCTAAGTTACCTTAGGATTCCATTGATCTATCCTCGTCAATGCATGTTGATTGTTGTAGGGTTCCTAGGCACTCTTGTGAGGGTTCATAAGGCATCAACCATGCCCGAATAAAATTTTAGACGTGCCGAACAACCCAAAGCCGGGATCTTTGTTAGATTATTAGGGTTTAACATGCAAGTAAACATCTTTACTACTAAGTGTGAGGGATTACAACCTTTGTAGTCCGCTCCTTCGCTTCATAAGCTCCGAGTAGAAGTCCCTTCTCTGCGATCCACGATCTCCCGGACTCAAGGGAGGCTCCACGACTCGAACGATCCATGCTAGCTTGTAGTGTTCCTTTTCTCCGATGATCTACGTCGAAATTGCTATAACTCAAGCTCTCTCACTCTAATGAGGTGAACGCCCTAATCTAATAGGCTAGATTAGATGAGAATGATGGAGTAGTATTTATGCTATCTTTTTATATCAAATTCTCACATGAAAACATCACAGAAGGAAAAACTAGTAAGCTTTCTCAAAGCTTAAGAGAGAAGAAGATAATGAAAAATGAGTTAATCCTTTTGTGATGAATAATGAAATGAATATATGAATTTATAATGCAACCATGGTTTAGGATGACAAGGATAACCCTTGTAGAGAATTAACTAGGGCTAGGGTTTGGTTGGGTTAAAGAATGAGTCATAACAAAATATCAACATAATATCTTAACCATGACAAAAGAAAATCCTTCTAGAAGCATCAAGAAGGAACTAACCCAAATCAAACCCTAATCTAGTTTAATCTCCACTAAACATGTTTCATTATTAATCATATCATGTTACAATAATATATATCACATATATATTATATATTTGTAACAAAAGAAAATAATACAATTAATATATATTGCATATACATCAATGTATTATCCGGTGAGAAAATGAAATAATAAAGCGAGCCAATATTAGATAATATAATACAATATATCATATATATTATTATACATTAAATCATCGAATCAACACTTGATCTGACAATCCGGCTATATCGAATATAACCGACTAATATATCATATACCGATTCATCGAATCAACACTTGATCCGATGACCCGGTTCATATCTAAATATCGCGAGAATATAATATGGTATCATATATCGCATTATCCTCGGTCGTGCACATATCACATATGTGCCCCTACTCCATTTTGCCTGAGTCAAGAAACCTCTGTGTAGAACTCTAAAGAATCGTCAATACGCCGGTAGCAGGTGATGATCATATCAAACACCCACAAGCTGCAAGCGGTCAGCTAAACGTAACAGCCACCCAGGTATTGAGTGATCAGAAGATCAACAACTTAGCCTGTGCGTTCTCCTGTGAATCCAATCAGTAACACTCCCGTACAGTCCGGTCTCTTCGTCTGATATGTTGCATATCTGGTCTAGGGGTGGTATACGTCAGACCCCAGTAACCGATAAGTCGTGTCGATGTGAGGCTCATAACGGATCAAGAAACTACTGATAACACTTACCAGTAAATCTCCATATTAGCTTTGGCCAGGGACTTCCAGTTATAGCCAATCGAACACAGCACAACATTAACTCCCTATACCGGGAGAGACCAATCCCCTCCTATCGCTCATTGCCTCCATGTGATTCGGGACTGCACCCAAAAGCCACCGTTTTGCATGCCTTCTTGGACGTGGTAAGGTGGAAATCAAAGCACAGTGGGAATCACACAAGACTCTATAACAATCTCGGGTCTACAGACTACCCTGTACCAGTGTCACCGGAGAACTGCCATCTGACGTGTGGTATATCACCATCTGGGAGTTCTCGGCGAGTCCGTCCAGTGTACCCAGTCTCCACTGAGCACCCGTACACCATCCTTGATGTCAAACACCGATGGATATGAGATCATCCATCGCCCATCATATGCGTCAAGATGCGTATACGCTAGTCTATTCTAGTGTATCGATGCCCTGTCTCGATATACCCTCGACTAGGAACAGTTATAGGATGTACTCATCGACTACCGTGGCCCCTCTAGTATGATCTCATCATAGTCCCAGCAGTCGAGTACAGATCATATGGGCTTTATCAACATGTGAGAGTAAGACAGTAAATCAGTACAAGTCAACATGTTAAGATAAAGTGAAACCAAATAGCATACTATCATGACGAGCAAGAAAGTCCTCTCTATATATATCCAAGCATCCATTATAATATACATCATATGTACAACAATAGCCTCTAGGGCATATACATAACTAACAATTTTCCACTTGCACTAAGGCCAGCTGCTGTAGTATCTCATACCTAGCATCCCGAATAATCTCTCAAACTGTATCTGGGGAATGGCCTTCGTGAATGGATCCGCAGTGTTGTCCTTCGTGTCTACTCTCCTGACCTCGATCTCCCGGCGATCAACTATCTCCCTGATCAGGTGATACCGCCTCAGAATATGTCTGGACTTTTGATAGGACCTGGGTTCCTTAGCCAACGCCACAGCTCCATTGTTATCGCAATACAGAGCTATTGGAAGCTCAATGGATGGAACCACACCAAGTTCACTAATGAACTTCTTTATCCAGACAGCCTCTTTGGCAGCATCGTTGGCAGCGATGTATTCAGCCTCCATCGTCGAGTCTGCAACGGTATCCTGTTTGGAACTCTTCCAACATACCGCCCCTCTATTGAGGGTAAAGACAAATCCCGAGTGCGACTTAGAGTCGTCCTTATTACTTTGGAAGCTGGAATCGGTAAAGGACTCCACCTGGAGTTCTCCGTTACCATACACCAAGAACATCTCTTTAGACCTTCGTAAGTACTTAAGAATTCTCTTCACAGCTGTCCAGTGACTCTCTCCAGGATCTGCTTGATAACGACTCACTACACATAGTGAGTATGCTACATCGGGTCTCGTACATAGCATCGCATACATGATAGAGCCTACTGCCGAAGTATAGGGTATCCCTTGCATGCGAGCTCTCTCCAAATCAGTCTTGGGAGACATCTCTTTAGAGAGAGTGAGTCCAGAGATCGTGGGTAGGTTCCCACGCTTGGATTCTTTCATACTAAACCTCTTTAGTATGGTGTCAATGTACCTGGATTGGGACAATCCCAATATCCGTTTAGATCTATCTCTATAGATCATAATTCCCAGTATGCAGGAGGCATCACTTAGATCTTTCATTGAGAATCTTTGTGATAAGAAGAGCTTGACTGATTGCAGCATAGGAACATCATTTCCTATCAAGAGTATGTCATCCATGTACAATACGAGGAATACAACCTTACTCTCTGCAAGCTTCTTATAAATACAAGGTTCATCTATATTTTTGATGAAGTCAAACTCTTTGACTACAACATCAAAATAGATGTTCCAATTCCGCGATACTTGCTTTAACCTATAAATGGATTTAAGCAGCTTGCACACCTTTCCGCTGCTCCCACTATCTATGAAGCCCTCTGGCTGAGTCATGTACACGCACTCTTCTAAATCACCGTTTAGAAAGGCGGTCTTAACATCCATTTGCCAAATTTCATAGTCATGGTATGCAGCAATGGCAGGTAAGATCCGGATGGACTTAAGCATAGCCACTGGAGAAAAGGTTTCGTCATAATCCACACCTGGTCGTTGACGAAAACCTTTTGCAACAAGTCTAGCTTTGAAAGTCTCAACTTTTCCATTTACACTAATTTTCTTTTTAAAGATCCACTTGCTCCCAATGGGTTTTACTCCTTCAGGAGCATTTTCCAAAGTCCATACTTTGTTAGTGTACATGGATTCCATCTCAGATCGCATTGCATCCAGCCATTTCACAGAGTCACCACTCATGATGGCCTGCTCGAAACTAGTCGGGTCATCATCTTCCATGATGCAATCCTCGCTTCCACCATCAATGAGAAAACCGTAGTATCTCTCAGGTGGATGAGAAACCCTACTAGATCGGCGGAGAGGCTGGGGTTCGTCGGGTACTACTGAATCCTCTGGTTCTACCAAATCTTCTGTTGCAGTTTGTGTTGCTGGAACTTCTTCCAGTTCCACCTCATTGCCACTAATTTGTTTCATAAGAAAACCATTTTCTAAGAAGGTGGCATGTCGAGAAACAAACACTTTTTGTTCCTCAGAGTGGTAGAAGATTTACCCTTGCGAATGTTTAGGATATCCAATAAACTTGCACAGAACAGACCTTGCCTCAAGCTTGTCCGGATTTTGTGTTTTTACATAGGCCGGACAACCCCATATCTGAATAAAATTAAGACATGGTCTCTTCTCTTTCCATATCTCTTATGGAGTGGTAGGCACTGATTTGGTTGGAACTCTATTTAATAGGTATGCAGCTGTTTCCAGTGCATGTCCCCAAAAGGAAATAGGTAACTCAGCAGTGCTCATCATAGAGCGCACCATATCTAATAGGGTGCGATTCCTCCGTTCCGATACACCGTTGTGCTGTGGTGTATAAGGAGGAGTAAGCTGAGAGAGAATCCCATTCTCTTTTAGATAATCCAGAAAATCATTGCTCAAGTATTCTCCTCCTCGATCAGATCGAAGGATCTTAATACTTTTGCCCGTTTGGTTCTCTACTTCGTGCTTATATTCTCTGAATTTCTCAAAAGCTTCAGACTTGTGTTTCATCAGGAACACATGTCCGTATCTAGAGATATCGTCAGTGAATGTAATGAAGTAGGAAGAACCGTTCCTGGCATGCGTAGACATGGGACCGCATACATCACTATGTACCAGTCCTAAGAGTTCGGTAACTCTTTCTCCGTGTCCACTAAACGGAGTTTTGGTCATTTTTCCTTTGAGACATGAATGGCAAGTATCATAAGATGATAATTCGAACGGATTCAAATATCCATCCTTATGTAACTTAACCAGTCGTGTCGCATTGATATGACCAAGTCTACAATGCCACAAGAACGATTCATTCATTTCTGAACTCTTTCTCTTGTGTGTGTTTTGTATATTGAGGACTGTATTTTGATTGAGAATGAATATGCCATTATGTAACGAGCCTGATGCAATCAACTTATGATCTAGGAATATGTTCATAACATTATCCTTTACTACAAAATTATATCCTTCTTTATTTAATAAAGAAACTGATATAATGTTGCACATCATGTTCGGTATATAATAGCACTCATTCAGAATCAATGTATTACGACTTGGTAATACTATGTGATATTCGCCAACTGCTTTGGCTGCAATACTTGCACCATTCCCTACTTGAACGGAATGATCACCTTTTCCCAGTTCTCTACCTTTACGTAGCCCATGTAAAAATTTACATATGTGGGATCCCGATCCGGTATCTAATACCCAGGACGTAGGGTGAACTGAGAAACAGTTCTCAATAACTAACACACCCAAAGAAGATGCATCAGCATGCATGTTCTTTGTTTGGGCGGCGTGAGAATCCAGATATTCTCCTATTTCCTGTTCAGTCTTATAACTCTTATAAGAAAGAACGGGGCCAACGATCCCTTTCTCAGTATAATAAGTGGGTTCAGTCAATACATCCATATTATTATCTTGATTAATTCCTGACACGGTCGCTACCTGGAGAGAGAGAGAAGGAAACACTTTAGCGTATGCTCTTGCAAGATTAGATTGGTTATTATCTTATCTAATCAGGATGTCTCCCACTGTTTTTATCAAATCTTCCTTCAAACCCTAAAAGGTAAGATTAGCCGGGATTAATTACACCCTACAATTTCGTCAATATTTCAGCCAAATCAGTGTCGGTACTTGAGGGAGGTTCCCCGTGCTTTCGCACGGACCTAATTAAAATAAACCTCGTCTTTCCAGAAGCATAACCCCGTTAACACCTTTCTAGACACCTACTTGATTAGCTAATTATCCTGTGTAAAACTCTTCCAGGAGTAACTCTTACTCGTAGTGGGTATCAGGATCCATCTATCTTATAGAAGGTATGCAATCTCGTTGCAAATTTCAACATTTGAAATTCCTGATAATGCTTTTACCCCTAGCGTCCCATGACCTTGACGAAGGCCAAACTACCCATAGGGCGCTAGTCAAGTTCAACCCGTTCATTTTTTGATTGAATTAAACTTACCCGTACGACCCTTGACGAAGGCCAAACTACGCCGTACGAATACCCTAATCCAATCGCATCATATGCTTTTACAGATAAGCACTAGTTAGCTACCGTACACTACGCCTTGACGAAGGCCAAACTACCGCAGCATGAATACTAAGTAGTACTTATCTGAAATGACGGAGGGCTACGCAGGTTTTTAAGAAAACCATGAGCGTAATGAACTTGATATCGTCGTAGAATCAAGTGATTTTTGAAAAGGAGTGTTTTTGAGGCTTTTCTAGTTTCGCTAAAGAGGTCACTCCCGGTGAAGGGATCTCGGCTCTTTCCCCATCGAATAAGGTGCAGGGTATATCATATATACCGCTGTGCAAAGCAAGAACTATATAAGCTGTCAAAAACTAAACCGCGAGTTTGTAGCATCTGCCAGTTTCGCTAAAGAGGTCACTCCCGGTGAAGGGATCTCGGCTCTTTCCTCATCGAATAAGGTGCAGGGTATATCATATATACCCTTGTGCAAAGCAAAACTGTAGCTACCCTTTTTATAAAGTTTTGATTCTATAACATCTTTTAGGTTTCTTTTCTTTTCTTTTATTAATATCATTAATAAAAATCCCATCAGCTTATGCTTCCTAAGCATCACAGAAGAAACGAAAGCAGTAATATTTATATATCAGCATATATATATAGTATAAGCATTCATCTCAGGCAGTAATATGATCTCATCACAGAACATTGCAGCAGAAGAATATATATGAAATATTGGATATACTAGGATGTCCGTGTTTTTAATACGAGCCGGTATAAAACACGGATTCCACGGTCGCGATGAATAGCCAAACCCACATCCCTAGACCCCTACGAGAGCGGAAAGTAACACTGCCAATTCTAGGGTTAGGAGACCCGGTCTCGACTCCTCGAGATGGCCTCCCACTGGACCCTAGAACCCGGTTACTTGTGCTCCCCTCCTTGGATCTACCTAATGCGGAAAAGTAAATAATATACACTGGTGACATCAACCTCATCCCGGAAGTACCCCAATAAAAGAATATTACATACAAATGAATTTTACATGAATGAAAATAAAAACCCTCATCTCACATAAAACCCCTGGCTATTCAGAACAAAACGATCCAATATAACATATCACAGCAACACATAATATCACATATCATCAACGTAAGTAAGTATGCATACACCGATCGTCGTTGATGTATAGCAACGAAAACCGGCAATACAACTGCATACTACACTTACGGTCACAGAAAATAAATTGTAAAACTACAATATTTGGAATCCACAATCACTTTAGACATCGTAAATCCGAAATATCACATACTTCGCATTTCATGCCTAACTATATGAATTCCACATATTGTATCACATTCCAGATAAATAGACAGTATTAAACTTTCCAATCGGATAATCAAATACCCAAGATTTCCTAAATAGCTCAACACTTGAGCGGAGTTCAAATAATCCCAGAATATGTCACAGTACCGATGGTCCAGCCGTAGAAAGGTCAAGCCAACGCCTCACATATGGCACGCCGTACTGCTCCAATCCCTAAGGTTTAGAGGCGGTTCAGACGGTCACATAATCGAGTTAAAGTTTGTGTTCTTCTAGAGGGACCGCCGCGTTATTTGCACGTTTTTCCGAAAGATTTAAACCCGAGAAAAATTCAACACTTGAAAGTTTTTCGTGCTGAGAAAAAGTGAGTTAATGATATCCGTTCGAACATTTTAACAGTTTCTAAATATCCGGAAAACATAACGAAATTAAATTTTCCGATCGAATCAACGAATACAAAATAATTCCCAGAACACTCAACACTTGAGTCAGATTAAAAATACCCAAAAAGATATACTAACAGAAATAGATATTACTGTGCAAAAAGATAGGATAAATAAAATTGTACGGCCGCGGATCCGCGGCCCAAGCAAGGATTGGCCGCGGTTCCGCGGCGGTCCGTACGATTTAGCCTGCCGTTTTTCACAGTGATTCTTCTAATTGCCTGCTGATTTTTTTAGGTATTTTTAATACAGAAAAAATCACAATTTAAAAATTTGTCCAGAGAGGGGGTCGTTTTGACGTTTCGGGGTTCGATCGGAGTTTTAACTTCGTATACACGTCGCATAATGCTCTAGCAAGGCTCTGATACCACTGTAGGATTCCTAGGCACTCTTGTGAGGGTTCATAAGGTATCAACCATGCCCGAATAAAATTTTAGACGTGCCGAACAACCCAAAGCCGGGATCTTTGCTAGATTATTAGGGTTTAACATGCAAGTAAACATCTTTACTACTAAGTGTGAGAGATTACAACCTTTGTAGTCCGCTCCTTCGCTTCATAAGCTCCGAGTAGAAGTCCCTTCGCCGCGATCCACGATCTCCCGGACTCAAGAGAGGCTCCACGACTCGAACTATCCATGCTAGCTTGTAGTGTTCCTTTTCTCCGATGATCTACGTCGAAATTGCTATAACTCAAGCTCTCTCACTATAATGAGGTGAACGCCCTAATCTAATGGGCTAGATTAGATGAGGATGATGGACTAGTATTTATGCTATCTTTTTATATCAAATTCTCACATGAAAATATCACAAAAGGAAAAACTAGTAAGCTTTCTCAAAGCTCAAGAGAGAAGAAGATAATGAAAAATGAGTTAATCCTTTTGTGATGAATAATGAAATGAATATATAAATTAATAATGCAACCATGGTTTAGGATGACAAGGATAACCCTTGTAGAGAATTAATTAGGGCTAGGGTTTGGTTGGGTTAAAGAATGAGTCATAACAAAATATCAACATAATATCTTAATCATGACAAAAGAAAATCCTTCTAGAAGCATCAAGAAGGAACTAACCCAAATCAAACCCTAATCTAGTTTAATCTCCACTAAACATGTTTCATTATTAATCATATCATGTTACAATAATATATATCACATATATGTTATATATTTGTAACAAAAGAAAATAATACAATTAATATATATCGCATATACATCAATGTATTATCCGATGAAAAAATGAAATAATAAAGCGAGCCAATATTAGATAATGTAATAAAATATATCATATATATTATTATACATTAAATCATCGAATCAACACTTGATCCGACAATCCGGCTATATCGAATATAACCGACTAATATATCATGTACCGATTCATCGAATCAACACTTGATCCGATGACCCGGTTCATATCTAAATATCGCGAGAATATAATACGGTATCACATATCGCATTATCCTCGGTCGTGCACATATTACATATGTGCCCCTACTCCGTTTTGCCTGAGTCAAGAAACCTCTGTGTAAGACTCTAAAGAATCGTCAATACGCCGGTAGCAGGTGATGATCATATCAAACACTCACAAGATGCAAGCGGTCAGCTAAACGTAACAGCCACCCAGGTATTGAGCGATCAGAAGATCAACAAGCTAGCCTGTGCGTTCTCCTGTGAATCCAATCAGTAACAATCCCGTGCAGTCCGGTCTCTTCGTCTGATATGTTGCATATCTGGTCTATGGGTGGTATACATCAGACCCCAGTAACCGATAAGTCGTGTCGATGTGAGGCTCATAACGGGTCGAGAAACTACTGATAACACTTATCAGTAAATCTCCATATCAGCCCTGGCCAGGGACTTCCAGTTATAGCCAATCGAACACAGCACAACATCAACTCCCTATACCGGGAGAGACCAATCCCCTCCTATCGCTCATTGCCTCCATGTGATTCGGGACTGCACCCAAAAGCCACCGTTTTGCATGCCCTCTTGGACGTGGTAAGGTGGAAATCAAAGCACAGTGGGAATCACACAAGACTCTATGACGATATCGGATCTACAGACTACCCTGTACCAGTGTCACCGGAGAACTGCCATCTGACGTGTGGTATATCACCATCTGGGAGTTCTCGGCGAGTCCTTCCTGTGTACCCAGTCTCCACTAAGCACCCGTACACCATCCTTGATGTCAAACACCGATGGATATGGGATCATCCATCGCCCATCATATGGGTCAAGATGCGTATACGCTAGTCTACTCTGGTGTATCGATGCCCTGTCTCGATATACCCTCGACTAGGAACAGTTATAGGATGTACACATCGACTACCGTGGCCCCACTAGTATGATCTCATCGTAGTCCCAGCAGTCGAGTACAGATCCTAAGGGCTTTATTAACATGTGAGAGTAAGACAGTAAACCAGTACAAGTCAACATGTTAAGATAAAGTAAAACCAAATAGCATACTATCATGACGAGCAAGAAAGTCCTCTCTATATATATCCAAGCATCCATTATAATATACATCATATGTACAACAATGGCCTCTAGGGCATATACATAACTAACAATTGTTTCGGTCGCCATGTTTACATGAGCCGAGAGGGCTGCGATTTGAGATACGGTCAGAGCAGACTTGTCTGGGATAAGGACTGATGTCGGGATCCAGTTCTTGTTCACGGAGCAAACTGCCATACAGAACAAAGTGCCACGCCAATTTTCATACCAAGAGGGTGGGGGCCACCTCTTGAATCTGTGGGGGCCACCTCTAGAGTCCGTGGGACCCACTGTAGAACAATGGGGAATTTTCGGAACACATTCCGAAAGAGGACCGAACTGCATTATAAATATAATGATACCATCCTCAATTACATAGGTGCCTTTTAAGTGAACCGGAACTACAGGAGTTTGAGAACTCCGTAATTAAGCATGCTCAGGTCAGGGAAGTCTTGGGATGGGTGACCTCCTGGGAAGTGGCCCCTGGTCGGGTCCGGTTCGCTTTAAAGGGAAAAACCGTGCGGTTTCGGCCAGAGCGGACAATACCATCTGTACTGGGGCGTGGGGCGTTACATTTATTATGGCCCATGCAGGTCCCTCAGTAGTAGGTCTGTGGTTCGAGGACGAACCATTGTTCAAAGGTGGGGAAAATGTCGGGACCCGGTTCTTGTTCACGGAGCAAAATGCCACACAGAACAAAGTGCCACGCCAATTGTCATACCAAAAGGGCGGGGGCCACCTCTTGAATCTGTGGGGGCCACCTCTAGAGTCCGTGGGACCCACTGTAAAACAATGGAGAATCTTCGGACACATTCCAAAAGAGGACCGGACTGCATTATAAATATAATGATACCACCATCAATTACAGAGACGCCTTTTAAGTGAACCGGAACTACAGGAGCTTGAGAACTCCGTAGTTAAGCGTGCTCAGGCCAGGGAAGTCTTGGGATGGTTGACCTCTTAGGAAGTGGCCCCTGGTCGGGTCCAATTCGCTCTAAAGGGAAAAACCGTGCGGTTTCGGCCAGAGCGGACAATACCATCTGTACTGGGGCGTGGGGCGTTACAACTGACCAGGATGACATTCCGGTGATATAGAGACATGTCGTTTATTTATATTCGATCGGGTTCTAATATTGAAGTGAGTTTCTTTGGGATACGCACCAGATGGTCGATTCATTGCTGGAGATCAGCCGGACTTGAGGCGTGATGCTTTCCCCTCTCCGAAGATCGTGGTGTTGTGTACCGTTCAGGCAGCGGCACCAATCATTACTGAAGCTATCGAGATGTTGCTTCCAGAGTCATGAAGTTAAAGATTTCCGATGTTTATGGGCATAGATGGATCAGAGGATTTGTAGTCGTTCAGATGTGGGGTGACCAGGATATTTAATCCGTTATGGCGCTCCGATACGAGATCGGTGAAATTGATTAGCTTCTTCCGATGGATATTGCTCAGACCTGATGCAAGTCGCTCGAGAAAGAGATTGTGCAGTAAGTTTTCCTCCGACAAATTGGGACGAGTTTCTTTGAGATACGCACCAGATGGTCGAGTCATTGCTGGAGATCAGCCGGACTTGAGGCGTGATGCTTTCCCCTCTCCGAAGATCATGGTGTTGTGTACTGTTCAAGCAGCGGCGCCAATCATTGCTGAGGCTACCGAGATGTTGCTTCCAGAGTCATGAAGTTAAAGATTTCTGATGTTTATGAGCATAGATGGATCAGAGGATTTGTAGTCGTTCAGATGTGGGGTGACCAGGATATTTAATCCGTTATGGCGCTCCGATACGAGATCTGTGAAATTGATTAGCTTCTTCCGATGGATATTGCTCAAACTTGATGCAAGTCACTCGAGAAAAAGATTGCGCAGTAAGTTTTCCTCCGACGAATTGGGACGAGTTTTCGAAGGTGAGCTTATTCAGATTCTTTTACAGAGTATCAGGGATGCCGGATTCGTGTTTTTGGAAGTCTTGTAAGGCTCCAGGCATGGTCATAACCAAGTATGACTTGCAATTCGCGTGACTATCGTGATACGCTCCTTAATTGATGGATTGGGAGAGTAATGGAATAGGAGATTGTTGTGAAGTTTCAGTGGGCAGTTTTCTTCACCGTCGATATCTAAGATTTGATGCATATGCAGAGGCACGTACGACCAGACTTCCATAATAAAATCATGAGGAAATGGCAGTTGATACACAAAAAATAAGGGGAAGTGGATTCAGTAATGAGTTCTAGTTCTAGGAAGACTGGATAAATAATATCAGCAGGAGACTTGATAGATTCTTTCCAGAAATTGATGATAAGTAAGATTTGACCGAGGATCAGTTGTTGGCACACACACAGAGGTTAGAGATCGCCGTCATCAACGCGTTGCGAGAGACTGGACTACTGATCAAGAAGATGTGATGAGAGGTATCAGCGGTAGGACTGATTTTGTCGTTGCTCTTCACCGGACGATTGTATAAAAGAGGCCATGGCGTTAGAGATCCGCAAGAAGAATCATAATTCAGAGATAGAGAACGCTAGACCGGGACAGTAGGCAAGTAGTAATCCTTGCTCTGCCAGTTCCGGGTGTATAAACACCTTTCAACATTGAAGAAGATATACTTCGATGTCTGTTGTGTTGTTATTTGAGTTTTTATAATCCAACTATTTCGTTTCAACATTGAAAGAAGGACAATTCAACGTCCGTTATTTTGATTTATGTATTTTGAGGACTTGAGGGTCACACAAATATTTTGTACACACCAGGTGCATTTGTCGAGATTTTCGTGCATGATGATTGCACTTTGATTTATGTTTTGTGCACACCAGGTGCACTTGTTGAGATGTCAGTGCGAGGTGACTGCACTCGATTTGGAGTGTCGGGTACACCAGAGGCACTAGACTGATATTTTCCGTGCACATCAGTTGCACATGATTAAGAGATTACACACACACACACACACACACACACACACTCGAGGCACTAGACTGATATTTTCCGTGCACATCAGTTGCACATGATTAAGAGATTATATATATATATATATATATATATATATATATACTCTAGGTATACTTGGTATGATTTTGTGCATACTCGTTGCACATTTTAATGTTTTGTGCACCCCGATACACTTGAGATTTGTTTTGTGCACTCCGATACACTGGATATTGATCTTGTGCATTCTTGATGCACTCGGTAATTGCTCCATGCACATTTGATGCAGTGGATATTATTTTTGTGCACACTTGTTGCACTTGACACTGTTTTTGTTTTCGTGCACACTGTGATGTGTGGTTTGAGATTTGCATTCAAACCCGTTAGGGTTGATTTTGTTTTCGTGCTTTGCACTTGGAAGAATATCTTATAGATTTAGTTTATATATTTTTCGCTGGTCATGTGCTACCGATATTGCACTAGGACTATGGCATTGATTGTGTATTTGATATACACAACGGCTTTCGTATTTTGGCATCTTGCACCATAACTAGAGTAATCCTCATAGCAACCGCTAGAGTTACAGTTATGTGAGTTGTGTATCTTTTGAGTTTTCACGCACACTATTGCGTTATATTACGTCTTAGCTCGTGTGGGACTTTGGAGTTCAGTTATATCGAGCGGATTTTATGTTTTAAATTTTGACCCCGGAAAATTGTTTTGGAATTGAGTTGATTGGATTAAGAAAAATGTTTAAGAAGGGGTTTTATTTAAATTCGGGGACCAAATTTCTTTAAGGGGGAGAGACTGTAACATCTTGGAAAATTTTTAATATTAATTTATAATTTTAAATATGAATTTAATAAATTTACAAAAATGATATTTCTTATGAAATTGGTATCGGAATTATAACCGAAAAAAATGTAGTTATTTCGATAAATATGAATAAAAGTACATGATATCATAAAAATGATATATTTAATTATTTAATTATTTTAACATGATATTGAATTTTACATTAAGCTAATGACATTTAAGTGATAGATTAATCATTTCATATCTTTTATTTCATATGGATTCAAATTTTAACATGAAAGGTTTTGATAATTGATAATTCTTTTTAAAGATTGATATATCTTAATCTAGGCTAAACCCTCACAACACTACACCCTCAATCATGCTCAACTCTCTCCACCTCCTTCTTCTCAACTTTACACCTCCTCCTTCACATTTGATATTTCTCCTTCACCATGCCACCTTCACCTCACAACTCTACACCTCATGCTCTCTCTACACCACACCACACCTAGGAAATTCCTTAGCTTTCTCAACTGAACAAAAATAAACTCTTCAAGCTACAACACTTAAATTCCTATGTTTTCCTCGTATCAAAAGAGAAAGCCATGATCTACTTCATCAAGTTTGTGTACTTCATTAAGCTTAATACACTACAACCCCTAGATACTTCCACAAACACTTCATGAGCTGGTGTTTCATTGTACACAATCTTCATAGGTATAATTCCTTCCCTCCTTACATGTTCAGTATATTTCCATACCTGTTTTCATGTGCAGTATTATAAAAACAGTGTGTTTGTGATATTTAGCTTACAGATATTGAATCTGGAACCACTAGGTGTAATCACTAGAAAATCTAGCAAGTCCATTAACCTAGATAGACCACTAGAAGACCACCACAAAAATACGAACCCAAATCTCCTCTGTACGGCCGGCGACGCCGGATTTTTGAGCCATCTCGCCGGATCCCCTTCTTGATATGGAGTTGTGGTTTTTCTTGTAGTACACACTCAATACAATATATCCCCTGTACTTGCTTGTTTAGTTCCTATTTACCTGAGCCAAAATATGAGAATGTTTTTGTAAAGATTTTATCAAGTTTCCGATATTACGATATGGGTTTTTCGTATTTCTGCACTGCGCTTAAACCTTTAACGTTTGTACGTTAACAACAAGAATATATTGTCGTTTTTGAGTTAAGTATACTGTAGGTTCTAACCTATGGGTGCCTATCTCGTTGTTTTGAGTTTTGATATGATATTTACATCGATATGATATAACTACGATTATAGGTACGATCGCGAAGGTTTCCGAGATAGAGTTGACGGACATAGCAATCGTGGAATCTACGAGTTCGACAAGTTGATGAGTAGATTTACATGTATGGGGGAAGTCGGGTGGATGGCGTATAGCACCCCCGCAACTTTATATATAGGATAGTTATGATATCTAGTTAGTTAGTAGTATTTATTCAAGTTTATGATAGTAGGATGATGTTGCATCTAGTAAGTTTTTCATGTGCATATAGTGTTATTCATGGTTTGGTATAGTTGTATGAGGGATCATACTATACTTGAAATGATTGGAAATTTAGATAATGTAGGTTTTGTACGAAGAACCATACCATACTTGTAATACGAGATTAGCATGCCGAATAACGGCCAAATTTCCTTTAGACTCGTGGCGTTATGTTTTATTTCGTTTTAGAATGTAATACTTGAGTGAGCTATACTCTTTTAAAAACTAGCGATTCGTTTCCCATTTGATGATAAAAGACAAGGATGCGGTGCCAATTTCCAAAACAAATATCTCTTTTCAATCCAAAGCTGCTTCCTCATTTCAAAACCAACGTTTCGTTCATTTTCAAAATAATGGTATAGCTCATAACTAGTAGTTACATTTATTAAGTTACGCTTAGATTTACTTTACATATTCGCGTTATAATTATCAATGTTATACGTTTCCGTAATATGAACACTCTGATAGAATACTGCACAACTACCAATGAGTACTATGCTGCACAAGCATGTATGCACATGTTACACTACACCTCATTGGTACTGCCATGTCACTGTACGACCGTTATGCTATGTAATGCGTATGTAGATGTTGATATGAGTATGAACTATACACTTATAGAACACTCGCATAAATACTAATGATTTCCATGTTGCACAAGCACGGACGCGTATGCTACACTACACATTATTAGTATTGCCATGACACAGTAGAATTGATATGTTTGTTGCCTGTATGACTTAGTTACGTACTTTTCCTTTATTACCTGTTGCTTATTGCGAATACCAGTACCAGGGGTATTCATGTTTAATTCTTATAGTTTTCTGGATATTTTACTTTTGATGATATATATCAGTGGTATGGGACGTTGTTATATATGTATATATATAATATATCATCAAAATGATTAATGCAAAGGTTCTTCTTCTTTACTTGTTATCTTTGGATACGATGAGTTGATGTCCACCATGAGTCTTTTTCATGTTTTGTTTTACTCCGAACCGAGTGGGGGCTATACGGTTACGGATTATTGCGTTATCCAGACTGAGTGGGGGGATATACAGTCGGATACATGGTGGACCCGGTCGAGACCGAGGGGCAGGATAGCCGCATTAGAGGCCGGTAGCCTAGCGAGGGTACTCGATACCGGAGATAGAGATGAGCACGGCAGATATCCAGAGGATACTGACCGAGGTTCGATTGGGCACGGCGGATATCCAGGGAATACCGACCGGGGCCAGGGATATCAGGTGGCGATCATCTGTTGATATGGTGTCGACGGTATCTGCATTTGCATATCGGTGATGGACACGAGAGATTTGAGGATTTGCATGTCGGTGATGGACACGAGAGATTTCTGATTTTGGATGCCGATGCTGGACATCCATATATATTGACATGTTGCTATCATGAGGTACCCAGTTATATTATGGTTATTGTAGCCGACCAGGACTGATCCGGGGGACAGTACCTGCATATATCTTTACTGGAAATTGCATACATTAAAAAGGAATTCAATTCGAGCTATAGTCTCATTATTTTGACATGTCTGGTATGACATTGAAATCTTTTAAATTGTAAACATCTTAACACTATTCATTAAAACAGCAGGACGTATATCTTAAATAAGATACCTATTATGTTTCATACTATCACGTCTGCTTTTATGCCGTGATATATGTATTCCGCGGCTACTTTAAAGAAGAGGTTTTACATATATATTTTCGGCTACTTATGGACTTTTACCTAGATACAGGTCATTTATATGATATGTTCTACTTTGGGATCGCATGATAGATAGTGTTGCATTTACAATACTTAAGCATATCATATATTATATTAGTGCAGGATATGATAGTAGTATACTTATGACTTAGGTATCGTTATGCATTCGATTTCTACCTTGTGATGTACTTTTATTCACTGAGTTGGCAACTCATCCCCGTTGTGCCACAGTTTCTTGCTGGTGTTACCGCTTGGATTATCAGCGGCTTGGGGCACACATTCCTTTCGGTGATTACTTCGGCAGGTGGGTTACTGTTGTATCGTACTCACAGTTGTATATTCTTATCTTTTTGTATCTAGTGAAACTCCATCAAACTTAGAAAAGGGTATATTGTGGACTTAGAAACGATACTTAGAGTTTGTGTGTTGTGATGTCGCACTCATTGGAATCGACCATTCTATATTGTTGATTTTGTTTCACTTTTCTTTTCTTCTCCATTGTGCGTCGTATATTGTTGCTTGGTTGCTCCGCCGTCTAGGAGTGGAAGCTAGCTCCCGTTGGGATGCTATTTATATTATTATGTTGTATCGGGTTTTATACAAAATTACGTAGGAGGTGCTGTCAAATTTCAAAACATCGTAGATGCTTTTCAAACATACTTAGTTAAACTTAAATATTTATTTTAAACTGATCCCATTTGATGACTATTTTAAAACCTCACCTTCAATATTTTCAAAAAGGGTTTAGATTCCGGGTTTCGGCTTACTTGGACCGCGTCGACGTCTTTAGATGTCACGTGATTTAAGTGTCGGTCATGTGACACGTACGGGTGGGTTTAACGCAATCAAGATAATGATGGGTTGAACTTGACTAGGACCCTTTGATATGTTGACATTGTCAAGGTCACCGGGGTCCTAAGGGTAAAAACTATATCGGGAGTTTTAAATATAAAGGAAACTTGCCAGGCATGCGCATACCTTCTGGAGTGTGGTGACTTGAGTGGCTTCCGTCAGGTTATCACACGATGATAGTTGGGTCCCGATTCCCACTGTGAGTAGGTGTTACTCCTCGGGTGATTTTCAGATGATCCCGACTAATTCTCCTTTTAGGGTTTGAAAGGGAATTCGAGGAAACAGTGGGAGCCATCCTGATTGGATAAAGTGATTAACCAATCTAATCTAGGTTAGAATGCATGCTGAGTGTTTCTTTTCTCTCTCTCTCTCTCTCTTTGGCAGCGACCATGACCTGGCCTTAAACTAAAACTCGTGAACCAAGTTAACCGAACCTTCTTACACACTTTGGTTTTGGATTGTCATGATTCACGACAAAGTCGCATATATCCTTGCTGCACCTACTTCCCCTTTTGCATTTCTCCAGAACACTCCGTATCACTACGAAGATCCATATTTCCTGGGTATGCCATCGTATAGTTACATACGAACTCGAAGAAACTTGTTTCTGTTCGAGAATGGATTCCAGTTCTAGAGAAAATGAATAGGATTATTCGGTTGTCGTTTCTCTTTACCTTCTCTCAGGTTGCGAGGGCTCCTAATATTAGAAGAGTACACCTATTACGCTTATTGGATAGTCTTCATCCCAACCATAGGCAGGTGCCGAAAGGTAGGGAAGAAAGAAAACCAATTAGCCTAAGTATGGTATACAGAAGGTAAGAAGTAAAGACATATAAAGGGATTAGAGTGAGGGCAAAGGAAATTGCGACTACTATCATTCACGACGAGCCGCATATATCCCTGCCACTCCTACTTCCCCTTTGCATTTCTCCAGAACACTCCGTATCACTATGAAGATTCATATTACTTGGGTATGCCATCGTATAGTTATATACGAACTCGAAGAAATTTGTTTCTGTTCGAGAATGGATTCTGGTTCTTGAGAAATTGAATAAATTATTCGGTTGTCTTTTCTCTTTACCTTCTCTCAGGTTTCGAGGGCTCCTAATATTAGGAGAGTACACCTATTACGCTTATTGGATAGTCGTCTTCCAAACCTTAGGCAGGTGTCAAAAGGTTGGGAAGGAAGAAAACTAATTAGCCTAAGTATGGTGTACAGAAGGTAAGAAGTAAAGACATATGAAGGGATTGGAGTGGGGGAAAGAAAAATGCGACTACTATCATGAATATGGATAGTGGAAGAAGCATTTACTAGGAATACCCGGCCACCCCCATAAAACATTTTCATGTTTCAGTTTTACTGTGCGGTGTTAATTGAAAACTGTTTTCCCAATTAGATTCTGACTCCAGGGTATGTATTTACCAGACTTAATTCTCACATCTGTATAGCGTTACTGATACTGAGTGGGAGGAAGATATTGAATATTGGATGATTTTATCCTCAATGTCAGAATTCTTTGTAATTGGTGATATTTGAGGAAATCGCCTGGGTTTTGCTTAACGGCAAATTTTTGGTTTTGAATATTCGTTGTTATGCACCAATTTTAAACTGATATATCTGTACGTTTATTTATAAAGTGAGATATAACTTTTTGAAATTATGTTTATGGCATTTACCTATATCAGTTGATGGTTAGGTAAGATGCATTCAACAACGGTGTAATTCTTCTTAACCATAGCACAGTTTTCAACCTACGACGCACAAGGTTTGAGTTATTAAACTCAGAGGACTTATAAAAAGTATTGTATGTTGTCCGACAAAGGAGTTGTTACTCGTACTATATTCCATTTACTTATGACTTATCTGGTTTTAGACACGTATTTCGTTGAAATACAAAGTCCAAATTTTGAGAAGTTATAGGTATAAGAATAAAGTAAAGAACCGTATGTTGCAAGTATCAGGATTCTTCGAGGTGATCGAAGTTGTAGATACTTGTGCTAGGTATTCCGTCGTAAATAATAAATTTTAGAACTTTCTTCTCTTTCAGATTACTCATCCGTGGGTGCACTCCTTGATGAGTAATACTGCTGGCCTTCTTCCATTTTGTCGATATGCACTAGAAACAACTGCTTGATTTTTTAATCTGGTTCCAATTAAATTAGTGCATTTGTTTCTATACTGGATATAGAATAGATTCATATCTTAACGATGTTAAGGTATATGGAGTTGTCCGGATTATGCTTAAAACCAGAATCCAGATAAACTCAAGGCACATTTCAGTAATGGAAGTTTGTGGGTTACCCCGGGTATTGACGAGGGTTAACATTCTACCATTTGGAAGATCAATAGTTATATTGTTCTTGACTCGCCACATGTTTTAGTAAAATGAATTCTTTTCGGAAAATATTAGTGGGAGTATGGTAGAACTGGAAGTAATTCCAGAACCACAAACGATTACTGAAAATTTAGTAGAACCTAAGAATTCAATTGGATTCAACAATCCATTAGCCACTCCGCAAATTTGGTGGGTAACCTCAGCCACCCGAGAGGTACTTCGGTCTCCTCAAAGACGGTGGCTGGGAGGTTTTGATGACCCAAACTTGCCACTACTGCTGTCCTAAACTATGAGATCTGGCAGGTGGATGATTATAACGTCGTTCTAAATCAGCTTTAGAAATTCACATGTATATGACTCTGCCAGAGGGTTGTTGTAGTCAGTGGGAGCAGCGGAAGTGTGATAGGGCAGTAGCTTATGTCTATTTATAGACTAAAGCAAGTATAGCGGAAATAAATCATCTATTTTTGATGTGACAGTCATAGAATTTGATTTCATCAGAACAATAGATGGACCTGGTAAGAAGATAGTAGCGAGTAATGTCCTGGTATTTGTATGATGTACTCCTTATAGAAAGTGATGCTCCTATACTACGATCGGTTGTACTGTAGTTGTCACAAGGTGTTTCTCCACATAGGATCTGGACAAAATATCAGGGACTCTGGTGACTAGATTTACGGTTTTAGATCTAGATTTGGAAAGTATCCCAATATGGGTACTTTGACACTATTCTAAAATGTTTTAGAATGGACGACTCATGGCGTGGTGGTGTACCCGCAGGTGATGAAGTCACCATCTCTAAAGAGATGTCTTCTACACTGATGAGGAGAGAGATTTGCATGATTTGCATATCACTTACTTAGGCAATTGAGTTAATTATGAAATATCAAGTACCACACCAGATATTGCTTTTGCGCAGGATGCAATAAGCATATATTAATCCAATCCTGGAGAAATATTGGGAAGCAGTTATGAACATAAGAGGATGTTCTTGGTATATGGTAATGGTAACCTCCTTCAAGAGGCGGTTATCATTTCAGACTTCCGAGATGACCTGGATGACAGAGTGACTGTCAGAGTTAAAGTTTACCCTTTTCTAAGGGGAAGTATGTTGGACAGGTGGTCCAAGTGGATACTGAGGAAGGCATAGTGCAGGATACTGATTACATTCATTGGAAGATACGGTATAAGAAGTTTGTTGGATTTGGAGTTCATTTATGAACTTGGTCCCATCAGATATCCAGACAAATTCTAAGACATGTATAGCTCATTTCGGGAGACAGTCTTTCTCCGCGAAATTGAGATATAGAGAAATAAAGATAGAAACATTGGAGCGGATCCGCTCACTGAGGCTATTTCTCGAACGCGGTAGTTTCGCAAATAAGCTTTGCGAGACTGATTAGTATAAAAGTTGGGTGTTCGGTATCACACGGGATGTGAGTATACGACACCGCAATAATTAGCCTTAAGTGCAAGTAGGAGATTGTTGGCTATAATGCCCTCAAGGCGATTGTTGTAATCACAGGCAGGCGATTATAATGATTGAGGGAGGACCTATGCGGGTAAAACAGTCTTACTCAAGATGATAATATGCTATCTGGTTTGTCTCTATCATCATATACATGCATTATGTGGTATTACAGATCACTATTACATGTTGATAGAGCCCATAGGATTCTTGCTTGACTACCAGTATTATGATGGCGATCATATACGTGGGAGCTGAGTGGTCCATAAGCACATCCTTAAATGTCGCTAGTCGAGGGGGTATCGAGACTGGGGATCGATACTCCGAAGTAGACTAATGTAACTTTTTGAGACCCCGACGAGGGACGATGGCCGGTCTTACAAGCCATTGGTGTCAGTTAGTGACCTAAGATATTATACAGGTGCTCATTGGGTTATGAGTTGCACTGGACGGACTCGTTGGGAACATGCTATATGGTATTATACCTATTGTCAGATAGCAGTTCTCAGGTGACATGAGTACATGTTAGTTTGTCGATTTGAGATCGTCATTTGTCTCGTGTGAGTTCCCACTGTACTTTGATTACTACCCTACCACGGCTCAAAGAAGTCGTGCAAACAGGTTTTACTTGGGTACAGTCCTGAGCCATATGAAGGTAGTGAGCGAATCGTCGGGGATTCTTCTCTCCCGATATTGGGGGTTGATGTCGCGCTGTGCACGGGTGGCCATCACCAGAAATTCTTGGCCAAGGTGGACGAGAATTACACATTTGGATCAGTAGTTTCTCAGTGGATGATGGGCTTCACACCGACACGAAATATCGCGTTATTAGGGGTTTGACTTTATCTACCCCCAAAACCCGATATGTGATACTCTTAGAAGAACAGACCGGACTGTACGGAGATTGAAACAGACAGGTTCAGTAAGGTTCGGATGAGTTTGCTCGTCGGCCTTCCTTTCACTCAATACCTGGGTAGCTGTTACATACAGGTAGTGCCGCTGACGTGTTTGCGGTTAAACCCACTGCCAGTGTATTGACGAGTCTTTAAAGTCCCACACAGAGGGTTTTCCGGTTCAGGCGATATGATGTAGATAACATATGTTGGTACATACAGTTGTCTGATTAAATATGTGTACAAGCTACACAGACTTTAATCGGACGGTTGATAATACTAGTGGCTTAGGATTAAGACGGATTATTAAATCAAGTTTTGATTTAATAATTTATATATATATATATATATATATATATATATATATTAGTATATGTATTCTATTATTATTGTTCATTATTCATTTTCTCTCTTGGTTATTCGTATTTTTATACGAATACGCGTATATGTATTTCGATACGTATACCAGGTTGTATTCCATATTTATACGGAATATCTTCTAGAAGATGGACACGTCATTATATGATTTTCTTTTTAGAAAATCATTTGCAAATGTGGTGGAGGGTGAGGTGGTATGAGCATGGTTGGAGGTATGTAGAGAGGTATGGCCTTTGATTGTTTATTGTAAAATGATATGAGATATTTTTTGTATGGTTCAAAAATGAAGGAGTCATTCTTTCTACATGACATTCACACTCTTCATTTCTATGATGCTTGATAGCTCTTCTACACTTAGCTCTTTTTCTTGAGTTGCTCATGCCTTGGTTTTCCTCACTTCCTCCTCCTTCTTCTTTAGTTGTTCACTTGAGTTTAAGAAAAGAGAGAAAATTATAGTGAAAAATTTCTACCTCTCCACTCTCTATTGCTAGCGACCTTGGAGCGTCGGTTGCTTCTCTAAGCGAAACTGGAGCCCGTATCGTTTCCCTCAGATGGATCATCTTCGGTAAAAGAGGACCGGTTTGCAACCGCAATCCGGAGCACTTGAAGAAAGCTTGAGGATGTGAGTATTCTATGCATAGTAGATTAGTTTAGCTCACTAAGTTTTTGTATACAAGTTCTAACTATTTAGTTCGATTCATGGTTTTGGGAACATTAGCGAACAAGAAAATTTTTGAAATCCATGTTGCCGTCTTCGAAAACTAACTTGCCAATGTGCCTAAGTTTCCAGCAGCATGAAGGCTAAAATCCACAAACTCTCTTTTGAATGGTCATCAACTGTGTCTTTAGCACCTTTAGATTTAATTTATTCTGATATTTGGGGCCCTGCACCTATTTTATCTCACTCCAGTTTCCGTTATTATTTTTTTTTTATGACTAAAGCAAATTTACCTGGTTATTTCTAATGCATAATAAGTCTGATTTATTTGATATCTTTTGTCGCTTCCAACGACATATTGAACGTTATTTCAATAGGAAAATACGTATGTTTCATTCTGATTGGGGTGGTGAATATTAATCCTTTCATCGTCATATAACCATGGAGGGTGTCCTTCATCGTGTTTCCTACCCCCACACTTCCGAACAAAAAGGGACAGCGGAACGCAAACACCGTCATATTATAGAGACAGCTACTACTCTTCTTGTTCACGCCTCCATCCCTTCTCTTTACTGGGATGAGCCTGTGCAAACTGCCGTCTTTCTAATTAATCGTCTCTCTACACCAATCATTCATAACGATACCCCTTTCTACAAATTATTTGGTCACCATCCTAACTATACCGTCCTACGCACATTTGGATGTGCGTGCTATCCTCGGCTTCATCCCTACGCCAAATATAAACTTGCTAACCGATCCGATCGCTGTGTGTTCATGGGTTATAGTACTCAATATCAAGGTTACCGTTGTCTCCGTGTACAATCCGCGTCTAGATATTGTTGGGGTCAAAAATTACACCCCATTGCCAAAATCAAAAATCAAAATTAAAAGTCAAAGTCAAATCAAAGTCGGAAGGTCAAAGTCAACGCCCAAGTGGACCCAAGTCCGACTAACCCAGATCCGACCCCTAAGAACTGGGCCCACACCCAAACCGCCTCAAGCCAAGCGAAGCCGGCCGGCCATCGAAGAAGACAGAAAAAGAAATTTGTAATAAATAGCTTTTATATGCAAATAAATGTTAAATTGTAAATTTAATGGACAAAAGCCAAAATTATGTAAAAGTCATGGCTCATGTGCAAAAAGAAATGAGCACATAGGTATGGAATGAGCAAATAAGTCATTTTGTAAAGCCCAAGGGGCTATGTGAAAAATGTAAACCCTATATATGGTAACATTATAAAGAATTGAAACATAATCATTCTCCCTCATAAATTTCTAGGGTTTTGTGACTCCTTCTTATTCTAAAGTTTCAAATCTTCTTCCTTCGCTTTTTGAATTAAATCAAGAGTTTAACTCTTCCTTTTTCAAAAAAAAAAAATTAGATTTCCACCATAAAATCATTGAAAGTGACATCATCCTCAACCCGAAAGTGTCCCGACAAAAGAATATTACATACATAGAATTTTACATGAATGAAAAAGAAAATCTCTCATCTCACATAAAACCCCCCGGCTATTTTATCACGACGATCATATACATCATATCAGTACAACAACAAAATAATCATCACAAATCATCAACATAAGTAAATATGCATATTTCTAATGTCGTTGACATATAGCAACGATATTAGGGATACACATATTACACTTACGGTCGCAGAAAAGAAATGTAAAACTACAACAGTTGGAATCCGCACATATCCTTAGATATCATAAACCCGGAATATCTCATATTCCGGATTTCATGCCTAACCTCATAAATCTTACATTTAAGTCTCGAAATGAAAACACTTTTTCAAAAAGAAGACGGGTGATTCAACAATATTCCCGATTATCAATGAAACTAAAATGTTAGATTTATAAACAACCAATTAATTTTCTCAAAACTAATTAGTGTAGATTCCAAATATTATATCACATATAGTAACTGTCTAGACGATATTAAACATTTCGATCGATATCAAAAATTTCTTCAAACCACAGAGACCGCAACACCTTGAGCCTCAACAAAAATATCCAGAAAGTCATAAGTATCAAAATGGAGCAGCACGGAAAAATTGAAACCCTAATTCCCTAAATGTGCGGCGAAACCGCGGCTAAACCTAGGGTTATGCCGCGGTTCCGCGGCCATTCCAGAGAGTTGGGTGTTCGAAATTTTTGGGGTTCCATAGATTTACCTGCACGATTTTTTGAATATTTTTATTCTGCAAAATACCAACTTTTGGAAAAATGTACAGAACCCATGAAAAATACCATATTTTGATTTCGATCGAACACTTTTAACGTCGTCTAAACTACCCTAAAGCTCTGGCTTGGCTCTGATACCATGTAAGTGTGTCTTAGCATCTCTACTAGGGTTTAAACAACAATATGTAATGGATTTTAAAAAATTAGATAGCTAAAGCACACAAGTCACGAATCGAACTAGAAATGAGTGTAAGTATCATATATAAGAGTGTCAATACTAAGAGAAGAAGAACTATAATCTTTGTAGACCACTCCTTCTCTTCAATGACTACGTGTAGAAGTCCTTGGGCTCCTCTTGGCTCCACTCGAAGCTTGGAACAATTCCGCTTGTAGCCTTCGATGTCCACGATGATCCATCCGGAGTTCCTAACACTCAAGCTATTGCTTCACTTAAACTAAGTAGAAGTGAGATAAACAACCTATACAAGTGTGCTAGACTAATATAGATTGATAAAGTGGGATTTTTCTCACTATTAAACCTTTCTTTTTCTTTCTCTTTTACTCATTAGAAAAAGATAGAGAGCTTGGATGATGAAGATGAACTAAATGGCTAAGCTTAAGATAAGAGAGAGAGTCACACTCACATTATATGAGCCATGGAAAAATATCTTAGATATTTTATGAGTGAGTTAGTGGAGGGATTAAACAATGAACCATAGTTAATGAGATATTTTAAGAAGAGTGTAGAAACCATGATCCCATTATTCAATTTTCCATTTTCTCAAAATCAATAAACATCTAATATATTTCCATGTGAGTCTAGCATAGCCATGTTCAATGTATCATCCACCATGATACATGCACACATGTGTGTATATATATAAATATATATGCATACATGCATAATATAAAGAAAGGAATTATAAATGAGCAATTAGTCATTATATTAAATCAACACTTGATATAATAATCCGGTCATATCACATATAACCCGACTAATAGAAAACGCCAGATTAAAATACGGTATCATAGACTCGTATTTAATCAAGCTCCCGCACATATCTCCATATGTGCCCCACTTCGTTTCACCTGAGCTCGGAAACCCCTATGTAGGACTCTAAGACTTGTCAATACGCTAGCAGTAGGCAGTGATTATATCAGATACCTACAAACCGTCAGCGGTACTAGCTGCATGTAACGGCTACCCAGGTATTGAGCGAACAGAAGAACAACAAGCGAACTTGTCCAAACTCCCGTAGAGCCAACCAGCAACACTTACCGTACAGTCCGGTCTCTTCATCTGATATGTTGCATATTGAGTCTAGGGATGGTATCGTCGAGCCCTAATAACTCAATAAGTCATGCCGATATATGGCCTACAACAGGTCGAGAAACTATTGATAACACTTATCGGTAAATCTCATCAGTCCTGGCCAGGGACTTGCAGTTATAGCCAATCGCGCATAGTGCAACATCAACTCCCAATACCGGGAGAGACAAAACCCCTCCTATCGCTCATTTCCTCCATGTGTTTCGGGACTGTACCCAAAAACCACCTGTTTGCACGACTCGGTAGAGCCGTGGTATGGTGGAAATCAAAGCACAGTTGAAAACACAAAAAACCCTATGACGATCTCGGGTCTACAGACTAACATGTACAAGTGTCACCTAAGAACTGCTATTCGACGATAGATATAATACCATATAGAAGTTCTCGGCGAATCCGTTCAGTGTACTCAGTCTTTAATGAGCACCCATATACAATCTTTGATGTCAAACACCAATGAATATGGGATCATCCATCGCCCCCTCAACTGGGTCATGAAACATATACGCTAGTCTACTCTGGAATATCGATGCCCCATCTCGATACACCCACGACTAGGAACAATTAAGGATATGCTTATAGACTACAGATGCCCCACTAGTATGATATGCATCATAATCATGGTAGTCAAGCTGATATCCTAAGGATTTTATCAACATGTATCAAATGAACAGTATACACAATCAAGTAAACATGTTAAGATAAAAAGCAACCAGATAGCATATTATCATGTCGAGCAAGAAAGTCCTCTATATATATACATGTCCAAGCATCCACTAAACAAATAATGGCCTCTAGGGCATACATATATCTAACAATTCCGAAGTCTAACATACACGCTCTTAGCATATCTTCAAGGATCTGAATCGTTCGCTCAGACTGTTCATCTGTTTATAGATGGTAAGTTGTGCTGAAGTTCAGACTCGTTCCCAAGCTAGCTTGCAGACTCTGCCAAAACTGCGATCGGAATCTGGTGTCACGATCGGAGATAATGCAAACCGGTACTCCATGTAATCTCACGATCTCCTGCATGAGTTCATGTGTATCAGAAATAGTACACTTTGAAGAGTTAAATCTTACTTAGATTCAGACTTACCTCCATGTACTTCTTTGCTAGTGTCTCAGTAGATTGGCCAACTCGAAATGGGATGAAGTGAGCCGACTTTGTGAGTCGATTCACAATAATCCATATCGCGTCGTTACTTTTCGTGCTGCGAGGAAGAGCAGTCATGAAGTTCATGGTAATGTGCTGCCATTTCCATTTTGGGATAGGTAACAGTTGAAGTAAACCAGCAGTCCTGTGATGTTCAGCCTTTACTTGCTGACACACCAAACATTTGGCTACGCTTCTGGCTACTTCACGCTTCATTCCATCCCACCAGTAATGTTGCCGTAGATCTTTGTACATCTTTGTACCACCATGGTGTACTGAGTATGGAGAGCTGTGAGCTTCTTTCATCAACTCTTCCCAAACAGGACCTTGTGGTACACGCAATATGCATCCGTATCTCAAAGATCCATCTTCGTGAATGATGAAGTCTGTTCGTAGTCCACTTTCTACTTGTTCTCGAATCTTTTGCAACTTTGTATCACTTGTTTGAGCTGCTTTGATCTGATTAATAATAGTAGACTGAACTTGTAAGTTCATCAAATACGAAGCATTACCTGGCATAACTACTTCTATCTCCATTCCGTGCAAATCTTGTTGTATCTTCCACTGTGCAGTGAGATTCATTAATAACGGCTGGCGACTAGGTGCATCGATAACTATATTCACCTTTCCTAGATGATATTGTAGGTTAATGTCGAAATCCGCCATGAGTTCTAACCATCTTCTCTGCCGCATATTCAACTCCTTCTAAGTAAACACATACTTCAGACTCTTGTGGTCAGTGTATATGTCCACTCGTTCTCAAGAAGATAGTGGCGTCAAATCTTAAGTGCAAAGATAACGGCCGCCAACTTAAGATCATGCGTTGGATAATTGCGCTCATGAATCTTCAGCTGTCTTGATGCATAAGCTACAAATTTTCCATGCTGGTGTAGAACGCATCCTAATCCCTTACCAGATGCATCGTAATGTACAACAAAACCTCCAGATTGATTCGGTGTTACGAAAATAAGTGTTGATGTCAATCTTGACTTGAGTTCTACAAAAGCTTATTCATATGCTACTGACCATACGAATGCTTCATCTTTGCATGTGAGCTTGGTCGGGGGTGTTGCAATCTTCGAAAAGCCTTCTATAAATCTTCGGTAGTATCCTGCTAATCCCAAGAAACTTCTAATGTCCTTCACTATCTTTGGTGTCGGCCATTCACTTACTGCTGATACTTTAGCTGGATATACGGAGATTCCTTCGCCTGAAATGATGTGTCCTAGAAATCCGACTTGATCTAGCCAAAATTCGCACTTGCTGTATATGGCATAGAGTTGATGCTATCGCAGAGTCTCCAGGACAATTCGTAAATGTTCGGCGTGCTCTTTCCGATTCTTTGAATACATCAAGATGTCATCGATGAAAATAACAACAAATCTATCTAGGTACTCTCGAAAAACCTGGTTCATCAGATTCATAAATATGGCTGGTGCATTGGTCACTCCAAATGGAATCACGAGAAACTCATAATGACCATAGCTGGTCCTGAATGCCGTCTTCGGAATATCAGACTCTTTGACCTTCACCTGATGAGAACCCGAACGAAAATCTAATTTTGAGAAAACGCAAGACCCACTTAGCTGATCAAACAGATTATCGATGCGTGGTAGTGGATACTTGTTCTTTATTGTCACTTCGTTCAGAGCTCGGTAGTCTATACACATTCTGTATGAACCTTCCTTCTTCTTCACAAGAAAAACTGGAGATCCCCAACTTGAGACACTGGGACGAATCCAGCCTTTCTACAGAAGTTCGTCCAACTTAGTATGGATCTCCTTCAATCCTTCTGGACTTAAGCGATATGGTGCTTTGATCACCGGTTGTGCACCAGGTACTAAGTCAATACTGAATTCAAGAGCTTGATCGGAAGGCAAACATGAGATATCTTCAGGGAATACATCCTCAAACTCTCGAACTACCTATGGCTTGTCTTCTTCCGCTTGTATTGTTATAATCACTGCCTTCCTTGGTTTAGCTTTGTAGGTGCTAGGTTCTAGGGTACGGTCTCCACTCTTGAACTAAAAGACCGGATGATCTGGAATCTAGAATACTACCCTCCTTTGACGACAGTCAATGGTAGCGAAGAAAGTTCCTAGCCAGTCAATTTTCAAGACTACGTCGAAGTTCGGTATGTCCAGCACCTTAAAGTTCGCATAAAATTCTCTGCTACAGACAACCACTGGACACAGATCGTATCCCAGAGCTGCCTTTAGAACGTCGTTCCCTAAACTGACATTCCAGCTGGATACGAGCAGTTTAACTGGAATCGCATGAGTTCAGACGAACCGTTGCGACATAAAGCAATGGGATGCTCCAGTATCGAAGAGTGCTAGTGCAGGAAGGGAAGCTACTAAGATTATGCCTAAGTTGTGTGGAATATGTTTAGATATAGGAAAAGATATATATTGATGTATATAAAGATTGAAAAGGTTTTGGAAGAGTGGAAGTTACCAGTGATGACTTGGCCAGTGGCTTCAGCTTCTTCCACAGTCATTGTGAAAGCCTGACGCCTAGATACATTCCTCCTTGCTCGGGGAGCATTCCTTTGTCCTTTCCTCTTTCCTTGAACTAGGTTCCTTTGTGCCTGATAGAACTTATGAGGAGGCTGTGCAGGAGGTCCACGAGGAGGCGGAGCTGGGAGAGCAAAACGAGGTGCAGGTGCCTGAATAGCCGGCCGCTGCGAAAAGGTGGGTGCTGGTCGGGGTGCAGGAGCTGGGATGAGATGATGTAGGCAATCTCTAATAGAATGAGTAGATGCGCCACAAACTAAGCACAGGCGGTTATCACGCCTGCAATCTTTCACCAGGTGTCCATTCCTCTTGCAGTAGAAGCAAAAGTCTGGACTGGGCCAGTTAAATGGTACTCCCGGTCTCCTAGGTACAAACGGTAGCCTAGAAAAGGCTCCTCCTGCTATCTGAGTAGCAGGACGCTTCACACCGGTAGATTGAGGTCAGCCCTTCTTCTTCACTACTGCCTCATATCTTCGAGCAGCCTTCAGTGCAAGGTCGTGGGTTGGGAAATCCCCTGTAGCTAGAGCAGCTTGGATCTCCTAGTCCAACCCTTGCTGAAATCGTCTAGCCCCGATCTCAGCAGTCGATATGAGATGTGACGCGAACCTGTTACGGTTTTGTGTTAGCTGTGTAGTATGTGATATTAGAAAATTGAATATTTGAGACATATTTTACCTGCTCAACATGATGAACTCGGTATCATACTCATCCACAGATTTGCTCCACATAGAGCCTTATTGCAGGTGGATGAATTGCTGCTCCATGTCAAAACGGGCAGTCTCGGAAAAATATTTCGTGTCGAACATATCGCGAAATGTCTTCCATTCGATCGGCTGGGCAAGACGGCTTTCTTCAGCCTTCCACCATACTCTGGCGTTGTCAGTTAGTTGCAGTTTCACAACTCTTACCCAAGCAATATCTGGCACTTGTGCTGCTGCCAGATCGTCCTCAATCGACTGAGCCCGTTCTTCCGCTTCCAAGGGGCTCTCTTTCCCAGAGAATTATTTAGGGTGCAGTATACGGAATTGTTTGACTCCGGGTGCCTCAGTCTCAGGGCGGTGCAATAGAATAGCAGTCTGCTGCGGTTGTCCCTCCAAGAGGCTCTTGATTGCCTCAAGTAATACCGTCTGCTCGTTGATAGGAGCTGCTACGGTAGGTGTAAGTGGTAAAGGTGGTGGTGGTAGTGTGGTGTTGCCATTAACGTTCGTGCTCGTATTGTTGGAGAAATCCATAACCTTGAAAGAAAAATAGGGTCTGGATAGATTCAAAGCAGTTGAAATGTAAAGAATGTTTTTAGTTGCTGATTCTTATAATTCTTGTATTATATTGCTTAGGTTTCCATGCAGAACTGACCTGCATGGGCCACTAACAAAATCTGTCACGTCCCTCTTCCTAGTGTATGGATAAGGAGACGTGGTGAGGCCGTGACGTATTTACTCAGAAGTAAACACGTTAAGCGTAAATAAGCAATATAAATGTAAAGCTCAAGAATGACAAGAGATGTAATAAAACAACAATTTTTTATTGATAACCATTCTTTACATACAACTGAAAAGTAAAGTACAATAAAAGAAAGCGATGCCTAAACAATGGCATATGAACTGAAAGAAAAATAAGTACAAGTAGGAACTAGAACTCTGGCTCCTCAGTGAACTGCTCCAAATCGTCCTGGCTGGGCTCGATCTACTGAGAGTCGGGTCCTCCTGACAACATTCCAAAAAAAGAAGAGACGTGAATGTCGTCAGCGAAATAGCGCTCAGTAAGTCCTAAAAGATAGAATGTAATAAATATGTGAAGAGAATAGAATAGGTAAATATGTGTTTGTTATGCTAGCCTAGTTGTTTGCAGCTTGGTACAGAATTTATTAGTGTATACGAGAGGAGTTCAACTTGCTCCGTGGACTAAGGTAACATGTAAGTACAAGGCCCCGTCAAAACCCAAGGATAACGACACAAGATGTTCATGTAGGTGTCTTTTAGTGACTGTCATCGTGTCACTTTTAACACATTCCGTACTAGTCTACCCCTTTAAAACCCTGTAATGTATATTGTATTATTTTATAGATATAAGACTTGGCGAAACCATGGTATAAATTGTTCATGTAAACGGTTTAAACGGATAGTTATATAGTCAAGTCAAGATATATCCATGGTTCGGTCAAGTCAAGTCATGTTGTATACTTGATAAAATTATGGTATTCATGTTCAAGTTCAAGTGTTCATGTTTGGTATATTGGATTCATTTTGAATTGGAGTTATGATTGGATTGTATTCATATTTATATTGTATTCAGATTAGACTGAGACTCGGGTTGAGTCAGGCACTTAAACAGATTTGAATTCCTAAATTAGGTTTTGGAGTTATCAGTAACTGTTGCACATGGATGGCTGGATTTGTGTCTTTTTCCAAAACAATTACCATTGATAACCCCGTTTTAGTTTTCTACCTTAAATAGGCAAGCACCCACTTTCTCTGGCTCCCTGAGGCTCAAGAGAATTGGTCCCACTTAAATCTATATTTACTAGGGTCCTAAATGTAAATTTAATATAACTTGAAGGGGTTTTATGAAAAATATTTTAAATACACTTTCAAAATAAATCTCAAGTATTTATTTATATTCTTTAGAGTTGTCATGGATGCGAATTTTGGAGAATGAGGTATCTTAGTGAATATATATAGTTTGAATAATTTAAGGTATTTTAGTGTAAAGTTTGACTTGTATTGATTCTTGATGGTATTATCATGAAACTTGTCATTCTTTATATTCTAGAAAATATGGAATTTTTATTATATATTAAAAATAGATGGTTTGATAATATTTATATAATTATTAAAAATTAATTTTTATTATTAAATAGAAATTCTCGTTTTTATTAAAAATTGTATTAAAATTGCATCGAGATCGTATGCTCCGTGAGGAGGTCTGCATCTCGCCCCACTAGTCCGATGGATGTGCGATAACCCGCACCATCCGATTCGGATTCCACAAAAGCGGGTTGTAGAGGCACAATCGCAAGGAATTTAAAATAACACAATTTAAAGAAATCCAGTTTTTAATAGTTTAAGGTATTTTGATGAAAAGTCGTATTTGTCCCAAAAATATTGTTCAAAAGAATCGTGCTATATCAAGATGTGTGTATGTGAGAGATAGGTCATTACCTCGTGAGGTTTTCTAAAGGTATGCTAAGCTAAATACTTAAAAGATGTCATTTGTAAAGTTTGTGGTATTTAAACGAAAAACGCTAATTAAAGTTACATAACATGATATTTTAAGATGAAAATTGTTCTCAATATTTGTTTCATGATTACTAAGCAAGATATAATGATATGGATGGGTGGTTCTTAAGAAAAATTGAAATTTAAAGTTTTAGAAATGAATGTCGGTATAACTCCACTTACCGATATGATTTCGAAAAGAGATCATTTTAAGATAGGAAGAGAGGAAGAGAGATGGGACTTATGAGTTAAAATGAGAGAGGGGGTATAGAATGAGAAAGGTAGATTCGTAGAGTTGCAGGGTCGCCGGAATTGTCTCGAATCCTCCCCGGAAGTTGCTCTTGAGCTAACTACACTTATACTCTTCTAGGACTTAGAAAAATTTGAGAATTTTGACAATAAATTTCAGAATGAAAAGAGACTAGGATATAGGTTTGTATTTATAGTGTAGAATTAAGGTTTTGGAATTGAAAGATTGAATTAAAATATATTAAAAATTGGATTAATGCTGAATTTTAATTCTCTGGATAATTGCAGAGAAAACAAACAGAACAGTGGTTAAGGGGGTAGGCCAAGGGTTTAGTGTGAAAAGCACGGGGGCTATCCCCTACGGACGGCCGGCGTTGCCGGCCCCATAGCGAATCTCGCCGGTCCAATTGAAGGGGTGGGGGCTTAGATCATTGCCACGTGTTCTCGACTGCTCATACAACATTGTACACATGTTTGATTTTCGGTTTTTTCATTTCTCACGTGTATTGCACGTGTAAACTTTTGGGTTTCTAAAAAGTTTAAAATAAAAATTCAGAAAAATAATATATGGCTGATGGAATTCGAACATAGGGACTATATCACAGCAGTGTAAGGCTTTACTAATGAGCTATAAGTGCTTTCTTGCTGTTCTTAAACAAATTAAATTTATAACTTGTACTCAGATTAGCAAACTCTATTCTGTACATTAATTGTAAAAATTTCCGTACAGTAAAATTAGAGTCCTTACACACTACATATACACTATGTGTGTGTGTGACATAACATCTTTTGTATATGATCGTATATGATTAGATTGATTGTAACAAAATAAGATATATATATATAAAGAGAAGAGCCAATACTAGAGATAATTAACTCTAGAGCTTCTTTTTCTTTCTCTCAATCTCTCATCTTTCTTTATTTCTTTATTGATATCAGGAGGTATCTGATCATGCGATGAAGCAAAGTCTTGGGAGGCCCAGGGTATCGGCATTGGCGGCAAGAGGAAGAACCCATTGTAGACGGCGCTTACAGCGGCAAGTAAACACTCGACGATGCCGAGGACGACTGGCTGCCGTGGCCGCCGCCGACGACGAATGGACCGAAAAGGATGGAGGATGTTGTGGAATAGATCGTTGACGGAGTATCCCGGTGGTGTAGCCTAGGGATCGAAGGAGGAGGGAAGGCTGCCCATGGAAGGCGAGCAGATAAGCAGCCGACGAAACACCCTACAAGCTTTAAACCCATTAAAAGAAAAATCATTACACTATATAACCTCGTTATATATATTTGCTTTTGTTTGTTTTTTTGCAGATAATGATGGTTCCCACAAATGCAAAAAATTGGTTTTATCATGGAAACTTTATATGCGGATCAGGTTGGCTTTTTTCTTCTTCTTATTTTGCATTGAATTGGAGAATTGAGCAATTTTCTGATTGATCGACAAAGCATATTTGGTATTTAGCAAAGTTCTAGTCTTTTCCATCGGCAGTAAAATAGTAGAGATGTTCGCATTCAGTATGCACTGTAGCACCATCAATAACTTATTGTCTCTGCAATGAAAGAAATGGCTTCTTGTTCACGAAGCAAATATCAGACCAGTTGTTGCGCAGGTAATACACGAAATCTTTCTCCTGAAACAACCAAACACCTATGAACATCAATCATCGCCTAATGAGTAACAAAAAATACCCCAGACCTGGTATATTTTTTCTATTGAAAATTATTGCTTCTTTAAGTATCAAGATTGTTGTAGCCAATTGAACTAAAGGTCTGTTTTCATGACCGATCAGAAGCACCCCTTGAAATAACTTAAGATGTCAAAGAAGAAGCCCTAAAAATTATTTTGTTTGCTTGCCTGTTTTTGCAAGTAATAAGTAACTATGAAGTAATTTTTTTGTACTTCTTATATAAGCATAACAAAAATAATTCATAAAAGTAGCATGTTTCTTATTTTTAGGATTAATAAAAAGGTAGAATTAAAAAAAAATCAATTGTCGACTTGTTGGGAATAAAATCATGGATGTAGTCATACAACGTAAGATCCATGTTATCATTCACAATCAACATTCAAACATCTTTTCCATCAAACCGAATACTTGAAGTGCCAGAAATAACTTCTAAACACTTTGTCTCTGGTAATTCCATGGGGTTTTCATGTCAAACAACAAACACTAAGCTCAATTGCAGATTTGATTTATGCCAAAACTTGTTTAAACTATGCAAACCCAGCATTTATCAAAATGTGCAATAAATGAAGAATGCAAATCCAGAAATGCCAAAACACTTTTGTTACGCAACGAAGGCTTAATTTATTGGCAAACTTCTACCCTTTTTGTTTGGCTTAATTTATTGGCAAACTTCTACCCTTTCCGTTTGGTAACAGACTCCGCATTTAGTTCGCATATCATAGCATTTATAACTTACTCCTCTGTGGTGGAAGAAACTACTTTTTGTTAACAAAGAAAATGCAAGATCAATTGTCGGCCTCATAAGCCATTAGAGTGTGCATGGTAGGAGTAATCTATATGGTAATTCTAGATTACCATAAAATATTACCACGCTTGTTTAGATATAAAAAATATTTCCGGAAATATAGGATTACCATGGTAACCAAATGTTGGAGTTTTTGAGCGGAAAATTTGAATTTTGAAAATTCATTTTTTGAGCGGAAAATTTGAATTTCGAAATTTAAATTTGAACGGTTGGATTTGAGCGGTTTTGAAATTTGAAATTTGAAAAGTTATGACCGTTGGTTTTAAATGACCCTTGGAATCTATAAATATGACCAATTTCTTAAAAACAATAACAACTTCTTCTCTACTATTTTATTACCGTTTCGAATAGAATTTCGAAGTTTCTTCGATTTTTGCCGATCGCAGAAACTTCAGACTATGTTGTATCCTAAGAGATTCTTGTCTGCAATCCTTTAGCAAACTCAATTTGAGTGGGGACAAGTAAATCCTTAAAGAAAGTCGATTGCGACTCAAAATCAATAAATTCATTTACTTGTACCCATTATTTTTCCGATTCCTACACTAAAGTTCTAAAAATTTCAAGGATTTATCTTCGTCTACAATGGAATCGGAATCCAGCCTAATCTCGGTTAAAATTATGAACCAAGACCTTGTCAAACTTGATCGGTTTGACGGAACAAACTACACTCGATGGGCAGACAAGATATGCTTCCTTCTGACAGCGCTGAAGATATTTTATGTACTCGACGACGATCTTACACCGATTCTAGCGCCTACGGATATCGACAGCGAAGCGGTTGTGAAGGCCAGAAAGAAACGAGAAGAGGTTGAAGGTGATATTCCGAACACCCTGTCAGATCGTCTCTTTGATAACTACACCAAGACGATTTTAGAAAAAGAAATTTAGAAGGCTCTGGAGTTCAAATACAAAGTGGAGGAGTAAGGTACAAACAAGTATTTAATTTCAAAATATTTTAAGTATCGTATGGTTAACAAAAGGTATATTTTAGACCAATGTCATGAACTTGAATTACTTGTCAATCAAATGAATGCTCTGAATATAAAATTGCCTGAAACCTTCTAAGTTGGAGCAACCATATCGAAACTACCCCATACTTGGAAAGTTTACCAAAAGAAATTGCTGCATAAGACAGAAAACTTCACTCTCGAACAAATTCAAAGAAATCTGCGAATTGAAGAGGAAGCCTGTCTAAGGGATAAGAAAGATAAGATTGAAAACGATTATAGAGCTAACTATATAGAGGGTGTTGTTCAGAAAAAGGCTAAGCCAAACTATTCCAATTCCAATAATGGAAAATTCAATAACAATCTGAAAAAAATAAGTTATATTTGCGATAAGGAAAGGCATTTTGCTTGTAAATGCAGGTACCGCAAAACTAATTTCAACAAAAGAGAAAACCAAGAGATCAAGCATGCAAACAATGTTGAGAAGGCCTACTGTGCCATGGTTACTGTTGTAAACAGTTGTATGATCACTGAAGTGAATATGGCGGACTCAGATTTTGGGTGGTGGCTCAACTCCGGCGCAACAGTCCATATTTGCAAAGATAAGTCAATATTCAAGGATTTTGACGAGACAACTGATGGTTAGGAAGTCTTAATGGGCAACCAAAACCGTACACATGTACAAGGAAAGGGTTCTGTTGATATTCACTTCACCTCTGAAAAGAAACTGATACTGTTGAATGTTCTCTATGTTCTTGATATGAGAAAGAACTTAGTGTCTGCTAATTTGTTATGTAAAAGAGGCTTTAAAGTTGTAATTGAATCCGACAAATTAATTTTGTCGAAAAATAGGACCTTTGTGGGAAAGAGCTACACTTGTAATGGAATGTTTGTATTTAGCATTAATGAAAATAAAGTGACTTCTGCTTATATCTCGGAATCTTTTAATTTATGGTATCATAGATTAAGAAATTTAAATTTTTGAAATTTAAAGAATATGCATAAACTTGGTTTAATTTATTATGATTTTATTAGTGATCATAAATGTAAGATTTGTATACAGTCAAAAATGACTAAAAGACATTTTCCAAGAGTTGATAGAAATTCGGGAATTTTAGACTTAATCCATTATGATATATGTGAACTTAATGAAAAGGTTACTAGAGAAAAGAGAAAGTATTTCATTACTTTTATAGATGACCACTCTAAATATATGTATGTATATTTAATGAAAAGCAAAGATGAAGCATTCTCCATTTTAAAAATTTATAAGGCAGAAGTTGAAAATCAACTTATTAAGAAAATTAAAGTTCTTCGCAATAATAGAGGAGGAGAATATTTCCAAACGAATTTATAAATTTCTACGAGCAACATGGTATAGTGCAGCACCATATACTTCTCAACATAATGGTTTAGCAGAAAGAAAAAATCATTCTCTTGTGGGAATGGTGAATTCTATGTTGTTAAATGCAAAATCGCCTTTAAATTTATGGGGAGAAATTTTATTGACGACTTGCCATTTATATAATAGAATTCTATAAAAAAAAGTCAAACATCAGCCAATACGAATAATGGAAGAAAAGAAAGCCAAATTTGGCTTATTTAAAAGTGTGGGGTGTTTGGCATATTATAGGGTTTCTGAATCTAAACGGATTAAATTACGTCTTAGAGCACTCAAAAGTGTATTTATACGATATGCCGAACATAGCAAAGTTTATAGACTTCTTGATTTTGAATCTAATATAATAGTTGAATCTAGAGATGTTGAATTTTTAGAAACAAAGTTATGCTGTTCAACATAAGCCACCTATAAAAGATGACAATAAAAAAGAAATACATTAACCCTCCAATATAACCTAGAAAAAATCAAAGAATAAGAAAAAAGAAAACACTAGATTCTGACTTTTTGATCTAATTCTATTGTCTTTCTAGCATAATGAAATAGAAATATGGAGATTAATAAAATACATATTGTTCTCCATATAAAAGATGATCCTAAAAACTATAGCGAGGCAACGACTTCGAGAGACTCTGCATTTTGGAAAGAATCCATAAATGTTGAAATGGATTCCATTATATCCACTAACACTTAGGTGTTAACTGATTTACCTCAAGAATCTAAAGTTATAGGATGTAAATGGGTATTTAAAAGAAAGTACAATTCTGATAGATCTTTGCAAACGTTTAAGGCTAAACTCGTGGCGAAAGGGTTCAAATAAAGATATGGTGTCGATTATTTCGACACTTATGCACTTGTAGCATGCATTATATCTATCGGAATATTATTTTCTCTAGCCTTTATATATAATTTGTATATTCACCAAATGGACGTGAAAACTGCATTCTTAAATGGTGAGTTAGTAGAAGATGTATACATGGAGCAATCCGAAGGGCTTATACTTTTAGGAAATGAAAACAAAGTCTGCAAATTAGTTAAATCTTTTTATGGTTTAAAACAGGCACCCAAACAGTGGCATGAGAAATTTGATTCGGTTGTACTATCGAATGGTTTCCATCGCAATAGCGCTGATAAATGTTTATATATGAAATATACTAAAGAGTTTAGTATAGTTATATACTTATATGTAGATGATTTATTAATATCAGCAACAACATGTCGGGTGTAACTGAAACTAAAGAGTATCTAACTTCTATATTTAAAATGAAAGATTTAAAAGAAGTTGATACAATCTTAGGAATTAAGGTGGTAAAATATAGCAGGGGTTATGCGTTATCTCAATCTCATTATATTAAGAAGATGATCTCCAAATTTAATCATCTTACTTTCAAGACGTATAATACTTCTTTTAATTCTAGTGTTACACTAAAAGAGAACCCTGGCAGAGGAATAGCACAACTTGAATATGCAAGTGCTATTAGGTGTTTAATGTATACAACACATTGCACACGACCACATATAGCTTTTGTTGTTTCTAACGTAGTAGATACACTAATAATCCAGGAGTAGAATATTGGAAAGTTATTGGCAGAATATTTGGATATCTGAAGGGAACTTTGAAATATGGATTATTTTATAATAAATTTCCAGCAGTATCAGAAGGATACTCTGACGCAAGTTGGATAACTGGTTTAGAAGATAATAAATTTACATCCAGATGGATATTCACCCTTAGAAGATGTGTCATTTCATGGGCTTCAAAGAAACAAACATATTTATCTCATTCAACCATGAAATCTGAATTTATTGCATTGAAATCAGCCGACAAAGAGGCTGAATGGATTAGGGATATATTGTTGGATATTAAATTTTGGCATAATTCTATGCCTCCAATATTCATATACTGTGATAACGACGCAACATTGTCAAGAGCCTACAGTAGTATTTATAATGGAAAATCAAGATATATAAGCTTGAGACATGAGTATGTGAGACAATTAATTAATGAAGGAGTTACACAATTACATATGTAAAGTTAAGTAAAAACTTGGCAGATCTTTTTACCAAGGGACTGGCCAGAAACTTGGTAAGGACAACGTCAATAGACATGAGACTGAAATCCATTAAATAAAATTTAATAGTGATGGTAATCCAACCTTCAACTAGAATTCTACTAGTATAAGATTTAATAGGTAATAACAAGTTACTATATAACTATGACCGCTAGTTATTTAAGCCCCACGGTTGGTAACTAGTTATGCCGTCAAAATTGAGGGATGAGTTTATAACTCTTAATGAAGTTCGCTCATGTAGGAAATGTGTTTGGAGACGGTGCAAGGAGAACTTCACCTATGAAAACTGTCACGCCCCGCTTCCCAAAATACGGAATACGAGGGGTGACAAGGCCAGCCATGCTCCTACGGTCAAGAAAATATCCTGCCGTAGTCACACTTCGGGTTCTAGCATTACGTGGTAATCAGTAATCATAGCACAAGGAATGAGAAATGCGGTATCTAATTCTATCAAAACAGATATAAGACTAACCAGATAGAGTCAAAAAAAAAAGATAGCGCTGACGTCGCTAATCCAGATGTCCGCAGTATCCTCGAGGTAAGACATATCCTGATCCGAGGTAAGTCCACTTTTCACTCTGATCATGCATACTCAGATCGTCAGAGCAACACAATAACAATATATACATATATAATATGCAGCGATGATAAATATAAAGCAGTAAGTATAAAGAAATGACGCGAGCATGAAATAACCGGTATATATAATGATAAAGCATGTGTATCGGATTAGTAATCAATGCAATGTTCATGTCACTAAAGCAATCAATCTCTAAGTCTCAATATCCAAGTCGCCAAACTTATCGCCAGTCCAAGTGTGAGCGTCAACCACCGCAGAAATATCCCTAACCCAAGGGTAAGCCCCTGGGGCAAGGGAACACGGGCCCAAATCACTATCAGTAAGAATCAGAAACATTATCAGTACAAATCCCGAAATCATTACATATGCCGGCAGTGGGACTCCATCGAACTCACACTCAAACTACCCCACACCCCGCAATCTATATCAAACACCGACCATGAATCTGAATACTTGTTGCTCCATGACAAGTCTACGCGAGAACTGGAGACAGGGTCTCCATCAAGCATGTCTCGACTGGTATCCAAGATAAATGGACAGTGCTCAATGTCTTACCTATGACACTAATATAAGTGCTTCAATACATGTTCATACCAGAATATTGCATTTTAATACCGCTCATTAATTATCTATTTTTGGTATATATCGGTACTATTAACCGGTGTTTGCTCAGTAATACAGATTACAGGCGTCCGTGATAAAATACTAGAAATACATCCAAAATCACGGATATATCATTTATGAGCCGACACTGCATCCAGAACTGGAAATCGACCGATATCCCAAGAGTTATTTTGCAAATAGTATGTGCACAATATTTTGGTCCAACACATAGCATGTGTACACACTAACTCTTGGGGCTTGGACCATGGACCTTGGGGGGCTGCCATGACACACTCAAGTGGGCTAGTGCAAGTGGGCTATATGGTGTGATGTACATTTATTACAAAAAGTAGTGATGTGATGCATAGCTACTTATTTCCCTTCAAGAACTGGATGCATACAAAGTCAAATTTGAGAAAACCAACAACACCAAAGTCAAACTGGAGACAACCCCAGTACACCACAGGAGCACGAACCCATATGCTCGGATTTGACCCAAGCACATGCATGTCCTAGCCGAGGTCGCCGGCCCCCCTGCTCCATATGTTGCCATCTTTCTGTGGGCCCCTCCTTGATGCCACGTAGCCCTATTTTTATTATTTCTTTTCTTTTCTTTTGTGCCTATATATAGCAGGCAGTGGGCAAGGGTTAAGGGTATAACTTTGTCCAAGTTTTATCATTCTTTTTCCAAGTCTTCTTTTCTCTTTTCTTGTACATAGCTAATCCCTCTTGAGCTCTCTACCTTCACTTGATCTTGCAACCTCTTCATTGAGCTTGCAAGTTTAAGTTTTGGTCATTGATCTCAAGGGGTTCTATCATTCTTGAAGTTTAATAAAGCCTTCTCTTTTGTGCCTTCATTTGCCTTGAGTTCTTAGCTCTTTCTTGATCTTGCAACCTCTTAATTGAGCTTAAAAGTTTAAGATTGGGTTATTGAACTCATGGTGTGTCATGTGATCTTTGGTTCACATTCTTGCTCTTTTATATTTCTTGCCCTTTTATTACTTGCTTTACATTCATGTCATTTACATTCCATGCTTTACATTCTTGCAATTTAAATTCCATGTCATGTAATTACTTGCTTGTAATCTTTTCTTTTCTTTGCTTATCGCTTTGCTCTTTTTGGTTTGTTGTGTTTGTGAATATGTGTTGTTAGGAAAAGAGAATGATATTGTAAGTTAAGGTTTCGTTTCTCATATCCTTTTTCCGTATTTCCATTTGAAACTCCGCCCAAACCTTACGCAAGCGCTCCGTTAGGCACCCTACCCTACCAAGGTAACGGTGATTCCTAACCGCGACCGGTTGCGTTCGGTTTGGCCGGAGGCGAAAGCAAGAGACAAGAACGGAAGGACATGGGTCAATAAGCCGGATTCCACGAATACCGTGGTTAAGCACCCTAATCCACGTTGTTGCCGATTGCTCTGGCTTCATTGGTTGAGTTCGGCTCAAAGGACTTGAATACGGAATCCATTAACTTACATTATCCTATCGATTCCTAACAAGCTTTACTTGTGCATATAACACATAGATTAGATTTGAACAATTCCGCCCATACGCATTAACTCGTCGTAACAAGAACTTAAAATGCTCCGTCTCCCTATGGATCGACTCGTGCTCATCGCGGCTAACTGCAAAGCGACACCGTCTTGATTGCGGTTAACTTTAATTCTTATAATCAAATGGCGCCGTAGCCGGGAAGACGGTAACATTTTTATTTTTGTTATTTCGGGTTAATCTTGTTAATATTCATCTATACAACTAACCCTATTTTCAAAATCACATAAAAATTACAAAACCAAAACAAACAAAAACTAACTTTGCTATGCATTTTGTTCTCTGGATTTCATACCTACTGACACTCTGGATCTGAACTAAAAAACCAAACAATACCAGTGTGATACTAGTAGAACAGTGTATTCACAGAAGAAATTTGGAGCCCTATCTCCAAGGAAAAACCAGCGACATCACTTCCATTTCCGGCGTCGCCGGCCAGAGCTCCCTCATTTGCTCCAAAATTTTGTTCTGTGCTCCATTGTTCTGGTTTAGTCCCATTTGTATTGTTTTCTTGTTTTAAATTTTAGTGTGCAGGTATTTGGGCATTCGTATCGCTTTTCCACACTAATATCCAGTTTTTCCGACATTTGTAGATTTTGCGGAATTGCGAACGGCGATTGTGGGGAGCAAAGTGTACATTCCAAGCTAAGGTAATTACGAAGTACAGTGCCAAAGATCCGGGTAGTTTGACCCGCGCAAGCGAACATTTCAAGCTATTCGGATTTAACTTCAACGGGGGTTTCTAAACCCAAAAATTTATCAGTACGTACTTTACTAACACCTTCTTCTCAAATCCGACGCATCCAATATAATATCTTTGCAGGATTCTTTGCAAGTTCGCTAGCAAACGCTAAACTTGACTAACCCGTATTTGTTGCAGTGCAGTGCTTAACGTAAAAAAAGATTGTTTGATTCTTTAAATAATTTTTTTTGATTAATTTGCGCATTGCATCCATTAATACGGACTTAAGGGCAAGCGAACCCCATAACATACGGTAAATGATTTCATCACCTTTTCCGTGGCCCACAAATTACGAAATGAGCATAACGTTTACCCGCACAAATTTTAAAAAGAAATTAGACTTTAAACCTTAAGAACTTCGCGCTCATTAGGAGAAGTTAACTGTATTTAGAACACCGCTTAACGGCATATTGTTTACGGGGTATCTAGGAAAGTGTTAACGGCGAAACCGCCAAAAGAGAAAGGGTTATTTAATTAAGGATCTTCGCGAAAGCGTCGTAAAACATCATTTTATCTCTGCACTTACCTGGCCTCGTGATCAGTATATCTTGAGCCCGTTTCTCGACACGGTTTTACTTCAACAATCAAGTTTTTGAGCAGGTTTAGTTGACCTAGGTGAACCCTAGACCGATTAGGTGGGTGGTATTTTTGTGTCATGATTATTTTGTTCAGATTATTTTTGTGTGTATATTTCATTATTCTGTTAATAACTAACTTAAAAAAAAATTTAAAAAAAATCATATTCTTTTTCTTCTCCTTTCTCTCATCATATTATGGGTACCCCACCTAGAAAAACTCTTGCCGAACTTTGGTACCCACAACCAGACATTACCTCATACGGTTCTTGCTTTGGTCGAATTTCGAACGATCCATCCATGCAAAAAATTTCTTTGAAAGATTGGATAGACGCGTCTAGGACGAACAACTGGACCCCGCAATCCACCTTGTATCAACTGTTTCAACCTTCACCACCTTCTCACGTTGATACCCCTTTTTCGAGTCCTGTTGTAACTCCAAGACCCATGTCTATTGCTGAACATATTGAACAATCTCGTAGCCGATTTTTCACTCCTTTCACCACTTCAAACTCTTGGGATCAACAATTCCATTCACCTTTTTATCCAAATGTTGATCCTACTCCTATCCAACCATTCAATTCCTACCAGTCCTACCCGACTTTTGCACCTTCTCTAAACATTGCTTCTGAACAGGCTTTTGGGAGTTTTCAGTATCCAAAAAATTTTGAATCTTTTACTGAAACCCATTCACAACCCATGTCTAGTCTAGAACAGTCATTGGAAGACTTTCGGGTAGTGTCGTACCATCAGATGATGGATTTGAATGCGTCCATAGCCGCCCTCATACAACCTAGTGATCCGGTAGCTAGTTTCCAACTAGCTCCATATTTTCCAGTGTATGATGAGGCGGTTGGACAAGTTGAGAATTTGAGTGGAGAGAGTGAGCTGTATTCCCTTCCAAATCAAACCTACCCGTCCTAGATTGAATCACACAACTCCAGTTTTGAATGTCTATCTAGTGTTCCAAACGATTCATCGATTGAAGATAACAGATAATGAGTTGTGTGACTTTGTAGTGCTTGATTTGCCCAATTGTGAAGGGCCCCTTTTGAGTGAAACCACACCCAATCCTTTTGACCTCTATACCTCCATCTTAGAACCAGAATCGATTGAAATCCATGCTTTTGATGAGGTGTCTGAGAAAATTGATTTTCACTTTGTAACATTTCAAAAAAAATAAAATATTATTTTTGGGAATTTTTATAATATAATATTAATTTTAAATGAATATTTTAATATTTCGGTATAATTAAATACCGATAAATTGGGGGGAAAATTTGAAAATTATAAAAATTACTAAAAGAACGTGTTTTATGTGAATTATGCAATTTTAAGTTTTTATGATTAATTATATGCTAATTTAGTGCTAATCGCGATTAAAAATCGCTAATCGCGCTTTAAGCGTATTTTGTGCAAAACATGCACCATTTCTTTTTCTACACTTGTTGCATTTTCCTACATGTTTTGGGTGCATGGCTTGTTATTTTGGGGTTACTATTGATGTGAGAAGGGAATAAGAAAAGAAAAGAAAAGAAAAGGATTAGAATATGTAGGCATGGGTGAGAGAGAGAAAGAGAGGGGTTAACTTTGACCTTGGGCATTCTCTCCTTCATTTCTCCCTCTCATTTCTCTCCCTTCCTTTGATGTTGCTGCTGCTGCTGCACCTTCTCTCCCTCTTCATAAAATCCCCTAAAACTCCATGAATATCACTCCAAAACCCTATCTCCTTTTCACAAAAAAGATGCACAAGCTCAAGGGAAGCACATTGGACCAAGAAAGCAAGGATTTTGGCCACTTAGGGCAACTCAAGAATTTTCTTGAGTTGCCAAATAAGGTAATTTCTAAACCATGAGCTTAGTTTTTCCATTACTTATACCCCCATGTTAGATTTGAACCGATATCGGGTGGTTTTGTGGACTTAGGAAAAACCTAGTTAGGGTTAGTGGAAATTGAGAGTTGTGTTGGACAATTAAGCTCAGTAGAGGCCACACAATCCCCCCTAGTGCTAGAATAAAGGTCTAAACCAGAGACTTGAAATCCGGAATACGGATTTAGAAAACGATATTGGAAGAATTGTGGAATCTGTGAGGGTTAAATGGAATCTGCTATCACCCCGAGACTTTGAAAATTATTTTGTGAACACATCGAGATGTGCAGGCACCCAGGAAGCTAACCCCAAGACCCCAGCCCTTAGTTCCCTTCCTTGGCCGCAGATTTATTCTGCCTGGCAGCAAATTGCGGCCAGACCTAGGCCATTTGGCCTCGTGTTGGTTCTGTAGCTTTATTTCATGTACAATAGACCCTTGGTATATGCAAAATTGTCTTATTTGACCTAGGGTGAAATCTGGGACCCTTTTCTATAATTGCTGTTTTGGATTCGTATTTCCGTATTGCGTATTTTAAATTCTGGGTTTGTATAATTGCGTTTTACCTCGATTACTTGGCGTTTATACGACGATATCGAGAATTGTTTGATGGTTTTGAAAGTGTAGTCTATAGGTTCTAACCTATAGGCATTAGCGTGTCTTTTTGGGTATTCCCGATGTGATTTTAATACGCATTCCGATTATGTTATCTATGTAGGTACCATCATGTGGATTCCATACGATGAAGAAGATGAAGGCGACATCGACACCAACACGCAGAATGCAAGGTGAGTAGATCATATCTACGGGGGAAGTCGGGTGGATGGCGTATAGCACCCCCGCAGTTCGATACTTAGTATACTAGTTATATACTATATTTATATTTATGATAACTATGATTAGATTAGGGCGTAGAAGTAAACTAGTATAGTACCTAGTTGCGAACCCTAAAATAGGTTTACACCCACACACGCACACATGCTTATTTGTTATGGTTATACCTAGATGATGAGGATTGTGGATGATATTTGGAGATGAGTCGATGATATTGGGTATAGTGCCATGGGATCGGTGATGTAATGTGATTCGTCTTTGGACGTGTATTTCACACACGCATTCATAATTACCTAGATGGTATCGATTTGTACTAGACTTAAATCGGTACCCCAGATTATGTGATATGACGATAAGGATACCAGATAATTGATGAGATGAATGTGATATTGATCCATACCCAGCTATTGGGATGTCGTGCGATGATTTACCGTACGAGCTTTATATTGATGATAGATCCGCACTCATAATTCGAGGATGTCGTATGATATTGTATCATACGCGGTACCTTTGAGGCGGGATCACCGACTATTGTATTTACATATCTATCGACTCAGTTTTAAGTGGTTTCCATACCCTTCCTGATTGACTTGTTAGCTAGATCTGTAGTTGCTTAGTAGATGTTAGACTAGGCCGATGTCATACCGTTTTCAACTAACGAATCGGGAGTATTTTAAAGACGGGCAAAACGATTCTACGGATATTTTCAAAAGACGCATCTTTTCTTAAAAGCACCGTAGCCCTTATTTTACTAAAAACCCCGATTCGTCTTATTTCAAATGGCAAACTGTATGACATTTTTATATTGATGCAGATGCGTCACTGTTGCATTTATTAGTCGATTTCTGCATATTCTTGTTATTCGCATCGCATTGCATGTGCAAATGATTATTGTTATATAAAAACCATGCTGTTAGGACACCAGCACCATTATCGATGATGCATATGTTCTACGTACACCTACTTGCCGGCTCACACACTTCATCATCGATAATTGCCATGTCACTACATTGTAATACTGTTGCATTCAGGATATGATCCCTTGCATGGCATACTTGTGTACATACCTATTGTACATCCATACGTGCATACATACGTATTCGCACATACATAGATGATTCTCACTGGATTTAGAGATTTAGGAACCGCAAGATACTCTTTAAAACTGATTCATTTTAAAAGAGCGGTTTCCCTCAATATGTGTATATTACTATTCCATGTTGCATGATACACTGATATGCTTACATTTCTTTTATATGTCGCATACATCATGCTTTCTGATTATACGCATTGACATATGTTGTTTCCATGATATTTCTGGATTTGGGAACCGTGGGTATTTTTAAAAGAGAGTATGTATTGTTTTAAAAGCCCGGTTATCCTTGATATGATATTTCAGTGCGTCCGCCATGTGTTTTCTCGGTTCTGAGAGTGGCATGTGAAACCCGATTCGAGGAGCGGTAGACACCGTCTGCGGGTACATGGTGGACCCGGTGAGGTACCCCGGGGCAAGAAGACTCATATATGTTAGACGGTGAGCCTGGCGGGGGAGTACTACCTACCGGTGATTGTATTTGAGCTCGGCGAATATCTGGAGGATACCGACCGGAGTTGAGAGATAATATAGGCCGATCCGGACGAACGGGGCCCTATATATATGAGGATTTACGTGCCGATGCTAGACACAGGTTTCATGATGTTTTCGAGTGTCGATACTTGGCACTCAGGTTCCATGATTTTGATATGTCGCGAGCGACACATGTTGATTTACATCCTCATACTTCCATACATATGTTTCTGATATTTACATGCATGATGCTTATTGTCATTGGGTGACACGTGGACGATTTCCATATACATATATTGATATTGATGATATTGCTCACATAGTTGGATGATATCCACATACTCATAGGCTTCCTGATATAGTTGACATTGATTACATTGATCATACCTCATACTTATGATATGTTATTACCTGAGGCACTGGCACGAGCACTTGGCACTACACTCATGTATAGATGTTATATTGCCATCTTATCTTGCTTTAGACTTATTCATTTGAGATTTATATATATATCTGATCGTATTGATCTAGGATTATGTCATGCATACGATTTCTACTCTGCGATGTTTTCTATTCACGAGTTGGCAACTCACCCCCGTTGTGCCACAGTTTCTTGCAGGTTTTGCCGTACAGGTTCATTGCGGCTTTTCTGGCACACTGCTTCTTTTCTGGGTGATTGCATTGGTAGGTGGGTTCACTCGCATCGTGACCACCCTTGTATTTATTTTATCAGTTGTATCTAGTAATTCCATCAACCAAACCTGTATATTGTTTTAGACTTAGAAAACTAGTTATGTATTATTTCGACCTTAAAGTCGCGCATTGTAGTATTATGGTTTTCATGTTGATTTTGAGTTTCTTTTTCAAGTTTTGATCCTCGCCCTCGGCATTGTATATTATACTGCTTGCGTGGTTGTGACCGTCGATTGACGAAGAGCTATCTCCCGCTTGGGGATGCCTGTTCCCCTCCAAACAATGGGGACGCGACCACGTAAGTCCTTCTCGGCTGAAATTCGGGGCAGATACTAATTGGTGCTATCCGTCCACCTCTCCGAAGATGCCAAGTTGATTTATGACACCATATATCGAAAGTTTAAACGGATGCGACCGATATAGCAGACTTCGTCAAATTCCCCCTCGTTGAAGGGTTTTTGATTGTGGGGACGCTCTTCCCTGCAGGCGCAAGCCCCTACAGTTAATTACGCTACCGCATCGCGGTAACCACTTTCTCTTTCTCCAGATGGTCACTTCGTATCGTATGTGTTTGTTTTGTTTTTGGTTGCCCGTGGATTGTATACGGAGACTAATTTATGTTGTCGCCCGTAGGGCGTGGATTAGTCGAAATCCGTATTTTCTTAGATTTGGGTTTGGGGGTTGGATTCAAGGATACGTTAGTCTCATTTGAGACTGAGATCAACTTAAACGTATGTTAAGGATACGTTAATCTAATTTTAGACTAAGATCAACTTAACAGTTTGTTAAGGACACGTTAGTCTAATTTTAAACTAAGATCAACTTAACCATTTGTTAAGGATACGTTAGTCTAATTTTAGACTAAGATCTACTTAACAGGATCATTTAGATCCAACAAAAGAGTATTTGGGCTCTATTGTTCTAGTTTAGGGACTTTGCGGTCGATTACCAGTTTAAGGACATGGTGGTCCATTGTTAGTTTAAAGACATCCCGGTCAAGGTTAAGGACATCATAGTCCGTGGATTTAAGGACTCCACAGTCCAATGTTAGTTTTAAGACATCACGGTCAAGGTTAAGAACATCATAGTCCGTGGATTTAAGGACTCTACAGTCCAATTTAAAGACGTCATAATCTATGAAATGTATGGTTGTCGGGACCCGTCACCTCTCTGAAGACGTTGAAGGATTACAACGACAAATATCAGAGGAGTTCAGAGATGTACCCTTGAACCAAGGTTGCTTGGGGACCTGTAGTCCAATTTGGAACTAAAATCAAATAATTAGATTATGAGCACATTGGCTCAGTTAAATCTGAGTTGAGGACTTATGGCCAACTTGGGCTAAGTCCAATTAGATTTGAAGTGTTGGCCCTTTATTGGACCATTAGACATTTGTCTGGATTCGAGCCCATGTTATTTAGCAATGCTAAACGAGAGTTGGAAGGCTTTGGCAACATTTTTACTTTGATTTTCTCAATTTTGCGATTCATTTGAAGGAGGGACCTTTGCCTCTGGAGAATTAGCCAATTTGGCTAAAAGTAGTGTTAAACACTAAAGAACAACAGTGTTAAACACCGGAGTAGAACTCTCAAATTAGTGTTAAACACTGAAAGACAATCAATGTTAAACACTGGAAATATAATTCCCAAATTAGTGTTAAACACTAAAGAAAGAAAGGTCACGTGTGGACATGTGAGGGCGCCCAAAGGTGGGACCAGATCCCTTTTTTTCGTTCTGCAATTAAGTGTTAAACACTTTTTATATATTTTTTATTTTGAGCATCACGTGTTGACACGTGATGGGGATTTATGCGCTGACTGTTAAAGCGTTTGCCAAGGGGTCATGTGGTAACACGTGAGAGTGCCCAAAGCCTTCATTTCTTTTGCTTTTTCTTTCTGTGTTTCGGGGGTCACGTGGAGCACGTGAAGCGTTGCCTCTGAGCTCTTTCTTTCTCATTTTTGGGGATCTTTTCAGGGGTCACGTGGGGACGCGTGACCTTAGTCTCTTGCATGGATGGAGATCTTTCAAGTCCCTTTATTCTTTAAGAATTAAATTCTTTATAGGGTTAAACCCTAATGATGATTTTAGAGGAATTAAATTCCTGTTGTGAAAGAATTAAATTCTTATGTAACGTTAAACCCTAATTTTCTTTTAGAGGAATTAAATTCCCATATATGTAAAAGAATTAAATTCTTGTACAGGGTGAAACCCTAGTTCTGTCTTGGAGGAATTAAATTCATGTAATTTGAGAGAATTAAATTCTCAGTTAGGGTTAAACCCTGATTTTGTTTTGGGAGAATTAAATTCTCATATAGGGTTAAACGCTAATTTTGTTTTGGGAGAATTAAATTCTCTAAACTCAATTCCCTCTCTAAGTTTTGGATTTGCATGGCAGGATCTCAACCTGATGAGAATTAAATTCTCAACTTATGGGGAGATGTGCTCTTTGCAGATTTTCAACCAGAGGAAGAACTAAATTCTTTTGTGTAGAAGAGTTAAACTCTTGGGTCTGAGAATTAAATTCTATGTTTGAAGTTTTGATCCCCTTTCTTTTCTCACCTAGGGTTTTCTTTCTTGAGAATTAAATTCTCCTCTCTTTTTCCTCTCTATTGTTGTTATCTCCCAAAAAAGTAGATCATTTTCTTCTTTTCTTGGCTCCTATTTATAGGAGAAAGAAAAAAATCAATTTGTTTTGTCAATCTTTCATTGAAAGATTTTAATTGATTTTGTAACCAACATGATCTTTTAGATCACTCAGTAAATTTTATTCACCATTGGATTTTTAATCCAAAAGATCTTTTATCTGTTATTCAAATTTCAGGGAAATCTTTCCTTGTATAGAATCTTTCCATAAATTGGTGATTTTTAATCACCATTGGATTTTTAATCCAACTGTGCTCCATTTTACAAAGCACCATCTTTTTGTTTAGAAAGATTTAAAGAAATATTTTTCCAGTTAGGGTTTTTGATTTCCCTTAATTAGAATTTAATTCTATTGTTTCAGAAATTTTAGGATCCCATCATGTGTTGACACGTGACCCCATTGTTTAGAATTTAATTCTTATTATTTCAGAGGGTTTAAGAGCCCATCACGTGTTGGCACGTGACCCCACTGATTAATTATTTAATTAGAATTTAATTCTATTAATTCAGAGTGCTTAGGAACCTATCACGTGTCTGCACATGACCTTTGGTCACGTGTGGGCACGTGATGCCCCATTGGGGTATTCCTTACTGTTTTTTAATATTTTTTAATTCCTTTCAGTGGGTTTAAAGGCCCATCACGTGTGGTCACGTGACCCCTTTTAATCATTTATTTTATTAAGTGCCTACAGGCTTTGCCTATAAATGGTCACGTGTGGGCACGTGATGCCCAGTCACGTGTGGGCACGTGATGCCTTATAACTTTTGATCCTGGATGAATTATGAGGCTCATAATATATCAGATCGAAGGATTTTTCGAGACACTTTTGATACCATCAGAATTTGGCTGTTTCTCATTCGGAAGTTTGTCAAAATACAGCCCGGAAAATACTGGTTCGCATTTTCTTAAGCGTATCGCTGCCATTTGATACCTTGGGCTCTTTTGCGCAGAAATTTTTGACGGGAACAAATGCCCCCCACTACTTTGCCCACATAAGTATGTACGTGGGTGAAGTAGTACAGTGTTATGCATAGCCATAGAATTGAGGGCTTAGGAGACAAGTTTTAGGTCCTTGTAGCCTAAGACTTTTTCATCTTCATGAGCCGTAAGGGTCTCAAGAAGTTTTTTTTTCTTTCTACAGGTCGAGAGGATCCCGCGGGTGTATTTTCTCCTTAGGAGTCATGAGGATTCCTAAGTGTGTCTTCTCTTGAAAGTCGTAAGAATCTCACAAGAGAATTTTCTCCTTTACAAGTCGAGAGGACTCATAAGTGATTGTTTCCCTCCTTGTCGATATTTGACTTCGGGGAATGTGGCCCATAGATAGTCCATCTTAACCTCTTTGTAGGGCAGTGATGGCTTAGGAGACAGGGTTAGGATCTGCTACCTAAGACTTTTCAACTTTATGAGCCGTGAGGGTCTCATAAAGACTTGTCTCCCTACGAGTCGAGAGGATCTCGCAGGTGTATTTTCTCCTTAGGGGTCGTGAGAACTCCTAAGTGTGTTTTCTCTTAAAAGTCGTAAGGATCTCACAAGAGAATTTTTTCCGCTTACAAGTCGGGAGGACTTGTAAGTGGTTGTTTCCCTCTTTGTCGATGTTCGACTTCGGAGAGTGTGACCCATGAATAGTATGCAAGAGTCCATCTTGGACTGACTTGCAGGGCCCCAGTGCTTAGCAAACAGGTTTTTTAATCCCCATTGCCTAAGGCTTTGCCTTACGAATCGAGACGAATCGAGAAGTTCTCGCAAGGATGTCCTAACGTCACAGTTAACTTCTGCTCTTTACGACAAAGGTCCGTTAGGGTCTGTGGTACTAGGATTTTGTTCGTCGTACCATCACGTTGGCTGATGTATTCCTCGATAGGCAATCTTGCTGTTCGAGCAGCCTTGCGACTGTCGTGTCTCTGATCCCTTCGGGGGCTGGACAAGACGTCTTCAAGCAATCTTCCTAGGCAGTTTGACCGTCGGAAGAGCAAGCGTTATGAATTTTGCCATGCCGCTTTTTACTTGAGGTTAGGCTCATTTTGGAGAGCCCCGATGAGTCATAACCACTCCGCGCTGGTGTGGGATGATCTTCGATAGTCTTTCAGGTTTTATATGAGTTGCCGTCAAGACCCTGAAGCTAGGAATTTGGCCTTCGCTTCGTTTGTTGGCATTACGTCTACTGTATCGAGACGAATGTCGCGATTGTCTCTAGATTGTTGGTGAACCGTCGAGGTTTGGAACTAGGGATTTTGCCGTGGCTCCGTTGTTTGATTGTCGCGTCTGAGTCCTGTTGGAGGAAGAACGCTGGGGTGACATCTCGTCTGCTGTATCCAGACAAACGTCGAGGTGGTGACCACTCCGCGCTGATGTGGGATGATCTCCGATAATCTTTCAGGTTTTATATGAGTTACCGTCAAGACTCTGAAGCTAGGAATTTGGCCTTTGTTTCGTTTGCTTTGGTGTGTCCGAATCCTGTTAGAGGAAGGATGCCGTAGTGACATCTCGTCTGCTGTATCGAGACGAACGTCGAGGTGGAGACCACTCCGCGCTGATGTGGGATGATCTCCGATAGTCTTTCAGGTTTTATATGAGTTACCGTCAAGACCCTGAAGCTAGGAATTTGGCTTTCGCTTCGTTTGCTGGTACTGCGTCTGCTGTATCGAGACGAATGTCGTGGTGGAGTTAGGATTTTGCCGTCACTCCGCTTTGTTTCGACCATGGGGTCTTTCGCTGCGTTGCATCTACATCATGCTGGATTGCAAGGGAATGCCGTTGTTGACATTGCGTCTGCTGTAACGAGACGAATGCTAAGGTGGAGCTAGGATTTTGCCGTCACTCCGCTTTATTTCGACTATGAGGTCTTTTGTTGACGTTGCTTCTGCATCCTGTTGGACTGCGAAGGAACGCCATTGTTGACATCTCGTCTGCTGTATCGAGACGAATGCTGAGGTGGAGCTGGGATTTTGCCGTCGCTCCGCTTTGTTTCGACCGTGAGGTCTTTTGTTGACGTTGCATCTCATCCTGCTGGACTGCGAAGGAACGCCGTTGTTGACATCTCGTCTGCTGTTTCGAAACGAATGCTGAGATGGAACTAGGATTTTGCCATGGCTCCGTTTGATGGTGTAACATCTGTGTCATGCTGGAATGAGGAGGCCCACCATTGTTGGTCTCCAGGCTGCAGATGTGGCCATTGAGATTTGGAACTAGGGACTTTGCCATGGTTCCGTTTCGTTGCGACTCTGAGGTCGATTGTTGACGTCATGTCTGCATCTGGTCAGAGTGAGGAGAAACGCCGTTGGTGATCTCTAAGTTGTCAATGTTGACGTTGAGACCCTGAAGCTAGGGATCTTCCTTTGCTTCATTTGTTGACATTGTGTCTGCAATATTGCGACAAATGTCGAGATTGTCTCTAGGTTGTCTATGAACCGTCGAGATTTGGCTTCGCTTTCTAATGGAGCCTGTTGGGAAGGTATGGTTCCCTCTTTGTTTGTGCCCTTGGATTGTATACAGGGATTGATGTGGTCTTACCTGTAGGGCAAAAAGTTTCATTCTTTCATCATTTTTTTATTCTTTCCGCGATACTTTATCATCTCAGCTTTTTATATCGCGAAAATCGCGATTGCCCAATCATTTTGGCTATTTTTCGCGGTGCCCAATCATTTCGTCTATTTTTCTTTTTACTCGCTGCTTTTTATTGCGAGTTGCCCAATCATTTCGGCTGTTTTTGTATGCATACATTTTTACTTGTTGATTTTGTTGCATGTTGCCCCATCATTTCGGCTATTTCATATGCATTTTTTTTGGCTCGCTGATTTTTTCTCACGAGTAGGGGATTTGGGATCTGATACCAATCTTAGCATCAGCATCGCTGCGACTGGAATATTGCCAGGAGCGAATCATCGTTTGCCATAAAAGGACTTGGAATTTGATACCGTTTTAGGTATCAGCATCGCTACCACTGGGATATTACCTGGAGCGAATCATCATTTGCCTCTGTCGATATCGAACAAAGGTGGTTTAGCAAACAGGGTTAGGATCCTGTCGACTAAGGCTTTTGATTTCATGAGCCGTAAGGGTCTCATAAAGGTATTTCTGCCTACAAGTCGTGAGGATCTCATAGGTGCGTTTTCTCCTTAGGAGTCGTGAGGATTCCTAAGTGCATGGTCTCTTATAAGTCGTAAGGATCTTACAAAAGTGCTTTCTCCTTATAAGTCGAGAGGACTTACAAGGGCTATTCACCATGTAAACATATCCCTAGTCACGGATGGGACTTTGTTAGGGAAATGTTTATTCGCGCCCGTGGATTGTATACAAGGGTCAATACTGAACCGCTTGTAGAGCAGTATTGGAAGTTGTGGGGGGTGCTTAAGAATAGGTTCAGGTCCCTGTAACTTAAGACTTTTGAATCTTATGAGCCGTGAGGGTCTCATAAGAGGGTTCTCCTTACGAGTCGTGAGGATCTCGCAAGTGTAATTTCTCCTTAGGAGTCGTGGTGATTTCTAAGTGTGTTGCTTCCTTTGTGAGTCTTAAGGATCCCACGAGGGTGGTTTCTCCTCACAAGGTCGAGAGGACCTTGCAAGTGTCCTTTAACGAGGTTGCGCCCTTTCGGATTTTCATCAACACTCGCCGGTAGCCCTGCTGTTTTTACTCACGGAGCCCTCCCGGGTTTTCATCCGTGCCCATTTTGCTTATGGACATACCGTTTTTTTTTTGTTTTTTTTGTTTTTTTTAACGAGTCTGCGCCCTTTCGGGTTTTCATAAATATCGCCGGTAGTCCTGCTGTTTTTACTCACGGCGCCCTTTCGGGTTTTCATCCGTGCCCATCTCGCTTGTGGACGTACCGTTTTTTTTTTTACCATGTCAGCCTGAAGATGCCGCGGGTTGGGAGTAGTTTAACGACGTTTCGGTCATTTGTCAATGTACGATTACCCAGCTAGATTTTTCCGCAAATCTTCGCATGTTTTGTGCCGGAGGTGGATTCCTTGAAGAGAGGGCTGATGGTGATTTCTTCGTTAGAGTCGCTTCCAAAGGTGATAACTTGCGATCCCTTGGTGTCGGCTATGCGACAGTTGCCAGCAGCTCTTTCGCGCTCATCTGTCGTGCTTTTCTGTTCCCAACGAGTCTTGCGTTTTACTCGTTGAACGTGTCGTCGATGGGCAACATATCCCTGCCACCAATTTTTAAAGGCTATGCACTCCTCAGTGGGGTGTGCAATCCTCTGATGGTATAGGCAGAAGTTAAGATGTATGTCTGCTTCATCAGAACGTATATTGCCAGGAGAATTTCCTTTGAGAGAGGGCAACTTCATTCCTATTGCCAGGGCCCTAGCGAATTGATTCCTTACTTTAAGCTTGCTTTTGCTGGCGATAGGGATGCTTTGCTCCAGTCGGGGTGTCTCGACCTTTTCCTCCAGTCGTCGGCGTTTGGCACTTTCAAATATAACCAGTTCACGCTCTCGATTGGCTTTGCTTTCCTGACGGGCTTCGTTTAGGAATGCATCAATCATTTCGTCTGATGGTCCTAGAAGTTCAGGCTCAGGATTTGCCCCTGGTTTTTCTACATCCAAAGCTTCTTCACCGTTTATTAACGAGTGAGAGATCACATGACAGGTTGCCACATAATCCTCAGACTCATCCGACGAGTCTTCTCCATTGTCATCATCTTTGTCCACAAGGACGTGGGTAAGAAATTCTTGGAGTGTGACTGGGGTCCGCGCCTTCTGATTATATTCTTCCAATACGTCAATCTGTTTTTGCAGGTCCGTGCGCTTGTCACCAAGCTTCACGGGCTTTTTGGTCTTCTTCTTCTTCTTTGAAGACTTTGACAGCTGGGTGTGAGCGCTCTGACCATCACCACCAGTTTTTGGAGTTGGGCGCGGTTTCAGCATTCCCTCGATGATCTCGGGTTCCAGTGGATTTTTCCACCTGGTCGTCGGGCATATTTGGAGATTCTTCAGCATTCTTTTCGTCTTGGCTGAAAGAACGTCCTCCCATGGGGCTTCCCTTATGAATGAGCACGATGCCTCCAGCATGTCCACCTTTTTAGGGGCGTGAGGTTGTGGTGGGTTCACCTTCCAATTTTCGGATAATGCGAACTTGCCTTGTTGGTATTGGTCCTCCATCCAGCCTTTGAAGATGAAACAATTTTCGATTGGATGGCTTACTGCTTGGTGGTAAGGACAATAATTAGGATTGTTGACATCGCCTGGCTGCAACGGACGTTTTGGATCCGGCAGATTGATGAGTTTGTTGCGTACTGCCAGCTCGAACAGTTTCCTCGTTTTATCCTGGGGAAACGAGTAAGGACGTCCCAGTCTCTCCTCGAGGGATGGGCGTGGATGCACGTTGTTTTGGCGAACAACTGGCTTTAAGTTGCTCGGCCGTTGTTGAGTATTGGCAATGAAAGTTGCTTTCCCTTTGCCCTTTTCATTCCAAGGCTCTGTCTTTGAAGAGGAAGGCCTATGGCCCATCTGGTCCATTTGGGTCAGCTTGTCAATCAAGGCCTAGAAGGTGGTCGGCTTGAAGAACATCATGAATTGGGAGATGGTCGCTTGAGGGTCGAAAATACCCACGAACATGCCCACGGCAGGAGCTTCTTCGATGCGCTGCTCGCACTTTGACCATAGATTACGCCACCGGATTGTATACTGCACCGACGTCTCTCCCGGCTTCATTCTGGCGTTGATCAATGCCGTGATCGGCGAATCGCCGGGTGAACAACAACTCCATTTCTGTAAAAGTTTTGACGGAGTCGTCGGGAAGCTCCGAGTACCATTCAAAAGCTGTGTCTGCTAAACTACCGATGAACTGGCAAAGTAGAAGTTTATCATCACCTCCAGTATTGCCGCAAAGAGCCCTGAACTGAGCGACATGCTGATGTGGATTGCCCGTCCCTTTGTATACATGAAATTTAGGGATCGTATATCCCGGCGGATACTTTATTTGATCATACCAGCCTGGATATGGTCGCCCAGTTTTAACGACTTGGCCGGCCACTTCATTCGCCTGGTGAGCTCGTATTTGCTGAGCAATATAATCATCCAGGGCGGACTTGGAAATAGTTTCCTCCTTTGCTGCTGAAAGAGCCGGAGGTGGATTTGATGTTTCTCCTCTGTCATCTTCAATTATTACTGGAGGATATTCAGCTGGGGGATCCGGCTGGATCATCATGCCCACCATGTCTTGGAAGAGAAGTGTCATTCGCTTTATGTTAGCCACTTGCTCCGCGGATTCTTTGTCCTTCTTTTCGAGGACTTTGCGAAGGAAGTCAGCATCAGTTTCTTATTCGTGACGCTGTTCTGACGATGCCTCCGGGCTTTCTTTTGGCCCGGTGAGTGCGGCCATCACGGTCAGCATTTCCTAAAGTTTCTGCTGCTGCTGTTCTTGAGCTCTCATGAGGGATCGGGTGAGTGGTCGGTGACCTGTGGAGATACGGCTATCCTCTTTTCCGGATGCCATATAGACGGTATGCACCACCATGCCCCCAGAATTAGGGCATTTGGGTTCAGTGTCTTTGACTTTTGTCCCAGGCACGGGGATCTTCTCCGGTCTTTTCTTCTTATGAGCGGTCGAAGTTGAGGGGGCCGTAGCAGTGGGCAACCAAATAGCTTTCCGTGACTTGGCAGGATGGCTTTCTTCCTGTTGGACTTTCAGCTTCTTCTGCCGGCGAGAATATTCTTGATCCACCACCGAGTTTCGGACCTGCCGCCAAACCTTGTAGACCTTGGAGGACAGCCGCTGAGGGGATCGCTCTGGTTTTGTTTCCGTGACATTCTCGTTCGGAGGAAGAGACCTTTTCAGTACGGCGGTAGGAGAATTCCTACGCACCTTTTTTAGTAGCTCAATGCCATTCCCAGTTGGAACAGCAGAATTAATTTCCGCCATCGGGGCTGGTGGAGTTAGCCCAGAGGGGGAGTTGCCCTCTGACTTCCTCACTCAGCGCCAGTGGCGACGTCGAGTATGTCGTGCTGATGGAATTGGCTCGGTGACGGGGATGGCCTTGTCTTTCCCCCTGATCAAGTGAGGGATTGTTGCCGGTGTCAGCCTATTAAAGACTGATGTCCTTTGAGTAGCAGGAGCGGGAATGGGAGTTGGGACGGTCAGTCTTGTAAAGACCGACCCCTTGGCGGGAGAAGCCGCCTTAACGACTTCGGGAGCAGGGTTGGTTACTCTCTTCGGAATAACCTTCTCTGGGATCGTAGGCTTCATTGTGGGCCCACAGAAATTTTGGCCCAATCTGGAGAAGACCGAGGAGCTGGTGCTGGACGACCCGTTGAGAGGGGCCGCAGTAGCTGTAAGTCGATCGAAGACTGACTTCTTGGGAGCTTCTGGTACGGGCACGGGAGCAATGAAGCTTGTTGGCAGGAGCATGGTCCCGAAAAACAGCCCTGTGGTGGCTTGAGTAATCTGCTCCACGGGCATCGTGAACAGAGAAGCCACCTGGGGCCCGTAGGTTATGCCCCCAGTTGAGGCAGGACGCGAGTTGCAGCTGCATGTGGAACACTTTGAGCAGGTGAACGCCATTGATTCTTTGCTTTCTGCACCAAGCAAAACGCCCAATCTCAGTACCTCGAAACCCAATGGCAACCATTAACAAACCGCGATTGGTTCGCGAACACGACACACGAAGTGTGGAGTGGAAAGAGGAAAAGGTCCCACCGGGCGTGCCAGAATCTGTTCCCTCTGAACAACGAGGACGCGACCGCGTAGGTCCGTCTCGCCTGAAATTCGGGGCAGATACTAATTGGTGCTATCCGTCCACCTCTCCAAAGATGCCAAGTTGATTTATGACACCATATATCGAAGGTTTAAACGGATGCGGCAGATATAGCAGACTTCGTCAGATTCCCCCTCGTTGAGGGGTTTTTGATTATGGGGACGCTCTTCCCTGCAGGCGCAAGCCCCTGCAGTTAATTACGCTACCGCATCGCGGTAACCACTTTCTCCTTCTCCAGATGGTCACTTCGTATCGTGTGTATTTGTTTTGTTTTTGGTTGCCCGTGGATTGTATACGGAGACTAATTTTTGTTGTCGCCCGTAGGGCGTGGATTAGTCCAAATCCGTATTTTCTTAGATTTGGGTTTGGGGGTTGGGTTCAAGGATACGTTAGTCTAATTTTAGACTAAGATCAACTTAACAGTTTGTTAAGGACACGTTAGTCTAATTTTAGACTAAGGTCAACTTAACCATTTGTTAAGCATACGTTAGTCTAATTTTAGACTAAGATCTACTTAATAAGATCATTTAGATCCAACAAAAAAGCATTTGGGCTCTATTGTTCTAGTTTAGGGACTTTGCGGTTGATTACCAGTTTAAGAACATGGTGGTCCATTGTTAGTTTAAAGACATCCCGGTCAAGGTTAAGGACATCATAGTCCATGGATTTAAGGACTCCACAGTCCAATGTTAGTTTTAAGACATCACGGTCAAGATTAAGGACATCATAGTCCGTGGATTTAAGGACTCCACAGTCCAATTTAAAGACGTCATAATCTATGAAATGTATGGTTGTCGGGACCCGTCACCTCTCTGAAGACATTGAAGGATTACAACGATAAATATCAGAGGAGTTCAGAGATGTACCCTTGAACCAAGGTTGCTTGGGGACCTGTAGTCCAATTTGGAACTAAGATTAAATAATTAGATTATGAGCACATTGGCTCAGTTAAATCTGAGTTGAGGACTTATGGCCAATTTGTGCTAAGTCCAATTGGATTTGAAGTGTTGGCCCTTTGTTGGACCGTTAGACATTTGTCTGGATTCGAGCCCATGCTATTTAGCAATGCTAAACGAGAGTTGGAGGGCTTTGGCAACATTTTTATCTTTGATTTCCTCAATTTTGAGATTCATTTGGAGGAGGGACCTTTGCCTCTGGAGAATTAGCCAATTTGGCTAAAAGTAGTGTTAAACACTAAAGAACAACAGTGTTAAACACCGAAGGTAGAACTCTCAAATTAGTGTTAAACACTGAAAGACAATCAATGTTAAACACTGGAAATATAATCCCCAAATTAGTGTTAAATACTAAAGAAAGAAGGGTCACGTGTGGACATGTGAGGGCGCCCAAAGGTGGGACCAGATCCCTTTTCTTCGTTCTGCAATTAAGTGTTAAACACTTTTTATATATTTTTTATTTTGAGCATCACGTGTTGACACGTGATGGGGATTTATGCGCTGACTGTTAAAGCGTTTGCCAAGGGGTTACGTGGTAACATGTGAAAGCGCCCAAAACTTTCATTTCTTTTGCTTTTTCTTTCTGTGTTTCGGGGATCACGTGGAGCACGTAAGGCGTTGCCTCTGAGCTCTTTCTTTCTCATTTTTGGGGATCTTTTTAGGGGTCACATGGGGACACGTGACCTTAGTCTTTTGCATGCATGGAGATCTTTCAAGTCCCTTTATTTCTTTAAGAATTAAATTCTTTATAGGGTTAAACCCTAATTATGATTTTGGAGGAATTAAATTCCTGTTGTGAAAGAATTAAATTCTTATATAGGGTTAAACCCTAATTTTCTTTTAGAGGAATTAAATTCCCATATATGTAAAAGAATTAAATTCTTGTACAGGGTGAAACCCTAGTTCTGTCTTGGAGGATTTAAATTCATGTAATTTGAGAGAATTAAATTCTCAGTTAGGGTTAAACCCTGATTTTGTTTTGGGAGAATTAAATTCTCATATAGGGTTAAACCCTAATTTTGTTTTGGGAGAATTAAATTCTCTAAACTCAATTCCCCCTCTAAGTTTTGGATCTGCATGGCAGGATCTCAATCCGATGAGAATTAAATTCTCAACTTATGCGGAGATGTGCTCTTTGCAGATTTTCAACCAGAGGAAGAACTAAGTTCTTTTGTGCAGAAGAGTTAAACTCTTGGATTTGAGAATTAAATTCTCTGTTTGAAATTTTGATCCTCTTTCTTTTCTCACATAGGGTTTTCTTTCTTGAGAATTAAATTCTCCTCTCTTTTTTCTCTCTGTTGTTGTTATCTCCCCAAAAAGTAGATCATTTTCTTCTTTTCTTGGTTTCTATTTATAGGAGAAAGAAAAGAATCAATTTGTTTTGTCAATCTTTCATTGAAAGATTTTAATTGATTTTGTAACCAACATGATCTTTTAGATCACTCAGTGAATTTTATTCACCATAGGATTTTTAATCCAAAAGATCTTTTATCTGTTATTCAAATTTCAGGGAAATCTTTCCTTGTATAGAATCTTTCCATAAATTGGTGATTTTTAATCACCATTGGATTTTTAATCCAACGGTGCTCCATTTTACAGAGCACCATCTTTTTTGTTTAGAAAGATTTAAAGAAATATTTTTCCAGTTGGGGTTTTTGATTTCCCTTAATTAGAATTTAATTCTATTGTTTCAGAAATTTTAGAATCCCATCACGTGTTGACACGTGACCCCATTGTTTAGAATTTAATTCTTATTATTTCAGAGGGTTTAAGAGCCCATCACGTGTTGGCACATGACCCCACTGATTAATTATTTAATTAGAATTTAATTCTATTAATTCAGAGTGCTTAGGAACCTATCACGTGTCTGCAAAACATACAAATCAAACACTTCATCTAAATTACTTCCAACGATACTAACATAGGCATTAATATCTACACCGTCTCATGGCCATGTGGAACCCGGTTAAAAGTCTCCAAATCTTCTAATTTAAATCTAGGGTCCATTACCGAACATAAACAGTAAATAATTGGAACTTCAGAAAAATATTTAGAAATCTTAGCTAGCATAGTAAGTATCAGATGGTGAAGTACCGGATTTTGGACGAGACAAGCAAAACAGTTAGCTATATTATACAATTTAGAGACAAGAATATGAGAAGTGGGGGTATAAGCAGCAGAAAATCGTTATAAAAGTCATAAGAAAATCTTTAAAAAGATCTACAACCGCCCAATGATCGGGTGTTAAGCGGTTTTCTACAGGTATTTGATCATTCCACATGTTACTAATAAGTCTGGCGTTCTTTAATGCAGTACGAAGTATGTCATATGTACTATTCTACCTAATGGCCGTATCTTTTTTAAGAGACGGCCTTACACCTGTAGCTAGGCATCTAGTTTTGTATTCAGCTTTTCTTTTTCCAGAATCTTAATAAACCTACATGCATATTTAATTGTTTGAATATTTGTATTACATACGGTATATGCATCTTGTACAGCAAGGTTAAGTATATGACATGCACAACGAATATGAAAAAAACGACCACTGTAAATTGGTTTGCATAGCCTAATGAGTTCAGCAATAGCAAAATTATTGTTGCTAGTATTATTGAAAGAAATAGAAAAAAATTTATTGACACAATGATATTTTTTTAAAATAGATCTAATTTCAGAAGTTATATGAAAAGCACTATGCGGGTAAGGAAATTGTCTAAAAGCAATAATTCATTTTTCCAAAAACCAGTCAGAATCTATCCAATGTGCAGTAACACAGATCCAGAAAAGTTCTCTTCTATCCGTCCAAACATCAGAAGTTAATGAAATACCAGTATCTAAAGAATCAAGAGTAACAATTAATACATGTTTATCGTTGTTGTAGAGGCTAAAACGACGACTTTTAAGCGTAGTCCTCGGAACCCTTTTGAATACCGGTTGGAACGTCGTCTGAACATACCGCTCAAACGCCGCGCTTTCTCCGAATCCGAGAACATGTTCTTCTGCCATAACATATCTTGCCATTTCTGAAACATTTAAATCATGATTATATTGAAAAAGACCTTGACCGGCGAAACCAATTTGTGTTTGTGTAGTGGAGGAACCGGTCAGGGCTTCTAATTGCTTTTTTGCATGTTTATTCAAACTACCGGTGCCGGCACTATCCTTTTGTTTATATGTATTGCCACAATATTTTCAAACGAAGTATCTAATACCGTCCCTAAATTCAATTTTATAGTGATCCCAACATCACGAGTAGTCGCACGTTTTTTAGCTTATCTTGATGTATGGGTGGATCTTTCCGCTTGTTGTTCGAGATGAGGAATTTAGGTTTGATGCGTATCGGATGACCCCCATATCAATATTTTAACTAAATATTCAAAAAAGAGTGTTAGAGTAGAAAATTAGAAATAACAATTTAAAAACAAGAAATAAGAAAGAGAGAAGAATGGGTCGATCGGAGGCTTGGAGCTTCGAAAACTCGGAGTTGGATTGTCGGAGGATCGGATCGGAGCTTCGAAAACTCGGAGTTGGATTGTCGGATGATTGGATCGGAGTTTCGAAAACTCGGAATTGGACTGTCGGAGGATCGGATCGGAGCTTCTATTCTTTAGAGAGATGGAAATTGCCACAATAGTATTAGAGATTTAGATTAATTTTTTTAGAAAGATGGGAATTTTTTTTGGAAGAGAAAAGAGTTTGGAATGAGAAGAAATGGGGTTTGTGGGTATTTATAGGTTTTGGGGGGGTTTGAATTTTTTGCCCGTTTCTAGCCGTTACGAGTCGAGGCAAATCGAAATTTGCCTCGCTTCATCTAGATCCGACCATTAAGAGCGGTTGGATAGGAATTCCAAGATGAAGCGAAGCAAACCCGAGACGAGGCGAGGCGATTCGTCGAGCAGACGGCCGTTTGTGACCGTTGGGCGGCGAGTTCGAGGAGAATTCGCGGCGAAACGGTCAACGAGGCGAGACGAATCAGCAAGTCTTACCGATTCGTGGCGATTCCCGAGTTCAAGCGAGGCGAGTTGACGAGTTAGGCGAGGCGAATTACGACGAAACACCGCCGGAAAAGTTGGGAACCTGCTCACTTCGCCAATTCGTGGCGGGCAACGCGAATCGCCTTGCCAAATTCGTCTACGTCACCACGAAGCAAAGTGAATCGATTCGCCATTGATTTACTTCATTAGCCGGGCTTAGAGTCAACTGGTTCAAATATACAATATGGATTCTGGCTTAGGTAGAAATTTGATCAATTTTGATAGTCTGTACAAGATTCCATAACTGTAGGTGAAATGGAGTTTTTCTAGGAATATTTTATCAATATATTTATATTTGTACATGCCGCATTCAAACTTGTGTCAAAAATGTTCTTCATTCCTTCGTCTCATCTCCATTCCAAAAATAAGAACCTCGCCCCTTGTTGCTGACTTGCTTGTTTGGGATATAAAAGGCTTATGTTATTGCATTGGAATGGAACCTAAAGTAGATCATGTAATTGACGAACATTGGATATGCATTTAATGATCCATAAGTAATGTATAAAGTAGTTAGCACTACATGATAATATTTGTGTGGAAGTGTTTGATGGTGTCTTGTTTTAAGATAATTTTGTGCAAAAAGGATTATAATTAAGATTTATGATCATCCTTATGAAGGCAACATGCTAGTGCTATGAGTAACAAAGATTTAAAATTGTTAGCACTAGTTCGATGTTTCTTCGGACGTTATGTATGTTTGGTAGAATCCAGAGTTGGTTTTAGTGTTGCTTCCGGGAATCCTTGTATACTTATTGTATGTGCAAAGAATATGAATAGTTTTCTCTTTAGGAAATACCTTAGATATAGCTTAGCTTGTGCTTTCTTATGCCATTTATAAAGTGCCCTAAGAGTGCATTTAAGCTCAATATAGAGTACTAATTTAATATTGGTTAGAATTACATTTGTCCTGATCCTTTCTTTATAATGTCAGACTTGGCGTCCTCATTTTTAATTAGAGCGTATGAGAAGTCATACTGCAACTTAAGAAAAAGTGTTATAGAACTTTACACATGTTTTTTAGAATGCAAAAAAGAAAGATTTTTTTTTTAAATTTGAAAAGTCAATTTTTATTATTAAAAATCAGTATAGTGTGCATCGATGCACATCTTATAAAAAGTTTATACTCGCTTTGATATAATATTTTGCTTACGGAATAACAAAAGTTTGAAGGCAATTGGAATCCATTCCAACAAAAACCTAAGCAATGAAAATTAATCTAAGTTATTATTAATATATGATATGATTTCCTCTTCTCTTAGTCCCTTCCCTGATTTTTTTGTCGTCACTAAACTAGAAAAACTAACGATTATATATAATTTTGAATGAAATAGTATTAGAAATAACGTAAATAAAATTCTTGAAATTTAAATTCAAAACGAGAAAACTATATAAAAATTAAAATCCGTCACTAACTTTTCAGATCTTAGGGTAATAAAGTAATAACAAATTAAAGTAATAAAACATTGATATCTTTAAATTTCTGAGTTCACAAATTTCTTTATTATATCTTTATAATTAAATCATGTGCATCACATGAGCGCAACGAACTCTTTTGGTCATCATGTTAATTAACTATTTATCAAGAATATATACATGGAAATTATAATATCATCTAGTTATAGGTTAACAATTTTATGTATGTTATAAATCAATATAAATTTTTAATTTAAGAAAATAAAATAGCAAAGTTAACAAAATTAAATTATGTAAAACTCAGTTTGGGCTCACGAGGTTCACTCATGGATGCACCTTGGCTTTTAATATAGTGGGACTCTACCTAAATGACTCAATCCTTATGGAGGTTTATCACATCTTATATCCATATGCATCCCATAATTTTCTGATGCGGGACTATGTTAACCACATTCTCAACACTTCCCTTCACATGCAAAAAGGACGTCACGTGTGAGGGCTCAATTCTTTTGCGCAACATGAACAAAACAAACGCCACCCAAGCTCTGATAACATGTAAAACTCGGTTTGGGTCCACAACACATGAGTCCACACATGTATGCATGTTAATTAATTTTTAATATAGTGAGGGTCCACCCAAAAAACTCAAGCCTTATAGAGGTTTATACTATCTTATATTTATATCCATACGCATCCCATAATTTTCCATGCGGGACCGTGGTACCCACATTCTCAATTTTCCTAATGTAGACTATGTTACCCACATTCTCGACAAATTAATCACTTTTTGGTCATATTCTAAACATGAATAGTGAGTACATAATATAGTTACCTCTTCTTTTCATCGCTTAGTCTCCACAATTTATTGTGGATGCCAAGCTTGAAAAGATAATGAACCTACAAAAGGTTATAACATTAAGAGTGAAATAGTATTTACATACATAATGTAAATAAAAATTATATTTATAACTGAAATCAACAAAATATTAGTTAAAACACAAATAATTATGCGAATCTTAAAATTTTAATATTTTTACAAAAATTATTACGAAAATGTATAACTAACTTATAATATATGTTTATCTTCAAGTTATGGTGGACGACTCAACCGTTGGAGTGTACATCCGCCGATGAGAATTATATCCCTACATCAAATAAAATAATAACTTGGAAGCACCAAAGAACAAATTAGAAAAATAGTTTTTTTATTAGACATCTTTTAAATATTAAAACACCAAAAGAATCGGAATTGAATGCCCTTTCCATCACCCCCAGCCATAATGATCACCCAATCATCACCTTCTCCATCACAACACTACCCAACATTTTAAAGATTGTAGACAATCTTTTTTTTAGGGATGAGAGATTGCTTTAACTGGATAAAAGATTTTCAGGTTGTCAAAGTTAAAATTGCTTCTGTGGGAATAGAGCTGCTCATTTTCTTTCTTTTGGGTTTTTTTCTATTTCCCTCCTCATAATCTTCTCTATTCTTAATGGAGTTTACTTGTTAAAAACGAAAAAACTCGTATTTTACATGTTATATGTGTTGCGTATGCACTTATGAGACTGCAATTGAAGCAAACTCTGCCAAGAATAGAAAAGATTATGAAGGAAATTGAAAAAACCCAAAAAAAGAGAAGAAAATAGGCAGCTCCATTCCCAAACAAGCAAGTTCAACTTTGATGATCTAAAAGTATTCTATCCAGTGAAAGCAATCTCTTATCCATAAAATAATGAGAGATTTGCAGCAGCCTTTCTTTCTTCTTTAAAGTTTGGTAAATTGTTGGGTAGTGTATTGTGATGGAGAAGGTGATGGTTGGGGTGGTGGGAAAGGCATTCAACTCCAAATTTTTTGGTTTTTTAATATTTAAAAGATGTCTAATAAAGAAATATTTTTTAATTCGTGATTCGGTGCTTCCAAGTTATTATTTTATTCGATGTATGAATATAATCCTAGTAGACGAATATACACTCCAACGGCTAATCCGTTCACCATTACTTGAAGATAAACATACATTATAAGTGAGTTGCACATTTTCATAATAATTTTTGTTAAAATATTTAAAATTTTAAGAAGATTCACATAGCTATTTATGTTTTTTAATTAATATTTTGTTGATTTCAGTTAAAAATATAAATCTTATTTACTTTATATGTTTAATACTATTTCACTCTTGATGTTATAACGTTGTAGGTTCATTATCTTTTTCAATCTTGGCATTTAGGGGATTAAGAGACGAAAATAAGGAGCAACCAAATTAAGTATTCACGTGTAGAATATAGCCAATAGTAATTAACTTAATTTTGTTAACTAAACTACTTTAGTTTCTTAATTTAAAAATTTATATCAATTTGTAACATACATAAAGTTGTTACCAATAACTAAAAGATCTTATAATTTCCATGCGCATATTCTCAATAAATAGTTAATTAATATGATGATTTAAAGACGTCATTTTGGCTCATGCTTTTGCACATGATTAAATAATAAAGAATAAAGGAATTTGTGAACTCGGAAATTTAAAAACATCCATGTTTTATTATTTTAATTTATTATCTTAAGGGAAGGTAATGTAGGTGGTGATCCTAAATTACCATGAAATATTAACATGTTTGTTTAAGCGTAAAAGATGATCCCGTAAATATAGGATTGATATGGTAATCAAATGACCCCATTTCATGGTAATCCTATTCCTCCCAAAACATGTGTATATCATGGATTACCACGGAATATTCCCGTCTAACATGAAATGAACCACAACCATCCGTTGCCGGCCTCCCTTACCACCCTCCAGCCGGCCGGCCTGCCACCGATTGGTCGTTCGTTGACGGCCGGCCGACGGTCATCCACCGATTGTACGTTCACCGGCCGTTCGCTTTCGGCAGGCTGCTAGTCATCGTCGATCGGGTATTCGCCGCCGGCCAGCCGTAGTTTGTCGTCGGCCTTGCCTCCATTTGCGGGCCCTCCTCTGGCCTCATCGTCGGTCGACGATTGCACATATATATATTAGCGGAAATGATTAAAATATACCAAGCACGTTAATACAAGATTCCTTGGAATTAGATGTCCGGTCATCCCATTCCTGGAATGCGAGGATTTCCGGCAATCTTCCATTCCATATACTAAGCGCAACCCAAGATCTGAAAAGTCAGTGATGAATTTTAATTTTTGTATAGTCATCTAGTCTCCTGGTTCTCTGTCTTTTATGCCGTTGCCAATTGGAAAAATGAGAATTTAAACTAAGTTTGCTTAAATTCCTCTTTTTCACATATTAATATGATAATATTATAAAGCTAAACCCTCCTTAAACAGACCATGCAGATTCTCATCGTGCTCAACCATAATCACTAATAAAACATTATAATTTGTTAGAAAAACTATTCATATTCTTCGCACGTACAACAGCAAGTATACAACGATTCCCATAAATAGGTTGACGGTGGGTAGTTTCATGTTGTTTTTAGATTTGGTTCTAGGAATAGGTCATTGTTGCTGGTGAGAGAGTAACCTATTCTAGTTTTTCCTTAGAGATTTTTTTATCCAAGTCTCTCTATGAAAGTGTTACATTTTTTGTAATATAAGATTATGCAAATATAGTACTCAATATTTGAACAGGCTATGTATGAGATTTCTGTAGCAACTCGCAGACATAAACTCGGTACTGATGGCGAGTGTGCTTACTTATTTCAACATGCAACACTACTACTACAACAACAACAACAGAGCCTTTTATCCCAAGCATATGGGGTAGGCTACACGAACCAACATGAGAATCACGCCGGATCGAGCACATGAGTCCTCCGCCTCCACTCACTCCTATCGAACAATATACTTTCATTAAGGCCTTTGGCATCCATATCTTTTCGTATCGCCTCCATCTACGTTTTCTTCGGTCTCCCGTTCCTTCTTTTGACTTGGCCTAAATCGATAATATCCATTCGTCGAACCGATGCTTCCCTGGGTCTGCGTCGCACATGACCAAACCATCTTAGGTGTTTTTCCCGCATCTTTTTCTCAGGTGCTATACCAACCTTTGCACGAATATCGTCATTTCGAACTTTATCTTTTCTAGCATTACCACACATCCAACGAAGTATGCGCATCTCCGCTGCATGCATATTCTATGCATGATGTTTCTTCGGATCCCAGTACCATATAATAAGGCAGGCCGAATAGCGCTTCGATAAAACTTCTCTTTCAATTTTAACGGAAAGTTACAATTAAGTGGTCATTTCCATTAATATTGTATTATATAAAATATTAACTTCCACACATTATGTTTTATAAAATAAAAATGAGTAAACTACTCAATAAGAAAATGGCTATTGCAGGAAATACCCCTCTGCGTTGACCCTATAGAAGGAAACCCCATTTATTTTCAAATCCGCACTTTGTCCCCACCGAGATTTAACTGTGTTATAATCTCTATTAAATTAAATTTTTATTTTCAAATATACCACTAAACTTGTATTATTTTTCTGCAATTGTTACATTAATGTTTCATACTTATTTCTGTTGCTGAGGGAGAACTCCTCCAATTTTGTTATTTGCGGTGTGCCCTCACTGACTAAAATCCCTATGTCCGCCGCTGCATGAAAGAGCGAAATATCATTTTAAGACAACCAATATATGATTAGTTAGAAAGCGGCACTAGCATTTGAGATACTATTATTGAATAAACAGGATACTTCTGACGAACTTAATCACATTAGCTATCATAAAGATGTAGCATTCACTTATGCATGTGTCATAAATTTTTCTTTTCCGGGTGAGGTACACACAAAAATAAGAGAACCTTCCAATTGCTAAGAAGTATTAAAATGGTATAAATATGAAGAAAGAATATGAATATTTTTTGTCATGCCTGTTATTATAACTGTACTGAGATGTAAAATCATGGCAGGAACTATATCCAATGTCAGGGATCATTTATTCATACATGAATTAAATTGATTTTAGTTGTAGTTTGCATATGTGAAGACTATACAAAAGACTGTTTTTTCCTTCTTTTTTTTGTTATTGACAAAGTTGTTGCAGAAGAAAGCAGCATGTGTTATCCTCTGAAATTCCCTTCCAAATGGTTTTTGCACTATGATGAGTTGCTGGAAAGTATAGTTTATTGTTTATACTTCGCTAAATACATAGATCTAACACTGAGATTTATCTTGCCCTTGTCCCTTTTACATCATTGGGCACTGCTTTTCCAGGTGGAAGTCAAAGATGGATTTTGTTTTCCCTAGGCAATGATTTCATGGGCAAGATGGTACATACAGTAAGTAACTAAGTATCCAATTTTTTTGCTAGTAAATGAAAATATTTTCTTTTTGAATAGGGTCACTGTCGACTGAAGTATTGTTACAAGTTTAGTTTATACTTTGCGAATGTTCCGCGCTATGTATACAAAATTAGCTACCTCTGGAGCAAGGCGGCATCATGTGTCAAAGTCGGTTTAATCGAGTTTACATGGTTATCTATAACTCGACCATTATACCTTGCTTCACTCTGTTTATGTTGAATGAAATTGCAATATAATGACTAGATTTAACACTTTCTACTTTTTACCCCCTACAAAAGAAATCGAACCGAAACGTACTCATCTCATTCACGATTTAATCTCAGCAAAAACCTCTTGTTACTCTATGCAAAATATAATACAAAAAATGAGCAAGAAAGATGTTTGCAATCTAGTCATTATATTATAATGATATTTATATTATTCTTTGAGATACTAGCCATCGGCCACATGCATGGAGTGATGAACCCAATTCTTCCCATTGATTTATCTCTTTGGGAACATCCCAATGGGCCCACAGCATGGATGCACATGGGGTTTTTCCAACGCAAGTGTACAACCAAAGCTAGACTCTCTCTTAAAGGTTGTTATAACACATGTAGAGGCTAGTCTCTCCGAGGTGTTGATCCACACAAGTGTACAACCAAGCTCTGATATACCATATTAAATCAAGTGTTCAACCTGGTTCTGATATCATGTAAAACTCGCTTTTGAGCCCATCCTAATAGGCCAACACATGCATGCATATGGGCTTTTAATATAGCGGGACTCCATCCAAAAAACTCAAGCTTTGTGGAGGTTTAACACATCTTATGTTTTATACCTATACATTTCTCGTACTTTTCCAATGTGGGACTATATTATCCACGTATCTTTTAACACTTGCAACTGCTCTCCATTAGCTTATTAAGTTGCCATCTTTCATGTCCAATTTACTCCATCTGGAGAGAGAGAAAGCTCACATGTCTTAGAGAGAGAACAAGCTCACCTGTCTTTCACCTTGTCTACACCATGTCAACGACGACCATTACAACCATTACAACGACGATATCTGTGATGACTCTATACTAACCACATCAACGACTATTACTTAAACAATGCCATCAACGATAACTACCATATGGAAACGACATCGACGGCGATTACTACAATGACGCCATCGATGACAAATAATATAATGACATCATCAACGACGATCATTACAACGATATAATCAACGACAATCGCTACAACGATGCCATCAGCAATGCAACGACATCTATGACCACATCGATGGCAATCACGCTAATGCCATTGGCGACGTTATAACAACATTGACGACGGCATCGACGATGATGCCATCAACGACGTCACTACAACACCATCAATGATATCATTACAATAGTGCTTTTGACGACCCAATAAGCTCTTTGCTCAAAGGAAAATAAATCAAGCTTTTTGTTTATGATGATACAAAACAAGCTCTACGCTCTCTTTAAATGAGTCATATGCTCATCATAAAGTACATTGAGCTTTACGCTCACAAATTCGAGCTCTACACTTGTGATGCTCGATCTTTACGCTCTCAAAAATAAATCAAGCTCTACGCTCATAAATTCGAGCTCTACACTTGTAATGCTCGATCTTTACGCTCTCAAAAATAAACCAAGTTTTGTGTTGGTACTCATTGAGCTCTACACTAATAATCATTGTGCTTTATACTCACGAACAAAAATTTCAAGCATTACACTCATAATAATCGAGCTTTGTATTTATACTCATCGAATGAAGATCCAAACCTTTTTATTGTCTTGAGATCTGAGATCTCCATGGTGCCTTCTTTTGTGGCTGCACGGTTAAGAGAAGAAAAGGTTAAGGGTTTGGTTTAGGTTTCATTTCAGCTAGGTGAACTTTAGATCCAATAACCCCATGTGTCTTTTTAAAAAAAATATGTTATAATCTTGTTATAATCTTGTTTTGGGGTTAATATTCTGGTAGCTAAACTTTGGTTCCAATAACCATCAACCCTTAATCCTTTGTTTAGTTTAATATTTGTACTAGGCGGGGGTTGTTTGATTAGGTTATTCGATCTAATTTATTAACTTGGAATTAATTAATATATTACCTCTTTTCTTTGAGGGTAAATTATATAAAACACCATCGACTTTTCTTGGCTTTTGAGATGTCACGAATAAACATTAAAAAATGTATTAACCACTCGGACAAATAAAGAATGGTATTTTTGTCAAAAAGGGCCTTATTCCGTTCAATTTAAGGTTCATTCTATATATAAGGCATTTTGGTGCTATTGGTCCTCTCATGCCTTGTAAGAGTTAACAAAATCAACAATTTTAGATAACATTGTTAATTCAAGGGGGTTTCATGACATTTTTAAAATCCCGAAAATTCGATGTTTTATGAAATTTACCCTATTTTATTATCAAATTTATATCGATAAAAAATGAATGTATATATCAAAAGTCCAAAAATACTATATAAACACGTCTTAAAGATATATAAAATGGCATGCAAAAATATAATTTAAAATTTCAATTATTATTGTTAAAACAAAATTAATTATAAAAGATACCATTGTTCGTATTTTAATTTGGAATATTTACAGCGAGAAAAACTCTATGTATGTAACATCAATCCGAAGCTATCTTTAAATACACACCCCTATAATTTTTTAGATATCCAAAATTGATATGTAATGAATAAAAATTGAAGTATTATCAATATGTAAAAAATCTACTCGAATCTTTTCTTATATTAAGACAATCTATACGATAATATAAAGTGGTATCAAAAATGGAAATTTAGATATTTCCACTTTTGCCCCTTAACTTTGCATATACTCTCTTGTATCAAATTTGGGCTATGTCGATATTTTGGAGAATATGGTTTGGTGGTGTGGGTAAACATGTAAATTTAATTATGGGGCAAAACTTTGGATACCCATTTTTCCTTTCACATCAAATATTGTAGAGTTTTGATGGTGTGGGCGAACATATAAATTTAACTATGGGCAAAGACTTATATTATAAATGTAGTTATGTAAATTTAGCCATATAAATTTAGCTATGGGAATAGTTTAATAATAAATATCATATGCAAATAAATACTTCTTTTATCTTCATATGAAATGAAAGCAATAAAAATATAAAAAGTAAAATTAAAATAAAAGAACTTATGGTTTGTCTATTTTTGCATCCAAAAAAGTTTTTGGCATTTAGTTTCTATGATATTTATCTAAAAATGCTAAGATCAATATTAGGTGAAACTTAATCCGATTTTCTATAAATCCTATAATGAATTTTGTTCATTATAGAAAATGAGACGAGTTTTGGATAAATGTCATGGATTTTATTTTTTAGAAACAAATACTATGAGCTTTAACCATTTTTATATAAATACAACAAATACTACGAGCTTTAACCTTTTTTATATAAATACAATGGCCTTTGCTTTCTACAAATAGACATCATGGACAAATAAAAAATATCATAGACTTTTATATCAATAAACCTTGAATATTATTTAGATATTGCTTTATATAATCAATTTTTCCAATGTATAAAGGTTTTATGGATTATTCATAGTGGAATATGAATTTTGCTAGACTTTCATTCTCCATATTTGAATAATAGTTAAAATCATACATTATATATATGTTTACTTTTACCACAGATTCCATTTACGTTATTTTTTATTTTTTTTGCAGCCATCTTACATTTTCAGCTGTCCATAAAAAACGACCTCCTAGATCTGGATCAACCTTTAACACAGATCTACTTTATTCCTACTTGCTTGTCTTAATAAAGTTCTAAAATAAGGATAAACCCTATTTGATATGATATCTTGTGAAAACTTGATCTTTGATTTAGAACTTTAAAATTCTAGATGATTAGGCACTACCCCATGATACTGTACTACTACTACGACTCGTCTTACTAGATACCCATCGTCTTAGTAGATATCCATTGATCGTTTTCATGCCGTTACACTGCCAAAATACCCGGAATATACCCGTTATGCTGCCAAAATTTCCGTAAACGTTTTCTATTCAAACAGTGATTCGTTCTTACTCGAATAACCTAATTCTAGCTCTAGTTACTCATAACCATTGATATTTACTTTTTAAGGCTCTTGAAATTTTGAAAGTTCATGCATTGAGTATATAACATAATGTCATTATTTATTTATATTATTATATATTTATATGTTTATCTTAACATATATTTATATTTAAATAGATATAAAACGTTTTTGGAAAATTACGAATCCATGAATCCGTATCGTATCGTATCCCATATCCGTATCCGAACCCGTGGTACATAGTCTAGATCTATAAAGAACATATTTTTTTATAAATAAATCTCCAATAGCCATGTTTAAAACATGTTGAACACCGGCAGGCATTCTATGGACGGCCCAAACCTGTCTAAGAGAAGCTTTAGTCTTCATATAACAGTTAACAAGTCTTCAATTATTCTTGTACTTGATTTCTTCAGAAACACTAGAGAATATTGAATTGGCTATGCATTTTGCCTCCTATTAACATCGATCCAGATCAATTTCATAGTAGTTTACCTTGAGAAAAGGTGGAATCAGACACCAACTGCTGGAGTGCTCCAACTGGACAAGTGTATATGATAAGAGGAAAGAACTGCTTTAAAGATAACTCTAAGGTTTGTAACATGTTTCTTTATTTTACATCATTTCACCTTGATTTACTGTAAGAACTTAAATGTTATAATCTCCCATCATCATAATCTTTGTATAAGTAGCATTAGCTGCAATATATTAATTATTCAACTTTGTACTGATGATGTACACATCATTTATCTTCCTCGCCTAAGCTTGCACCCATGGTACTTCTTTGTTATGTTTACCAAATAAGTTGGGGAATTGTTGGTCTTTTTTTTAAAAACATTTTGGCGTGCTTAATCATTGTATGGAAACTGCAGATTGGCTTCTTCAATGCTGAAAAGAACACTGACAATGTTGCAATGCATCCTAATTGTCTTGTTCAGGTAAAGCATTTCCCATCAGCAATTTATATACACGCATCATTCATAGCGTGATCCAATGTTTCAAATAGCTTGTTACATGGCTTGCTATTTTGCGATATGTAGCGTAGCTCAGCCTTTTTGCTACGTTGCATCGGAAAATAGCTTAAATACAAAGTAGCTTACATTTTTTTTCAAATAGCTTACGCTTTTTAACAAATATTATACGCTACGCTATGCGTACGCTGTTTTCACATAAGATTTTCTACTGAGGTTCTTAAGATTTCAGTATCTAATCCTAAACTATATGAAGACGGTTTCATTGCAGTTCTAACCTTTCAGTTTTAGATCATATTTAGTAGTCATGTTTCTCAAATACAAATGCAGCCGTGTTTCAGTTAATTCTGTGATTTTGGTACCAATTGAAAGGGAGAAGTGTGTCGAATCTTCTTCCTTTTTTTTTTTACTTGTATTGGATAACATAACAACTGCCTTGCTTGAATTTCTTGGACTTCTTTAAGAAGTTAGAAAAATGCTGGAAGGATTAGCGTGGGGAGTTTTTCAACAATTTACCAATTTCATCAATAAGATAGCGTGCTTAAAATTTTAAACTTTAAATTTACGGTTAAGGGACCAAACATATGGGCAAAGCTATGTTCTCAATGAGAATTCATACATCAGCACTATGAATTCCTCTCTTCAATTGTTTGCTTGTGCATGGGAAATTTTAGACAGGTCGCAGTTTGTTTAAATGAACAACAGATCCCTGCAAAACCAAATTACAGTATGGTCGTTTATTTTGGTGCGGAGAGGCCTATAGCCAAACGCTCTTTGTTGGATAGATTTGTAAATGGAACCGACATGTTTCGAGATTCGAGGTTCAAGCTTATACAGAGTATTGTAGAGGTATGTATTGTTTAATGATCGGCCATTTTATTTTTGTGATGCTTTTAATAGATTATGTAGAGGCTTTACTTATCGTGAAACGCGCTGTCGGATCTAAGTCTTGCCTCTTAGGAAAAGCAGTTACATGCAGATACCTGCGCCGAGACAATTTTCTTGAGGTATAAATACTTGCATCCGCGTATTTCTTCTCCGAAAACTTCTCTATGAAAATGAGATTGTGGTTTGCGCATGATATATAATCTTTATAATTACAATACATGCCCATTTGAACCGAATTCATGACAAGACAAAATTCGACATGAATCTTTATAAATTGCAAATCCATTATACAATGGTTTGTTTGTTTTTTAATTTTGGAATAGGGCACATTTTATATACAAGTTACTGTTTGCACCAGAACCCATATCTTCTTCTTTTCAAGCAACGGTTAAATCTTTATCTCAATTGTTGTAATGCAAACTCTGAGGGGGCATCTGCAATTTGGGATCTTTCTACATGAATATTATGAGGCGGATAAAGTTCATGTAGAGACCTTATTTGAAGCTTATTTGAAGCTGACGGAAACAATTTAAATATTCGAATTATCGAATAAAAAGAACAATTATTCTATAAGATACCTTTGCTTGCGGAAATGTCCCAAATCTCGAATTGATCACAGCCTCTCGGTCGATCGTACGATCACATCGGAAAGCACGATGACTTCCACGGATTAAATACTCCTTTTGTTCTTGAAAAGGATCTTTAGATAGAAAAGAAAACTTTAGGGAGAAAGAGGAGTGGAATCATTGTTTTTCTTCATCTGCTTAGAAACTTCTTTCTCATCCTTTTTATAAATGCACCATTCTGAAAAACTGATTCATTTAGTTATCTGGGCAGTTTCTAAAACTCCCAAATAACTATTTCTTATTGGGTTGGGCCAGCCCATCACGGGCGTCCAATAAACCAAATCCAATAGAAGCAAAAGCGTAGAAGCAGCTTATCCACCATCTGTGGTGTTATACACGTACGGTCGAAATTGAAAGGAAAAAAATAACTGCCTTAAAAGTAGAAGTTGGTTTTCTTGTACAGATTGATGTAGATATCGGATCTTCGTCTGTTGCAAGGAGCATCCTCAGCGTAGTCCTTGGATACATTACAGGCCTTGTTGTTGACCTTGCGATCGTAATTGAGGTCACTGATCTTATAGCTATGCTTTCTTTTCAACATACCTTTCTTGCATAATTTTTATTTGAAAAATTTTGTATATGGTGATTGCAGGGGAAAGAAGAGAACGAACTGCCAGAATACTTTCTTGGGTCGGTTCGCTTGAACCGTATAAGGCTCGACTCTGCGGTTCCATTGTGAGGCGCGCACAGTGAATTTGAGCAACATAGTGACCAACTAATAAGAAATGTGATCTGCATTTGTGTCTGTTACTCTAATTATATGTATGCTGGAAAATGCAAGATGCTGTTTGATTAAAAAAAAATCAATGTTTACAAATTATGTGGCAAAAAAAAATGTAGACAAATTATATTTGTGAGTATTGTTGAGAAATAGTTGTTGAGGAATAGTATCACGAGATAATGTTATCATGTTTATCATTCCCAATCTATTAATCTCGTGACTTATTGCATCATGGCGTCGGCTGCTTCTCTCAAAATCCTTAATAAGAATTTTCAACATTAGTTAAGAAAGGGAATACCTGCCGGAAAAATTCTACAGTGTTTCGGTCATATGTGTACGGTCATAAAAGAGAGAAATAAAAACACGGACTCCGCGTAGTTTCCCAAAAATATGCCCGAAATTCATCTATTTCCCTCCTATCCAGTGTACACAACAAATAATTTCTCACACTTGCTGTGTTGCCATCAATTAATCCAATTTAAGATATCACATGAAGAAATGAAAGGACAAATTTTTAAAATATGCTTATTTTATAAAATAATAATAAAAATATACCACTTTCAAAAAAATTATTACAATTGTAACAATTTTTGGCCATGTGGGTGCCAGGTCAGCACATGGCGCTGTACTGTTCTTAAAAATAAATTCAATGGGCTGCAGTTGCCAAGTGGGTACGAGTAGTTCGTTTGAAAATACATGGGACACCTTCGGCAAGTACGCCCCCCATGAAAAAAAATCTTTCTTCTCCTTCTTCGTTCCTTTCCCCTCATCGCCCTCGCTGCCCTTGTCACCCTCTCCCTCATCGCGATCCCTCGCTGCCCTCATCGCCCCCCAACCACCGTTGCTTTCAACTGTCCCCTCGCCGCACCCCCCCCCTCGCGATCCCTCGATGCCCTCATCAGCCCCCCAACCGCTGCTGCTCTCAACTGTCCCCTCGCTGCCATCGTCGTCCCCTCCCTCGTCCGTCATCGATCTCACCTCATGCCTCCTCTGCCCCTCTGGCCTCTGCTTCCCCTCATCATCACCGTGGGAGGAGGGAGCATGGGGGAGAGGAGAGACGGAGGGTGGCAAGGGAGGAGGAGCTGGAGAAGGCGATGGCAGTGGAGGGGAATTGGAGAGGCGAGGCCAGAGTCGAGGTGGAGGTGGTGGAGGAAGGGGCTAGGTCAGAGGAGGGGGCCGTGGGGATGAAGAAGGAGAAGATGAAATTGAAGGAGGAGGAGAAGGTGGTGCCGACGGAGGAGGGAGAAGGGGACAGGGTCAAAGGAGGGAGGCCATGGGGGTGACGGAATGAGGAAGGAGAAGAAGAATGTATAGGATGCACTTTCTAAGTGCATATTGAAATGTGACAACCGCATCCCATTGGAAAAAAATTTTAAAACAGCACAGCACTAGACGGCGCTATCCTGATGCCTATATGGTCAAAAATAGCCAACATTTGTTATAATTTTTAAAAATGGTTTATTTTTATTATTATTTTATAAAATAAGCCCGATCTTAAAATATTGTCCCAAATAAATAGAAATCTTTTGATTGATATGGAACATATCCTCCTTTAATGTGTAAAAACAATGTTGGTGGTGAGAGAATAATGAAAGCAAGCGTATAGCACATTCTGCTATAATTTATGGGGGCCAAGTCAAATATTACAATCATCAGTATAATGTAAAACATTCCCTTCTTTCATGCAAATAAATTACCATACGATAACTACTGCAACAGAGGACTCAAATAAAAACTGGAACAAGAACAAAAAGTTCCAGACTCATTGTCAATTAATATAGAAATACAAATAAACAAGAACGTCGATGCCCTCTAGCTAACATTGTGGAAAGAGTCGATGATGGCATCGGCGAGGTAATCACACTTAGCCAAAGACAGCCCCGCCAATGAAATCCTACCATCCTTGGTCATATACACGTGCCACTTGTTTGTCATGTTGTCGCTCTGACAATGGAAGAATATGGAAAATATCGAATTAGTTAAGAGAAATGATAAGATAAAAGCGTAAATTGGGAGAGACGAAAATATCATTGTTGCATTCATAACAGGATATTCTCCTTAAAAAAAATACCCCAAATTCAACACATGTTCAAAAAAAATATTCCTAAAATACCCTTAATATTGCACCGGTATTACTAGTGTAGCATATTTATTTTCTTACTTATATCAGGGGTATATTGGGAATAAAAAGCAGCAGAAAACTGAAGAAATTTGATGTTGGTTGAAGTAGAGGGTGCATTGCAGCTTCCAAAAGAAAAGGTCGTATCTAGAGATACTGGCAAAAGGGGGCGAGTTTCCAACAATTTAGCCCGAACTAAACATAAATCGAGTCATAGCTTTTCCTAATGTTATTATATAAGCACAATTGATTACGACATGACAATTGTAATATGGAAGTCAGAAGTCCAAGTAATGCAGAGTTGATTCCTATTTATTTAAAAGGGATACGAGTCAGTTTATAACCCAAAAAAAACTGTTATCATATAAAAAAAATGCAGTTGAAAAGGCCCATAATAATGCTAGATGATAATAAAGCTAGATGAAGTTTTAACGCAGCTGAGTTCAATGAGTATGTTGCTGAGTTTTTACCTGTGCTTTGTTCAAGCCAGTAAAAGAGAACATGCCGATTTGTTTGAGAATGAAAGACCAATCCTTTCCGCTCTCATCTTTCTGAGAGAGGCAGTCAAAAAGCCTTTGCCTTACGTTCTTTATGCGCCCAGCCATTAACTCCATCTCTTCTTTCCATTCATTGAAAAGGGTAGAATCTCCGACAACATTAGCAACTATCTTAGCGCCGTGAACAGGAGGATTTGAATACATTGGTCGTGCAAGCCTTTTCAGCTGGCTCTTCACTCTGAATCACCGAAAAGTATAAAGTATAAATTGTTTATTAAAATCTAATTAGTATAATAATATTATAATGTGACACCAATGCCCACGACAAAGAAGAAAAGAGGGTTATTGATGACCATCTGGGGCTTTTAAATCAAAAGTAGAGCACAGCATGTAATCCCCAGTCTTAAAATATGATAGCACGTAATAACTAAAAGTATATAAAAAAAATAGCATATTCCTGTTCAATTGATCTCAAGATCTATAGGATGAAATGTGTCTATTGCTCTAATAGGCAGATATCAAGCTGCCTAGAACTAAGGTCGGAAGGGTTTCATTCCTAATCTCGGAGCCACTTAGTAGGAGAGCATCTTAATTTGCTCGAGCTCTGTTATGAGATCACTCGAGCATAAGTACAATAAAGTAAGGGTACAGATAGAAACAATGCTGCAAAACCAAGAGGATAAACGTATGAAATATAGTTTAACCCATATAGCACTCATACCCTCTCAAAGTAATTTGTTAGCGCAATGAAACACCCCCTCTGCTCCTCGACCAGAATCCAAAAAGAAAATACTCAAACTTTACTCTAAACAACTCAAACACTTGTCTAATTTAACTCCAGAACTTGATTTTGTTACAGACTATGTCTGCGAGCAGAGGATGTTTGCGCTAATAAATCATTTAGTGTTATACATGATAAACTTCAGAGGGACGATTAACCCATTTAACTGCATATACATTAACAAATATGTATAATTATAACCTAAAACCTGAACATGATTCCTTCCTCTGACATTTTCCCTGTTCATTTCTTTGTGTGTGTGCGCGTGTGTTTTTTCCCCTTTTTTCGGGTGGGGGGGGGGAGGGGGGGGGTGCATCTGAATATAACAAATCCAAGAGACAGGTATAAGATAGCCATCAAATTCTTAATAACTCACGATTTAAAAGTTTACCTTGTTGCAGCATCTGAGGATGAGCAAACAACATTGATGGCTCCAATCCTTTCAGCATACAGGCCGAGGTTTTTACTGTATGACTGGGCAACCAAAATCTCCATACCACGTGCAACAAACAACCTTACGGAGGATGCATCCTCATCAAGGCTTCCGCTAGCAAATCCCTAATTTTTAATATATTAAATTAATCCCACGCATCATCCATGTTTATAAAAAAAAGGAGAGAAAAGAATCCTACCTGGTATGCCACATCAAAGAAAGGAATGTGGTTCTTTTCTTCAATAACATTCGCAATCTTCTCCCACTGTTCAGAAGTTGGGTCTATTCCAGTTGGGTTGTGAGCACAGCCATGCAAAAGAATAAAAGATCCTTCTGGTGCTGCCTAAGGAACAAATTATTTTCCATTAAACAACAAGTAGTAGTTTTCACAAGGAGAGTTGCATGTTACATCTCGTGATAAATGGAAGAACTGGAAACTGATTATTCAATAACAGCTCCAACTAAGAGCTTAATTCAAAAGTAATGTGCAAAAGATCAAGTAAGAATGTAAAAGTAATTTGGAACGACGGTCTCTTACATGTACTTGAAACTAAGAATCTGCCATACTTTTCATAACTTGTAATAAGGTTCAAAACCCAAAGGGAAATATGAGATAGCCCAGTTTTAAAATTTTAGTGGAACAAATAGTGAAGATAATACTGGAAAAATCACTTCCATGAGCAGAAATTGACAGCAAAAGCTAAATAGATAAAAATAAAAGATAAAAAACAGAAACATACAAGAGGAATAAAAGATAGGATTATAATAACTATATTCAGACCTTTATATCTGCTATCATCCCTTCAAAATCCAAACCAACGGTTCTTGGATCGTAATATCTGTATTCAGACCAAGGCACCCTAGCATCATTGAAAATGTTCTTGTGGTTACCTGTTCAATACATAATTAATTGGTAGTTAGAAGCCATATCGTAGTTTGGTCAGTAAAAGATAACGTGGTAAACTGTTTACCCCAAGTTGGAGAAGATATCAGAACTTTTGCATCAGGAAAATATCTTTGTATAAATGCTGCAGCAAGGCGAAGAGACCCAGTCCCTGAAAGACTCTGAACTGTAGCAACCTGAGGTATAGAAGTTAACTCTCATAACAAAATAGAACAAAATTGATTTACCTTGTGTTCTCATTTAATGTCAATTTAAAAAATCGAAGGGCAAATTGAAGGAAATGTCTTGCATACTCTGCCTTGTTGGATGGCAGCATTATCAGCTCCTAACAATAGCTCTGCAGTAACCTTATTAAATTCCGCTAATCCTTCAATAGGTAAATACTGAAATTCAAAACAGAATTTGAGGTGAGCAACAATGGATCATAGAAAAGAATGGCTCACAAAATTTGACGTTCGAACTTTTATTCTACCTCTTTAAATTCTCCTCTCTCTAGCATAAGATTTTCTGCCTGCATGACGAAATATCCGGGATTTATGAACATAACCAAAAAAAGCTATTTTAGTAGAAAATACTGAAAATAGAAAAAGAGTAGCCTTGGCTTGGAATCATCTGTTTTAGTCTTGATTAAAATAAGATGATGAAAGTTCTGGGAATATGAGATGAGATTCCATTGCCTTTTTAACCACATCTAGTACATATGGTTGGAGTTCTTCTGTTCTGTAAGCTCCCACTCCAAGATTGAGCTTCATATCATTTGTGTCCGCTCTGAATGCTTCAGAGACCCCAAGGATCGGATCTGGTGGGGCCATTGTCACTCCCTCAAAACGGGAAACATTAACAGCAACAGCCATTCTTACTCGGCCAGAAGACTGGCAAACAAAAACCAATAATTTTATTTAGATTTCTACATCCAAACTTTTTGCATCATAATGGTCATGAGAAAATTGCAAAAATTAATCTACTGCAACGAAGAAGCAAGGGCAAAACAAACCACTAAATAATTAATAACCCTAGGTTGCAGGTTTACAATATAAGATTATAGCATATGTATGGCAGTATAAGGCAATCTCAGATAACAATTAGCAAGGCCTGTAGAAACAAACTTATCATGTTGTATAACTCTAGTTAAGGATATAATCAGACAAGGATAGTCCGACTCCGTATCCGATTTTTTATCAGATTCAGCTAGCGGTTTTCATTTCCAAAGACTCCATATTCATATACGCATCCACCAATAGCCACCAGGTACGGATATAGTAACACCTATATCCATTTCATATCAGTATATGATACCAAAAATAGTAATTAACTATCTGCTTTTATCAGGTATGTTTTTGCCCCAATATTCATTTTGTATCCGTAACCAACTTTTGCCAAATACGGCAAGTGATTTTCATTTCCAATGACTATCTACATATGTAGCCGAATTTGCCTACAACTTGCGGATACGGACATGGTAACACCTATATCCACTTGTATCCGACCCGTTACATCCCTACATCCCTGACTCTAGTGCATATCTGCGGTGAAAAAGATAAGTTAACGAATATGTGAAGAAGAAAGTGGACTCCGGATAGTATACACCTCTGAAAACACACCCAACCTTGGAGGTTAATGAAGAAATAGAACCCGAATATGAGTAGGTTAAAACATGATTATCATTAGATGGTGGATAAGTTTACTACAGTAAAACCTCCGTATAGGAATACTCTATATAGGAATAACCTCCCTATAGTGATAAAAAGTCCCGGTCCCGACTCGGGACCAGTTATAAATAAGAATAACCTCCACAGTGTGATATTCCATACTTTTTCCAAGTCCCGCCTGTACTAATTTACCTCTATATAGTAATAAATTGGCATTAAATTTTAAATAATTTTTTATATATATAAAAAATACATAAAATTACTTGGCTATTACAATTGAACTTAAGATGACATAAATTACTTAACTACACAATTGAACTTAAGATGACATAAAGTACTTATTCAAAGTTGTTTGGGACAATGACTTAATTTTTTGAGTTACTACCATATCCTTTAACTTGCGAGTTCGTAGTAACTCGTCACCACAATCACCTTCTTGTTGAATCCAAAACATTTCTAACTTATCCAACATGTTTGAAGCTTCTCGACATGACACCTTTTCTATTTCCACACTATCGTCTTCCGGATTATCACCTTGCGCTTCTTGCCTTATTGCCGCCATGATTTCTTTTATATATAAAACTCTACTTAAGAATAACCCCCCTATAGTAATATTTTTCCCCGGTCCCAAGGATATTACTGTATAGAGGTTTTACTGTAATTGGATAAGAAATTTCAATATATTGTATAGGATATCATTGTTTCTCGGATTAACACGTTTCCCGAACTAAATACTCAATCTCTTAAAATCATGAAGTGATTCAAGGGAATCCCAAAGATGGGTTTCCATCGATTCAGCATCCAAGCATTCAAATTAGAGTTCAAGGGCATCAACTTTTCAGTGGCCATCAAAAGACAACAAATTCGCAGCTCAGCAGTCAAAAAACGTAATCTTTCTCCAATTCTCAATAAATCACACCCAGCAGAATCAAAATTATCAAAAAAGATAGAAACTTTACCTTCCCCTTCACGAAGAGATCGCCGCCTCTGTTCTTCCCAAGCCCATTCCTCTGCTCAAATTACAAAAAATCCACTCATTTCCATAACCATAACACGATCTAAAAACGTAAATCATCGCCAAAAGATTACCATGGTCGCCGCGGGAGAGGCGGCGATCGACGTGAGGCCAAGGGAGACCATCGACACCATGCAATCTGCAGCCCTCGACCAGAAAATCGAAAAAATTGCTGGGATTAGAGTGAAAAAGGATCAGGATCAGAGCTTGAAATAAGAAGAGAGCGTACTGAGTTGTGAAAATTTGGCGAAAATTGAGAGGCTATAAGATCACTAAAAATGAAGAGAGAGACAGAGAGAGATTAAAGTAGAAGAGAAGTGGGGGGAAAATAAAGTGGAGAAGGTGTGATTGGATCGCGACGTCGTTGGTTTCTCCGCAGGAAGAAGAGAGGGTATGGTGCGCTGCGGTGAGTTTAAGGATGCACTTGACGGAGACTAGGAGGACAATTTTTTTGGAGAAAACCAATTTAAAATAATATTTTACAAAAAAAAACAATTTCAAAAGATTTTACAGAAAATATGCCATTTTTGGCCATAATCGCCATTTATGTCCCTCGTCGTGCTGGCGTTTTAAAACAAAAAAAAAATTTTAGGGATGCGGTTTAAAATTGTGTCCCTTACAAATGTTAGGGGCGCAGAACTGCGCCCCTTAAAAATGTAAAAGGCACAAAAGTAGAAATTATTAATGGATGAAAGTGCGTCAATTGATTTTCATTGGGCGCACTTCGAAAGTGCGCCCGATACACCATTTTTATTGTCTCTTAGCAGATTTTTCTTGCATTACTCACTCACTTAGTAAATATTTTTGTAAGGGTGCAGTTTGAAACTGCATCTTTTACATTTTTATGGAGCGCGGTTTCAATCTGCACCCCTACAAAAAAATTTTAAATGCAAGCGTCAGCGTTGAGCTGGCACTAACGCAGCATCCTGATGATGCTTAAAAGTGGGAATTCCCCATACACGTAGCAGATGACGTGTCCCGAAGATTACGGAGCTGGAGTAAATATGATGCTTTGGGGATGTACCTCGGTACTTCGTCTCCGAGGACACACCCGACCTATCAGAGACCTCCCTGAGTACCTTCTGTAGGGTTCCTAGGCATCCTAATGAGGTCTCACAAGGCATCAACCATGCCAATTTCAAAAATTACGGTGCCGAGAAACCCTAGAATACGGATCGTTGGCTAGATGTCTAGGCGAAAAGCAAACTAGTTAACACTTAACTAAGAGTACGGAAATACAACCTTTGTAGATCCGGTCCTCCACCTCCACGGCTCCGTGATGAAGTCCTCTCCGCTGTCCAAAAGCAAGTCCCGGGCTCTAGCGTCGGCTTCATCGGAGAAAGAGCGGGCTAGGTCATCGACGACGTGCCGAAGATGATCTACGTCGAGGCATCGCTAGATCAAACTCCAACTTCACCAAGTCTAGAAACTTGTGAAGGAAACACACTCTACTACTTGGCAAGAGGTAGAGGATGAAGAAATAGGAAGTGGGTAGACTTTAGAATTGGATTTCTCACTCATTTCATCAATCCACCATTGATGAAGTGAAGGTTTCTTCTTGAAGTGAAGAAGAAGAGGATGATAAAAGTTATGATAAGTTAATTAATATTCATAAGAAAATCAATACTTATCATATTCTTAACCTTAGTTAAGTGTAGAGAATTGACTAAGGTTGGGTTGAATGGTTAGGGTTTAGGATGAGAACAAAAAGGTCATCAAGTCAAAGCTTCATGAAGCTTCAACTAAAAACAAATGAAGCCACCATTCATTTATCTTTCAATTTGTTCATAATGAATAAATAAATAAGATAAATGAATAAGTAAAACCCTAATCAACAACTTAACCTTGGTTTAATTCTTTACACTTAACCAAAAAGCATGCATCATCAAACATGATACAATCATGTGTACAAAAGTATATCACATATACAATGTGCACAAACCGAGTGAGAAAATCCATTTAAAGTGAACCGATACTAGTTAATGTAAAGTGATATATCAAATATATAATTATACATTAAATCATTAAATCAACACTTGATTTAACGATCCGGTCATATCGCATATAACCGACTAATATCCAATGTATCGATTTATCGAATCAATCCTTGATTCGATAACTAGGTTATATCGCATACAACCATTCGACACATTCATCGCGAGAATAGAATACGGTATCACATACATGCATTATTCTCGGTCCCGCACATATCTCATATGCGCTTCTATTTCGTTTCGCTTGAGCCAGGAAACCTCTGTGTAGGACTCTAAAGACTCGTCAATACGTCGGCAGCAGGCGATGATCATATCAAACACCCACAAGCCGCAAGCGGTCTGCCAAACGTAACGGCCACCCGGGTATTGAGCGATCTGAAGATCGACGAGCAAGCCCGCTCACACTCCAGTGAATCCAATCAGTAACACTACCGTACAGTCCGGTCTGATCGTCTGATATGTCGCATATCTCGCCTAGGGGTGGTAAACGTCAGACCCCAATAGCTCGATAAGTCGTGTCGATATGAGGTCTATAACAATTCGAGAAACTACTGGTAACACTTACCAGTAAATCTCAGCAACCCTGGCCAGGGATTTCCTGTTATAGCCAATCGAACACAGCGCAACATCAACCCTCTATACCGGGAGAGACGAATCCCCTCCTATCGCTCATTGCCTCCATGTGACTCGGGACTGTACCCAAAAACCACCGTTTTGCACGCCCTCTTGGACGTGGTAAGATGGAAATCAAAGCACAGTGGGAACCACACAAGACTCTATGACGATCTCGGGTCAACAGACTACTCTGTACCAGTGTCACCAGAGAACTGCCATCTGACGTGAGGTATAATACCATCTGGGAGTTCTCGGCGAGTCCGTTCAGTGTACCCAGTCTCTACTGAGCACACGTATATCATCTCAGATGTCAAACACCAATGGATATGGGATCATCCATCGCCCATCTGTATGGGTCGAGAAGGTACACGCTAGTCTACTCTGGTATATCGATGCCCCGTCTCGATACACCCACGACTAGGGACTTTGAAGGATGTACTTATGGACTACCATGTCCCCACTAGTATGATCCGCATCATAGTCTAGGTAGTCAAGTACACATCCTAAGGGCTTTACCAACATGTAACAGAGAGACAATCAGTGTACACGTTAAGGTAAAGTTCAACCAGATAGCATACTATCATGTCGAGCAAGAAAGTCCTCCCTATATATGTCCCAGCATCCACTACAATATACATCCTATGTATAGTAATGGCCTCTAGGGCATACATATAACTAACACCTTCCATACTCACCTAACAAGCGGCCAACAGCTCGCTTCCGAGCAGTCTAGTAAGCTTCCTCAGCGCCCCGGCTCGTTTCCAAGCCTCTTGACATGCCGAGCTTTCTCGGCTACCCGGCTCGTCTCCGAGCCTCCTGACATGCCGAACTTCCTCGGCTCTCCCGATCAACCGAGAACGCAGAGCCCAAGCACCTCTGCAACTATTCTACGTATCTCGCCAAGGCGAGATATCCGCCGCCCCACGCTCCGCGTCCCATGCAGGCTCGTTCCCCCATTAATGAGCGGATCCCGCCATTAACGCGGGCATAACGCAAGGTCGTAACTGACGGCGAGGATCTCGCACCGCCTCGTTCCATGCGACCACTATGAAAACCCCTCTTCCAGACAACTCAGGTAACTGGAATTTATTTCCAATACGCCGCTACTCTGCACCTATATCTCTGCTATAACTTGATCGTCGGAGGGTCCTACGGTGGTCGCCCATCCCGGGACTTCTTTGCAGGTAGCTCGGCATCCAACACCAACCAATTGAGATCCACACTCAACAACTTCCAAATCAAATCTCAGCCATCAAAGACTGCCATCAAAGGATCGAAGGAGGACAACATCTAAAGGAGATCTCAAGCTCCATCAGTTAGTGCCGTCTGTGGGAACGTTTCATAAACTTCTCCACCTAAAAAGTTGATCTTCCGCTCTTGACCCAATGGAGAGCGACGATCGCAATGATCCAAGTATGAGCCGCCACAATGGAGGTGGAAGCGGCTCGTCTCCCCTCCTAATTCCATCAACGCCTTGTTCACCCGGATCGATAGGCTCACATCGCTAGTGGATGTCCTCGTCTGCGTTCAAGCGGCGGGTCCTACCCACCAGGCCGCGACGGCCCCTACCCACCAGGCCGCAGCTCCCCCTCCCCGGGATAACGACGTCCGCCGAAGGACGGACGGGCACACTCAAGCCCTTGAGCTCACTCACCCTCAGCTCTGCGCCACCGAGCGTCGGCGGGTTGAATCCGGCCACCCTGACCCTAATGAGGCAATTGATTCCATGACCCGCTGGGCGCCGGACAGCTTTACGCCACGATCCCAGGGAAGACTGTGTCGTCACTCAATGCCCACCGTGCTCTCTCTCCCCTTGAAGAGGTATAGGTCAGCTCGCCTGCTTCCAGGCACGACTGACGCCCCCACTCTCACCGGGACCACACGAACGACGAGCGCAGGAACTACTCGAAAAGGGGCTCGCCCGAGAATTTGAGGAACTTGATAGAGCAAAATCGAAGCCGCACCTTGGCGCAGACCCGCAGCGGGGGTAGCCAGCATTCCGACTGTGCAGAATCCTCGGGATACCACCACCGACTCGAAGCCCTCGAGAAGAAAATCGAGGGCATACGACGGGACGGCCATGGTCCGACGAAGGGGCCAGATACTCCGCTGATTCACCGACGAAGCCATTTACAGAGGAGTTGTTGGCCAAGCGCATCTCATCCAGAAACAAACCGCCCAAGGTGTCCTTTTTCGACGGGAAATCCGACCCGAAGGACCACCTAGACGCATTTACGGCGAGTATGGGTTTCCAAGATAACTCGGACATTGCTCAATATCGAGCTTTCCCCACTACCCTCATCCGGGCTGGCCGGAACTAGTTCCGAGGACTTACGTCACGCTCCACTCCACCTTCGACGAACTGGCCACCCAATTTCTTGGTCACTTCGTCCGGAACCGACGGCAGAAGAGGACGGTCGACTACCTGTTCACCGTCAAGAGCGGAGACACGGAATCCTTCAAAGGATATGTCACCCGCTTCTATAATGCGCTCCTCGAGGTCCTTGAGCACCGCGATGAAACGGTCATCACCGTGCCGAGGTCGGGTCTTAGGCACAAGGAGTGGCTCCACTCTTTTGCATTAGCGCAACCTAAGACCATGGCCGAGGTGAAAGCTTGGACCGAGCGAGAAATCCAACTCGAGTACGAGGTGAACTCCAACATGCCCGGAGGCGACCAAGCAGATCGGAAGAAGTGGGACAGGAACGAGAAATGGAAAGACGATCGTCCGAAACCTTACCCCCGAGGTTCCAGGAGTACACTTCTCTAAACATTTCCCAGACCGAGCTGTTGAAGGAAGCTAAGGGCGAAGAGTTATTCAGGCTCCCGCCAGCTACCCGATGGACGAGCAAACGGCTTCGAGGCCCGTACTGCGCCTATCATCGAAAGCAAGGACATTTGACCGAGGATTGTAAACAGCTGCGTGATTACATCGAGGAGCTGATCCGCTTCGGTCACTTGGCAAAGTACCTGCGAGATAAACGTCAAGCAGATAGGAGGAAAGCCGATCAAATTAAAGACGGAGAGCTGACAATCGAATAGATCATGGTCATCGCCGATTGACCCAAGTCCGAGCAATAAGGACACCTATCGAAACCGGTCATTCAATGCAGGAGAATTTAAACTGAATCACATAATCTGTATTTTATTTAATAATGAAGATTCTTGTTTCCCTGCAATCTGAACTACTTCTCTTTGTTTCTATGCTAAAACTCTCTGTAGGGCCGACGAATGTCTTCTTGCTCGGTTCATCCGCAGTAGTTAGTTTCTTGCCGAACAACGTTGTGAATCAAAAGCCCTCATCACGAGGCTGCTGAGCAATTTCCTGCTGGCCTATCCGCAACGGATAGATTCCTGCCCAACAAACGCTGTGGATCGAAAGCCCTCATCGCGAGGCGGCCGAGTAGCTTCCTGCTCGGTTCATCTGCAGTGGGTAGCTTCCTGCCCAACAAACGCTGTGGATCAAAAGCCCTCGTCACGAGGCCGCCGAGCAATTTCCTGCTGGCCCATCCGCAGCGGGTAGCTTCCTGCTCAACAACGCTGTGTATTGAAAGCTCTCATCACGAGGCGACCGAGTAGCTTCCTGCTCGGTTCATCCGCAGTGGGTAGCTTCCTTCCCAACAAACGCCGTGGATCAAAAGCCCTCATCATGAGGCCGTCGAGCAATTTCCTGCTGGCTCATCCGCAGTAGGCAGCTTCCTGCCCAACAATGCTGTGGATCAAAATCCCTCCTAACGAGGCAACCGAGCAATTTCCTGCCGGCCCATCCGCAGTGGGTAGCTTCCTGCCCAACAACGCTGTAGATCAAAAGCCCTCATCACGAGGCCGCCGAGCAATTTCCTGCTGGCCCATCTGCAGTGGGTAGCTTCCTTCCCAACAACGCTGTGGATCGAAAGCCCTCCTCACGAGGCGACCGAGCAGCTTCTTGCTCGGTTCATCCGCAGTGGGTAGCTTCCTGCCCAATAACGCTGTGGATCAAAAGCCATCATCACGAGGCGACCGAGCAATTTCCTGCTGGCCCATCTACAGTGGGTAGATTCCTGCCCAACAACGATGTGGATCAAAAGCCCTCCTCACGAGGCGACCGGGTAGCTTCCTGCTCGGTTCATCCACAAGCGGGTAGCTTCCTTCCCAACAAACGTTTTGGATCAAAAGCCCTCCTTACGAGGTCGTCGAGTAGATTCCTGCTCGGCCTATCTCTAGCAGGAAGCTTCCTACCCAACTATGCTAAGGGTCCAAAGCCCTCCTCAAGAGGCCACCGTGCAACTTCCTTCTCGGTCCGACCGCAACAGGTAACTTCTTACCCATTTACGCTAAGGGTCCAAATCCCCTCCTCACGAGGCCGTAGAATCGAGCAATGCCGACCTGTGCAAACTTAGCTATCATTCGATCCATATTCGATGCGCGATCGCCACCTCGGCTCCGGGGAAAGGGAGGATACCGACCTTCCTACACTTGGCTATCGTCCGACTCAACCCTTACTACCTTTACAGACTCCTCGGATGAAAACACCTAATCTGATTCAAAGGAAGGGACTCACCGAAGAAAAATCAACAGAGGATTCGATCTAAAAAGTGGAGCGTCGGGCAATCTTTAACAATGAAAGAGAATTAGAGGAAAGTGTCGGCCTTAGGATGGTCCCCTCCTATTTATACACCCCAAAAGAGAACATCCTACGGCCCAGATTGATTCCTGCCAAAATGAAACTTCGCGCCTAGCGACCGTCGGGGATCCACGTGGCGATCGACCATTGGGGACGTATCTTCGATTGTAGGAGTCAGAGATAGCCTGTTGTATCTGCCAACCAACGTCGGACACATGGCCCGTAGCCCAGCTGACGACCGAGCGAAGCGGCACCCCTTCTTTAAAGCGCAATCATTTCACTGATCCGCTGACGCCATCGGGGATACGCACAAAAACTTAGGCGCACGGTGAGAAGACACGTGGACTTGAGGTTCGAAACGACGCAACCGCTAAAAGCCGTGTTATTACCGGACAATCCACACTATGATTCTCGGCACCAAACTGACCAGAAGAAAACCGAACAGGCCACTCTTGACCCGGCCCATAAATAGGTTGGAATGAGAGTGGGGGGCTAATGATGATGCTCAGAAGTGAAAATTCCCCAGATCATGACACGTAGCAGATGACGTGTCCCGAAGGCTATGGAGCTGGAGTAAATATGATGCTTTGGGGACATACCTCGGTACCTGGTCTCCGAGAACACACCCGACCTATCAAAGACCTTCCTAAGTACCTTCCATACTCACCAAACAAGCGGCCAACGGCTCGCCTCCGAGCAGTCCAGCAAGCTTCCTTGGCCTCCTGGCTCATTTCCGAGCCTCCTAACATGCCGACCTTCCTCGGCTCCCCAGCTCATCTCCGAGCCTCCTGACATGCCGAGTTTCTTCGGCTCTCCCGATCAACCGAGAACACGGAGCCCAAGCGCCTCCACAACGACTCTGCGTATCTCGCCAAGGCGAGATATCTGCTGCCCCACGCTCTGCGTCCCACGCAGGCTCGTTCCTTCATTAATGAGCGGATCCCGCCATTAACGCGGGCGTAACGTAAGGGCGTAACTGACGGCGAGGATCTCGTACCAGCTCGCTTCATGCGACCACTATAAAAACCCCTCTTCCAGACGACTCAGGTAACTGGAATTTATTTCCAATACGCCGCTACTCTGCACCTATACCTCGGCTCTAATTTGATCGTCGGAGGGTCCTACGGTGGTCGCCCACCCTGGGACTTCTTTACAGGTAGCTCGGCGTCTAACACCAATACATTGAGATCCACACTCAACAACTTCCAAATCAAATCTCAGCCATCAAAGACCGCCATTAGAGGATCGACGGAGGACAACATCTAAAGGAGATCCTGAGCTCCATCACACCCAGTGGCAAAAAATGACCTACTTTTATAAAATCTTTTGAAAGTGACTTATTTTTAATAATATTATTTTAAATTAGTTTATTCCAAAAAATTGACTGGGCTACAAAGATCAAAGATTTGTCGAGGAAAATAATTTTCTTTAAAAATAAAACATAAAATAATAGGTTAAATTGTCAAAAAGTTCTTTTTCTGTTGCCAAAAACCCTATGACCTCAAAAATGTGGTCAAAACCCCCCACTAAATAAGTTTTTTAGTTGTCAAAAACCCCCTTGCGTGTTATATCAAGTAGTTTCCTGCTATATCTAGCTTCCTGCGATATCTAAGTAGTAGCCAGTGATATATAAGCAGTTGCATGTGAAGTCTAAATTGTTTCTTGCGATATCTAAACAGTTTATATAAATTGGTTAGATATAGTAGGCTGTTATAAATTCTGGGAAAAACTGTTGGATTATTTGTTAAAGAAAAATAAAGTCCGTTATAAGAAATTAATAGGTCAATTGGGTATTTGAGAGTCAATAACTTTTTATCCTTACCTTATGCTTTTCTTAGGGCCGGTCCGTTATAATATAATTAACATAATTTGTTATTGGATACCGCAAAAAAATTTGGAGGGGAGGGGGAGGGGGTTTGAATTTCGAGGCCGGGGGGGTTGACAACAGGAAAAAAATGCTTAGGGTTTTTTCACAATTACCCAAAAAATTAAATCGAACAAAACAACCAATTTTCCCTTTGTAGCACTTTTACACCCTCAGAATGCATATGTGTATTGTATATGATTCCAAGGAATGTTGTCTTAGCATGATCGATGTGTTTTGATATCCACTGCAATATATGTGCACAATAGCAATGGACAATGACAGTTGCGATTGCATAACAAGGATGACAAAAAAGATGTTAGCGAGGGACAATAAAAAAGAGTCGATCGGGGATGGAAAGCAACGGCCATTGGGTAGCAACTGGCACCTAGCGGGCAACAATGGCCCGGCTTGGCTGGAGCCGATGGTGAGCGGCAGCTGGTGGTGCCGGGTAAGGGGACGACTGTAAATCCCCAGTTCCTTATATATATTTTCCCATAATTTTTCCTAAATTTTCCCCATTAATTTTTTCATATTTTTATATTTTTATATTTTATTTATTATTTTCCCTAATCTAAACCAAAACCCAATCCCTAACCCCAGCCCAAATCTGACCCGACCCGACCCGTTACCCCTACTTCGTCTTCTTCTTCTCCTTTCTTTTCCCGCCCTCTTCCTCAACGTCCCTCCCCTTTCTCTCGCATTCGTCCCCGACCTCGTCCTCGCCATGCCAATGACCCCTGCAATCTCCGTGGCTATCTTCTCCATCCCCTCTCGCTTCCTCTCTCTCTCTCTCTCGCCAACGGCTCCCTTCCGGCTCGCGCTCGTCCCCGCGTGACTCGCTCCCCTTGACGTTGCCCACTCCTCGAGATCCCCTCCTCCTTAAATCCCTCGCCATTCCTCCTCTCTCTCAACCGATTCCTCTCTCCCTCTCTCTAATCTTTCACTCCCTCACACTCCTTCACTTCCTCCTCAAATCTCTCTCTGTTCCACCTCCGGCCCCTTCTGCCACCGCCATCACATCCGCAACCACCTCTCCCCCTCCTCCTCATCCACCCCGCTACCAACACCATCATCCTCCACGTCGACCACCAACCAGCACCGCCTCCACCTCCCTCTTGCTGCAACTGAGCCCACATCTCGAGATTGCCACCTCACCAACCCAACCCCTAGCTCTTCCCTCTCACCACCTTGTTCACCGCTGGAAACCGGGAAGACAAACGTCTTGCCTGAATTTAGGGGCAGATACTAATTGGATTTATCCGCCCACCTTTCCGAAGATGCCAAGTTGATTTATGGCATCGTGCATAAGAGGTTTAAAAGGATGCGGCCGTTGTAGCAGACTTCGTCAGATTCCCCCTCGTTGTGAGGAGTTTTTGATTATGGGGACGCTCTTCCCTACAGGCGCAAGCCACTGCAATTAATTACGTTACCGCATCACGGTAACCATTTTTTCCTGCTCCAGAAGGTCACTTCGTGTCGTGTGTGTTTGTTTTATTTTCGGTTGCCCGTGGATTGTATTAGGAGACTAATTTATGCTGTCGCCCGTAGGGCGTGGATTAGTCCAAATCCTTATATTCTTAGATTGGGTTTCGGTTGATTTAAGGATCGTTAATCTTGTTTGAGATTAAGATCAACTTAAATATTTGTTGAGGATACGTTAATCTAATTTTAGGCTAAGATCTACTTAACAGGATTTTGGATCATCTTGATCCAACAAAAGAGCATTTGGGCTCTATTGTGTTAGTTTAAGGACGTTGGGGTCCGTTGTTAGTTTAAGGACATTGCGGTCTATTACTAGTTTAAGGACGTTGCAGTCCACAGTGGGATATGCCCTAAGAGTTATTTGGTTATCGGGGCCCACCACCTCTCTGAAGACGCTGAAGAATTACAATGGCATGTATCAGAGGTGTGAGGAGATGTACCCTTGAACCAATGTCCGTTGGGAGATCTGTAGTCGTGTTGGGACTAAGACCAATTTGGAAAATGATGAGAACATGGGCTCGGTTGATCTGATTTGGGGATTTGGTCAACTTAGACTCAACCCACTCAGTATTTGAATAAAGTGTTAAACACTTGCTTGGGTTCAGTCCTTTTTCTGTGCAAATAATGCTTTGATTTACTTTCCCCTCTTTTTTTGTTCTTTTATTTTTGATGGAGTGTTAAACACTCTTTATGGCGTCCACGTGCGGAGCACGTGGGGTGCTTGGCGCTGAGCGCCAACCACTGAGTGCTAAGCACTCCTTATTGAGCAGCGCCCACGTGAGGGACACGTGATGCGCTTGGCGCTGAGTGCCAATCATTGAGTGCTAAACACTCTTTATTGAGCAGCGCCCACGTGAGAGACATGTGAGGCACTTGGCGTTGAGCGCCAACCAGTGAGTGCTAAGCACTCTTTATTAAACATCGCCCACGTGATGGGCATGTGAGGCGCTTGACGCTGAGCGCCAACCAGTGAGTGCTAAACACTCTTTATTAAACAGTGCTCACGTGATGAGCACGTGAGGCGCTTGGCGCTGGGCTTTTCTTTGGGTGTTCTGTTCTGAAGAGTACAATTCTTTGTTCTTTTCTGGATCATTGATCCCCAAGAACAAGTTCATCCCTATGAGAATTAAATTCTCATTTATAGGAGACTTGTCTCATGGACCTCAGATCCAGAGAAAGAACTATATTCTTTAAGAAGAGTTAAACTCTTGGATATGTAGATGAGATACTCTGATCTCTATTTTTTTATTTACCACGAAGAAAGGTATTCTTCTTTCTTCCTTCTTAAAGCTTTCTTATTTCTTTTTCTCAAAACTTATGGGGAGGGGGGGGGGTTCTTCTGTACAAGACTTGAAGTTTTGGGTCCTTTATATAGTGGAGGCAGATTTGTTGATTTGGTTAAAGAAATCTCTCATTGAGAGATCTTTGATTGATTTGGGGATTTTATCCACCGTCGGAATTTTGATCCAAGGACTTCTATTTTACAGAAGATATTTTTCTCGTTTTTAACGAAGATTGGGAAATATTTTCCCGTACATAGCTTATTCTTTAGCTTGGTGATTTTTTAATCACTATTGGATTTTTAATCCAATGGTGCTCTGTTTTTTCAGAGAGTAATCTTTCTTGATTAGAAAGATTTGAGAAATATTTTCTCAACAGAATTTAATTCTGTACTCTGATGATTTATCATCCCCGTTGGATCTTTGATCCAACGGCTCTGTTTAACAGAGAGATTTGGTTCTGGCACCGGCGCCCTAGTGCGAGGTACGTGAGGCACTGCCTCAGAGTTTTTAACTCTGGGCGCTGGCGCCCTCGTGCAAGGCATGTGAGGCTTTGCCTCAGAGTTTTTAACTCTTGGCGGTGCCTTTCAAATTTTGAACAGAGTTTTACTCTTTTATTGGGAAAACAAATGCCCCCCTACCATTGCGCTCACGTAGCTCACATGTGAGTGCAGCGGTGGCAGCTTTTCCACCATTGTATTTTCTTGGAAGTTGGATGGACTTCCTCTGCCTATAATTAGGGCCTTTGGCCTTTGAGACGACTGTTGTTCATCTTCTTTTGTTTTTCTTTTTTTTTTTCTGAGAATTTAATTCTCCTTTTAGAGCTAGATCTCTGCCCAAATCCCTTATAGATTTAGAACTCTGCCCAAAAATTTGGTAAGGATCATAATCGAACCCCTTAACAGAGCTTTGCTCTTCTTAGATTGTAGATCATAAGATGTATTTTAAGGTTTCTTAACCCATTAATCAGAGCTTTGCTCATTTTCCATGAAGAACTCTTAGAGTTTGTTTTGCAGATCTTAAAGATCATGGGGTTTTACTCTGTTAAAAAGCTTTGCTTTTGAGGGTTTTGGTAGATCATACCATTTTTTTTTACAGAGCATAGCTCTTAGAAGTTTTTGGGGGAACTTTATTCCCCGCTTAATTAAAATTGACAGATGTGAAATCTGTTTGAAGAGCACAGCTCTTAAGGGGAGTTTAACTCCTTATCCCAATGAGGTTTCTCATTAAATAAAAATCCTCTTAGGATTTCACTTTTAATGGGTGACTGCCCCATCAATGATGGGACGTCATCTTGATTTTGTTCTAGACTCTAAGAGTCTTGATACTTTATTGCTATTCTTTTATTGAATTTTCTTTCCAGATACTATGGCAGTTTATCTGTATGATCTTGACAAAATTATCTCCTATGAAGACATTCGCGTCCAAAGCCGTTATCAAGACCAGGAGTTTACGGATGCCCAATGCACTGAGGTAATGCGTCGCTTCGATGAATACAACGGTCGACTACTCCCCCGTCGCTCCGCTCTTTTGAAAATTATCGTGGGGGCGATTTGGGAAGCACTTCCTGAATTTAACGAGGCTATGCCGCTTGAGGCACTTAATGATGCCGAAGACAAGGTGCACTCAGTATATCTGATGGGCATGATCTCGAAGAGGCGACGAGATGATCTTGTCGATATTTTGCATCAGGTCTTCTAACAGATGGCGATAATCTCCGCCTACCAGAGGACGTACGATATTAGCGGGAATCCCGACGCTTGCATTCGTGAGAAAATACATCGGATTTGCTTATGAATTCTTAAATCCATGCCCAGGATTCAGTGTCTTGCCATTGTAAACATTTTGATGATATTTTTGTTTTGTTGTTATCACTAATGTATAAATTTTCTCAAGTATGAATGGCAAACTTTCCCTTTCTTTTATACCACTGCTCATAGGTGCTTTATGTAAAGTGGTAGTTACTCATATATAAAATGCCGGGGGGCCCCGTGTTATGCGTGCGAGACACGTAAGGCGCTGCTTCAGAGTTTTTAACTCTCGGCGCTGGCGCCCTCGTGCCAGGCACGTGAGGCGCTGCCTCATTACTGAAGGGGTATTTTCACCTTCTTTCACTGTTCCTTATGGGTCAACTATCTTGTTCCTATGCCCCTTTTTTCGGCCTTGGAAATAGTTCCACCATGCACAAAATTTTCCGTGCGTAGATTTGAACGTTTCTGTTTATAACCCGAAGCTATGTCTTCCTTCTTCTCTTCAAAGAGAAACCTATTTCTACTAACAGAACTCAAACAAACCAAGATCTATGGCTTGTAATCGTCCTCACGCTTGTCGACAACCATGGGAGTGTTAGGTCCACGTTACCTCTCCCGGTCCTTTCGGGGTTGCGGAAACGGTGAAAAACAATTTTTAGGGTTTTGGTAACATGGATCGTACAATACGGATCTTGGCTAAACTACACACTAGCAACCTAACTAGAGAATTATCTACTCGGTTAGGGGTTATACCTCAACTTGAACTCCTTCTTTTGGACTCCTTGTAGTGGTCGGATGGTTCTTCTCCTCGTTGCCTTCACTTGTCGAAGATGGATCCACCTGAGGGTCTCTACCTTGAGCTTCTTTCTCAAACTTGAGAAAACTAAAGTATCCGGCCTGCTAGACCTTCTACCTTAGAGTGAGTAGTGAGTGGCTTTGGGTGTTTTTTTATCTCTAAGGAGATGTTTCTCAACTCATGAGAATGTTTCTCCTTGAACTAAAGGAGGAGGAAGAAGAAGAGATGAGAGAGAATGGATATGAGAGAATGAGATAGCTTTTTACAACCATAACAATATATGTGAATTAATCAAATTAATAATTTTAATCAAATGAAAAAGTTGATGGTTGGTTTGATGAGACCATTATCATTTCACATTAAATGGTTTTTGCAAAGATCAAAGAGTATCTTTGAAATGTAATGATGATGATGGTCAATGTTTCAACCATGGTCAACAAGTCAACCAAGGTCAACAAGTCAACAACCCTAATCATGACACAATTTCATTTAATTAATATTATTAATCGATATTTCACATATTCATTAGGGTTTGGAAAAAGACAACTGTCAACTGTGCATACACACCCGTTCCGAAACCCTAATGAAAATCCTCTTCCTCCGCCTCAATCAACTGTGCATACACACCCGCATTCGTGTTCCGAGGAACACGAATACAACGAGATAAAACTAGCCCCAAATCATGTACTAGGATCCGGCTCAAACCAGAGCCTGCTAGTAATGACTGCCCGGACACCAAACGTGCACAAGTGCGCGGATGTGAACGAACCCCGTCGCAAAACCATGCGACCTCTACTCTGTTTTGCCCAAAGGCGAATAACCCTCTGTGTGGGACTCTAAAGACTCGACACTACACTGGCAGTGGGTTCAACCACAGACCGCAAGCGGCACTAGCTGTGCGTAACGGCCCCCAGGTAGATGCCGATAAGAAGACGGACGAGGTGAAACCCATCTGAACTTCTACTGAGCCTGTATGTGACAATCTCCGTACAGTCCAGTCCGTTCGTCTGAGAACATCGCATGGCGGGCCTAGAGGGGTGGTAAACGTCAGTCCTCTAATAGCGGTACAAGTCGTGTCGGAGTGTAGCACAGAACACCCTGAGATATCACTGGAAACATATCAGTATATCTCGCTAGCCCTGGCCAGGGACTTTGTGTAATGGCTCTCCTAGACACAGCGCGATATCAACCCCCAATACCGGGAGAGACGAATCCTGTCTAACTGTCACTGCCTCCGAGTGTTTCGGGACTGCACCCAACTACTATCTGTTTGCACGACTCAGTAGAGCCGTGGTAGGGTAGTAATCAAAGAACAGTGGGAACACACTCGAGGCGAAGTGACAGTGTCAAGTCAGCGGACTAAGCTGTACCCATGTCACCTGGGAACTGTTAACCGACGATAGGTATAATACCAACCAACAGTTCCCGACGAGCCCTATCCAGTGTACTCGTCACCTAACGAGCACCTGCATACTATCTCCAGTACGACGTACTGATGGCTGTGGGACAGACCATCTCCCCTGCTGGGAAGAGAAGCGTATGCACCAGTCTACTCTGGAGTATCGATGCCCTGTCTCGATAATCCTACGACTAGGGACCAGAATAAGGATGTGCTTATAGACTACCCAGCCCCCACTAGTGTGATTGCCATCACAACGCCGGTAGTCAAGCAAAGATCCTAAGGGCTCCATCAATATGTTTTAGCGATATGTTAAAAGAAACATATACACATATTAAGATAGAAACAAACCAAGTAGCATACTACTATATCGAGCAAGACTGTCGTAAAACCGTATATATATCCCAAGCTTCCAAAATGTATTATACAAACTAATACTATACAATAATGGCCTCTAGGGCATACATATCTAACAATCTCCCACTTGCACCAAAGGCCAGTAATTGGTGTACCGCATACCCAACGTCTGCACTAGGGCCAGCAGCTGGCGTACCGCATACCCAATAACTCAAAAAGTCGCTCGAACTGTGTTTGAGGGAGGGCCTTTGTGAATGGATCCGCCGTGTTGTCTTTTGTGTCAACTCTCCGTATTTCGATCTCCTGGCGATCAATGATCTCCCTGATCAGGTGATACCGCCTTAAGATGTGTCTGGATTTCTGATGGGACCTTGGTTCCTTTGATAAAGCTATAGCCCCATTGTTATCGCAATACAAAGGTATTGGGTCAACAATGGACGGAACCACCTGAAGTTCACTAATGAACTTCTTCATCCAGACCGCCTCTTTTGCGGCATCGCTTGCAGCAATGTATTCAGCCTCCATCGTCGAGTCTGCGACGGTATCCTGTTTGGAACTCCTCCAACATACCGCCCCTCCGTTGAGGGTAAACACAAAACCCGAGACAGACTTGCTGTCATCTTTGTCACTCTGGAAGCTTGAATCGGTAAAGGACTCGACCCTGAGGTCTTCATTACCGTAAACCAGGAACATCTCCGTAGTCCTTCTCAGGTACTTGAGAATGTTCTTCACTGCCGTCCAGTGGTCCTCACCTGGGTCTGACTGATACCGGCTCACCACGCTCAGCGCGTAAGCTACATCTGGTCTTGTACATAGCATCGCATACATTATAGATCCTACCGCCGAAGCTTAGGGTATAGTGCTCATGCGAACCCTCTCCTCGTCAGTCTTAGGAGACATCTTCTTGGAGAGGGTAATTCCGTGCAATGCGGGTATGTTACCGCACTTGGAATCCTCCATACTAAATCTCTTTAGTACGGTCTCTATGTACCTGGACTGCGAAAGTCCCAGCAGTCTCTTGGATCTATCTCTGTAGATCTTGATCCCCAGAATGTACGAGGCATCACCCAGGTCCTTCATGGAGAACCGCTGTGACAAAAATAGCTTGACCAATTATAGCATAAGAATGTCATTTCCTATCAAAAGAATGTCGTCCACGTACAAGACTAGGAACACGACAGTTCGTCCTACAATCTTCTTATAGACACAAGGTTCATCTTCGTTCTTGATGAAATCAAATTCCTTGATTGCCTCATTAAAACAGATGTTCCAGCTCCGCGATGCCTGTTTTAATCCATAAATGGATTTAAGCAACTTGCACACCTTTCCGCTGCTCCCACTGTCTACGAAACCTTCTGGCTGATCCATGTAAACGCACTCTTCCAAACAGCCGTTTAGAAAAGCCGTTTTAACATCCATCTGCCAGATTTCATAGTCATGGAAGGCAGCAATGGCAAGTAGGATCCGAATGGATTTGAGCATAGCCACCGGAGAAAAAGTTTCATCATAGTCCACACCAGGTCTTTGATGAAAACCTTTTGCAACGAGTCTAGCCTTATAGGTTTCCACCTGCCCATCTACACCAAGTTTCCTTTTATAGATCCATTTGCATCCAACGGGTTTTACCCCAGGTGGAGCAATATCCAAGGTCCACACTTTATTGGCGTACATGGACTCCATTTCGGATTGCATTGCTTCCTGCCACTTATCAGAGTCCCTACTGATAATGGCCTGCCTGAAACTGGTAGGGTCATCTTCTTCCAAGATGCAATCCTCTCGATCCCCGTCTAAGAGAAAACCGTAGTATCTCTCGGGTGGATGAGAAATCCTACCAGATCTGCGGAGTGGCTGAGGTTCGTCTGGGGTTATTGAATCCAGTGGTTCCTCCAAATTTTCAGTTACTTTTTGTGGTCGCTGAATTTCTTCCAGTTCTACCGAACTCCCACTAGTTTCTTTTGCAAGAAACTCCCTTTCTAAAAAGGTAGCGTGGCGAGATACAAACACCTTCTATTCCTCAGTGTGGTAGAACAGATATCTTAATGAGTCTTTAGGATATCCCACAAATTTACACAGAACTGACCGTGGCTCTAGCTTGTCCGGTTTCTATGTTTTCACATAGGCCGGACAACCCTATATCTTAAATCGCTTAAGATACAGATTTCTTTCACTCCATATTTCATATGGAGTCTTAGGCACAGATTTGGATGGAACGTAATTCAGTAGGTATGCCGCTGTCTGAAGCGCATGTCCCCAAAATGAAAGAGGCAACTCAGCACTACTCATCATGGAGCGAACCATATCCAATAGGGTACGATTCCTCCGCTCCGATACACCGTTGTGCTGTGGTGTATAGGAAGGAGTAAGCTGAGAGAGAATACCATTCTCTTTTAAGTAATCTAGGAATTCCGTGCTTAAGTACTCCCCTCCTCTATCAGACCGGAGGATCTTGATACTTTTGCTAGTCTGGTTCTCTACTTCGTTTCTGAATTCCTTGAATTTCTCAAAATCTTCAGATTTGTGTTTCATAAGATACACATATCCGAATCTAGAGAGATCGTCAGTGAATGTGATGAAGTATGAGAACCCACCCCTTGCATGTATAGACATTGGACCACATACATCACTGTGTATGAGTCCCAAGAGCTCTGTTGCTCTTTCTCCATGTCCGGTGAACGGAGATTTGGTCATTTTCCCTTTGAGACAAGACTGACAAGTTTCATAAGTTGAAAACTCGAACGTATTCAAGAGTCCATCTTTATGCAACTTACTTAGTCTTTTCTCTTCGATATGACCAAGTCTACAATGCCACAAGTAGGATTCATTCATATCTGAATTCTTCCTCTTGCGTGTGTTTTGTACATTGAGAACTGTATTCTGATTTAGAACGTAGATACCATTACATAGTGTACCTTCTGCAACCAGTACCTTATGAAGGTAAATGTTCATGATGTTTCTATCAAGAACAAAGTTATATCCTTCTTTATCGAGTAAAGAAACTGATATGATATTGCAAACCATGGAAGGTACATAGTAGCAATCGTTCAAAATCATAGTATTGCCATTTGGTAACACTAGGTGATATTCACCGACGGCTGCAGCATTAACTTGTGCTCCGTTCGCTACTCTGAGCGACATATCACCAGGTACAACTTTCCTACTTTTCTCAGTCCCTGCAATAAATTACAGATATGAGATCCTGATCCGGTATCAAGTACCCAGGAGGTAGGGCTGACCGTAAAGCAGTTCTCAATTACAAGAACACCTGAAGTAGATGCAAAACCATGCTTCTTCTTCAACTGGGTATCCTTGGAATCCATACAATCCTCTTTCCCTTGCTCAAACTCATGACTGTTGTCATAAGTTAGAGCCGAACCAACGTTCCCCAGCCCCGAATAAGAATTCGGATCGGTCAAGCGATACATTTTATTATCTTGATTAGGGCGTGAAATGGTTGCTACCTGGAGAGAGAGAAAAGAAAACACTCAGCGTGTGCTCTTGCAAGATTAGATTGGTTTATTAGTTTATCTAACCAGGATGGCTCCCACTGTTTACTCAAATTCTTCTTCAAACCTTAAAAGAAGAACTAGTCAGGATTAATCGCACATCACAATACTTGCTTAACCTTTCAGCCAGGCTAGTGTTGGTACTTCGAGGGAGGTTTTCTAACGCTTTCGCGAAGTTCCTTAATTAAGTAACCTCTTTTCCCTGGAGGCGTAGCCCCGCTAACACCGTTCTAGACACCTACTTGGTTTATAGCATTGATTGTTAAGTGAAATAATCTCCCGAGAATAAGCCAACTCATCAGTGGGATCGGGATCCAACTATCATTGTGTGATGACTTAGATGGAATCCACTCTAGTCACCACACTCCAGAAGGTATGCTAAATCTGCAAGTTTCAGTTTCTTTAGAAACTCCCGATGTGGATTTTTGCCCCTACGACCTAAGTGACCTTGACGGAGTCAACAAATCAAAGAGTCCTAGTCAAGTTCAACCCGTTATTATCTGGATTGCATTAAACCCACCCGCATAACCCTTGACGGAGTTAACAAGGTTATACAACTGTCCTAACCAATCCCATATCCTGCTACAAACAAGCAGCACTTAGCTACCGTACACTACGCCTTGACGGAGTCAACAAACGCAGCACGAATACTAAGTGTTACTTGTAAGAAATGACGGAGGGCTACGGCTGGGTTTTTGGCGAAAAACCCGTTAACGTAATGAACTTGATATCGTTGAAGGAACATGATTGCCCTTTTGAAAATATAGTGGCGAAAACTTTTGCTAAAGAGGTCACTCCCTGTGAAGGGATCTCGGCTTTTTCCTCGTCGAATGAGGTGCAGGATATTCTAAACTGAATACCTCGATGCAAAGCAAGAATAATCGACTATAGTGAAGTTATTACCCTGACGCAAACTCTTGTCCAAGGGGTCACCCCGATAAAAGGATCTCGGCCCTTGCCTCGTCGAATGAGGTGCTGGACATTCATAACCGAATACCTCTGTGCAAAACAAAAGCGAACGTCCTTGCAATAACAGCTTTTTGAAAATTGCTCCAACAACGTCTTTTAGGTTTATTTTCTTGCATTAATTTAATGCGTCCCATCAATTATTCCTACCATTGCAGAAAACAACGAAAATATGACGTACGCTTATGCCATCCGCATTCGCCACGGGGTCCCGTCGTCACCCGTTAGGTTACTTAACTAACGACAGAGCGGGGGCTGGACTAGCGCGGATGCAAAACATAAGCAACCCCTAAATAGATATCATATATAGATATATACACATTCGTCAGATGCAATGATAGCCATTCCAGATCACAGATGAACACATTGGATATACTAGGAATCCGCATTCCGTTCGAGCCTGCAACGAAAGACAGATTACACGGTCGCGATGAATAGCCAAATCCCCACCCTAGACCCCTACGAGTGCGGCAAACTACCCTCCAAGTACCCAAAGCGAAGCAACCTCCCTCAACAACGTGAGTAGGCCACTCGGCACATCGAGATATCCAGTAGTTTGTGCACCCCACCTTGGGTCTATCATAGGAGCAAAAACAGTAAAAAGAAATTATACAATGGCGGCTACAACCTCATCCCGGATGTGCGGCCATACAAATAATATTACATCAATTTACATATTACATGAATTGAAAGATAAAGAAAACTCTTATCTCACAACCCCCCTGCTATTCATCCGCGACAATCCAACGAATTCATATAAACAAACCATCAACATTACAGATCACAGATATGTATAACTCCCACTAATCGACGTATAGCGATTAGCAGACGTTCAATACATATATCACATTACAGATATAGCCATTAGCCAAAGTTTACAGAAAATCGACCAAAATACGGATTTGTAACCACCCCAAAAACAAATTTGTTCTCTGGAAATTCTGGGCAGAAACAAACCATCTCAAAAATCACAAAACACCACCAGAAGTAAACTGCAGGAGAAACGATCCACGGCCGAGTCAACTCGGCCGCGGATCCGCGGCAGAAGCAAGCTTCTGCAGCGGAACTGCGGTGAGTTGGTCGGTTCGATGGATAGTTTTTCTTGCCTGTTCATTAAAAAGCCTGACCCGATTTTTAAGACATGATTTATTATTTTTAGAGCAGAAATAAAAATCGGCAGAAACTAGGATTTTTCGGGGTGTTTCGCGGTTTTTTGTCCGGTCGAAATTCTAGATACTTTGCTAACATGCTAGGGTGTGTTTAGTTAGGCTTTGATACCACTGTTAGGTCCACGTTACCTCTCCCGGTCCTTTCGGGGTTGCGGAAACGGTGAAAAACAATTTTTAGGGTTTTGATAACATGGACCGTACAATACGGATCTTGGCTAAACTACACACTAGCAACCTAACTAGAGAATTATCTACTCGGTTAGGGGTTATACCTCAACTTGAACTCCTTCTCTTGGACTCCTTGTAGTGGTCGGATGGTTCTTCTCCTCGTCGCCTTCACTTGTCGAAGATGGATCCACCTGAGGGTCTCTACATTGAGCTTCTTTCTCGAACTTGAGAAAACTAAAGTATCCGGCCTGCTAGACCTTCTACCTTAGAGTGAGTAGTGAGTGGCTTTGGCTGTTTTTTTATCTCTAAGGAGATGTTTCTCAACTCATGAGAATGTTTCTCCTTGAACTAGAGGAGGAGGAAGAAGAAGAGATGAGAGAGAATGGATATGAGAGAATGAGATAGCTTTTTACAACCATAACAATATATGTGAATTAATCAAATTAATAATTTTAATCAAATGAAAAAGTTGATGGTTGGTTTGATGAGACCATTATCATTTCACATTAAATGGTTTTTGTAAAGATCAAAGAGCATCTTTGAAATGTAATGATGATGATGGTCAATATTTCAACCATGGTCAACAAGTCAACAACCCTAACCATGACACAATTTCATTTAATTAATATTATTAATCGATATTTCACATATTCATTAGGGTTTGGAAAAAGACAACTGTCAACTGTGCATACACACCCGTTCCGAAACCCTAATGAAAATCCTCTTCCTCCGCCCCAATCAACTGTGCATACACACCCGCATTCATGTTCCGAGGAACACGAATGCAACGAGATAAAACTAACCCCAAAACATGTGCTAGGATCCGGCTCAAACCAGAGCCCGCTAGTAATGACTGCCCGGACACCAAACGTGCACAAGTGCGCGGATGTGAACGAACCCCGTCGCAAAACCATGCGACCTCTACTCCGTTTTGCTCAAAGGCGAATAACCCTCTATGTGGGACTCTAAAAACTTGACACTACGCCGGCAGTGGCTTCAACCACAGATCGCAAGCGGCATTAGCTGTGCGTAACAGCCCCCAGGTAGATGCCGATAAGAAGACGGACGAGGTGAAACCCATCTGAACTCCTACTGAGCCTGTATGTGACAGTCCGGTCCGTTCGTCTGAGAACATCACATGGCGGGCCTAGGGGGTGGTAAACGTCAGTCCCCTAATAGCGGTACAAGTCGTGTCGGAGTGTAGCCCAGAACACCCTGAGATATCACTGGAAACCTACCAGTATATCTCGCTAGCCCTGGCCAGGGACTTTGTGTAATGGTTCTCCTAGACACAGCGCGATATCAACCCCCAATACCGGGAGAGACGAATCCTGTCTAACCGTCACTGCCTCCGAGTGTTTCGGGACTGCACCCAACTACTACCTGTTTGCACGACTCAGTAGAGCCGTAGGGTAGTAATCAAAGAACAGTGGGAACACACTCGAGGCGAAGTGACAGTGTCAAGTCAGCGGACTAAGCTGTACTCATGTCACCTGGGAACTGTTAACTGACGATAGGTATAATACCAACCAACAGTTCCCGACGAGTCCTGTCCAGTGTACTCGTCACCTAACGAGCACCTGCATACTATCTCCAGTACGACGTACTGATGGCTGTAGGACAGACCATCTCCCCTCCTGGGAAGAGAAGCGTATGCACCAGTCTACTCTGGAGTATCGATGCTCTGTCTCGATAATCCTACGACTAGAGACTAGAATAAGGATGTGCTTATAGACTACCCAGCCCCCACTAGTGTGATCGCCATCACAACGCCGGTAGTCATTTAAAGATCCTAAGGGCTCCATCAATATGTTTTAGCGATATGTTAAAAGAAACATATACACATATTAAGATAGAAACAAACCAAGTAGCATACTACTATATCGAGCAAGACTGTCGTAAAACCGTATATATATCCCAAGCTTCCAAAATGTATTATACAAACTAGTACTATACAATAATGGCCTCTAGGGCATACATATCCAACAGGGAGGTGCCCATCGAGGAAACGATTCCTCGCTTTGTTACATGGCTAGTAGATCCTCTTCTTACTAACGCGCGGTGTGACGCGGTGATGTATGAGCTCCTAACTCGTAGGGGCTTTCCTCTTCCTATGGGCTCTATTTGGCTCCAGATAATCTTTCTATCCGTGCTTGCCGACATCCCTCCTCATCCAGCGGAGATGACTCCGGCGATTCTCGATGCGGCGGAGGATAAGATCGAGTTCTTTCACGAGGCACGTCTGATTACCAAGTCTTTGAAGGACCGATCAGTTCAGCTGCTAAGCCAAATACAGGCTCAACGGTCTATCACGTCCGCCTTCGTTAATGAGCACGGTACTAATCGATGGGGGGCAACTTCTCGCGAAGACCGCCGCTTCAACATGGTAGAGAGGGCAGAGAGGGAATTGGAGAACTTTGTATTTTGTTTTGTCAACCCCTGTATCTCTGATCCCATATTTGGTGATCTCTTTCTCGTAGAGTAGTATGTTTACATCAATGTATTTCTTTTATTATTGACTGTTGAATGTTTCCTGTTTAATGATTCCTTTTCATTACATATTCATACATGTATATCGCCTCTGTGCATGAGATTTATACTTTACCCTTAGGAATTTTTGCTAAGTGCGAGCGCCATTGTAGTGTCGTACATAAACCAACACGTTTTGGACATCATTTACATTTAAGAAGGCACGTAGTCGTGAATGAACACTTAGTGGAGCGTGAACCAAAGACTTTCCTTACTGCCTTGCACAGTACATGGTTGGTGCTCGTGGGTTGCGCCTTTCTGTCTTGACTGGTCGTGAGGTAGTTTATATGCTTATTTCGGAGTTTGTTTAATTTACCTCCCTTGGGCTTGTAGGCAAACTTGTCCTAACGTCCCAGTCGACCCCTACTTTTTACGACAGAAGTCCGTTAGGGTGTGTGGTACTAAGGCATTCCCGATACTCAGTCTTGCTGTCGTGTCTCTGCTCCCTTCGGGTCTGGACAAGGCTTCCTCAAATAATCTCCCAGATCATATTACCATCGGGAGAGAACATCCTCCCTAGAAATCGTGAGGATTTCCAAGCGTTCATCGCCTCCTTGAGTCGCCAGGATCTCGCTCGGATATTTTTTCCTTATGAATTTCGAGGACTTATAAGTAGCTTCTTTATTTCAGTGACATGTAATTTTGGCAAACGTGGCCCGTAGATAGTCCATCTTGACTTCCCTTTAGAGCAGCGATGGCTTAGGAAATAGGTTCAGGTATGCCGTCTAAGACTTTTCAACTTTATGAGCCTTGTGGGTCTCATAAAGACTTTTCTCCATACAAGTCGTGAAGATCTCGTAGGTGTATTTTCTCCTTAGGAGTCGTGGGGACTCCTAAGTGTGTTTTCTCTTGAGAGTCGTAAGGATATCCCAAGAGAATTTTCCCCCTTACAAGTCGAGAGGACTCGTAAGTGTTTTTTTTCCCTGTAGATATTCGATTTTGGAGAGTGTGGCCCGTAGATAGTATACAATAGTCCATCTTGGACCTACTTGCAGGGCAGCGATGGCTTAGGAAACATGTTCAGGTCTGCCGCCTAAGACTTTTCAACTTTATGAGTCGTGAGGGTCTCATAAAGACTATTCTCCCCACGAGTCGAGAGGATCTCATAGGTGTATTTTCTCCTTAAGGAGTCGTGAGGACTCCTAAGTGTGTTTTCTCTTGAGAGTCGTAAGGATCTCCCAAGAGAATTTTCCCCCTTACAAGTCGAGAGGACTCGAAAGTGGGTTTTTTTTCCTTGTCGATTTTCGACTTTGGAGAGTGTGGATAGTATACAATAGTCCATCTTGGACCTACTTGCAGGGCAGGGATGGCTTAGGAAACAGGTTCAGGTCTGCCGCCTAAGACTTTTCAACTTTATGAGCCGTGAGGGTCTCATAAAGACTTTTCTCCCTACGAGTCGAGAGGATCTCGTAGGTGTATTTTCTCCTTAAGGAGTCGTAAGGACTCCTAAGTGCGTTTTCTCTTGAGAGTCGTAAGGATCTCACGAGAGAATTTTTCCCCTTACAAGTCGAGAGGACTCGTAAGTGGTTTTTTCCCTCCTTGTCGATTTTCGACTTTGGAGAGTGTGGTCCATGGATAGTACACTATAGTCCATCTTGGACTTAATTGTAGGGCCCCGGTGCTTAGGAAACATGTTGATATCCCCGTTGCCTAAGGGTTTCTCCCTACGAGTCGAGACGAGTCGAGATGTTCTCGCAGGAACATTATTTTCCCTACGAGTTGAGACGAATCGAGAAGTTCTTGCAAGGATGTTGTTTTCCCTACGAGTCGAGACGAATCGAGAAGTTCTCGCAAGGATGTCCTAACGTCACAGTTAAACTCTGCTGATAGAAGTCCGTTAGGGTCTGTGGTACTAGGGTTTTTGTCCGTCGTACCGTCGCGTTGGCCGATGTATTCCAAAATATGCAATCTCTGCTATTCGAGTAGCCCCACGACTGTCGTGTTTCTGATCCCTTCGGGGGTTGGACAAGACGTCTTCAAGTAATCTCCTAGGTCATATTACTGTCGGAAGAGCAAGCGTTAGGGATTTTACATGCCGCTTTTTACTTAAGGTTAGGCTCGGTTTGGGGGCTCCGATGAGTCATGACCACTTCGCGCTGGTGTGGGATGATCTTCTATAGTCTTTTAGGTCTCATTTGAGTTGCCATCAAGACCCTAAAGCTTGGGACCTTCCTTTGCTTCGTTTGTTGACATTGCGTTTGCAATATTACGACGAATGTTGAGGTTGCCTTTAGGTTGTCTGTGAACCGTCGAGTCTTGGAACTAGGGACTTTGCCATGGCTCCATTTTGTTGATGTCATGTCTGCATCCTGCTGGAGTGAGAAGAAACGTCGTTGTTGATTTCTAGGCTATAGATGTTTCCATCGAGACCTGGCTCTCTTTCTGATGGAGCCTGGTGGGAAAATGTGGTTCCCTTTTTCATTTGCGCCCATGGATTGTATACAGGGGTCGATGTGGACTCGCCTGCAGGACAGAAGTTTTATTTTTTTTGTTTCTTTCCGCGATGCTCTATCATTTCAGTTTTTTATATCGCGAAAGTCGCAATTGCCCAATCATTTCGGCTATTTTTCTTTCTACTTGCTGTTTTTTATTGCGAGTTACCTAAACATTTCGGCCATTTTTATATGCATTTTTGCTCGTTGATTTTTATTGCGAGTTGCCCTATCACTTCGGCTGTTTTTCTTTTTACTCGCCGCTTTTTATTGCGGGTTGCCCAATCATTTCGGCTATTTTATATGCATACATTTTGCTCGCTGATTTTTATTGCGAGTATGGAACTCGAGGTCTAATACTAATCTTAGCATCAGCATCGCTGCGACTGGAATATTGCCAGGAGCGAATCATCATTTGTCGTGAAGGGACTTAGAATTTGATACCGATTTAGGCATCAGTATCGCTACAACTGAGATATTGCCAAGAGCGAATCATCATTTGCCTTTGTCGATTTGAACAAAGGTGGCTTAGCAAACAAGGTTAGGATCCTGTTGACTAAGGCTTTTCGACTTTATGAGCCGTAAGGATCTTGTAACACCCTAGTTCATTTACACCAGTTCTAGTTCACGTATTTCTTTGTTTATAGTATTTTCCTGATTTACTATGTTTTGGGTGCGAATAGTATATTTGACATCTGTATTTGCATTCGACCCAACCCGCTTGCTTGAAACCTGTCTTGATTCATGTTTATGATCTATCCTGACTTGTTACGTAGACTCGTGCACTTTCATTTTAATTTATACATTGCATACTCGCATTATATCTGGCATCTGCATTTTTATATAACATTTAAAGTCACATAAAGTATTTTAAAAATACATTGCATGGCCGGCATGATACCCCTAACCCTGTGATAGCATCCGCACACCTTGTTCTCGTCCCGTTCAGTGAAACAGACTTGTTTGGATGGTTACGCGCACGTACGCGCATCCGTTCTTGGGGGTATGCATTTTTGTTATCCGGATATCCAATTTTAATTTTGGTCGACATGTATATTTTTCATATTTTGAAACTGAATTTTTAGACCCGACCCGTGCATGTTTTGGACTAAGTTTGTATTTACCAGAAAATCAAATTTTATTAATATAATATTTTTATTAAAAATTATCACAGTTTAAATTTAATTAACTAAATATATCTTTTTCAATTTTAATCCTAACAATTTTACAGCTAACTAACTACCTCTCTCCTCTCTCTTCTTTCTCTTTCTCTTTCTCTCTCTCTTTTCTCTCTCCTCCTCTCGCCGACTCTCTCTCTATCTCCCTGTCCCCACTCACTCTCTCTCTTCTTTCTCTTTCTCTCTCTCTCACACACAGAACACACTCTCTCTCTCTTCTTTTTCTCTCTCCTCTCGATCCCTCTCTCACTCATCTCGCGGTTAATGTTTGTTTCTCGACTCGGGTCACCGCCCTCCTCGCCTACACTCACCTCCCTTTTCTTATTTCTCTCTTCTTCTCTATTTAAACTCGAGCGCCCCCATGAGAACCCGCTGCAAAAACATAACCCTAACCTTAGCCGCCTCCTCAAACTCCCAACCTCGTCATCATCTCCTTCTCCTTCTCATCTCCATCACCTCTCTCCTCTCCCCTCTCCTCCTCCCTGCACTCCTCAACCACCTTCTTACCCCGCGCCTTCAATCAAGAAACCCTGCACACCCAAACCCTAGCTCCTCACCTCGCCGATCTCCACCGCCGACGACCCTCATCTCATCATCACATTCACCATCTCTTCTCCTCTTTCGTTTCTTCTCTTCTCTGTTAAAACCCTGCACACTCTTTAACACTCGCAACCCCTCACCTGAGCACCCTGCACCATCGCCGAAGCTCTATTGATCCCATCGTCGCCCTCACCTCTCTTCTGTTCCCTGCACAGAAACCCCAGTGTGCCAACCCCTCTTCTCTTTCTTCTTCTTCCTCTTCTTCTTTTCCCTTTTCTTTTCTTGAATCTTGATTTTTCCAGACATCGCCGGAGTCGTATCGCCACTGCCAATCCAGGCGATCTAGTGAACGTCCCTTGCTCGCGTGATTACCCTCTTGCCTTGCCTGGACCTGTCCCACGTGCCGTGTGTCCGTTGCGACGATTTACCGACGTCGGACGTGCCGTACGTATCCGTATTGTGATCCATTGAGGCAAGTTAATCTTGCTACATGCTATGCTACAATATACTGCACCCATTTGAATGATAACATCACATAATGTTTAGTTATGCATCCCACATTACCATTTTTACCATTTTACTGTTATACGACGTCTGTGTGCATCCATATCGTTATTTACATATCCAGTCGCATGCTAATTCATCTTGCTACATGTTAGGTATATTATTATGCATCCATATGAATAAAAATATCACATGTTGAATGTATTGTACATCCATATTAAAGTTTACCGTTTTCGGACACCCGTTTGCATCCATATTATTTAATATACATGTAGCTGCATCTACAGATCATATTAATTCATATTATTATTGTAGTAACATCCCATGCTAGATAATGTGCATCCTATAATCATGGAACTGTAGTTGTAACCCCTGATAATTATTTAAGCATCCATGTTCATTTGTGTCTACATACCATTAATTCTGCATACCTAATTGCACCCCATATTACATTAACTCATATTATTAATACATTACTACCCCATGCTTGATATTGTGCATCCTGCTTAGTCATGGTATAACCCTAGTGGATATTTGTACACCCATGCTGTTATCGTACATCCGTATTCTATCCTGATTCAATACTTGCTATATTTTACTGTTGAGCACCCACTTGATACATGTACACTACCTGACATGACCTGATATATCACTACTTGACATGTTACCCAATTCTGTTTCTAATGCTGACAATCCTGACATATTATCCCGATGGACATATCCTGTTGTCTGTATAGACAAACCTGTACCTGCTTAATCCTTTGTTGGCATTAGCTCCAGATTTATCAATACCTGACTTGAACACATAACCTTGTGGGTAAGGGGAAATCAATGATGAAACCTGACTTGTAACTCAACAGTTCGATACTTATACTGATCAGTTTTACGGGCTAGGCCAGCCCCGGGATGCTGCTGCTGACATCATTCGTCTGTACATGTTACCTGTTTACTGCCTAGCGGCACGTCTCGGATTCAGCCCGAGAGTCTTGACCGTGGTCCTGGGCACGCACGGGATACTATTGAGTTATATCGACGATTCATTAAATTGATTTCACAGAATTGAGAGTAGTTACCCAGTAGTTTAGTTCAGATTACCCACTGCACGTCACATATGCTTTTACCCTTCACTGTTCCACATTCGTGTTACTATTATACCTTTATTACTGTTCATACTCGTGCCTGCATGTTTGCTACCCCAGATTATATTATTGTTGATATTATGACGCACTAACGTCTGGGTTTTGCATGGCCCAGATCTTCTACCTTTGCGGCAGGCAGATCAGGAGTATTTCAGTGAACATGCCGAGCAGTGAGGACCTGTTAGTTTTTTAGTTTAGTTTTCTTTCAGCATTTTCATTCCTGATGTGAGCCTGTATTTGGGACGTTCATTCCAGATTGTTATTGTTTATTGGATCTATTGTTTCCGCATATTATTTCTTGACTCGTTATTTCTGGCTCTTGGACATGTACTGTTCCCCTCCGAAAGACGGCCGAGACATGACGTCTTGCCTTAGATTCAGGGCAGATGCTAATTGGTGCTATCCGTCCACCTCTCCGAAGATACCAAGTTGATTTATGGCACCGTATATCAAAGGTTTAGACGGATGCGTCCGATGTAGCAGACTTCGTCAGATTCCTCCTCGTTTGAGGGGTTTTTGATTGTGGGGACGCTCTTCCCTGCAGGCGCAAGCCCCTGCAGTTAATTACGCTACCGCATTGCGGTAACAACTTTCTCCTTCTCCAGATGGTCACTTCGTGTCGTGGGTGTTTGTTTTGTATTTTGTTGCCCGTGGATTGTTTACGGAGACTGAGTTATGTCGTCGCCCGTAGGGCGTGGACTAGTCCAAATCCGTATTATCTTAGATTTGGGTTTGGGGGGGTTAGTTTGAGGATACGTCAGCCATACTTGAGGCTAAGATCAACTCAAACGTTTGTTAAGGATACGTTAGTCTCACTTTGAGACTAAGATCAACTTAACGGGATCGTTTAGATCCGACAAAGGAGCGTTTGGGCTCTATTGTTCCAGTTTAGGGACATAGTGGTCCATCGTATGTATAGCCGTCGGGACCCATCACCTCTCTGACGACGTTGAAGGATTACAACGACGGATATCAGAGGAGTTCAGAGATGTACCCTCGAGCCAGAGTTGATTGGGGGGATTCATAGTCCAGTCTGTTTGAAGGTTTAAGGATACGTTAGCCATCTTTGAGGCTAAGATCAACTTAAACGGGACCGTTTAGATCCGACAAAAGAGCATACGGGGCTCTATTGTTCTAGTTTAAGGACGTTGCGGTCCATGGGTAGTTTAAGGACGTTGCGGTCCATTGTTAGTTTTAAGACATCTCGGTCAAGGTTAAGGACGTCGTAGTCCATGGGTTTAAGGACCCCACAGTCCATTGTTAGTTTTAAGACATCTCGGTCAAGGTTAAGGACATCGTAGTCCATGGGTTTAAGGACCCCACAGTCCATTGTTAGTTTTAAGACATCTCGGTCAAGGTTAAGGACGTCGTAGTCCATGGGTTTAAGGACCCCACAGTCCAGTATGTGCTCTGGATGCTTCACACGGGTTCACTGCCGTGCTCTGCGAGGACCAGGCTCCGCTCTGGACGTTTTCCACAGGGTCAAAGAGTGACATTATCCGCGTTCCACGTAACCAGGAATTTTGCATTAAACACGGGTTTAAGGACCCCACAGTCCGTATCAATGTGTGGTCGTCGGGACCCGTCACCTCTTTGAAGACATTGAGGGATTACAATGCCAAGTATCAAAGGAGTGAAGAGATGTACCCTAGAACCGGAGTGGATTAAATAGTCCTTGGCCCAATTTGGGATCAAGACGAATTAATTATGTTATGAGTCCATTGGCCCAGTTAATCACAAATTGAGGACTTATGGCCATCTTGGGCTAAGTCCAATCAGGAGAAGCTTTGCCTCTATCCATTTAGGCCAATTGGGCCAAAGCCTAGTGTTAAACACTACAGAGCAGTCAGTGTTGAACACTGGGAATGAGGTTGACAAGTTAGTGTTTAACACTAAGAGATAATTGGTGTTAAACACCAGTAACAAGGCTTTTCAAATTAGTGTTAAACACTAAAACAGATCAGTGTTGAACACTGCAAATAAAGCTTTTTAATTAGTGTTGAACACTAAGGCCCAACAGTGTTTTAACACTGGGTTCGAGGGTTTTAATTTAGTGTTAAACACTAAGGCAAGAGGGGTCACGTGTCAGCACGTGAGAGCGCCCTCCCTCCATTTATTCTGCTGAGATTATCGCGTCTTTCAGAGCATCACGTGCCATCACGTGATGGGCATTCAAATGCCTATGTATTAGAGCTTCTGCCGAGGGTCACGTGGGTCACGTGGGGTGCTACCTCAAAGGGGCTTTCTGCAGATCTCTTGGGGGGGTCACGTGGTGACAAGTGACCCTGCCTCTATGTATGTCGTTTTAGAGGATCTGTTAATCTTTTCCAGGAATCAAGTTCCTCGTAGGGTTAAACCCTGACAGTAATTTCAGAGGAATTAAATTCCTACTTCTTTTTGAAGGTTTATATTCTGAATAGAGTTGAACTCTGAATTTTCCGTAGGAATTAAATTCCTCATACATGTGAAGAACCAAATAGGGTTAAACCCTAACAAAAGCTTTTTAGGGAATTTGAACTTCCATCCTCTGTTAAATTATGATTAAAGGAATTAAATTCCCGCTGTTTCAACAGAACTAGGTTCTTAATTAGGGTTAAACCCTGTCTCTTTTTGTTCTGAGGGAATTAAATTCCCATGATACAGGGTCAAGCCCTAATTTTATTTTAAAGGAATTAAATTCTTACAGTTCTGTGAGAATTAAATTCTCGTGCTTGCATTCCCTCTCTATGTTTTGGATCTGCATGGCAGGATCTCAACCCATTGAGAATTAAATTCTCAACCTCAGGGGGAGATGTGCACTTTGCAGATCCTCTATCAAAGAGAGAAGAAATATGTTTCTTCTGTTTTATGTATCAGAGTTAAACTCTGTCGAGAATTAAATTCTCTTTTTCTTTCAAGGAGCTTTTCTCTTTCTTACCTAGGGTTTTTGCAGAAGATCCAAGTTTCTCCAAGTATCGAAGCTCTCTTCCTTTTCTTTTTCTCTCCCTGTCTCTGTATCTATCTTCTCTGTGTCTCTTGGCTCCTATTTATAGGAGAAGCAGCCGAATCAATCAGTTTTTGACGAATCTTCATTGAGAGATTTGATTTGCATCCATCATTCGTTTTTGACCTTTGGATTATTAGGTGAATTTTATTCACCATTGGATTTCAAATCCAGGGATTCTCCTTTGTTGTTTCGGTTAGATTTAAAGGGGAAATCTTTCCAAACCCGAGATTTTCCCATAGATAGATGATATTTCATCACCTCTGAATCTTTAATTCGATCTGCTCCAGATAATCACTTTCCTTTGGAAAGATTTGATTCTCCTTCAGAATTTAATTCTGTTGACAAAATGGGCTTTGAAAGCCGGTCACGTGTGACCACGTGACCCATGGTCACGTGTGGGCATGTGACCCCCTTGGAACGAGCCTTCCTCTTTCTTTTGCGCTCTGTCTTCTGATTGCTGCTTAAACGTCACGTGCCACCACGTGACCCCTGGTCACGTGTGGGCACGTGACCCTTGTTTGAACTCTCTTTCCTTGGTTCATCTGGAGAACGAGTCTGCTGCTTTGAACGTCACGTGCCAACACGTGACCCTGGTCACGTGGGAGCACGTGACCTCTTCTGAAGCCTTTTCCTTGACTTGATCAGGGAACCGGTGTGCCTTTGACGCTTGCATTTAAATGTCACGTGCCGACACGTGACCCTTTCTGAAGCCCTTTCTTTGATGTAGTTGGAAAACTGAATCTGACTTGATGATGCTTTTAGGCGTCACGTGCCAACACGTGACCGCTAGTCACGTGTAAGCACGTGACCCTCTTCTGAAGCTTTTCCCAGAAGCTTTCCTGATTTTAAATCAGGAAACAAATGCCCCCACAGCATTGTTCTCACGTGTCTGCACGTGAGTGCAACGCTGTCACCTCTTGTGACCGTTGGATTCCTCTAGGGATCTGGGGAGATGAAACGTTTTCATTGTCTTCTATAAATACCTCTGTCTCTTCATAGGAGCCTTCACTTTGTTCATCTTCTTCTTCTGAGAACTCTTTCTGAGAATTTAATTCTCTTCTTCCAGAGCTTAGTTCTCTGCCTTGAAACAATTTTCAGAGTTTAACTCTGTTTTAAAAGGATCCTTTTCTTCAGGTAATGTTTTTGGACAACGATGGACCTTCACATTCCTCTGGATTTTAAATCCAAAACAAGGGTTTGTACCCTTTTTTTCTTCATATTTTTCCATAAGAACATGAAACCGCTTAACCTTCAAACTGTAGATCTTTTAGGGTTTAGATGATCCTTGGGGAGATGATGATGGCGTTTCAACTCCATGGAATTTAATTCCATCAAAAATGTTTCTGGGAATTTAATTCCCTTTTCTCAATAAGGAATTTAATTCCAATGAAGAACTCAGTTTTCTTCACACAGAGGCTTCCTGGGGTCTCTTGGCCCTAGTTTGTTCTTCTGCAATTAATGCAACGGGGGTTTTGTAATGATTCTCATGACCTTTATTTCAGGTATCATGGATGCCCATCTGTATAGTCTTGACGAGATCATTTCCTATGGGAATATTCGTGCACTGGGCCGCAGTCAGAACCAGGAGTTCACCGATGCTCAATGTGCCGAGATCATGAGCCGCTTTGATGAGTACGACCATCGGCTACTCCCCCATCGCTCTTCTCTTCTGAGGCTGATCGTGCTGGCGATCAGGGAGGCTCTCCCTCTATTCTGTGCTGGTGTGCCGCTTGGGGCATTGGACGCCGCCGAGGATAAAGTACACTCGGTGTATCTGATGCACTTGATCTCAAAGAGAAGGCGGGATAATCTCATTGATCTCCTGCATCAGATGTTCCAGCAGTCGGCCATACTTGCCGCCTATCGGAGGGTGGAGGACATTCGTGAGGACCCCGATGCTTGTGATCGTGAGAGGAAGCATACTCGGGAGGTTCGAAATGCTTGGAAAATCTTGAATAAAGTTAATTTTGAGTTTCTCAACCCATGTCCCGCATCTGAAGTTTTACCGTTGTAAATGTGTCCTCTGTGTTTTGTATGAACCTCTTGAAGTATGAGTGACAATTGTTTATTATGTCTTTCTATGTTTGCATGTCTTTTCTCTGGGATTTTATCATTTTGCTACTGTTGTTGTTGGTGCTTTCAATATGCAGGGTGCTACTCCATTTTTTTAGTGTACATCAGGTTTAGGCCTCACGTAGTCTGCACGTGGGGTCCCTTGATGTGGCTGTTCACAAAATCTTCTCATGCCCTATTTTCGGCGCACAATATTAGACGCAGAAAAAAGGGCCTTGGAAATAGTTCCATCTCCTTGATTTTCGATGCCTTTCCTTTTTTGGGCCTTGGAAATAGTTTCACCATGCAAGATTTTCCGCGCACAGCACTTAATGCATTTCCTTATATATGAGGCTATAGCTTCCCTTTTCCTCTCACAAAGAGATTTATATTATTATTATTATTATTATTTTTTTTATCTTGGAGTGACTTGTCTTGAGAAACAAACGAGCGCCATGGCCTGCAATCGCCCTCATGCTCGTCGACAGCCATGGGAGGTTCCTATTGAGGAAATGGTCCCTCGCTTTGCTGCTCGGTTGGTGGATCCTCTCCTTACCGACAACGAATGCGACTCAGCCATGCATGAACTCTCGATCCGTAGGGGGTCCCCCCTCCCGATGGGTTCTCTCTGGCTCCGGATGATTCTCAAGGCCGTGCTTGCCGACATCCCTCCTCACCCGGCGGAGATGACCCTGGCGATGCTCGACGCGGCAGAAGAAAAGCTCGAGGGTTTTCATGACGCGTGCCTGATTACTCAGGCTTTGAAGGATTGCTCAATTTATCTGCTGAGCCAGATCAAGGCCCGGCGAGCTATTATGTCTGCTTTCGCGGACGAACACGACGCCAATCGATGGGGAGCGACTCCTCGTGAGAACCGTCGCTTTGACGTGCTGGAGAAAGCAGAGAGAGAGAGATGGAGAATTTTATCCTCTGTTTCATTAACCCTTGTGCCGTTGATCCCATGTTTGGTGACCTTTTCCATTAGCGTAGAACATTTTTAAATTAGTCCCTCCTTTTTTACGCTTTATGCCGAGATTCCGTGTAGGCTTGGTGCTAGTATGTATGTTTCCGCTTGCATAAATAAACTTTGTATTCTTCTCAGGAGAACTTTCTTTAATTGCAAATGCTACCATCACTTTCCTGCGCATTAGACCATTTTGGGTATTATGAACGTTCATGCGATTGCAAACGCTATTATTATTATTATTCCCTTTTTGAATACTCATATGATTGCGAACGTATGCTTGAAATATGTCGGAAACTTTTCTTGTTGCCTTTCACATCAGGCGATGTGAGCGCGTTTGCTGTGGTTACGAAAGCGAGCTTACGTGGCCTGATCGAGCGATACGTAGCGAACATAAGGTTGTGGCTCTCGATAAAGCTGCCACGTTCACTTGTGAGAGGGTCGAGGCTCATAAGGCCATTGAGAAAGAGCTTGAAGCCCGGCTTGCTTCATATCAGGCCCAACAAGCTCAGGCGGAGGCTCGTCTTTTGGAGATCTTGCGTCATGAAGCCGTGGTCCAGCAAAAGCGGGATGAGCTGACCAAGCTGCTGAATCGCCCGCCGGCTTGAAACATTTGTATCTTTTCCTTCCTTTTTGTACGTACTCATGGATAAGAGTATTTTCTTTTTGTTTCTTTCATGAATTGTACTTTGTACCCATTTTGGTTTATGAATAAAAGATACATTTTTCTTCTCAATGGTGTGTCCCCCTTTTCATTGAATGTATTCTGCGGATATTCTATCTTGATCTCCTTGCAGGACAGCAATGGCTCAGGATTCAGGGTTAAGATCTGCTTCCTAAGACTTTTGCTTTTTATGAGCCACGAGGGTTTCATAAAGAGTTTTTCTCCCTACAGGTCGAGAGGATCCCATAGGTGTAAGTTCTTCTTAAAGATCGTGAGGATCCTTAAGCGGGTTTTCCCTTGAGAGTCGTAAGGATCTCGCAAGAGAGTTTTTTCTTCTTTACAGGTCGTGAGGGCCTGCAAGTGTTGGATGCGGTCACCCTTGTCCGTGTTTTACGGAGTTAGGGGTTTCTCAAGGTATCGTAGTTTAAAGACGTCACGGTCAAGGTTAAGGACCTCATAGTCCGTGGATTTAAGGACTCCACAGTCCGCTGTTAGTTTTAAGATATCACGGTCAAGGTTAAGGACCTCATAGTCCGTGGATTTAGGGACTCCACAGTCCGGTGTTTGGTTGCAGGGACCCGTCACCTCTTTGAAGACGTTGAGGAATTACAACGCCGGGCATCAAAGGAGTGAAAAGATGTACCCTTAGACCAAGGCAGAATCCGTAGGGAATCGGGGTGGTTGATCGTTAGTTTTAAGACATCACGGTCGAGATTAAGGACATCATAGTCCGTGGATTTTAAGGACTCCACAGTCCGGTATTTGCTCTGGATGCTTCACACGGGTTCACTGCCGTGTTTGGCGAGGACCAGGCTCCGCTCTGGACGTTTTTCACGGGATCAAAGAGTGACATTATCCGCGTTCCACGTAACCAGGAATTTTGCACTAGATGCTTCACACGGGTTCACTGCCGTGCTCGGCGAGGACTAGGCTCCGCTCTGGACGTTTTCCACGGGGTCAAAGAGTGACATTATCCGCGTTCCACGTGACCAGGAATTTTGCACTAGATGCTTCACACGGGTTCACTGCCGCGTTAGGCGAGGACTAGGCTCCGCTCTGGATGCTTCGCACGGGTTCACTGCCATGCTCTGCGAGGACCAGGATCCGCTCTGGACGTTTTCCACGGGGTCAAAGAGTGACATTATCCGCGTTCTACGTGACCAGGAATTTTGCACTAGATGCTTCACACGGGTTCACTGCCGCGTTAGGCGAGGACTAGGCTCCGCTCTGGATGCTTCGCACGGGTTCACTGCCATGCTCTGCGAGGACCAGGATCCGCTCTGGACGTTTTCCACGGGGTCAAAGAGTGACATTATCCGCGTTCCACGTGACCAGGAATTTTGCACTAGATGCTTCACACGGGTTCACTGCCGTGCTCGGCGAGGACTAGGCTCCGCTCTGGATGCTTCGCACGGGTTCACTGCCATGCTCTGCGAGGACTAGGCTCCGCTCTGGATGCTTTGCACGGGTTCACTGCCATGCTCTGCGAGGACCAGGATCCGCTCTGGACGTTTTCCACGGGGTCAAAGAGTGACGTTATCCGCGTTCCACGTGACCAGGAATTTTGCACTAGATGCTTCACACGGGTTCACTGCCGCGTTAGGCGAGGACTAGGCTCCGCTCTAGATGCTTCGCACGGGTTCACTGCCATGCTCTGCGAGGACCAGGATCCGCTCTGGACGTTTTCCACGGGGTCAAAGAGTGACGTTATCCGCGTTCCACGTAACCAGGAATTTTGCTGAATATATCCGCATTTCACGGGGTGAAGGTTTGACTGTTGGCGATATGTATACCACCGAGCCATGGAACTGGGAGTTGCCGCTGTTCTGCTTAGCTTGAAGTTGTGTCCGTTGTTACGAGACAAGTGTTCGGATGATCTCTAGGTCGCTTGTGGCCCGTCGAGATTTAGCTTCTTTCTTTGATGAAACCTGGGGGAGGGAGGTACGTTCCCTTTTTGTTTATGCCATTGGATTGTATACAGGGTGTGATGGAACATCACCTGCAAGGCATACATTTTATTTTTATTTTATTTCTTTTTCCGCGATGCTCTATCGTTTCAGCTTTTATGTCGCGAAGGTCGCGATTGCCCCATCATTTCGGCTATTTTTCGCGGTGCCCAATCATTTCGGCTATTTATTTATTTTCTACTCACTGCTTTTTATTGCGAGTTGCCCCATCATTTCGGCTATTTTTTATGCCTTCATTCTTACTTGCTGCTCTTTATTGCAAGTTGCCCCATCATTTCGGCTATTTTGTAGGCATGTGTGGCTTGCTAGCTTTTTCGCCGCAAGCTCGGATTTTGGACACCGATTTCGGCATCAGCATCGCTGGAACTGAGATGTTGCCAGGAGCGAATCATCATTTGCCATGAAAGAACTTGGGATTTGATACCGGTTTAGGCATCAGCATCGCTGCAACTGGAATATTGCCAGGAGCGAATCATCATTTGCCTTGAAAGGGCTTGGAATTTGATACCGGTTTAGGCATCAGCATCGCTGCAACTGGAATATTGCCAGGAGCGAATCATCATTTGCCTTGAAAGGGCTTGGAATTTGATACCGGTTTAGGCATCAGCATCGCTGCAACTGGAATATTGCCAGGAGCGAATCATCATTTGCCTTGAAAGGGCTTGGAATTTGATACCGGTTTAGGCATCAGCATCGCTGCAACCGGAATATTGCCAGGAGCGAATCATCATTTGCCTCTGTCGATGTTGAACAAAGGTGGCTTAGCAAACAGGGTTAAGGTCCTGTCGACTAAGGCTTTCGACTTCATGAGCCGTAAGGGTCTCACAAAGGTATTTCTCCCTACAAGTCGTGAGGATCTTGCATGTGTATTTTCTCCTTAGGGATCGTGAGGATTCCTAAGTGTATGTTCCTCTGTAAGTCGTAAGGATCCTACAAGAGGGTTTTCTCCTTATGGGTCGAGAGGACCTACAAGGGTTGGACTTTGCTGGGGAAATGTTTATTCGCGCCCGTGGATTGTATACAAGGGTCAGTATTGAGCCTCTTGTAGGGCAATATCGGAGGTTGTGGAGGATTTGCTTAAGAACAGGTTCAGGTTTCTGTAACTTAAGACTTTCAAATCTCATGAGCCGTGAGGGTCCCATAAGAGAATTCTCCTTACGAGTCGTGAGGATCTCGTAAGTGTATGTTCTCCTTAGGAATCGTGAGGATCCCTAAGTGTGCTGCTCCTTTGTGAGTCGTAAGGATCTCACGCAGGTGGTTTCTCCTTACAAGGTCGAGAGGACTCTGTAAGTGTCCTTTAACGAGGTTGCGCCCTTTCGGGTTTTCACAAACACTCGCCGGTAGTCCTGCTGTTTTTACTCACGGAGCCCTTTCGGGTTTTCATCCGTGCCCATTTTGCTTATAGACATACCCTTTTTTTTTTATTCTTTTTCACTTTTTTTTACAAGGTCGCGCCCTTTCGGGTTTTCACGAACACTTGCCGACAGCCCTGCTGTTTTTACTCATGGAGCCCTTTCGGGTTTTCATCCGTGCCCACTTTGCTTATGGACATACCTTTTTTTTTATCATTTTTTTATCTTCTTCTTTTTTTTATCCATCTCGTCAACCTAAGGATGTTGCGGTAGTAGTTTAGGGACGTTTCGGTCCGTCGTTAGTTTAAGGACGTTTCGGTCCGTCGATAGTTTAAGGACGTTTCGGTCCGCCGTTAGTTTAAGGACGTTTCGGTCCGCCATTAGTTTAAGGACGTTTCGGTCCGTCGATATGGGAAGGCTGGCTGCTGCTTGTAAAGTCTGAGCCTAGGAAGATAGTGAGCGGACATAGTCGTCGTCATCTATCATTGACCCAGGCTGTGGCTTATTAAGCATAGTATTTCTTTAAGAAGCGGCCGTTTATTGGCCTGAAAGGCCTTTCACCGTGCATGTCCACGAGTAGGTAGGCTCCACCCTGGTAGATCTTGTCTATGATGTACGGGCCTTCATAGTTTGGCTCAAATTTTCCCCGTTTGGCGCGATTGGGGATCATAGGTCTTTTGACCACTAGTACAAGTTCGCCTTGGCGGAATGTCCTCGGCCTGGTCAATCTTTCGTATGAGCGCGTCATCTTTGCTTTGTAGGCCTCTAGATGTTGTTGCGCTATGAGCCGGGTTTCATCGAGGGCATCAAGCTCCTCAAGCCGAAGGTGAGCATTTTCTTCGTTCGTCAGCTCGTGGTGGACTGCTACTCGTAGAGAGGGTAACTCTATCTCGAGGGGGAGCACTGCTTCCGTCCCAAATACCAACGCGTACGGCGTTGTGTTCGTGGCCGTCTTGAATGTAGTTCGATAAGCCCAAAGGGCTTCTTGCAGCCTTTCGTGCCAGTCTTTCTTATTCCGGGAAATGGTCTTTTTTATGATCTTCGTCAAGGTCTTATTGAAGGCCTCGGCCAGGCCGTTAGCTCGTGGATTGTAAACCGAAGAATATCTCCAGTCTATATTGTGCTGCTGTGCGAAGCGGCTAATCTTATGGCTTCGGTAGGCCGGCCCATTATCGGAGATAATCCGCCGTGGAGTTCCGAACCGATAGATGACGTGCGTCTTGAAGAAGTGGAGGATATTCTCCGTCTTCACTTCCCTCAGTGGTACTGCTTCTGCCCATTTGGAGAAGTAATCAGTTGTCGCCAGGATAAAACGGTGTCCCCGGGATGATGCTGGCTCAATGGGGCCGACTATGTCAGTCCCCCACATTTCGAATGGCCAGCTAGCTACCGTTGGGTGCAGTGGATTCGGATGTTGGTGGATGAAGTCTCCATGAATCTGGCATGAGTGGCATTGCTTCGCATACTCAAGGCAGTCCTGGATCATCGTGGGCCAGTAGTAACCCATCCGTTTAATTTTTAACTTCATCTTTGGGCCTGCTTGGTGAGAACCGCAAAGTCCGTCATGAACTTCCTGAATGACTCTTTCTGTTTCGTCAGGTCCTAAGCATCTCAGCCATAGAGAATCAAACGATCTCTTGTATAGAATATCGTTGACGAAAGCGAAGGATAAAGCTCGTTTCATGAGCTGATGTCTTGAGGACGCTTCTTTGGGCATTCGGTGGGACTTAAAGTAGTCTATGAAGACTTCCCTCCAGTCTTCGGCCTTCTCATGGTCTTTTATTTGTAGGGTCGTCTGCTCAGTCATTCCCTTTTCTTCGCATGCTTCCGGAGATATTTCTGCCGGGGCAAGCACTCGACGGCTTTGTACCACGATTCTGACGTCATCGAGGTTCTCGTCAGTCAGTTCTTTAGCAAGTTTAGCCAACGCGTCTGCTTTGCTGTTTTCCGCGCGCGGTATGTTCTCCAAAGTATAGGAGGGAATTTGGGTCAATAGTTGTTGCACCCTTTCGCCGTACTTCACCAACTCTGGCTTGCACGTTTGGTAGTCACCATTTACTTGACTAACGACCAGCTGAGAATCCCCGTATATAAGGAGGTCTTCAATTCCCATGTCGATGGCGATCTCGAGGCCTGCTATCAGAGCTTCGTATTCAGCTTCATTGTTTGTCCTCGGCTCTGTTAAGGAGAAGGCGAAGCGCATTATCCCTCCTTGTGGAGTTGCAAAGATGAGGCCTATCCCTGATTTGATCATTGGGATACCTTGTTTCTGTTTCTTTATGGAGGACGCTCCATCGAAATAGAGTTCCCATCGGGTGCTTCCGCCGCTAATCGCATCAAATGCATGCTCGTCCGGCAAATCACAGTTCAGAGGAGAGTCGGCCGGTATCGGGTGCTCGGCGAGGAAGTCGGTAATGGCCTGGCCTTTCACTGCCTTGAGAGGTTGATACGTTATCGAGAACTCCATCAAGAGCAGGGCCCACTTAGCGAGTCGCCCCGTCAATATGGCTTTCGACATCAAATATTTGAGAGGGTCCACCTTCGAAATAAGACGGACTTCATGTGCTAATGCGTATTGTCTAAGCTTTGTTATTGCGAAGATCAACGCCAGGCAGTGCTTTTCAATGGGGGAATAGTTGCTTTCTGCCCCCAACAGTACTCGATTTAAGTAGTAAAGTGCTCTTTCTTTCCCCTGATCATTCTCTTGTGCCCATAATGCGCTTAAAGAACCTTCGAGGGCGGTCGTATAAAGAATGAGGGGTTTTCCCTTGACCGGCACGGCCAACACCGGAGGGTTCTGCAGGTACTGCTTGATCTCGTCTAGTGCACCTTGACATTTGTGATCCCAAGCGAATGGAGTTCCCTTTTTCATCAGGTGGCTGTAAGGACGGCATTTGCCCGAAAGATTAGCGATAAACCGCCGGATGTATGCGAGCTTCCCTTGGAGAGACCGCAACTGCTTGAGGGTTCTTGGCGGAGGCATTTCCATGATCGCCTTAATCTTTGACGGATCTATTTCAATACCTCGGTGTCGAACGATGAATCCCAGGAATTTGCCCGAGGAGACTCCAAACGCGCATTTGAGGGGATTCATTTTCAAATTATATTGCCGAAGGCGTCGAAATACAGTCTCCAGATGCTTTAAATGATCTTCGTATGACATGCTCTTTACTACGAGGTCATCGATATAGCACTCGACGATGTCATGTATGAGATCGTCGAAGATCTTTGTCATGGCCCTTTGATAGGTAGCGCCAGCGTTCTTTAGACCAAAGGGCATAACCCTGTAGCAGAATATACCCAAAGGGGTCCGGAAAGCGGTGTGCTTCTGGTCTTCGGGATGCATCTTTATCTGATTGTATCCTGACGAACCATCCATAAAGGAGAAAACCTCGTGAGTGGACGTGTTATCTATCATTAGCTCGGTTACCGGCACCGGGAAATCGTCCTTTGGACAGGCTTTATTGAGATCCCTGAAATCCACGCATATGCGTACTGTCCCATTCTTCTTCATTACCGGGACGATATTGGCGATCCAGTCGGGATATTGGACTTCTTGGATAAATCCAGAATCGATCAGCTTCTTGACTTCGGCGTTGATGCTCATCTCAAGCTCGAGTCGCATCCTCCTTGGCGCCTGCTTGACTGGCTTGATATCTGGGGATATTGCTAATCTATGCACAGCAATCTCCGGATCTAATCCTGGCATCTCGGAGTAGTTCCACGCGAAGCAATCTTTATGCCGTAGAAGCACGTCCTTTAACGCAGCCACCCTCTCTTCGGATAACAGCTCGCTGACAAATGTCGGTCGCGGGTCGTCTGCCGATCCCAACTCAATCTTCTTGAGGTTATCTGCAGTAGTATGTATACCATCTTCCAGTTCTTTCGGAGCGGGCGGAAATTCCGAGATCACCTCATCATCGCTGTTCTCAAAGCACCGGGGAAGGTCATCTACGTTCTCGGGTTCTTCTCCTAATGTCGTAATCGTATAACAAGTGCGAACCCGCTCCCTGGACTGAGGTGGACCCAGTTCTGCTCTTGCGGCCTTGGGCTCATGCTTTTGCGGCGGCGTTACCTTCCAGCCGTCGGATAAAGCGAATCTGCCCCGTCGGTACTGGTCCTCGACCCAGTTCTTGAAGGTGAAGCAGTCTTCGGTAGGATGTCTTATGGCTTGGTGATAAGAGCAATAACTCGGATGAGAGGCCTTGCTAGCTTGCTCAGGATGTCTAGACTCTGGAAGCGTGATCATTTGATGTTTTATAGCGAGGTTGAGTAACCTCTCCGTCTTGTCTCGGGGGAAGGAGTACACTCGACTCATCTTCTTCATGAGGGACAAACCCGAGCCGCTTCTTGATTTATTTCCGTCTCTGCGTCGGGCCTTTCGTACAACGGATTGACGAGGATAAGCGTCTTTGTCTTTTGCAGCACGTTGAGATAGACGTTGCGTCCTGGCCTTCTCGTAGATGGCCATTTCGCGGTTGTGGTCTTCCCGAGCTTTCTGAACCATTTTCCTGATAGGCTTGCCCATTCGTTCTTCAAACGACGGACTCGGCGCTTTAATCGCGGGGTCTAGTTTTGATGGGGGGTTGGCATCTCCTGACAGGGCGTCCTCCTCTTCATCAAAGGTATATATAGCGTAGCTGCTGTGAGCCCGTTCCCGTTTTCCGGCTCTTGCGTATCCAAGCCCGAGTGTTTCCATCTTCCCGTTGGGCAATTTGCGTTGAGTCCCGGGGACATCCCAAATCCTGTTGCAGAACCGCGCCTGCCGAACGGTCTGTTCTAAAGGTACTCCTTGGCGCTTCAACAGCTTCTTTAATCCATTTGTATAGTATTTGGGCAGACGGATGGGTTGGAGCCTGTCAAGTGTAGCATCCGCGCCATGCCAGATCTCTTTCTCTATTTTCGACTCTGAGGATCGGTAGAATAGGATCACCTTCTCACCCCTTCGCCTGGGAGGGACGTAAAATGTTTGCAGGTCCTGCACATTGTGAGCCTGAAGCGTGTCGAGATCCTTGTAGTGTTCTCGCGGTACCATGGTGATTTGCAAACTATGGTCATCGCCAGGGGGTGCTTGTATTGACAGCCGATTGGAGAACACAGCATTAACTTCATCTTCTGAATCACTTCCGAAGACCAACATGGGGGCGGGCGTCCCCAGGTTGTTGCGTTGAGATGGCCCTGCGTAAACTATCTCTTCCTCTTCTTCGGTGTCGCTTCCGAAAACGGGGATGGTGGCGACGGTTTTGTTCTCCGGGTTGCGACACCTTTCTGTATCCTCGAAATCTGGCAAAAAGTACTTCGCATCTTCGTATTTGCGGACTTCGTTCACGGAAAATGGGTTTAACTCACCTGTTACGGTATACTCGAAACCATCCTTAAAGTACTTCATACACTGATGTTGTGTAGAAGGGATGATATTGTACTCGTGTAGCCAAGGACGGCCGAGCAAGACGTTGTAGCAGGTCTTGGCGTCAATGACATGGAATTTGATGTCTGTGACGAGAAGTCCAAAGCGTAATGTTAGTATCACAGATCCGAGAGTCCGTGACAATTGTGAATCGAAACCGGAGATAGTAATTTTGTCACGAGCGAGGTGTTGCACGCTCATGCAGATTTCCTTCAACACCCGAACATTAAGGAGGTTGACGGAGGATCCATTATCCACCAGGATCTTGCCTATCTTGATATCATGGCAGTATCCGGAGATATATAGGGGACGGTTGTGGTCGCACGTCCCGAGAAGGAGGTCTTCATCACCGAAAGTGATGTCGGCTGTATGCACTTCCTCCAGTTCATCCTTCATCTTTTTAGTGGCGAGGAAGGCTTGGAATTGCTCAGGTTCTTGTAACGCCTTAATTAGTGAGTCTCGCGCTTCTTTTGATAACAGGAGGGCATCGAGAATGCTAAGCTGAGAAGGTAGCTTCCTTAGGTGCGCGAGGATGTTATAGTCCACTTTACTCTTCCTAGGAGGGTCTTTGACAGCCAGCTCTCTCATGACTTGGTCATCTAAAGTGATATCTTCAGTGACCTTTTCCTTTCCCTTATCCTTTCTTTTCCCGGGCCCGAGATTCTTTTCTGGGAGTGTGCGATTGCGCAGCTGAATGTTCTCGCAGATCTCCGATTCCTCCTCTTTCCCCAACACGGATTCTTTGAAGAGAGGGCCCAGAGCGATTTCTTCATCAGAGTCGCTCCCAAAGGTGAGAACTTGTGACCCCCTGGCGTTTACCATGTAACAGTTGCCAGTTGCTCTGTCGTGCCCATCGATAGTACTTCTTTGCTCCCGACGGCTCTTGCGTTTCATGCGCTTAACATGTTGCCGACGAGCGACATATCCTTGCCACCATATCTTAAAGGCGTCGCACTCCTCCGTGGGGTGTGAGATTTTCCGGTGATATGCGCAATAGTCAGGGTGCCTCTCCACCCCATCGTGTGTGTTTCCTTCCGAGGGTGGTAGCTTCATTCCTATTGACATGGCTTTGGCAAACCTTTTCCTCGTCTTGAATATCTTCTTGTCTACTTCGGATGCCGTTCGCTCTGGCAGGGGTAGTTCAACTCTTTCGTTCAGTTGCCCGCATTTGGCTCCTTCCGACGTGGTCATCTCACGCTCCTGGTCCGCTTTACATTTTAGACGAATCTCGTCTAGAAAAGCGTCGATCATTTCGTCTGTTGGCCATGCACGCTCTGGTACAGGCTCTGCCTCCAGCTTTTTAGTGCCAGGAGTTTTCCCATCATCGGTAAACGAGTGGAAGATCACGTTACAACTCGCCACATATCCTTCGGATTCATCCGACGAGCTTTCTCCATCATCTTCCTCTTGAAAGATGTGGTTGAGGAACTCTTGCAGTGTGACAGGAGTTCGCGCCTTTTGATTGTACTCTTCCAACGCGTCGATTTTCTTCTGCAAGTTCATGTGTTCGTTTCCAAACTTCACGGGCTTCTTGGATTTCTTCTTCTTTTTATTCGAAGATTTTGACGGTTGGGCGTGAGTATTTGGGCCATTATCGTGAATCTTCGTAATTGGGCGGGGCTTCAACATTCCTTCGATAATTTGAGGTTCAAGAGGGTCCTTCCATTCGATCGCAGGGCACGCATGAAGGTCTCTCAGCATTCTTTTGGTTTTAGTTGATAGCACGACCTCCCATGGAGCTTCTTCAATAAAAGAACATGTTGCCCCCGGTGTATCCGCTTTCCTAGGAGCATGCGGCTGTGGTGGGTTCACCTTCCACTTTTCGGACAGTACAAACTTCCCCTGGAGGTACTGGTCTTCAATCCATCCTTTGAAGACGAAGCAATCTTCAATCGGATGGCCTACCGTTTGATGGTAAGGGCAATAGTTAGGGTTATTCACCTCGGTGGGTTGCGGCGGTCGCCTTGGATTTGGCAGGTTTATAAGTCTGTTGCGTATTGCCAGCTCGAATAGCCGTTTCGTCTTGTCCCGTGGGAACGAGTAGGGACGCTTCATCTTCTCATTATAATACCGACGCCTTTCCTCCAGTTGATCTGCCGGTTTCGGGGCGTTAGGTTGCTGTTGGGCATTCGCAACAAAGGTTGCTCTTCCTTTACCTTTGTCATTCCGAGGTTCCGACTTCGGGGGAGGTGGTCTATGACCCATCTGGTCCATCTGAGCCAACTTGTCGATCAAAGCCTGGAATGTGGTTGGCTTAAAGAACATCATAAACTGGGAGATAGTTGCGTGGGGGTCTAGGGTTCCCACGAACATGCCCACTGCGGGTGCTTCCTCAATGCGTTGTTCACATCTCGACCACAAATTCCGCCAGCGTATAGCATACTGGACCCAGGTTTCGCCTGGTTTTACCCTGGTGTTAATCAATGCAGTTATTGGAGTGCGTTCGCTGGCACTTACGAATCGCTGAGTGAATAACAACTCCATTTCAGCGAACGTTTTGATAGAATCGTTTGGGAGTTCCGAATACCATTCGAACGCTGTTTCTGATAAGCTGCCCACGAACTGGCGGAGCAACAGTTTATCATCACCGCCGGTGTTACCGCAGAGGGCCCGGAACTGGGCGACATGTTGATGGGGGTTGCCGGTCCCCTTGTACACGTGGAATTTTGGTATCGTATAGCCTTGCGGGTATTTGATTTGGTCGTACCAGCTCGGATACGGCCGCCCCATTTTCACGACTTGACCAGTTGCCTCGGTCGCGTGATGAACCCGGATTTGCTGGGCTATGTAGTCAGCCAAGTCAGCCTTAGAGATTGCCTCCTCCTTGGCCGTTGAGAGGGCTGGTGGTGGATTTGACGTTTCTCCTCGGTCGTCTTCAAGAACGATTGGGGGATCCTCGGCGGGTAAGTCCTGCTGGATCATCATTCCTATCATATCTTGGAAGAGAAGGCCCATCCGTTGTATGTTGGCCGCTTGTTCAGCAGCCTCTTTGTCCTTTTTCTCCAGTGTCCGGCGAAGGAATTCAGCGTCGGTTTCTTCCTCCCGGCGTGCATCTGAGGACGTTTCTGGGTTTTCTTTTGGCCCTGTAAGTGCGGCCATAGCATTCATCATTTCCTGAAGCTTTTGTTGCTGCTCCTGGGCTTTCGTCACGGATCGGGTTAGCGGTCGGTGGCCCGTAGAAGTGCGGCTTTCCTCTTTTCCAGAGGCCATGTAAACAGTGTGCACCACCATGCCCCCAGACTTAGGGCGTCTGGGCTCAGTGCTTTTAGCCGTCGTTGCATGCTGGGGGGTCTTCTCTGGCCTCCTCCTTTTATGAGCCAGTTGATCAACAGCCCTTTGGGGTTTAGCCTGGTGACCAGCTTCCGGTTGGATTTTCAATTTCTTGTGCTGGCGGGAGAAGTTTGGATCGACGATCGAGTCTCGGGCCTACTGCCAAACTTTATAGATTTTGGAAGACAACCGCTGAGGAGATCGGGGCTGTTCGGGTTTTATTTCCGCAACCTTTTTTAACGGGGGAGGAGACCTCTTCAGCACTGCAGTAGCAGAATTCCTTCGCACCTTATTTAGCATTTCGAAGCTGTTCCCAGTTGGAACAGCAGCATTAACTTCTGCCACCGGGGCCGATGGAGTCAACCCGGAGGGGGAGTTGCCCCCAGCCTTCCTTACTCGGCGCCAATGGCGACGTCGAGCGTGTCGAGCGGACGGCGTAGGGTCAGCGGTAAGAATGGTTTCGTCTTGCCCCCTGTGTAGGTGGGGGGTCGCTGTTGGTGTTAGCCTGTCAAAGACCGACATCTTTTGGGTAGCAGGGGCGGGAGCTGAAGTCGTCAATCTTGTAAAGACCGACTTTTTGGCCAGAGAAGCCGCCTTGGCGATTTCGGGAGCAGGAGCAGCCACTTTCTTAGAAGCAGCCTTCTCTGGGATTGCAGACTTCATGATGGGTCTACCGGATTTCTGGCCCAATCTAGAGAAGACCGAGGCGCTGATGTTGGGCGACCCGTTGAGATGAGCCGCGGCAGGGGCAAGACGATCAAAGACCGACTTCTTGGGAGCTTCCTTTGTCAGCACTGGCGCCGTGAAGCTTGTTGGTGGGAGTATAGTCCCGAAGAACAATCCGGTAGTGGCCTGAGTCACCTGGTCCACCAGCATTGTGAATAACGAAGCAGCTTGGGGTCCGTAGGCTATACCTCCTGGCGAGGCAAAGCGTTGGTCGCAATTGCAGTCTGAGCAGTTGGAGAATTTCACGGAAGTAGAAGCCATCGATCCTTTGCTTTCTGCAATAAGCGAGACGATAATTCTTAGTATCTTGAAACCCAAGGGCCACCATTAGCGAACCGCGATTGGTTCGCGAATCACGACACACGAAGTGTGGAGTGGAAAGAGGAAAAGGTCCCACCGGGCGTGCCAGAATCTGTTCCCCTCCGAAAGACGGCCGAGACATGACGTCTTGCTTGAGATTCGGGGCAGATGCTAATTGGTGCTATCCGTCCACCTCTCCGAAGATACCAAGTTGATTTATGGCACCGTATATCGAAGGTTTAGATGGATGCGTCCGATGTAGCAGACTTCGTCAGATTCCCCCTCGTTTGAGGGGTTTTTGATTATGGGGATGCTCTTCCCTGCAGGCGCAAGCCCCTGCAGTTAATTACGCTACCGCATTGCGGTAATAACTTTCTCCTTCTCCAGATGGTCACTTCGTGTCGTGGGTGTTTGTTTTGTATTTTGTTGCCCGTGGATTGTTTACGGAGACTGAGTTATGTCGTCGCCCGTAGGGCGTGGACTAGTCCAAATCCGTATTATCTTAGATTTGGGTTTGGGGGGGTTAGTTTGAGGATACGTCAGCCATACTTGAGGCTAAGATCAACTCAAACGTTTGTTAAGGATACGTTAGTCTCACTTTGAGACTAAGATCAACTTAACGGGATCGTTTAGATCCGACAAAGGAGCGTTTGGGCTCTATTGTTCCAGTTTAGGGACATAGTGGTCCATCGTATGTATAGCCGTCGGGACCCATCACCTCTCTGACGACGTTGAAGGATTACAACGACGGATATCAGAGGAGTTCAGAGATGTACCCTCAAGCCAGAGTTGATTGGGGGGATTCATAGTCCAGTCTGTTTGAAGGTTTAAGGATACGTTAGCCATCTTTGAGGCTAAGATCAACTTAAACGGGACCGTTTAGATCCGACAAAAGAGCATACGGGGCTCTATTGTTCTAGTTTAAGGACGTTGCGGTCCATGGGTAGTTTAAGGACGTTGCGGTCCATTATTAGTTTTAAGACATCTCGGTCAAGGTTAAGGACGTCGTAGTCCATGGGTTTAAGGACCCCACAGTCCATTGTTAGTTTTAAGACATCTCGGTCAAGGTTAAGGACATCGTAGTCCATGGGTTTAAGGACCCCACAGTCCATTGTTAGTTTTAAGACATCTCGGTCAAGGTTAAGGACGTCGTAGTCTATGGGTTTAAGGACCCCACAGTCCAGTATGTGCTCTGGATGCTTCACACGGGTTCACTGCCGTGCTCTGCAAGGACCAGGCTCCGCTCTGGACGTTTTCCACGGGGTCAAAGAGTGACATTATCCGCGTTCCACGTAACCAGGAATTTTGCATTAAACACGGGTTTAAGGACCCCACAGTCCGTATCAATGTGTGGTCGTCGGGACCCATCACCTCTTTGAAGACATTGAGGGATTACAATGCCAAGTATCAAAGGAGTGAAGAGATGTACCCTAGAACCGGAGTGGATTAAATAGTCCTTGGCCCAATTTGGGATCAAGACGAATTAATTATGTTATGAGTCCATTGGCCCAGTTAATCACAAATTGAGGACTTATGGCCATCTTGGGCTAAGTCCAATCAGGAGAAGCTTTGCCTCTATCCATTTAGGCCAATTGGGCCAAAGCCTAGTGTTAAACACTACAGAGCAGTCAGTGTTGAACACTGGGAATGAGGTTGACAAGTTAGTGTTTAACACTAAGAGATAATTGGTGTTAAACACCAGTAACAAGGCTTTTCAAATTAGTGTTAAACACTAAAACAGATCAGTGTTGAACACTGCAAATAAAGCTTTTTAATTAGTGTTGAACACTAAGGCCCAACAGTGTTTTAACACTGGGTTCGAGGGTTTTAATTTAGTGTTAAACACTAAGGCAAGAGGGGTCACGTGTCAGCACGTGAGAGCGCCCTCCCTCCATTTATTCTGCTGAGATTATCGCGTCTTTCAGAGCATCACGTGCCATCACGTGATGGGCATTCAAATGCCTATGTATTAGAGCTTCTGCCGAGGGTCACGTGGGTCACGTGGGGTGCTACCTCAAAGGGGCTTTCTGCAGATCTCTTGGGGGGGGGTCACGTGGTGACACGTGACCCTGCCTCTATGTATGTCGTTTTAGAGGATCTGTTAATCTTTTCCAGGAATCAAGTTCCTCGTAGGGTTAAACCCTGACAGTAATTTCAGAGGAATTAAATTCCTACTTCCTTTTGAAGGTTTATATTCTGAATAGAGTTGAACTCTGAATTTTCCGTAGGAATTAAATTCCTCATACATGTGAAGAACCAAATAGGGTTAAACCTTAACAAAAGCTTTTTAGGGAATTTGAACTTCCATCCTCTGTTAAATTATGATTAAAGGAATTAAATTCCCGCTGTTTCAACAGAACTAGGTTCTTAATTAGGGTTAAACCCTGTCTCTTTTTGTTCTGAGGGGATTAAATTCCCATGATACAGGGTCAAGCCCTAATTTTATTTTAAAGGAATTAAATTCCTACAGTTCTGTGAGAATTAAATTCTCGTGCTTGCATTCCCTCTCTATGTTTTGGATCTGCATGGCAGGATCTCAACCCATTGAGAATTAAATTCTCAACCTCAGGGGGAGATGTGCACTTTGCAGATCCTCTATCAAAGAGAGAAGAAATATGTTTCTTCTGTTTTATGTATCAGAGTTAAACTCTGTCGAGAATTAAATTCTCTTTTTCATTCAAGGAGCTTTTCCCTTTCTTACCTAGGGTTTTTGCAGAAGATCCAAGTTTCTCCAAGTATCGAAGCTCTCTTCCTTTTCTTTTTCTCTCCCTGTCTCTGTATCTATCTTCTCTGTGTCTCTTGGCTCCTATTTATAGGAGAAGCAGCCGAATCAATCAGTTTTTGACGAATCTTCATTGAGAGATTTGATTTGCATCCATCATTCGTTTTTGACCTTTGGATTATTAGGTGAATTTTATTCACCATTGGATTTCAAATCCAGGGATTCTCCTTTGTTGTTTCGGTTAGATTTATAGGGGAAATCTTTCCAAACCCGAGATTTTCCCATAGATAGATGATATTTCATCACCTCTGAATCTTTAATTCGATCTGCTCCAGATAATCACTTTCCTTTGGAAAGATTTGATTCTCCTTCAGAATTTAATTCTGTTGACAAAATGGGCTTTGAAAGCCGGTCACGTGTGACCACGTGACCCATGGTCACGTGTGGGCATGTGACCCCCTTGGAACGAGCCTTCCTCTTTCTTTTGCGCTCTGTCTTCTGATTGCTGCTTAAACGTCACGTGCCACCACGTGACCCCTGGTCACGTGTGAGCACGTGACCCTTGTTTGAACTCTCTTTCCTTGGTTCATCTGGAGAACGAGTCTGCTGCTTTGAACGTCACGTGCCAACACGTGACCCTGGTCACGTGGGAGCACGTGACCTCTTCTGAAGCCTTTTCCTTGACTTGATCAGGGAACCGGTGTGCCTTTGACGCTTGCATTTAAATGTCACGTGCCGACACGTGACCCTTTCTGAAGCCCTTTCTTTGATGTAGTTGGAAAACTGAACCTGACTTGATGATGCTTTTAGGCGTCACGTGCCAACACGTGACCGCTAGTCACGTGTAAGCACGTTACCCTCTTCTGAAGCTTTTCCCAGAAGCTTTCCTGATTTTAAATCAGGAAACATGTACTAGATAGTTATTTTATTTCTCCTGTTCTTGATATCTTATAGACAGCTGTAATGTGACTGTGGAGGGATGTTTCCTATCCACAGGTAGCATGGTTGGCTCTGTCACGTGCCTATCTTAGTGCACTCTGGGAAGTGGGGTGTGACAGGGTTTGTTTGGTATCAGAGCCATAGTATTTAGGTTATCGAGTTGATTCTTTTGTAGTTGGGTATTGGACCCAATACACGAATCAGAAAACCTGTAATTAGGAACATGTCCTGCCATATTGTTATCGTGATTCTTGAATCATATATTTCTCTTGATCCTTGTCTTGACGATATGCAAACAACTTTGCATCTTGACTTGAACTTTTGGTTCCCTGTTGTTTATCTCTAGGATTTGGGCGACTTGAGTGGAGTGTGTGATTGTAACTATGTACCGCGACAATGTTACAATGCGGTACTCTGTTTAAGTAACTTGGAGTTCTAGTCTTGATTCGTATCCTTGATTTATGATCATTATTCATCGCAAGTTTTGAATCTTGTTATCATACTAATCCTTTTCGGTGTCTTGGTTGCAGGATCATGGTAGACAGGAATCTACGATCGTACCAGAGGCGTGTTGATGACGCCGCTTTGCTTGGAGTAATTCGTAGGATGCTTGAGGACCAGAAGCGGCAGACCGAGCTGAAGCAGCGGCAAGCCGAGGCTTTTCAGGAAGGTTTGCGGACCGTCCAGCAGTCCTTAAACAATGTTGCGGCTAAACCAGTAGAGCGTGTGGGTACCGTGGCGGATTTCAGGAGACTTGGTCCGTCCATTTTCACTGGTTTGGAGGAGCCGTTGCCAGCGGATCAGTGGCTAGTCGATACAGAGAATCTGCTCGTTGCAGCACAGATTCCAGAGGACAAGAGAGTGGATGTCGTACGCATCCAATTGGTGGACTATGCCCGTGAGTGGTGGCTCGTGGAAGAGACCAGTTTTCCCAAGCCGATCAGTTGGGGAACTTTCTCGTAGAGTTTCTTGGAGAAGTTCTTTCCGCAGACTGCACGGGAAGAAATGGAAGAAAGGTTTATCAGCTTGAAGCAGAATGGCGGATCCGTGGATGCGCATGCGGCTGAGTGGACACGGCTCAGTCGATTCGCTGGACCTTTGGTGGCCAAAGAAGCTGATAGGGCACAAAGGTTTATGCGCAGTTTGAACGTGGACATCCAGGGGCACATTATATCTCTGGGTTTGACCACTTTCTCGCAAGTGCTTAAAGCGGCCAGAGAGCAGCAGAGCTTATCAGTGAAGACTGGGAAAGCGCAGCAGCAGACAGTTGTGGTGCGGAAACCGGCGTTTGCGCCGAACCGAGCGCCTATACGCAGAGGAATTCTGGTGAACCGACGTGGCGTAGTACCGATGAAGAGGCCCATCGTTGCCATCGTTGCTGATCAGAGAAGGAGCGTGATTCGTGATTACTGCCATTTACTCGGACATGTGCAGAGGGAGTGTCGAAGGATGCGGGGACTTTGTTTGGTTTATGGATCAGCGGATCATACTATCAATGCTTGTCCATCGAAGCTTCGCTTGAAGGATGATGTTCAGAAGCCACCGTAGAGGTAGTTTCAGAGGCAGAAACAGATAACTCAGGGACCTAATCAAGCTTGAGCCTTTACCCTGACAGCTGAAGAGGCCAAGGCTTCAGAGGAAGTTGTTTCAGGTATCCTACTTGTCCATGATTTTCCCGCATTAGCATTATTCGATTCTGGTGCATCCCATTGTTTTATGTCGTCCAAGTTTATTACTGCACACTCGATTTCTTGCACGACCCTTTCTAGTTGTTGGGACATACACACTGGGAATGGGAAGATCATATCTAGTAGCGAATGCAAGGATTGTTCAGTTATTATTTGTGGACGGGAGTTATTTGCAGATTTTTTGGTGATTGATATCGGCAGCTATGATGCTGTCTTGGGAATGGATTTTCTCGGCACTTTCCACGCTCACATTGATTGTAGGGCAAAGAAAGTGATTTTCCAGATTCCCGTACATCCGGAGTTTTTTTTCGCTGGAGGAAGCAGTTCTGTCGGGCCAGTTGAGTTTAGGGCTAGGCCGACAAGCACCATTCTTGCGTCGATGGAAGTTGATAAGGAGGAAGTGCCAATTGTAGTTCAAGAGTTCATGGACGTGTTCGAAGGCATCTCGGGTTTACCGCCAAAACGAGATGTGGAGTTCGCGATCGTTCTTGTTCTTGGTGCAGCGCCAATCTTAAAGGCGTACTATCCGATGGCACCAGTGGAGTTGGAAGAAGTCAAGAAGCAGGTTACCGAATTGCTAGAGAAGGGTTGGATTCGCAGTAGCAATTCACCTTAGAGAGCTCCAGTTCTTCTAGTCAAGAAGAAAGATGGCACAAGGTGGATGTGCATCGATTATCGAGAATTAAACCGGGTGACTGTTAAGAACAAGTACTCGATCCCTCGCATTGGCGAATTGTCCGAGCAACTCAGTAGCGTGAGAGTATTCTCGAAGCTGGATTTGCGTTTTGGATATCATCAGGTTCGAGTTAAATCAGAAGATATTTGCAAGATTGCGTTCCGAACTCGGTATGGACATTACGAGTATTTAGTGATGCCATTCGGGGTCACGAATGCACCGAAGATATTTATGGACTTGATGAACCGAATCTTTTCACCGTTCTTAGACCAGTTTATAGTGGTGTTCATCGATGATATTCTGGTCTACTCGAGGAGCATTGAAGAGCATGCGGAACGCTTGAAGATCGCACTGCAGACATTGAGGCAAGAAAGATTATATGCAAAGATGAGCAAGTGCGAGTTTTGGCTTGAAGAAGTGAAGTTTTTGAGGCACGTTGTATCCGGAGATGGAATCGCCGTTGATCCCGAGAAGATTGCAGCAGTTCAAGATTGGCCGATTCCGAAGAACGTAGCAGAGATCAGAAGTTTTCTTGGACTTGCCGGATATTACAGAAGGTTCGTGGAGAATTTTGCTCGATTGGCTGAGCCTTTGACCAAGCTTACGCAAAAGAAAGTACCGTTCGTATGGACGGATAAATGTGCGTCAGCTTTTGAGGCGTTGAAGCTAAGGTTGATAACCGCTCCTATTTTGACCGTGCCAGACAATTTCGGAGGATTAGTGATTCACAGCGACGCATCCGGGAAAGGTTTGGGATGTGTCTTGATGCAGCATGGGAAGGTTATAGCCTACGCATCGAGACAGTTGAAGACCCTTGAGAAGAATTACCCAACTCATGATTTGGAGCTAGCAGCTGTGATTTTCGCTTTGAAGATTTGGAGACACTACTTATTGGGCGAAAGGGTCGAAGTATTCACAGATCACAAAAGCCTGAAGTACGAGTTCACACAGAAAGATCTTAATATGAGGCAGCACAGATGGTTGGAGCTGATGGCTGACTATGATCTTGATCTTAAGTACCATCCGGGGAAAGTTAATGTTGTGCCGGATACGCTTAGTCGGTTGCCAGCAATTCGGACGTTGACTGCACAGAATGAGCTTATCGAAGACTTTTGGAGATTCAAGCTGGAGATCGTACTACCGCATTCTTCGGGACAGTTGATGCAGCTGGAAGTACAGTCATCGTTGATCGTGTTGGAGATAGTGCCCTCAGAGTCAATTATTGGATCATTGGCACGTGATTGCAATGATTGAGTGAGGACCTATACCGGTAGGACAGTCTTACTCAAGATGATAGTATGCTATCTGGTTTATCTTTATCATCGTGTACTGTTTGAAGTGACATTACTGATCACTATTGCACGTTGATAGAGCCCCTAGGATTCTTGCTTGACTGCCAGCAATATGAGGGCGATCATACACGTGGGAGCTGGGGTCTATAAGCACATCCTTAAAAGGTCCCTAGTCGTGGGAGTTTCGAGACAGGGCATCAATACTCCAGAGTAGACTAGTGTATACAGTCGAGACCCCGACGAGGGGCGGTGGCCGGTCTCACAAGCCACTGGTGTCAGTTGGTTCACCTAAGATGTATACAGGTGCTCATTGGGTTATGAGTACAACGGACAGGACTCGCCGGGAACATGCTAGTTGGGATTATACCAGACGTTAGATAGCAGTTCCCTGATGACATGTATACATGTTAGTTCATCGACCTGAGATCATTATTTGTCTCGTGTGAGTTCCCACTGTGCTTTAATTACTACCCTACCACGGCTCAAAGGAGTCGTGCAAACAGGTTTTAGTTGGGTACAGTCCCGAGCCATATGGAGGCAGTGAGCGGATCGGCAGGGGTTTCGTCTCTCCCGGTATTGGGGGTGAGATCGCGCTGTGTCTAGGAGAGCCATTACACAAAGCCCTCGGCCGAGGCAGGAGATTTACTGGTAGGTATTCCAGTAGTATCTCAGGGTGTTCTGGGCTACACTCCGACACGATTTGTACCGCTTTTGGGGGTCTGATTTTTACCAACCCCCTAGGCCCGCCATGTGATACTCATAGACGAACGGACCGGACTGTACGGATATTGTCACCGACAGGCTCAGTAGGGTGTCAGCATGAGTTCGCTCACAGACGTCCCTTTTGGTCAATACCTGGTAGCCCGTTATGTATGGCTAATACCTCTGACGTGCTAGTGGTTAAATCCACAACCAAAGTATTGACGAGTTTTTAGAGTTCCCCACAGACCGTTTTCTCAAGTTTCGGGCGAAACGCTGTAGAGGCCGTATAGAGATATGGCAGGGTTCGATCAGATACGTGCGGTATTGTACGGATCATGATCGGACGGATAATACTAGCGGGCTTTGGTTTAAGCCGGATCCTAATATTGTACAGTGTAGATTTTGTCTCATTGCATTTGTATTCAGTGGGAATACAAATGCGGGTATGTATATACAGTCGCGGGGTTTTCCTGTAATTTATTACGGGATCAGTTTTCTGAAGTTGCCAGTTTGCATTCCGTTTCGGCCAGTTTTCCTTTCTTCCTTCACGGCCGGATTTTTCCGATGGAGGGGTTATTTGCAAGTGTGCAAATTATCCATTGTGGAGGGTTTATTTGTATATGGAAAGATTATGATAACATCTTTTCTTTTCATGCATCATTTTATAGCATTAATGGTGATGGGATTTGATTAGGATGTGATAGGATTTTGAAGTGAGATAATTTCCTCATTATCATCTCATTGGTTATGGTCACCCTTTGGCTTTTACTACACTCACCTCCCTTCATGGTTTTAGTTTTTTCTCTCCTCATTCTATATAGGGGCCGGCCACAATTGGGGTGAGTGAGAGGTTCATTTTGTGAGTGGAAATTCTTCATCTCATTTTTGCTTACACCAAAAATCCCAAAGCTCATTTTCCATTGCTCATTCCTCCATCACCATGGCAACTTCATAACCCCAAAGAGACAAACTATTCTACACTAGCCTACAGCATCCTTGGGCATGTCGACTCGCCAACTTCGTGCTCAAGTTGCCTCGGTCCAGAGGTGGGAGCTCGTAAACGAATCCGGCGATGTGGTGCCCGTTCCGATGAGGAGATGAAGACCGGAGATTCCGCGAGGAGATCGGAGTGGAGGCCGAAGACCGAAGGACACGGATCGCTCGGTATCGCTTTCTACCCTTCTCTTGTTAGCTAGCATTAGGTTAATGGTTACGATCCGGGTTTTTAGGATGCGGTAGTGCCGGTTTAAAGTCAAGAAAAATTTCCGTTTCCGCATTTTGGCCTCGGATAGACGGCCGTGGCGCTACCGTAGTCCTACATGGTATCAGAGCCACGCCATTAACCTAGTCTAGCTTGCTCTAACATGTTTACAAGTTCGATCGAACGGATTTTCCAAAAACCACGTTTTCATGCATCAGTTTTCTGTCGAATTTTTGCAGTGGTCAAAAAATTATTTGGTACATTGTAAAAATACGAGCAGGGTTTTTTAATCATTCTGTGAAAATTTGGTCTTGTGAAGTTACTGTTACACCGCGGAATCGCGGCCAAACCCATGCATTGGCCGCGGTTCCGCCGCCATTTTGACTCTTCACAGTACCAAATTTCTACAGTGCTCTTGGGACATGGAAATAGGGTTTCTGGAATATTCTTTTTGGGCCCAGATTTTCTTTGAGTGCTACAGTTGTGCTTGGGGCCCACTTCGGTATATTTGGTCGATCGAAAATTTTAAACATGTTAGTTCACAGTATTTACGTTATATCTGCGACCGTGAATGTCATTTGATCGGTAAATCCTGTCTAACTGCTATAGCTCTTTTAGACGGATTTGCGAACGTGACATTCACGTTGATGTTCTGTGTTGTGCTATGATGTTGCGGATTTGTCATGGTGGATAGCCTGGATGCAGTGTTAGTACAGTTTCGTTTTATATGTACATTTGATATTGCGGGGCGAGCGTCCGACATGTGGACTGCCGTCACTGCCTGTTTGTATATTATTCTTTTGGGGCACGACTGGGCTGAGGTGACAAAGAAATATACGGTTATAGTTATGAATCTGATAATGGAAGAGGCATTACTAGGAATACCCGGATACCCCTTCGGAACATTTACATGTTTTAGTTTCACTGTGTACTGTTAATAGAAAACTGATTTCCCAATTAGCCCTTGCTCCAGGGTATGTATTTACAAGGTTTGATTCTCACATCTGTATGGTTTTACAGATGCTGAGTGGGAGTAAGGTATTGGGAATTAGGTGATTATCCTCATTATATCGGGATTCGTTGTAATTGGTGATATTTGAGGGAATCACCTGGGTTGTTTGCCAGACGGCGAATATTTGGTTTTGAATATCCGTTGTAATGCATCAATTTTAAATTGATATATCTGTACGTCTATTTTTATAGAGTGAGATATAACTTTTTGAAATTATGTCGATGACATTTACCTATATCAGTTGATGGTTAGGTAAGGAGCATTGAACAACGGTGTAATTCTTCATAACCATAGTACAGTTTTCAACCTACGACACACAGGGAATGGGTTATTAGACTCAGGGGACTTATACAGAGTATTGTATGTTGTCCAGTGTCCATTAGGACAGAGGGGTTGGTCCTCGTACTATATTCGGTTTACTTATGACTTCTCTAGTTTTTTGGACAAGTGTTTCGTAGAAACACAAGGTCTGAGTTTTGAGAAGTTATAGGTATAAGAATAAAGTAGAGAACCAGGTATTGCAAGTATCAGGATTCTTCAAGGTGATCAAAGATGTAGATACTTGTGTGTGGTATTTAGTTGATAGTAATGATTAAGAGAACTTGTTTCTCTTTCAGATTACTCATATCTGGATGCATTCCTAAGTTGAGTAACGCTGATCGGCCTCCTTCCATTTAGTTGACATGCACTGGAGACAGTTGCATGATTTGAATCTGGTTCCAATTAAATCAGTGCCCCTGTTTCTGTATTGGATATAGAACAGTTCATATCTTAACATTGTTAAGATACGGGGAGTTTTCCGGTTTATGCTTAAAACCAGACTCTGGATAACTCAAGGCACGTTTCTGTAATGGCTGTTTGTGGGTTGACCCGGGCTATGACGAGGGTTGACTTTCTACCATCTGGAAGATCAACAGTGATATTGTTCTTGACTCGCCACAGTTTTAATAAAAATGGATTTTTTCAGAAAACAGTAGTGGGAGTATGGTAGAACTGGAAGTGATTCCAGAACCGCAAACGATTACTGAAAATTTGATAAGAACCTAAAGATTCAATCTGGCTTGACATTCCATTGGCCACTCCGCAGATATGGTGGGTAACCTCAGGCACCCGAGAGGTACTCCGGTAGCCTCAAGGACGGTGGCAGGGAGGTTCTTGTTTACCTAGACTTGCCATTGCTGTTGTTCCAGACTGTGAGACCCGGCAGGAGGATGAGTATAGCGTCGTTCTGAACTGGCTTTGGAAGTGCACGTGTATATGACTCTGCCAGAGGGTTGTCGTAGTCAGTGGGAGCAGCGGAAGTATAGTGGACAGTGGCTTATGTCTATTTATAGGCTAAAGCAGATATAGCGAAGATAGATCATCTATTTCTGATGTGACAGTCATAGGTTTGACTTCATCAGAATAGGGGATGGATCAGTTAAGATGGTAGTAGGGTGTGATGTCCTGGTATTAGGATGACATACACAGAGTAGGAAGTGAAATTCCTATACTACGATCGGTTGTACTTTGGTTGTCACACAGTGGTTTCTCCATATAGGATATGGATTTTATATCAGACATTCTGGTTACTGGATCTATGATTTTAGATCTAGATTTGGGTAGTTTCCCAATCAGGGTACTTTGACAGCATTCTAAAGGTGCTTTAGAATGGACGAATCCTGGCATGGTAGTGTACCTGCATGAGATGGAGTCACCCTCTCTAAAGGTGTCTTACAGACTAAAGGGGAGAGGATGTGCATGATTAGCAGATCACTTGCTTAGGCAATTGAGTTGATTATGAGATGTCAAGTACCACACCAGATGTTGTTTTTGCAGGTGTTGCACTAAGTTGATATTAATCCAATCCTGGAGAAACGATAGGAAGCAGTTTTAGAACATAAGTGGATGTTCTAGGGATTTGATAACGACAGCCTTCTTCGGGAGACGGTTATCATTCCAGGCTTCCAAGGTGACCAGGATGACAGAGTGACTGTCAGAGTTATAGTTTTCTCTCTGACGAGGGGCAGTATTTTGGACAGGTGGTCCAAGCGGATACTGAGGGAGGCATGACGCAGGATACTGATTAAATTCAGTTGACGATACAGTCTAAGAAATTTGGATTTGGAGTTCATTTATGAATTAGGTCCCATCAGATATCCAGACATATTCTAAGACAGGTATTGCTCATTTCGGGAGATGGCCTTCTCCGAGAACTTGAGATAAAGAGAGACATAAAAAGAAACATCTGAGCGGATCCACTCACTGAGGCTATTCCTCGAACGCAATAGTTTCGCAAACGGGTTTTGTGAGACTGATTAGTAGAGGAGTTGGGTGTTCGGTATCACATGGGCTGTGAGTATGCGACATCGCAATAATTAGCCTTGAGTGCAAGTGGGAGATTGTTGGAGATAGTGCCCTCAGAATCAATTATTGGATCACAGACACGTGATTGCAATGATTGAGTGAGGACCTATACCGGTAGGACAGTCTTACTCAAGATGATAGTATGCTGTCTGGTTTATCTTTATCATCGTGTACTGTTTGAGGTGACATTACTGATCACTATTGCACGTTGATAGAGCCCCTAGGATTCTTGCTTGACTGCCAGCAGTATGAGGGCGATCATACACGTGGGAGCTGGGGTCTATAAGCACATCCTTAAAAGGTCCCTAGTCGTGGGAGTTTCGAGACAGGGCATCGATACTCCAGAGTAGACTAGTGTATACAGTCGAGACCCCGATGAGGGGCAGTGGCCGGTCTCACAAGCCACTGGTGTCAGTTGGTTCACCTAAGATGTATACAGGTGTTCATTGGGTTATGAGTACACCGGATAGGACTCGCCGGGAACATGCTAGTTGGGATTATACCAGACGTCAGATAGCAGTTCCCTGGTGACATGTGTACAGGTTAGTTCATCGACCTGAGATCGTCATTTGTCTCGTGTGAGTTCCCACTGTGCTTTGATTACTACCCTACCACGGCTCAAAGGAGTCGTGCAAACAGGTTTTAGTTGGGTACAGTCCCGAGCCACATGGAGGCAGTGAGCGGATCGGCAGGGGTTTCGTCTCTCCCGATATTGGGGGTGAGATCGCGCTGTGTCTAGGAGAGCCATTACACAAAGCCCTTGGCCGAGGCAGGAGATTTACTGGTAGGTATTCCAGTAGTATCTCAGGGTGTTCTGGGTTACACTCCGACATGACTTGTACCGCTTTTGGGGGTCTGACTTTTACCAACCCCCTAGGCTCGCCATGCGATACTCATAGACGAACGGACCGGACTGTACGGATATTATCACCGACAGGCTCAGTAGGGTGTCAGCATGAGTTCGCTCACAGACGTCCCTTTTGGTCAATACCTGGCAGCCCGTTACGTATGACTAATACCTCTGACGTGCTAGTGGTTAAATCCACAACCAAAGTATTGACGAGTCTTTAGAGTCCCCCACAGACCGTTTTCTTAAGTTTCGGGCGAAACGCTGTAGAGGCCGTGTGGAGATATGGCAGGGTTCGATCAGATACGTGCGGTATTGCACGGATCATGATCGGACGGATAATACTAGCGGGCTTTGGTTTAAGCTGGATCCTAGTATTGTACAGTGTAGATTTTGTCTCATTGCATTTGTATTCAGTGGGAATACAAATGCGGGTATGTATATACAGTCGCGGGGTTTTCCTGTAATTTATTACGGGATCAGTTTTCTGAAGTTGCCAGTTTGCATTCCGTTTCGGCCAGTTTTCCTTTGTTCCTTCACGGCCGGATTTTTCCGGTGGAGGGGTTATTTGCAAGTGTGCAAATTATCCATTGTGGAGGGTTTATTTGTATATGGAAAGATTATGATAGCATCTTTTCTTTTCATGCATCATTTTATAGCATTAATGGTGATGGGATTTGATTAAGATGTGATAAGATTTTGAAGTGAGATAATTTCCTCATTATCATCTTATTGGTTATGGTCACCCCTTGGCTTTTACTACACTCACCTCCCTTCATGGTTTTAGTTTTTTCTCTCCTCATTCTATATAGGGGCCGGCCACAATTAGGGTGAGTGAGAGGTTCATTTTGTGAGTGGAAATTCTTCATCTCATTTTTGCTTACACCAAAAATCCCAAAGCTCATTTTCCATTGCTCATTCCTCCATCACCATAGCAACTTCATAACCCCAAAGAGACAAACTATTCTACACTAGCCTACAGCATCCTTGGGCACGTCGAATCGCCAACTTCGTACTCGAGTTGCCTCGGTCCAGAGGTGGGAGCCCGTAAAAGAACCCGGTGATGTGGTGCCCGTTTCGACGAGGAGATGAAGACCGGAGATTCCGCGAGGAGATCGGAGTGGAGGCCAAAGATCGAAGGACACGGATCGCTCGGTATCGCTTTCTACCCTTCTCTTGTTAGCTAGCATTAGGTTAATGGTTACGATCCGGGTTTTTAGGATGCGGTAGTGCCGGTTTAAAGTCAAGAAAAATTTTTTGTTTCCGCATTTTGGCCTCGGATAGATGGCCGGGGCGCTACCGTAGCCTAACAGATCGAGAGTATTAAAGCAGCACAGTCACAGGACCCAAGATTGTAGAAGTTTCGAGAACAGGTTGAAGCGGGACTTCGAACGGACTTATTGATTCATGAAGATGGTTCACTGCGATATGGTAGCCGCTTGTGTGTGCCGAAAGGAGATATTCGCGAAGAAGTTTTGAAGGAGGCACATAGTTCCGCATATTCTGTACATCCAGAAGGCATGAAGATGTACCGTGATCTACGACAGCATTTCTGGTGGGAAGGAATGAAAAGGGAGATTGCCCGCTTTGTAGCGAAGTGCTTGGTGTGTCAGTAAGTTAAGGCTGAACATCAAAGGGTTGCTGGTTTATTGCAACCACTTCCGATTCCTCAATGGAAGTGGGAACATATAACCATGGATTTCGTGACAGCTTTATCGCGGAGTCTAAAGGGCAACAATGCAGTTTGGGTGATTGTTGATCGATTGACCAAGGCAGCTCATTTCATACCATTTCGAGTTGGTCAGTCAACGGAAGTATTAGCAGAACGGTACATGCAGGAGATTGTGAGATTGCATGGAGTACCTGTGAGTATCGTGTCCGACCGTGACACCCGATTCTTATCGCACTTCTGGAGGAGTTTACAGGAAAGTTTGGGGACACGATTGAAGTTTAGCACAGCTTATCATCCTCAGACAGATGGCCAGTCGTAGAGAACGATCCAAACTCTTGAAGATACGTTGAGAGCTTGCATGTTGGACTTCAAGGGTTCGTGGGAGGATCATCTACACTTAGTGGAGTTTTCATACAACAACAGTTTTCAGGCGACTATTTAGATGGCTCCATTCAAAGTATTGTATGATCGCAAGTGTCATTCACCTGTTTGTTGGGACGATATTGGAGAACGAAAATTGGTGGGACCGGATTTGATCGTGCAAACAGTAGAGAAAGTTAATACTATCCAGAATCATATGAAGGCAGCACAGGATCGACAGAAGAGTTGGGCCGACATATCGAGAAGACCTCTAGAGTTCACGGTTGGTGATGTGGTACTTTTGAAGATATCACCGACTAGAGGAGTGATTCGTTTTGGGAGTCGAGGCAAGCTTAGTCCTCGATTCGTGGGGCATTTCGAGATTATGGATCGTGTTGGAGAAGTGGCTTATCGATTGGCCTTACCACAATCTTTGGCGAATGTTCATGACGTGTTTCATGTATCTCAACTCTGTAAGTATGTTCGAGATGAAACACACGTGCTAGATCATTCAGAGCTGACTGTAAGAGAGGATTTGACCTTTGAGGAACGACCGATGTCGATTGTTGATCGAAGAGAAAAGGTCTTCAAGAACAAGGTTATCCCTCTGATATTTGTTTCTCGGGGGAATCGCTCGCATAGAGAATCAACTTGGGAACGTGAAGACGAGATTCGACAGAAGTTTCCACACCTATTCTTATAGATTATTGATTGTTTATCTTTTCATGTTTTGGGAATTTCGAGGACGAAATTCTTTTTGTAGTTGGGTATAATGTAACACCCTAGTTCATTTATACCAGTTCTAGTTCACGTATTTCTTTATTTATGGTATTTTCCTGATTTACTGTGTTTTGGGTGCGAATAGTATATTTGACATCTGTATTTGCATCCGACCCGACCCGCTTGCTTGAAACCTGTCTTGATTCATGTTTATGATCTATCCTGACTTGTTACGTAGACTCGTGCACTTTCATTTTAATTTATACATTGCATACTCGCATTATATCTGGCATCTGCATTTTTATATAACATTTAAAGTCACATAAAATATTTTAAAAATACATTGCATGGCTGGCATGATACCCCTAACCCTGTGGTAGCATCCGCACATCTTGTTCTCATCCCGTTCAGTGAAACAGACTTGTTTGGATAGCTACACGCACGTACGTGCATCCGTTCTTGGGGGTATGCATTTTCGTTACCCGGATATCCAATTTTAATTTTGGTCGACATATATATTTTTCATATTTTGAAACTGAATTTTTAGACCCGACCCGGGCGTGTTTTGGACTAAGTTTGTATTTACCAGAAAATCAAATTTTATTAATATAATATTTTTATTAAAAATTATCACAGTTTAAATTTAATTAACTAAATATATCTTTTTCAATTTTAATCCTAACAATTTTACAGCTAACTAACTACCTCTCTCCTCTCTCCTCTTTCTCTTTCTTTCTCTCTCTTTTCTCTCTCCTCCTCTCGCCGACTCTCTCTCTCTCTATATCTCCCTATCCCCACCCATTCTCTCTCTTCTTTCTCTTTCTCTCTCTCTCTCTCTATCTCTCTCTCACACAGAACACACACACACTCTCTCTCTCTTCTTTTTCTCTCTCCTCTCGATCCCTCTCTCACTCATCTCGTGGTTACTGTTTGTTTCTCGACTTTGGTTACCGCCCTCCTTGTCTACACTCACTTACCTTCTCTTCTTTCTCTCTTCTTCTCTATTTAAACTCGAGCACCCCCACGAGAACCCACTGCAAAAACTTAACCTTAACCCTAGCCGCTTCCTCAAACTCCCAACCTCGTCATCATCTCCTTCTCCTTCTCATCTCCATCACATCTCTCCTCTCCCCTTTCCTCCTCCCTGCACTCCACGACCACCTTCTTTCCCCGAACCCTCACTCAAGAAACCCTGCACACCCAAACCCTAGCTCCTCACCTCGCCGATCTCCACCGCCAATGACCCTCATCTCATCATCACTTTCACCACCTCTCCTCCTCCTTCGTTTCTTCTCTTCTCTATTAAAACCCTGCACACTCTTTAACACCCGCAACCCCTCACCCGAGCACCCTGCACCATCACCGGAGCTCCGTTGATCCCATCGTCGCTCTCACCTCTTTTCTGTTCCCTGCACAGAAACCCCAGTAAGCCAACCCCTCTTCTCTTTCTTCTTCTTCCTCTTCTTCTTTTCCTTTTCCTTTTCTTGAATCTTGATTTTTCTAGACATCGCCGGAGTCATGTCCCCGCTGCCGATCCAGGCGATCCAGTGAACGTCCCTTGCTCGCGTGATTACCCGCTTGCCTTGCCTGGACCCGTCCCGCGTGCCGTGTGTGCGTTGCGACGATTTACCGACGTCGGACGTGCCGTACGTATCCGTATTGTGATCCATCGAGGCAAGTTAATCTTGCTACATGCTATAGTACAATATACTGCAGCCATTTGAATGATAACATCACATAATGTTTAGTTATGCATCCCACATTACCATTTTTACCATTTTACTGTTATACGACGTCCGTGTGCATCCATATCGTTATTTACATATCCAGTCGCATGCTAATTCATTTTGCTACATGTTAGGTATATTATTATGCATCCATAGGAATAAAAATAACACATGTTGAATGCATTGTACATCCATATTAAAGTTTACCGTTTTCGGACACCCGTTTACATCCATATTATTTAATATACATGTAGCTGCATCTACAGATCATATTAATTCATATTATTATTGTAGTAACACCCCATGCTAGATAATGTGCATCTTGTAATCATGGAACTGTAGTTGTAACCCCTGATAATTATTTAAGCATCCATGTTCATTTGTGTCTACATACCATTAATTCCGCATACCTAATTGCACTTCATATTATATTAACTCATATTATTAATACATTAGTACCCCATGCTTGATATTGTGCATCCTGCTTAGTCATGGTATAACCCCTAGTGGATATTTGTACACCCATGCTGTTATCGTACATCCGTATTCTACCCTGATTCAATACTTGCTATATTTTACTGTTGAGCATCCACTTGATACATGTACACTACCTAATATGACCTGATATATCACTACTTGACATGTTACCCGATTCTATTTCTAATGCTGACAATCCTGACATGTTGTCCCGATGGACATATCTTGTTGTCTGTATAGACAAACATGTACCTGCTTGATCCTGTGTTGGCATTAGCTCCAGATTTATCAATACCTGACTTGAATACATAACCTTGGGGGTAAGGGGAAATCAATGATGAAACCTGACTTGTAACTCAACAGTTCGACGCTTATACTGATCAGTTTTACGGGCTAGGCCAGCCCCGGGATGATGCTGCTGACATCATTCGTCTGTACATGTTACCTGTTTACTGCCTAGCGGCACGTCTCGGATTCATCCCGAGAGTCTTGACCGTGGTCCCGGGCATGCACGGGATACTATTGAGTTACATCGACGATTCACTAAATTGATTTCACAGAATTGAGAGTAGTTACCCAGTAGTTTAGTTCAGATTACCCACTGCACGTCACATATGCTTTTACCCTTCACTGTTCCACATTCGCGTTACTGTTATACCTTTATTACTGTTCATACTCGTGCCTGCATGTTTGCTACCCCTGATTATATTATTTTTGATATTATGACGCACTAGCGTCTGGGTTTTGCATGACCCAGATCCTCTACCTTTGCAGCAGGCCGATCAGGAGTATTTCAGTGAACAGGCCAAGCAATGAGGACCTGTTAGTTTTTTAGTTTAGTTTTCTTTCAGTATTTTCATTCCTGATGTGAGCCCGTATTTGGGACACACATTCCAGATTGTTATTGTTTATTGGATCTATTGTTTCCGCATATTATTTCTTGACTCGTTATTTCTGGCTCTTGGACATGTACTAGATAGTTATTTTATTTCTCCTGTTCTTGATATCTTATAGACAGCCGTAATGTGACTGTGGAGGGATGTTTCCTATCCGTAGGTAGCATGGTTGGCTCTGTCACGTGCCTATCTTAGCGCACTCTGGGAAGCGCGGCGTGACAGATCTCATAAAGGTGTTTCTCCCTACGAGTCGTGAAGATCTCGTAGGTGTATTTTCTCTTTAGGAGTTGTGAGGATTCCTAAGGGATATCTTCTCCTGTAAGTTGTAAGGATCTCACAGGAGTATCTTCTCCTTACAAGTCGAGAGGACCTACAAGTGTTGTTCACTAAATGGAGCAATTTCGTGTCATTGGTGGAACTAGGTGAGGGAACGTTTATTTGTGCCCGTGGATTGTATACAAAGGTCGATATGGGACCGCTTGTAGGGCAATTTGGGGAATGTGTTGGTTAAGAACAGGTTCAGATCCCTGTAGCTTAAGGCTTTTGAATCCTATGGGCCGTGAGGGTCTCATAGGGGGAATTCTCCTTACAAGTCGTGAGGATCTCGTAAGTGTAATTTCTCTTTAGGAATCGTGGGGATCCATAAGTGTGTTGGCCCATTGTGAGTTGTAAGGATCTCACGTAGATGTTTTCTCCTTATAAGGTCGAAAAGACCTTGCAAGTGTTTTTTATTTTAACGAGATTGCGCCCTTTCGGGTTTTCACAAACTCGCTGGTAGCCCTGCTGTTTTTACTCACGGAGCCCTTTCGGGTTTTCATCCGTACCCATTTCGCTTGTGGACGTACCAGTTTACCGCCGAAAGCAAGGAAAGACAAACGTCTTGCCTGCATTTGGGGGGCATATGCTATTTGGATTTATCTGTCTACCACTTCGAAGATGCCAAGTTGATTTATGGCACCGTATATCGAAGGTTTAGACAGATGCGGCCGTTGTAGCAGATTTCGTCAGATTCCCCCTCGTTGTGAGGGTTTTTTTTATTGTGGGGACGCTCTTCCCTGCAGGCGCAAGCCCTTACAGTTAATTACGTTACCGCATCACGGTAACCACTTTCTCCTGTTCCAGAAGGTCACTTCGTGTCGTGTGTGTTTGTTTTATTTTTTGGTTGCCCGTGGATTGTATACGGAGACTAATTTGTGTTGTCGCCCGTAGGGCGTGGATTAGTCTATATCCGTATTCTCTTATATTTGGATTTGGTTTGATTTAAGGATCGTTAACCTTATTTGAGATTAAGATCAACTTAAATATTTGTTAAGGATACGTTAATCCGATATTGGACTAAGATCTACTTAACGGGGGTTCGGGATCATTTTTTATCCAACGAAAGAGCATTTGGGCTCTATCGTTTTAGTTTAAGGACGCTACAGTCCATAGCTAGTTTAAGGACATTGCGGTCCACAGCTAGTTTAAGGACATTACGGTCCATTGGGGTATGCTCATTGGTTTGAGAGTGCATCCAAGAGCTATTGGTTATCGGGACCCTCCACCTCTTTGACATGGTTGAAGAATTACAACGACAAGTATCAGAGGTGTGGAGAGATGTACCTTTGAACTGAACTCTAGATTGAAGGGAAAGATCATAGTGGAATGAATACCATTTTAGATACCATATGTTAGGACATCACTAATCATCTTTGGAACTAAGATTGATTTGGGGAGAACTGAGCATAGGCAGACTCAGTTGAAAAAAGGGTTTTGGCCTCGGGAGAGTTGGCTATGTGTAGGCTAAGGTTGACTTCTCATAGTGTTAAACACTAACATTTGCTTGGCGCTCACGTGCTCCCACGTGATGCTCTAAAGCAGTGTTAAACACTAAAACTCTGGGGCGATCACGTGTGACACGTGAGACGCCTGAGAATTGGCGCTGTATACTTGGGTCCAAATCCTCATCTGTATGTAACTGTTAAATACTTAAATCTTGTGGCCATCACGTGTGGACACGTGAAGTGCCCCCAAGTTAGGCACTGCCTCCCTTGGATTTATCCTTCTGCTCTTTTCTAGGTGCTAAGCACTATCGGGGGTCAAGTGGGATCACGTGAGGCGCCCTAAAATGGGAACTGTTTTTGGGTTTTATGCCTTTTTTTCTTTTATAAGTGCTAAGCACTTGTCTTAAGGGGTCACGTGGGAACACGTGAGTCGATCTCAGTCATTTTTTAATGCAGGGTTAAACCTTAGTTTTGTCAGAGGAATTAAATTCCTATATCTTTTAGAAGAATTAAATTCTTCAAACTTAGTTTTTTCCTCTAAGTTTTGGGACTGCATAACAAAATCTTCCCGACAAGAATTAAATTCTCAACTTGTGGGGAGATCTGCTTCTGCAGACCTCAATCATAGGAAGAACTAAGTTCTTTTTTTTGGAAGAGTTAAACTTTTGTAAGAAGAGATAAAATGATCTCCGAGTCTTCTTTTTTTTTACCTAGGGTTTCTTTCCTTCAAAGAGAACTCTTCTTCTTTTTTTTTTCTCAAATCTTATGGGAGGGGGGGGGGATATCCTCTGTACAAGACTTGAAGTCTTGAGGCCTTTATATAGTAGAGGCAAGTTTGTTGATTTAGTTAAGGAAGTCTCTCATTGAGAGATTTTTTTTAATTGATTCAGGGATTTTATCCACCGTTGGATTTTTAATCCAGGGACTTCTGTTTTACTGATGATATTTTTCTTGTTTTTAACAAGATCGGGGAAATATTTTCCCATACAGAGCTTATTTTGTAGCTTGGTGATTTTTAATCACTATTGGATCTTTAATCCAACGGTGCTCTGTTTTACAGAGCGCAATCTTTCTTGTTTAGAAAGATTGGAGAAATATTTTCCCATACAGAGCTTATTCTGTTGCTTGGTGATTTTTAATCACCATTAGATCTTTAATCCAACGGTGCTCTGTTTTACAGGGCGTAATCTTTCTTGTTTAGAAAGATCGGGGAAATATTTTCCCATATAGAGCTTATTCTGTAGCTTGGTGATTTTTAATCACCATTGGATCTTTAATCCAATGGTGCTTTGTTTTACTGAGCATAATCTTTTTTGTTTAGAATCTAAGGAAATAGTTTCCAAATAGGGTTTTGATCCCTCTTATCTAGAATTTAATTCTATCGGCTTAGAGGGCATTAGGAACCCTCACGTGTAGCACGTGACCCCCATAGCATTAAACCGGTTTGCTTAAAGGCATCACGTGTTGGCACATGAGCGTTTCTGGCCTGTTATTTGTTTTAGGAAGGCGCCTATATAGTTTGTATATAGATGCTCACGTGCCTGCACGCGAGGCTCAATTTCAGCCTTATTTGTGAAGCGCAATGCCTATAATTTTTGCTCCAAGGCGCATCACGTGCGGGCACGTAATGCTCCATTTAGGGAATTTTTCCCATCGCTTTTTGTTCATTATTTATTTTTTATAAGGGAACAAATGCCCCCACAGCGTTGTTCTCACGTGTCTTGCACGTGAGTGCAATGCTGCCACCTTTACAGTCGTTGGATTGCCTAGGGGAATGGGGAGGTGAACCGCCCTTATCACGTCTTATAAATGCAACGGTTTGGTCTTTGGAAAGCCACTGTTCTTTCATCTTCTTCATTCCTTGTCTTCTTCGAGAATTTAATTCTCTTCTTCAGAGCTTAGTTCTCTGCCCATGGCAATTTCAGAGTTAAATTCTGTCAGGAAAAAAAACCCTGTTTTAGGTAAAGATCTTGAACAACAAAGAAACCCTTTCCTTAAAAAAAATTTCCTGGATTTTAAACCCACCATAAGATCTTTGCTCTCTTCTGAAACCCATCTCTTAGAGGTCTAAAGACGTGATCTTTGAGTAGTAAACCTCAATGTCTTGGGCATTCCCCCTCTGATCTTTAAGGATTCATTGCATTTTTATTTTTTGTTTCCTCATCATAAGGGTTTCTGGAATTTAATTCCATCGCATAAAAGGAATTTAATTCCTCACCAAAGAGTTTTGCTCTGAGGATCAAGAGGGCCCCTCAGGAATTTCATTCCCCGGTGTTCTTGAGCATATTTTCATAGGGTTTTTCCTTATTTGCACAAATTCAAATTTGTTGGGTATTTTAACAGAACTTGTTTTCTCTATGAGGATGTCAAGAGTTGTTTAAACTCCCATGTCCATTTAACGAGAATCTTTTTTGATTCTCACAATGATTGTCCTGTCTCATCATTGATGAGCCGCCATATTGATTTCGTGTGGTCCATTAGTTTTGCAATCAGTGGTCCCATGGAACAAACTTTCTGTCGTTTTCCTCTATTGTTATATATATATATATATATATATATATAGGTTTCATTAACGTCTTTTCATTCATTTTTTTTCAGGAACAATGGCTTCTCTTCCCTACTTTCCTTTTACTCGCTCCGATGCCGCTTTTCCGCAATCGCTGTCGGATGAGGAGGGCATGGCGATGATCAGGGCCCATGACATGGACTTTACTAGTTTGCTCCTATGGGGAGTTTGGTAAGGGCACATTATCCGGGGCTGCCGCAGCTTTACTTGTGAGATGCCAACAGAGCCTCTCCGCCCAATATCGCGGATGGAGCATCCGCAGACCACTTATGCGGTGGAGGTGGCTAATTGGACTCCTACAAGCCGGCTTGAGCCATCAACAACCGGGATACCCAACCAGCCCTTACCGGCTATAGATATCTTGGGGCACCGTATCTGTCAAGGTGAAGCCTAACCCTGGGGACAAGTTTATAAGGTAGGGCTTACCCCTCGCCACCCAATCGGCTATCTTCCTTGGGCTCGATATGTTCTCTCCGCCCACCATGCACGATTGCAGAAGGTTGGGTTATATCAAGCGGTGTACGCGTCCCTTTTTCATTACCCGGCTTCTTACGTCTGGTGGGTTAAAGCTTTCATGAACCAATGAAATCTTCCCACCAACACTTTCTTGCTAGGGGATTGTGAGGTCTCGATTTCACTGGAAGAGTTCCGCGAGATCTCCGGATTGCCTATCAGGGGAGAGCATTATAAAGATTTGCTGCCTCCCGATGAGTATGTGTTCACGACCGTGCCTGCTACGCTTGACGATTTGATGATTGAAAATGCTGTCCGTCATAAGTATCCTAGTCTAATCAAGACTCTGGGAATTTTCGAGAAGCTGTTCGCTGAGTCAGAAGGACATGGTGTCACCTTTAAAAGTTTCATCACTTGTTTTCTCCGTGAAGATGTTTTATCAAAAGAGGCTACAAAATTTGCAAACATTAATGACCCTTTTGGGTTTGGGCTGAATAAGCTGCCGACTAAAGAAGAGGACTTGCCGCAATTTTACATTTCGGCCTCGTCTGCTGTGCCTTTGGATGCAATTGCGGCCCCTGGCATGGACGAAGAGACCTTCTTCGTCGGCTTAATCAATCTTTGGCTCAGTTGGTTCGCCATGCCGACACATCGACGCTTCATGAGAGCTTCCGTCTTCTACCCCGTTCATCGTGTAGCCGAAGGGGCACGGTTGTTCGTTGGCATCGCGGGATTGTCGCATCATTATCATAGATTAAGTGTCGCGACTAACACTTCAACCCCAGGTACAGACGTTGTGAATTCCTCCCTCCACTACTTCACATCGTGGATTGAGATGCATGTATTGGGAGCGTTCACAACACATCGGAGGCCAGATTTCTATGATTCCTACACCTTCCCACGGTTATGAGATTGGTGGATGCTTCCGCTCCTGATCCGACCCAGCTAGGAGCCCTCCGCGTGCTGCTTAATCCGTACTCCAACGAGGGCGGGATGATTTTTAGCGACCGAGTCCTCTCTACTCCCGCGGGGCCTATCCAGCAGCTGTTTGATTTATCGAAAGGTGGAGTGTCGTCTTTAAAGCCTAAGGAGATCATGCACCTGTACTCGATTAGGCCGGGCTACTTGGTGTTCCGGCAGAATAACACAGCCCTTTTTATGCGGTACAATCCGCATCGCTTCGCCCAGCAGTTAGGCTATAACCAGGGTGTCCCTTTCGAGGCGTTCTTAGTTGAACCTACTCCGTCTCTGGAAGTCACGCATGACATCGCCCATCACTTTATGCGGCTGAACACCGACTCCCGTTTCATGATCCCCGAGGCCGACTATATTCTAAGGTGTGTGGGGTCTTTCACGGGTTGGTACCGCCATCGAGTCGGTCCCGTCATTGTCGAGGAGAGGCGGGTACTCTTTGAGTGTCGATCGTCGGCTCCGGTCTAAGCCACTGGTATTCCGTTGTGGCCGCGGACAGTAGTTCTCCCTCCATTGAGGGATAGCGGCGTGGTTCTTATCCCGAAAGCCGCAGAAACAGAATTGACTCCTCACACTGCTGGGATGCTACTGTGCACTAGAGCTTAAGCAAAGGCCTCCAATGAAGCGCCAGCGACAGTGCCATTAGTGGCGGTTTCATCCGCGATGGTATCGCTAAAAGGGGATACCAGAAGCAAGGTTGGCCAACGTCGCGCCAAAGCGCCGAGGGGAAGGAAGCGATCCTCTTCTAGTGTTAGCTCCAGCTCGAAAAGGAGGAAGAAAATAGTTCCTGACTTGCTTGACCTCTTGCTGGAATCTGAGCCTATTGTTCAAAACGAACCCATCTCCATGAAAGAGCCGGATGATGGTCTTATTTACCCTGGCTCGTCTGCTGAGGAAGCCGCGCAATTGGCTGAAGGTTTAAGGCGATCGTAGGATGAGACCGAAAATGTGCGCATCCCGAAAAAGCCCTACCCCCGGTTATCTTCTCCGAAGATCCCCCGTCGCTACGGAGAGTACATATGGGACCTCTGCGAAGGGAATAAGAAAGAGCCTTCAAGCAGCCCATCTTGGCTGCTTCTAAAGATAAGCTGGCACTGAAGACCGGTGGGCATGAATCCGCATTTGAAGCCCGGCGAGCACATTTCCTCAGGAAGGAACGACGGCTTGAAAAAGCTATACTAGAAGCCTCCTGGCGTATCGGTATGCGTGTTTTCCGTATTTTCCTTTTGGCAAGTAATTTGTATCGCTTTTTATATCTTCTTATCTTTGCGAAAACTTTGCAGGGACTTCAGCAACGAAAGAGGATCTGAGCCCCGGTCGTGCTATGACCGTAGATTCTATAGATGTCTTCTATGACGCATCGGCAGGTGCAGAAGGGATCACTATGGCCACCGTTCCTGTTGCGGAGCTTCCGGTGGTGGCTCTTGTTCCTTCGGTGTCCATTCCTCGAACGGAGGTGACCCCATTGGCCGCGGACCCTATGGATGTCTCTAGCGATGCACCGAAAGGTGTAGAAGAGATTGTCAAAGCTGTTAGTTCTATCTTGGAGCTCCCGGTGACGACCTCTATCTCTTCAGCGTCTGTACTTTCCACAGAAGCGACCTTGCCAGTCGTAGACCTAATGGATCTTTCTGGTGGCATCTTGAAGATTGTAGGAAGGACTGCTAAGGAAACTATTCCCTCTTTGGAGCCTGAAGTGGCGGCTGTTGTTCCGCAACTGGAAGCTGCTACACCAGCAAATATCCCCGGTGATGTGCCTGAGGGCGCGGAGGAGGCTTCCGAAGCTGCTGTCCCTCCAGTTCAAGGCGAGCGGAGCGTCGAAGGTAATCTCTTACATTTTATTTTAATGATCCCCTCGTTATCTGAACTCTTCTTTCCTTCAGAACTGCAGGAATTGGCGGCTTCTATAGTGGACCTATCTCCCAGGAAGTCCTTTCAGCGCCTACTCGATATGGCTGCCCTACAGGCGATATCCCCACAAAGCATCGTCCTTTCTTCCGGGTAAGGTCGGTGTTCTTTGACCCCTTTGCTTTATTACCAATTTTTTACAATGATGCTAATATACCCTCTGCAGTTCTGGAAGCTGATGACGAAGTGGAGATCCTTGATGGGCCTGGGGATCTTTCAAACCCCCTTTGCATGACTGTGGGTAAGTAACGCTTTACCCTTGGCATTGTTTTGTTTATTCCATGTTTGCCAGTCTCGCTGACTATTCATAAATTTTGACAAATTTACCAGCTCTGACTCCGTTGGAGTCCCGAATCTCTATGCCACCGGGCCCATATGCCCGACGTACGTCTGAAAAGATGGCGAGACAAAGCATTCACTCCTTGTCGGCCATCATTGAAGATCTTCGTGCTGGTAGCTCTGTTACGGCCAAAGAATTTGCTTCTGAAGCCAATACTTCTTTGCCCTTCTTTGCCACTTATCATGATGAAACATTGATGCATATTTGGGTTGAGTATTGTCGTCGAGTGGAGGCTTGCTTACATGATCTTGAGTGCATACACCTTCCTTCCGAGCTCCTAACTGCAAAGGCGAGCCTGCGGGGGCGGATTGAGCGGTGCACCGCTATTCTACAGTCTTGCGAGAAGAGGCTCAACCGGAAATTTTTGGAGAGGGAGCTAGCCTCTAATGTTTTGGAGGAACTCCAGGCTCAACTCACTACTAAGACCACCCGTCCGTATGAAATTTGGCGGGTGCTTCAAGAAGCTATCACAGAGGTGGTAGCTCTTGATAAAGCCGTTATCTTTACCTGCGAGATGGTTAAAGCTCATAAAGTTGCTAAAAAGGAGCTTGAGAGTCGTTTTGCTTCGTATCAGACTCAGCAGTCTCAAGCGGAGACCCGTCTTGTGGCAATAACAAAGCTTGAAGTCAAGGCCCAGCGGAAGAATGATGAACTGACGAACTTATTGCACCATACGCCGGCTTAAAGATTTTTTTGTATATTCTCCTTTTTTGTATTTACTCCTGAATGAGAGTATCTTGTATTCATTTTGATTTATGAATAAAAGACATATTTTATTTCATACTGGCGTGTCCCTTTTAGCAAATGCGTCTTGTAGATAGTCTATCTTGATCTCCTTGCAGGATAGCGATGGCTTAGGAAACAGGTTCAGATTTGCCACCTAAGACTTTTCAACTTTATGAGTCATGAGGGTCTCATAAAGACTTTTCTCCCTACGAGTCGAGAGGATCCCGTAGGTGTATTTTCTCCTCAGGAGTCATGAGGACTCCTAAGTGTGTGTTCTCTTAAGAGTCGTAAGGATCTCACAAGAGAATTTTTTCCCCTTACAAGTCGAGAGGACTCGTAAGTGGTTGTTTCCCTCCTTGTCAATATTCGACTTTTGAGAGTGAGGCCCGTGAATAGTATGCAATAGTCCATCTTGGACCGACTTGCAGAGCCCCAGTGCTTAGGAAACCGGTCCTTATCCCCATCGCCTAAGGCTTTTCCTTACGAGTCGAGATGTATCGAGAAGTTCTCGCAAAGACACTAATTTCCTCACGAGTCGAGACGAATCGAGAAGTTCTTGTAAGGATGTCCTAACGTCACAGTTAACTCCTGCTAATAGAAGTCCGTTAGGGTCTGTGGTACTAGGGTTTTTAACCCATCGCACCGTTGCGTTGGCCGATGTATTCCCCGATATGCAATCTTGCTGTTCGGGTAGCCCCACGACTGTCGTGTCTCTGATCCCTTCGGGGGCTGGACAAGACGTCTTCAAATAATCTTCCAGGTAATATTACCATCGAAAGAGCAAGTGTTAGGGATATTCCATGTCGCTTTTTACTTGGAGTTAGGCTCAGTTTGAGAGCCCCGATGAGTCATGACCACTCCGCGCTGGAGTAGAATGATCTCCAACAGTCTTTCAGGTCTCATTTGAGTTGTCGTCAAGACCCTGAAGCTAGGGATCTTCCTTTGCTTCGTTGGTTGACATTGTGTCTGCAATATTGCGACGAACGTCGAGGTTGTCTCTGGGTTATCTGTAAACCATCGAGATTTGGAACTAGGGGACTTTGCCATGGCTCCGTTTGTTGATGTCGCGTCTGTATCCTGCTGGAGGGAGAAAGAATGCTGTTGTTATTGTTCTCTAGGCTGTGGATGCTACCGTCGAGACTTGGAACTAGGGACTCTGCCATGGCTCCGAGGTAGTCTCTAGGTTGTCCGTGAACCATCGAGATTTGGAATTAGAGGACGTTGCCGTGGCTCCAAGGTAGTATCTAGGCTGTCTGTGAACCGTCGAGATTTGGAACTAGGGGACTTTGCCATGGCTCCGTTTGTTGATGTCGCGTCTACATTCTGTTGGAGGGAGGAAGAACGCTGCTGTTGATCTCTAGGTTGTGGATGCAGCCATTGAGATCTGGCTTCTCTTTGATGAAGCCTGGTGGGACAATGTGGTTCCCTTTTCATTTGTGCCCATAGATTGTATATAGGGGTCGACGTGATCTCACCTGCAGGGCAAAAGTTTCATTTCATTTTTTTATTTCTTTTCGCGATGCACTATCATTTCGGCTTTTTATATCGCGAAAGTCGCGATTGCCCAATCATTTCGGCTATTTTTTTGCGGTGCCCAATCATTTCGGCTGTTTTTCTTTTTCTTTACTCGCTGCTTTTTATTGCGAAATGCCCAATCATTTTGGCTATTTTTACATGCATATATTTTACTCGCTGATTTTTGTTGTGAGTTGCCCTATTATTTCGGCTATTTCATATCCATTTTTGGCTCGCTGATTTTTTTGCTGCGAGTATGGAACTTGAGATCTGACACCAATTTTGGTATCAGCATCGCTGCGACTGGAATATGGCCAGGAGAGAATCATCATTTGCCGTGAAATGACTTGGAATTTGAAGCCGATTTAGGCATCAGTATCGCTACAACTGGGATATTGCTATGAGCGAATCATCATTTGCTGTAAAAGGACTTGGAATTTGATACCAATTTAGGCATCAACATCGTTGCCACTGGAATGTTGCTAGGAGCGAATCATCATTTGCCTTTGTCGATTCGAACAAAGGTGGCTTACCAGACAGGGTTAGGATCTTGTCAACTAAGGCTTTTTGACTTCATGAGCCGTAAGGGTCTTATAAAGGTGTTCCTCCCTACGAGTCGTGAGGATCTCGTAGGTGTGTTTTCTCCTTAGGAGTCATGAGGATTTCTAAGTGTGTGTTCTCTTATAAGTCGTAAGGATCTTACAAGAGTGTTTTCTCCTTATAAGTCGAGAGGACTTACAAGAGTAGTTCACCAAATGGGGAAATTTCGCGCCATTGGTGGAACTTGGTGGGGGAAACGTTCATTCGTGCCCGTGGATTATATACAAGGGCCGATATCGGACCGCCTGTAGGGCAACTTATGGAGTGTGATGGCTTAAGAACAGGTTCAGGTCCCTGTATCTTAAGGCTTTTAAATCCTATTAGCCGTGAGGGTCTCATAGGGGGGAATTCTCCTTACGGGTCATGAGAATCTCGTAAGTGTAATTTCTCCTTAGGAATCATGGGGATCCCTAAGTGTGTTGCTCCCTTGTGAGTCGCAAAGATCTCACGCAGTTATTTTCTCCCTACAAGGTCGGGAGGACCTTGAAAGTATGCATGAATTTTTTTTATGAGTCTGCGCCCTTTCGGGTTTTCACAAGTTCGCCGGTAGCCCTGCTGTTTTTACTTACAGAGCCCTTTCGGGTTTTCATCCGCGCCCATTTCGCTTGTGGACGTACCTTTTTTTTGTATTTTTTTTATGAAACTCTCGAGAATAGTTTCGCCGCGTGTGACCCATCTGTTTTCCGGTGGGATTTGAGTTGGAGTCCTTCCCGCTGGGACTTATGGACTTGCATTCCACTATCGTCGTGTTTGAGGTAACGTTGTCAGTTTTGGGACATCTCGGTCCGTTATTAGTTTAAGGACATCTCGGTCCATTATTAGTTTAAGGACATCTCGGTCCATAGCTAGTTTAAGGACGTTGCGGTCCGTAGGGGATTTTGAGGCAAGGTTTCGCTGGATACTACTTATAGAGTTTGGACTCAGGAAGACAGCGAGCGGACACGAGCGTCGTCATCCATCATTAACCTGAGCCTTGACTTGTTAAGCGTAGTATTTCTTAAGGAAACGGCCGTTTATTGGCCTGAAGGGTCTTTCGCCATGCATATCCATGAACAAGTAGGCCCCGCCTTGGTAGACCTTGTCTATGATATACGGCCCTCATAGTTCGGCTCGAATTTCCCCCGTTTAGCACGATTGAGGATCATAGGTCTTTTTACGACTAGCACAAGTTCGCCTTGGCGGAATGTTCTCGGCCTAGTCAATCTTTCGTATGAGCGCGTCATCCTTGCTTTGTAAGCTTCTAGGTTTTGCTGCGCCATGAGACGAGTTTCATAGACGGCATCGAGCTCCTCAAGTCGAAGATAGGCATTTTCTTCATCCGCCAGTTCATACCGAACCGCCACTCGTAGAGAGGGCAGCTCTATCTCCAAGGGAAGCACTGCTTCCGTGCTGAATACTAACGCAAATGGCGTTGTGTTCGTGGCCATCTTGAACGTGGTCCGATAGGCCCAGAGAGATTCATTCAATCTCTCGTGCCAGTCCTTTTTATTTCTGGACACCATTTTCTTTATGATCTTTGTCAAGGTCTTGTTGAAAGCCTCAGCTAGACCGTTAGCTCAGAGATTACAGACCGAAGAGTATCTCCAAACTATTTTATGTTGCTGTGCGAAGCGGCTGATTTTATGGCTTCTGTAGGCTGGCCCATTATCTGAGATGATCCATCGCGGAGTGCCGAACCGGTAGATGACATGTGTTTTGAAGAAATGGAGGATGTTCTCCGTCTTCACCTCTCTTAACGGTATTGCTTCTGCCCACTTAAAGAAGTAATCAGTTGTTTCTAGTATGAACCGATGTCCCTTGGATGATGTTGTTTCGATGGGCCCGATTATATCGGTCCCCCACATTTCGAATGGCCAGCTAGCCAGTGTTGGGTGTAGAGGATTTTGATGCTGGTGGATGAAGTCCCCGTGAATTTGGCACGAGTGACACTGCTTCGTGTATTCGAGACAGTCCTGAATCATCGTGGGCCAATAGTAGCCCATTCTTTTGATCTTCAGCTTCATCTTTTGTCCGGCTTGATGGGAACCACAGAGTCCGTCATGAGTTTCTTGGACGACTCTCCTTGCCTCTTCTGATCCCAGATATTTCGACCACGGACAGTCGAATGATTCTTATATAGAGTATTATTGACAAAGGCGAAAGACGGAGCTCGCTTCATGAGCTGATGTCTCGAAGATGCGTTTTCGGGTGTTCGGTGGGATTTGAATTAGTCTATAAAGACTTCTCTCCAATTCTCAGCGTTTTCTTCCTCAATTTGGAAGACCGCTTGTTCAATCGCTCCCTTTCTTTCAAACGACTTCGGAGATATTTTTGCTGGCGCGAGAATCCGGCGGCTTTGCACAATGATCCTTACGTCATCGAGGTTTTCGTCGTCCAATTCTTTAGCGAGCTTGGCTAACACATCCGCCTTGCTATTTTCCGCACGCGGTATGCTTTCCAGGGTGTAGGAGGGGATTTGCGTCAGCAGTTGCTGCACTCTTTCACCATACCTGATCAGTTCTGGTTTGCACGTCTGGTAGTCGCCATTTACTTGACTAACGACCAGCTGGGAGTCTCCATATATAAGGAGGTTTTCGATTCTCATGTCGACAGCAATCTCATGACCTGCTATCAAAGCTTCATACTCAGCCTCATTGTTTGTTCTCGGATCTGTTAAAGAAAGGGCAAAATGCATTATCCCTTCTTGTAGAGTCACAAAGATAAGGCCCACCCCGGTTTTAATCATGGGGGTGTTCTGCTTGCGCTTCTTCAAGGAGGACGCTCCATCAAAGTAGAGTTCCCATTGGGTATCATTCCCTTCTTTCTCCCCGTCAAACGCGTGTTCGTTTGGCAACTCGCAGTTCAAGGGAGAGTCGGTAGGTATCGGATGTTCAGCTAGAAAGTCGGCGATGGCTTGGCCTTTTATTGCCTTGAGGGGTCAATACACTTTCAAGAACTCCATCAAGAGGAGGGCCCATTTGGCAAGCCTTCCTGTTAGCATGGTTTTTGACATCAAATACTTGAGAGGATCCACCTTTGATATGAGATGGACCTCATGTGCCAATGCATAATGTCGGAGCTTCGTTACCGCGAAGATCAGTGCCAGGAAATGCTTTTTGATGGGGGAGTAGTTATTTTCTGCCTCTAGGAGAACTTGACTCAAATAATAGAGAGCTCTCTCCTTCCCCTGGTCGTTCTCCTGTGCCCATAACGCGCCTAAAGAATCTTCAAGGGTTGTTATGTACAGGATGAGGGGCTTTCCCTTGACCGGAGCGGTCAGTAATGGCGGGTTCTGCAGATTTTGCTCGATTTCGTCCAGTGCGTTTTGGCATTTACGATCCCAAACGAATGGGTCCCCTTCTTCATTAGATGACTGTAGGGGTGACATTTCCTGGAGAGGTTAGCTATGAACCGTCGGATATACGCGAGCTTTCCTTAGAGAGACCGCAATTTCTTGAGAGTTCTTGGCGAAGGTATTTCCATAATCTCCTTGATCTTTGATGGGTCTATTTCGATGCCCCGGTGTCATACGATGAATCCTAAGAATTTGCTTAAGGAAACTCCAAACGCGCATTTCAGAGGGTTCATCTTCAGATTATATTTCCGAAGACGCTGGAACACCATTTTAAAATGCTCCCAGTGTTCTTCATATGATTTGCTTTTAACCACGAGATCGTCGATATAACATTCGACGATCTCATGTACAAGGTCATCGAAGATCTTTGTCATGGCCCTCTGGTAGGTGGCGCCAGCGTTCTTCAGACCAAAAGGCATCACATTGTAGCAGAATATGCCCAACAGAGTCCGGAAAGCAGTGTGCTTTTGGTCTTCAGGATGCATCTTGATTTGGTTATACCTTGAGGATCCGTACATGAAGGAGAAGACTTCATGGGTGGATGTGTTATCGATCATCAGCTCGGTAACAGGCACTGGGAAGTCATCTTTCGGACAAGCTTTGTTGAGATCCCAAAAATCTACGCATATGCATACTGTCCCATTCTTCTTCATTACCGGAATGATATTGGCGATCTAGTCAGGGTATTGAACTTCTTGGGTGAAGCCGAAGTTGATTAGCTTCTTGACTTCGGCATTGATACTCATCTCAAGCTTGAGCCGCATTCTTCTTGGCGCCTGTTTGACTGGCTTGACGTCCAGCGATATCGCCAGTTTATGCACAGCTATCTCTGGATCTAATCCCAGCATCTCAGAATAGTTCCATGCGAAACAGTCTTTATACTGCAGCACGTCCTTTAACGTGGCCACCTGTTTCTCAGACAGCAGCTCACTGACGAACGTTGGCCTTGGATCGTTTGCCGTCCCTAAGTCGATTTTTCTCAAGTTGTCTGCTGTGGTGTGTATCCCATCTTCCAGCTCTTTTGGCGTTGGTGGAAATTCTGAGATTACCTCATTCTCATCTTCATTTGCGAAGCACTGGGAGAGGTTGTTCGTATTCTCGCGCTCTCCTTCTATTGAGAATGTTATCATATGGAAGGTACGAGCTTGTTTCCAAGCTCGATACTGATCTAGACTTTCCCTCGCAGTGTAGGTTGCTCTCGGCTCATATTTTTGTGGCGGGGCTACCCTCCAACTGTCGGATAGAGCAAACCTGCCTTGCTGATACTGATCTTCAACCCAGTCTTTGAAGGTGAAGCAATCTTCAAGAGGATGTCCCACTATTCGGTGGTAGGAGTAATAATCCAGGTAATGGACCCCGTTCATCTGTTTGGGGTATCGAGACTCCGGGAGCGTCATCATTTGATGCTTCATGACAAGGTTGAATATTTTCCTTGTCTTGTCTTGAGGGAAGAGTACTCCCATCCTATCTTCTTCATAAAAGACGGGTTCCGGCTGACTTTTTCTCGCTCGCGCGGCTTCTTGGATCCGCTTCGCTGTTTTTGAATGCTGTCCCTGTTCTTCATCTTGCTTTTACTTCTACGTCAGGCTTTTTTCTTGCCACAAGAGCGCACAGCGGGCTGGGAGTGAAGGGTATCGTCGTCTTCTACTTCCGTAACCTGCTGAATGATACGTTGCGTCCTGGTTTTCTCGTAAATGGTCATTTTGTGGTTATGGTCATCCCGAACCTTTTGACCAGCTTCTCTTATCAGCTTGTCAATCCGTTCTTCGAATGACGGGCTTGGTATTCTCACGGCGGGATCTCGCTCTGGTTTGACATCAACGCCATCTGGAAATGCATTCGTTTCTCTACCGGAATTATTTATGACATGGCGGCCATGGAATCGCTCCCTTTTATTGGACCGAACGTATCCAAGGCCAGTCGTCTCCATTTTCCCATTAGGCATCTTCCGCTGAGTCCCGGGAACATCCCAATTTTTTTTTATAAAACTGGGGTTGTCGAGCAGTCTGCTTGAAGGGTACACCTTGGCATCTCAATAGCCTTTTCAGTCCTTCTGCGTAGTACCTGGGCAAACGGATTGGTTGAAGCCTGTCGAGCACAGGTTCGGCACCGTGCCATACCTCTCTTTCCAATTTAGTCTCGGTGGATTGATATAAAAGGATCACCTTCTCACTTCTTTGGCGTGGAGGGATGTAGAAGGTCTGCAGCTCTTGCACGCTGTACGTATCAAGTGCATCAAGTTCTTTGTAATGCCGCTGCGGAACCAGGGTAATCTGTAAACTCTGGTCAGCTCCAGCAAAGGTCTGCATTGACGGGCGGACGGAGAACACTGCGTTGGCCCCGTCTTCAGAGTCACTGCCAAGGACCAAAATAGGAGTGGATGGTTCTGGCATGTTTCCTTAGGGTTGTCCCAAGTAGACCATCTCTTCATCCTCTTCGGTATCGCTCCCAAATATTGGGATAGTGGCGATGGCTTTTTGTTTGTTCTCCGGTTCACGACATCTTTTCATGTCTTCGAAATCTGGTAAGAAGTATTTGGCGTCTTCATATTTGCGGACTTCATTTACGGAGAATGGGTTCAGCTCCCCTGTAACCGTGTACTCGAAGCCGTCCTTGAAGTACTTTATACACTGGTGTTGTGTAGAAGGAATGATGTTGTACTCATGTAACCAAAGCCTACCGAGCAAAGCATTGTAGCAAGTCTTAGCGTCAATAACATGGAACTTGATGTCAGTGACGAGCAGCCCGAAGCGTAATGTCAGTATTACAGACCCGAGCGTTTGTGATGATTGGGAGTCAAAACCGGAGATGGTAATTTTATCCCGAGCCAAGTGCTGCACATTCATGCAAATCTTCTTCAACACTCTTACATTGAGAAGGTTGACGAAGGACCCGTTGTCGACCAGGATCTTCTGTATCTTGATATCGTGACAATACCCGATTACATAAGCGGGCGGTTGTGCTCATATGTTCCGAGAAGGAGGTCTTCATCGCTGAAAGTGATATCAGCCTTGTGGACTTCTTCCAGCTCGTCCTTCATCTTTTCTTCCGTCAGGAAGGCTTGAAACTGGTCGGGCTCTTGTAACTCCTTGATCAGGGAATCTCATGCCTCTTTAGATAGGAGAAGAGCATCTAAGATACTTAATTGCGAGGGTATCTTTCTCAGATGCGCCAGGACATTGTAATCCACCTTGTTCTTTTTGGGCGGGTCCATAGCTATGAGTTCTTCAACAACTCTATCATTGAGAGTAATCTCCTCAGGGATTTTTTCCTTCCCTTTGTCTCTTTTGCTCGAACCTTTATTTGAGAGTCCGAGATTCTTTTCAGGCAACGTACGGTTCGCAGCTAAATGTTCTCACAGTTCCTCATCTCTTCTACTTTTCCAAAGATGGATTTCTTGAAGAGAGGGACGGGTGCCATTTCCTCGTCCAAATCGCTCCCGAAAGTAAGAACTTGAGACTTCCTTTCTGTTGGGATGGCATCAACCATATGACAGTTACCGGCTGTTCCTTTATGCTCATCTGTCATGCTTCTCTGCTCCCGGGGGGCTTTGCGCTTTACTCGCTTGAGGTGTTGTCGATGGGCTACGTATCCCTGCCACCACTTCTTGAAGGCATTGCACTCTTCGGTAGGGTGCGTGACCTTCCGATGGTACAAGCAGTAGTTTGGATGTACATCCATTTCGTCGGGGCACGTACTCCTGGAAGTATTTTCTTTGTAAGGTGGAAGCTTCATTCCCATTGACAGAGCTTTGGCAAACTGCTTCCTTATCTTGATTCTGCTCTTGCTGGTGACAAGGGCACTTTGATCCGGTTAAGGTACTTTATGGCTTCTCATCACTGGAGCTCTTTCAGCTTGGCACCGACGCTTGGCCTTTTTGTAAATGGCCGCTTCACGTTCTCGATCAGCTTTGCTCTTTTGAAGAGCTTCGTTCAGTAGCTTGTCGATAAGGTCATCTGACGGTTCCGTAGATTTTGGTTCTGGATCTGCCCCCAGTTTCTTTATTTCGGGAGCTTCTTTGCCGTTTATCGACGAGTGAGAGATCATGTAGAAGCTCGCCACATAATCCTCAGGCTCTTCTGAAGAATCGTCTCCTTCATCAATGTCATTGTTTCCATTCTTATGAACATGCTTGAAGAATTCTTCCAATGTGACTGGGGTCCGCACTTTTTGGTTGTATTCCTCCAGTGCGTCGATGTAATTTTGTAGACCCGTATGATTGCCATCGAGCTGCACGGGCTTCTTGGCCCTCTTCTTTTTCTTTGAAGACTTTGGAGGCTTGGCCTGGAGGTTTTGTCCATTGTTACCAACTTTTGGCGTTGGGCGAGGTTTCAACATTCCGTCAATAATTTCAGGCTTCAGCGGGCCTTTCCACCTAATCGCCGGACATGCTTGAAGATCTTTCAGCATTCTTTTAGTTTTAGCTGAAAGGACCACTTCCCACGGAGCTTCCTCTACAAATGAGCATGATGCCCCCGGCGTATCCATCTTTTTAGGAGCGTGCTGTTGTGGCGGGTTTACCTTCCAGTTTTCGGACAGCGTGAACTTGCCCTGTTGGTACTGGTCTTCAACCTAGTTTTTGAACACGTAGCAATCTTCGATTGGCCCACTATTCGGTGGTAGGGGCAGTAATTGGGATTGTTAACGTCACCTGATTGCAGCGGGCGTCTTGGATCCGGCAGAGTGATGAGTCTGTTGCGCACTGTCAGCTCGAACAATCTCCTTATTTTATCCCGGAAAAATGAGTAAGGACGTCTCAACTTCTCTTCGAGGGCTCGTGGTCTGTTGTTTTGGCGAGCCATCGACTTCGGGTCACTCGATTGTTGTTGAGCATTGGCGACGAAAGTCACTTTCCCTTTCCCCTTTTCATTCCGGAGATCAGTTTTTGAAGAGGACGGCCTATGGTCCATCTGGTCCATTTGGGCCAGCTTGTCAATCAAGGCCTGGAAGGTGGTCGGCTTGAAGAACATCATAAATTAGGATATAGTTGCCTGAGGGTCGAGGGTCCCCATGAACATGCCTACAACAGGAGCTTCTTCTATGCGTTGTTCACACTTCGACCATAGGTTTCTCCACCGAATTGCGTATTGAACCCAGGTCTCTTCCGGCTTCACTCTGGCGTTGATTAATTCCGTGATTGGGGTGCGCTCGCTTGTGCTTGTGAACCGTTGTGTGAACGGTAGTTCCATCTCCGTAAATGTCTTGATGGAGTCATTCGGAAGCTCCGAATACCATTCAAATGCCGTTTCCGTCAAGCTGCCGATAAATTGGCGAAGCAATAGTTTGTCATCGGCCCCGGTATTACCGCACAAAGCTCTGAATTGAGCAATGTGTTGGTGCGGATTTCCTGTCCCCTTATACACATGGAATTTAGGGATCGTATATCCTGGCAGGTATTTAATTTGGTCGTACCAGCTTGGATAAGGTCGTCCAGTTCTAATGACCTTGCCTGCCGCTTCGTTCGCTTGATGAGCTTGTATTTGTTGAGCTATGTAGTCATCAAGGGTAGCTTTGGAGATCGTCTCCTCCCTGGCTGCTGATAAAACCAGAGGAGGGTTTGATGTCTCCCCTCTGTCATCTTCAATGATTATTGGAGGGTCGTCAGCTGAAGGATCCGGCTGGATCATCATCCCCACCATATCTTGGAATAGAAGCGCCATTTTTTTATATTAGCCGTTTGTTCCGCGGCCTCTTTATCTTTCTTTTCAAGAACCCTTCGTAGGAATTCAGTGTCGGTCTCCTGCTCCTGGCGTTGTTCCGACGATATTTTCGGGCTTTCTTTCTGCCCAGTGAGTGCGGCCATCCTTGTCAACATCTCCTGGAGCTTTTGTTGTTGTTCCTGAGCTTTTGTCACAGACCGTGTGAGTGGTCGATGACCCGTGGAAGCATGACTATCCTCTTTTCCGGATGCTATGTAAACGGTATGCACAACCTTGCCCCCAGACTTGGGGCGTTTGGGTCCACTGCCTTTGAAATTTATCGTAGGCATGGGGATCTTTTCCGGCCTTCTCCTCTTATGAGAGGTCAAAGTTGAGGGAGCCGTTGCAACGGGCACCCATGCAGATGAAACCTTTCGTGATATAGCGAAGGGATGGTCCTCCTCTTGCCGAGCCTTCGTCTTCTTCAGCCGGCGAGAGTAATCTTTGTCAATTACAGAGTCTTGGACTTTCTGCTAGACTCTATGGATCTTGGAGGACAACCGCTGAGGAGGCTGTTCCAGCTTCACCTGTGTCATGCTTTCAGCAGGTGAAGGAGACTTCTTCAATATGGCGGTTAGAGAGTTTTTGCGCACCCTCCTGAGTAGCTCGAAGCTGTTCCCAAATGGAACAACAACATTAATTTCCAGCATTGGAGCTGGTGGAGTAAATCTAGAGGGGGAGCTGCTCCCAGCCTTCCTTACTCAGTGGCAGTGGCAACGTCGAGCATATCGTGCAGATGGGACTACTTCTGTTGTCGGAGCGACTTTGTTATGCCCTCTGCTTTGATAAGAGGCTGTTGTCGGCGTCAGCCTGTCGAAGATAGACGTTTGCTGAGAGGGAATAGTCAATCTTGCAAAGGCCGGCTTTTGGGCAGGAGAAACAGCCTTGGTGACTTCGCCCGAAGCGGGAGTTAGAATGGACAGTCTTGTGAAGACCGATCCTTTAAAAGGAGAAGCCGCTTTGACGACTTCGTCTACCGGAGCTGGAATAGCTATCCGCTTCGGGATAACCCCTTCAGGTATCGCAGACCTCTTTGCGGGCCTACTGGAGCTTTAGCCCAATCTGTTAAAGACCAAAGCGTTGGAATTGGATGACCCGTTGAGAGGGGCCATGGTAGTTGCAAGCCGATCGAAGACTGGCTTCTTCGAAGCTTCCTGTGACTGCATCGGGGAGCTGAAGCTTGTTGGCGGGATCATGGTCCCAAAGAACAATCCAGTGGTATCCCGAGTCACCTGTTCCACCGGCATCGCAAAGATGGAGGCCGCTTGGGGCCCATAAGTTACTCCTTCAGTAGGGACGGAGGGGGAGTTGTTGTTGCAATTGGTGCAGTTGGAAGCCATCGATGTCATCTTCTCTTCTGCATGGAGAAAGACACCAAATCTTAGTACCTCGAATCCAAGGGCAACCATATTAAATTGCGATTCGTTCGCGAACACGACACACGAAGTGTGGAGTGGAAAGAGGAAGAGGTCCCACCGGGCGTGCCAGAATCTGTTTACCGCCGAAAGCCGGGAAAGACAAACGTCTTGCCTGAATTTGGGGCAGTTGTTATTTGGATTTATCCGTTCACCTCTCCAAAGATGCCAAGTTGATTTATAGCACCGTGTATCGGAGGTTTGGACGGATGCAGCCGTTGTAGCGGACTTCGTCAGATTCCCCCTCGTTGTGAGGGGTTTTTGATTGTGGGGACGCTCTTTCCTACGGGCGCAAACCCCTGCAGTTAATTACATTACCGCGTAGCGATAACCACTTTCTCCTGCTCCAGAAGGTCACTTCATGTCGTGTTTGTTTTATTTTTAGTTTCCCGTGGATTGTATACGGAGACTAATTTGTGTTGTCGCCTGTAGGGCATGTATTAATCCAAATCCGTATTCTTTTTGATTTGGGTTTGGTTTGATTTAAGGATCATTAACCTTGTTTGAGATTAAGATCAACTTAAATATTTGTTGAGGATATGTTAATCTGATATTGGACTAAGATCTACTTAACGGGGGTTCGGGATCATTTTTGATCCAACGAAAAAGCATTTGGGCTCTATAGTTTTAGTTTAAGAACGTTACGGTCCATAACTAGTTTAAGGACATTGCGTTCCACAGCTAGTTTAAGGACATTACGGTCCATTGGGGTATGCTCATGGGTTTGAGAGTGCATCCAAGAGCTGTTGGTTGTCGGGACCCTCCACCTCTCTGATATCGTTGAAGAATTACAACGGCATGTATCAGAGGTGTGGAGAGATGTACCCTTGAACCGAACTCCAGATTGAAGGAAAAGATCATGGTGGAATGAACACCATTTTAGATACCATCTGTTAGTACATCATTAATCTTCTTTGGAATTAAGATTGATTTGGGGAGACCTGAGCATAGGCAGACTCAGTTGAAAAAGGGTTTTGGCCTCGGAAGAGTTGGCTATGTTTAGGCTAAGGTTGACTTCTCATAGTGTTAAACACTAACATTTGCTTGGCGCTCACGTGCTCTCACGTGATGCTCTAAAGCAGTGTTTCACACTGAAACTCTGGGGCGATCACGTGTGACATGTGAGACGCCTGAGAATTGGCGCTGTATACTTGGGTCCAAATTCTCATCTGTATGTAAGTGTTAAACACTTAAATCTTGTGGCCATCACATGTGGTCACGTGAGGCGCCCCCAAGTTGGGCACTGCCTTCCATGGATTTATCCTCCTGTTCTTTCCTAGGTGCTAAGCACTATCGGGGGTCACGTGGGATCACGTGAGGCGCCCCAAAATGGGAACCGTCTTTGGGTTTTATGCCTTTTTTCTTTTATAAGTGCTAAGCACTTGTCTTAAAGGGTCACGTGGGAACACGTGAGTCGATCTCAGTCGTTTTTTTATGCAGGGTTAAACCCTAGTTTTATCAGAGGAATTAAATTCTTATATCTTTTGGAAGAATTAAATTCTTCAAACTTAGTTCTTTCCTCAAAGTTTTAGGACTGCATAACAAAATCTCCCCGATGAGAATTAAATTCTCAACTTGTGAGGAGATTTGCTTGTGCAGACTTCAACCAGAAGAAGAACTAAGTTCTTTTTTTTGGAAGAGTTAACGCTTGTAAGAGGAGATAAAATGATCTCTAGGTATTCTTTTTTTTTACCTAGGGTTTCTTTCCTTTAAAGTGAACTCTTCTTCTTCTTTTTTCTCAAACCTTATGGGGGGTCTCCTTTGTACAAGACTTGAAGTCTTGGGGCCTTTATATAGTAGAGGCAAGTTTGTTGATTTAGTTAAGGAAATCTCTCGTTGAGAGATTTTTGTAATTGATTCGGGGATTTTATCCACCGTTGGATTTTTGATCCAGGGACTTCTGTTTTACAGAAGATATTTTTCTTGTTTTTAACAAGATTGGGAAAATATTTTCCCATACAGAGCTTATTTTGTAGCTTGGTGATTTTTAATCACCATTGGATCTTTAAACCAACGGTGCTCTGTTTTACAGAGCGTAATTGTCACGCCCCGCTTCCCAGAGTACGCTAAGGTAGGCACGTGACATAGCCAACCATGCTACCTGTGGATAGGAATTATCCTTCCACAGTCACATTACGGCTGTAGAGATATCAAGAACAGGAAAGTAAACTAAACTATCTAGTACATGTCCATGAGCCAGAATAAATGAGTCAAGAAATAATGATATGCGGAAGCAAAAGATACAGTAAATGAAACATCTGGAAAGTAAAACTACATACTGACAGGAACTTCACCGCTCGGTCTAACAACGGCAATACTCCTGATCAGTCTACAACAAAGATAGAAGAATCTGGGCCATGCAAAACCCAAACGTCAGCGCGTCATAACATCAAGCAATAATGTGTAAACTGGGTAGCAAGACATGCAAGTATAATCATAAATAGTAAAGAAGGTGTACAGCAATATAAATCAGGGCAGTGAAAGGTAGTGTACAGTGAGTAACCTAAACTGGTCTGTTGGTTATCTATTCTCAAGTCTTTTGAAATCAATTTGATGAATCGTCGATGTAACTCAATAGTATCCCGTGCATGCCCGGGACCACGGATGAAGATTCTTGGGCTGAACCGAGACGTGCCGCTAGCACTAAAGGGTGGATAGTATCCCGTGCGTGCCTAGGATCACGGTCTTGTTAGTTGTATGTATGCCCTAGAGGCCAGTATTGTACAGATGATGTATATTATATTGGATGCTTGGACATATATAGAGATGACTTTCTTGCTCGATATGATAGTATGCTATCTGGTTGCTCTTTATCTTAACATGTACACTAGTCTCTTTAAACTGTTTTTTAGTTACATGTTGGTAAAGCCCTTAGGATCTGTACTTGACTGCGTGGACTATGATGCGGATCATACTAGTGGGGACATGGTAGTCTATAGGTACATCCTTCAAGGTCCCTAGTCGTGGGTGTATCGAGACGGGGCATCGATATACCAGTGTAGACTAGCGTATACGCTTCTCGACCCATGAGATGGGCGATGGATGATCCCATATCCATTGGTGTTTGACATCGGAGATGGTATACGGGTGCTCAGTGGAGACTGGGTACACTGGACGGACTCGCCGAGAACTCCCAGATGGTATTATACCTCACGTCAGATGGCAGTTCTCAGGTGACACTTGTGCAGGTTAGTCTGTAGACCCGAGATCGTCATAGAGTCTTGTGTGATTCCCACTGTGCTTTGATCTCCACCTTACCACGTCCATGAGGGCGTGCAAAACGGTGGTCTGTGGGTACAGTCCCGAGTCACATGGAGGCAATGAGCGATAGGAGGGGTTTCGTTTCTCCCGGTATTGGGGGTTGATGTTGCGCTGTGATCGATTGGCCGTAACAGGAAAGTCCCTGGCCAGGGCTGATCGTAGATTTGCTGGTAAGTGTTACCAGTAGTTTCTCGACCCGTTATGAGCCTCACATCAGCACGACTTATCGGTTATTGGGGTCTGACGTTTACCACCCCTAGACTTGATATGCGACATATCAGACGAACAGACCGGACTGTACGGTAAGTGTTACTGGTTGGATTCACAGGAGTGTGAGCGGGCTAGCTCGTCGATCTTCTGATCGCTCAATACCCGGGTGGCCGTTACGTTTAGCAGACCGCTTGCGGCTTGTGGGTGATTGATATGATCATCATCTGCTGCCGGCGTATTGACGAGTCTTTAGAGTCCTACACAGAGGTTTCCTGGCTCAAGCGAAACGAAATAGGGGCGCATATGAGATATGTGCGGGACCGAGAATGATGCGTGTATGTGATACCGTATTTCATTCTCGCGATGAATGTTTCGATTGGTTATATGCGATATAACCTAGTTATCGAATCAAAGATTGATTCGATAAGTCGATTCATAGGATACTAGTCGGTTATGTACGACATGACCGGATCATTGAATCAAGTGTTGATTTAATGATTTAATGTATAATTATATATTTGATATATTACTTTGCATTAACTAGTATTGGTTCACTTTAAAAGGATTTTCTCACTTGAAGTTCACAAGTTGTATATATGATATACTTTTGTGCACTTGATTGTATCATGTTTGATGATGCATGCTCACTTGGGTTTGTGTAAAGAATTATACCATGGTTAAGTTAATGCTTAGGTTTTTGTTTATTTGACTTACTTATTTATTTATCCATTCTTTTTGAAAAATAGATAAAAGGAAAACAAAATGGTTTCTTTTTATCATGAAGCTTGTTGAAGCGTCATGAAGCTTTGACCAAGTGATCATTTTGTCTTCATGCTTAACCCTAACCGTGGTCTATTCTCTACACCTAACCAAGGTTAGAAGATGATAAGTATTCATTTTATTATTCTTTTTGAAACACTTATCATATTCTATCTTCTTCTTCTTCTTCATCTTCATGAAGAAAACCTTATCTCCATCAATGGCACCTTGAGAAAAAGAGTGAGAAATCCAATTCTAAAGTGAACCACCTCCTATTTCTTCACCCTCTACCTCTTGCCAAGTAGTATAGGGTGTTTTCTTCACAAGTTTCACAACTTGGTGAAGTTGGAGCTTGATCTTGTGCAACCTCGACGTAGATCATCTTCGGCATCGTAGCCGACGACTAGTCCGCTCATTTTCTCCGATGAAGCCGACGCAAGAGTCCGGGATTCGAGATGGAAAGCGAGGGGACGACTACGTGGAGCTAAGGAAGTGGATAACCGGATCTACAAAGGTTGTAGCTTCTTATCTTTAGTTAAGTTGTTAACTAGTTTATTGTTTCGCCTAAAATTCTAGTTAACGATCCGTATTAGAGTTTCTCGGCACTTGTAAAATTTGAAATTAGCATGGTTGATGCCTTGTGAGACCTCTTGAGAGTGCCTAGGAACCCTACAGTGGTATCAGAGCCTAGCTAGAGCCTTAGGCGATGCTTAGACGATGTTTGAAACCCGATCGAACCCGAAACCCTATTTTTTTCACGCTCTCTGGACTTTTTTCAAAAACTGGGTTTTTTCCAGATTAAAAATGCTTAAAAAATTCAGCAGGGAATTCTAAGAATTACGGTGCAAATCTTTCCAAGAGATGAGTCCAAAGCGCGGCGGAACCGCGGCAGAAGCCTGGCTTCTGCGGCGGTTCCGCGACCATATGATGACATCATCATTCCCTCTTTACACAGTAATTCCTACTTTATGATTCTGAGTTTTCTGAGAATTTTTAATTTGACTCAAGAGTTAAGTGTTCTGGGGTTGCATTGGGAATCGTAGATTCGATCAGATTATTAAACTTCGTCTATGTGGATTCCGGATAATTTTCGAATATGTTAAAAAGTTCGACCGGATATAAATACCCAACTTTTCCCCTGCCGGAAAATTTCCAAGTGTTGGATTTTTCTGAGGTTTAAAGACGTTCTAAGTAGTGCAAGTAACGCGATGGTCCCTCTAGAAGACAACAAACCTTAACTCGATTATGTGACCGTCTTGAACTGCCCTTTGAATCTTCGGGTTTGGGGCAGTACGGCGTGCCACATGTGAGGCGTTGGCTTGACCCTTCTACGGCTGGACCGTTGGTACTGAGGCATGAAGTGAATGTCTTTGAACTTATTTCATGTGTTGAACGGTTTCGGGAAAACTTGGGTGTTCGAATGTTCGATCGGAAAGTTTAATATTTTCTATTTATCCGGAATGGGATACAATAATTGGAATTCACACACAGTTATGAGATAACTGAATGAATGTTATAAATCTAGCGGTTTAGTCTCACTTCATATTGAAAAGAGTTTTCGATAATGAGACTAAAATGCGGGGTTCATAATTGTTAGGCATGTGATGTCTAAGTATTTCATTTGATTAGGCATGCGATGTCTAAAGAGGTTGCGGATTCCAATTATTGTAGTTTTACACTTTCTTTTCTGTGACCGTAAGTGTAATATGTGATATCGCCGGTTTCGTTGCTATATGTCAACGACAATTGGGACGCGCATATTTACTTACGTTGATGACATGTGATATTATGTGTTGTTGGATATGTTATATTGGATTGTCGTGTTTGAATAGCCGGGGTTTTTTTATGTGAGATGAGTGTTTTTCATTTTCATTCATGTAAAAACTTGTATGTAATATTCTTTTATTGGGGCACTTCCAGGTTGCGGAAGTTGTCACTTTTTGTATATTATTTACTTTTCCGCATTAGGATAGACCCAAGGAGGGGAGCACAAGTAACCGGGTTCTAGGGTCCAGTGGGAGACCATCTCGAGGAGTCGAGTCCGGGTCTCCTAACCCTAGAATTGGTAGGGTTGCTTGCTGCTCTCGTAGGGGTCTAGGGATGTGGGATTGGCTATTCATCACGACCGTGGAATCCGTGTTTTATACCGGCTCGTATTGAAAACACGGACGTCCTAGTATATCCAATATTTCATATGATATTTTCTGCTGCGATATCTGTGATGTGATCATGTGATGTTCTGTGATAGATACTTTATATAGTATATATGATATATTATATAGACGTTACTTATGTTTTGCACCCGCACTAGCCCTGCCCTACTCTGTCGTTAGTTACCTAACCTAACGGTGCACGAGGGGACATCCAGGCGAATGCGGATGGTATAAGTGTACGTCGTATTTATCTGTGATGTTTAGGTAAATTAAATGATGGGACTTCATTAATGTGATTAATGAAAGAAAAGAAACCTAGGATGTTGTAGACTCAAATTTTAAACAAAACAGGTAGCTACAGTTCTTGCTTTGCATAGCGGTATATATGATATACCCTGCACCTTATTCGATGAGGAAAGGACCGAGATCCCTTCACCGGGAGTGACTCCTTTAGCAATAACTGGCTGATGCTACACACTCAGTTTGTTTTTGATTGCTTCTATAGTTTCTGCTTTGCATAGCGATATATATAATATATCCCGCACCTCATTCGACGAGGAAAGGGCCGACGATCCCTTCACAGGGAGTGACCCCTTTAGCAAAACTAAAAAAGCCTCAAAATCATTTCATTTTAAAACTTCATTTGATTCTACAATGATATCAAGTTTATTACGCAATAGGTTTTCAGAAAAACCTGTCGTAGCCCTTCGTCATTTCAGATAAGTCCTGTTTAGTATTCGTGCTGCGTTTGTTGACCTTGTCAAGGCGTAGTGTGCGGTAGCTAACCAGTATTTATCTGCTTATGCATATGATGCAGATTGAGTTAGGGTAGTCGTACGGCCTTGTTGACCTTGTCAAGGGTCGTACGGGTGGGTTTAATTCAATCAAGAAATGACGGGTTGAACTTGACTTACGGTCTATGGTTTGTTGACCTTGTCAAGGTCATAGATCGTTTGGGGCAAAAGCATTATCGGGAATTTCAAGTGTTGAAATTTGCAATGAGATTGCATATCTTCTATGAGATAGTTGGATCCCGATACCCATTGCGAGTAAGAGTTACTCCTGGGAGTGTTTTGCACATTACAATTAGCCGATCAAGTAGGTGTCTAGAAAGGTGTCAACGGGGTTACGGCTCTGGGAAAACGAGGTTTACTTTAATTAGGTCCGTGCGAAAGCACGGGGAACCTCCCTCAAAGTACCGACACTGGCCTGGCTGAAAGATTGGCGAAGTTGTAGGGTGTAATTAATCCCGGTTAGTCTTTCCTTTTAGGGTTTGAAGGAAGATTTGATAAAAACCAGTGGGAGCCATCCTGATTAGATAAGATAATAACCAATCTGATCTTGCAAGAGCATACGCTAAAGTGTTTTCTTCTCTCTCTCTCCAGGTAGTGACCATGTCATGCCCTAATAAAGATAATAATATGGATGTATTGACTGAACCCGCATGTTATACTGTGCTGGGGAACGTTGGTTCCGTTCTTTCTTATAAGAGTTATAGGAATGAACATGATATAGGGGAATACCAGGATTCCCATGCCACCCGATTGAAGAAAGTACATGATGATGCATTTTCTTCGGGTGTGTTCGTTACTGAGAACTGTTTCTCCATTTGCTCTACGTCCTGGGTATTAGATACCGAGTCAGGATTCCATATATGTAATCAGTTACATGGGCTAAGGAAAGGTAGAGAACTTGGAGAAGGTGATAAAGACATTAGAGTTGGAAATGGTGCAATTGTTGTAGCTAAGACTGTCGGGGAATATCACCTTGCATTACCTACTGGTAATACATTGGTTCTGAACGAATGCTATTACATGCCGAACCTGATATGCAACATTATATCGGTTTCTTTGTTGAGTAAAGAGAGATATAATTTTGTATTACAGGATAATATTATGAACATTTTCCGTAACCAAAAGTTGGTTGGATCAGGCACGTTGTGCAATGGCATTTATGTTCTAAATCAATCAACAGTTCTGAGCATAACAAACACACACAAGAGGAAGAGTTCTGAACTGAATGAATCCTTCTTGTGGCATTGTAGACTGGGTCACATCAATGCGACACGACTGGCTAAGTTACATAAGGATGGATATTTGAAACCTTTCGAATTTTCATCTTATGACACTTGCCAGTCATGTCTCAAAGGCAAGATGACCAAAACTCCGTTTACGGGACACGGAGAAAGAGTTACCGAACTCTTGGGACTGATACATAGTGATGTATGCGGTCCTATGTCTACACATGCCAGGGATGGTTCTTCGTACTTCATTACATTCACTGACGATCTCTCTAGATTCGGATATGTGTTCCTGATGAAACACAAATCAGAAGCTTTTGAGAAATTTAGAGAATATAAACAAGAAGTCGAGAACCAAACCGGAAAAAGTATTAAAATCCTTCGATCTGATCGAGGAGGTGAATACTTGAGCAATGAATTCCTGGACTTCCTAAAAGAGAATGAGATTCTCTCTCAGCTGACTCCTCCATATACACCACAGCACAACGGTGTATCAGAACGGAGGAACTGCACCCTATTAGATATGGTGCGCTCTATGATGAGCACAGCTGAGTTACCTATTTCCTTCTGGGGATATGCGCTGGAGACAGCAGCATACCTATTGAATCAAGTTCCATCTAAATCTGTACCTACCACACCATATGAGATATGGAGTGGGAAGAGACCATATCTTAAACGAGTTAAGATATGGGGTTGTCCAGCCTATGTCAAAAGACAAATGTCAAAAGACAAAATCCGGACAAACTCGAGGCAAGGTCAGTTCTTTGCAAGTTTGTGGGATATCCAAAGAATTCATATGGGTATTTTTTCTACCACAGTGAGGAACAAAAGGTGTTTGTTGCTCAACATGCCACCTTTTTAGAAAAGAAATTCCTTGAAAAAGAAATTAGTGGCAAAGTGGTAGAGCTGGAAGAAGTTCCAGATACACAAACCGTAATTGAAGATTTAGTGGAACCAGAAGATTCAGTAGCTCCCAATGAACCTCAGCCTCTCCACCGATCTAGTAGGGTTCCTCGCCAACCTGAGAGATACTACGGTTTTCTCATGGATGGTGGGAGCGAGGATTGCATCATGGAGGATGATAACCCAACTAGCTTCGAGCAGGCCATCACGAGTAGGGACTCAGTGAAATGGCTGGATGCTATGCGGTCCGAGATGGAATCCATATACACCAACAAAGTATGGACTTTGGAAGTTGCTCCTGAAGGGGTAAAACCCATTGGGAGCAAATGGATCTTCAAGAAAAAACTTGGTGTAGATGGGAAAGTGGAGACTTTCAAAGCTAGACTTGTTGCAAAGGGTTTTCGTCAAAGACCAGGTGTGGACTATGACGAAACCTTTTCTCCAGTGGCTATGCTTAAATCCATCCGGATCATCCTTGCCATCACTGCATATCATGACTACAAAATCTGGCAAATGGATGTTAAGACCGCTTTTCTAAATGTTGATTTAGAAGAGTGCGTGTACATGACTCAGCCAGAGGGCTTCGTAGACAGTGGGAGCAGCGGGAAGGTGTGCAAGCTGCTTAAATCCATTTATGGATTAAAGCAAGAATCGCGGAGTTGGAACATCTGCTTTGACGTCGTTATCAAAGAGTTTGATTTCGTCAAAAACCCAGATGAACCTTGTATCTACAAGAAGGTAGCAGAGAGTAAGGTGGTCTTCCTCGTATTGTACGTGGACGACATACTCTTGATAGGAAATGATATTCCTATGCTGCAATCGGTCAAGCTCTTCTTATCACAAAGATTCTCAATGAAAGATCTTGGTGATGCCTCCTGTATATTGGGAATAAGGATCTATAGAGATAGATCCAAACGGATATTGGGATTGTCCCAATCAAGGTACATTGACACCATACTAAAGAGGTTTAGTATGGAAGAATCCAAGCGTGGGAACTTGCCCACGATCTCTGGAGTCACTCTCTCCAAAGAGATGTCTCCCAAGACTGATTTGGAGAGAGCTCGCATGCAAGGGATACCCTATGCTTCGGCTGTAGGCTCTATCATGTACGCGATGCTATGTACCAGACCTAATGTTGCATACTCACTAAGTGTAGTGAGCAGGTATCAAGCTGATCCTGGAGAGAGTCACTGGACAGCTGTGAAGAGCATTCTCAAGTACTTGCGAAGGACTAAAGAGATGCTCTTGGTGTATGGTAACGGAGAACTCCAAGTGGAGTCCTTTACCGATTCAAGCTTCCAGAGTGATAAGGACGACTCTAAGTCGCAGTCGGGATTTGTCTTTACCCTTTATGGAGGAGCGGTTAGCTGGAAGAGTTCCAAGCAGGAAACCGTGGCAGACTCGACGATGGAGGCTGAATACATCGCTGCCAACGATGCTGCCAAAGAGGCTGTCTGGATCAAGAAGTTCATTGCTGAACTTGGAGTGGTTCCATCCATTGAGCATCCAATACCTTTGTATTCCGATAACAATGGAGCGGTGGCTTTGGCCAAGGAACCTAGGTCCCATCAGCGATCCAGGCATATTCTGAGGCGGTATCACCTGATCCGGGAGATAGTTGATCGCCGGGAGATCGAGGTCAGGAGGGTTGACACGAAGAATAACACGGCGGATCCACTCACGAAGGCCATTCCCCAAATACAGTTTGAGAGACTCTTCGGGATGCTCGGTATGCGATACTACAGCAGCTGGCCCTAGTGCAAGTGGGAGATTGTTAGTTGTATGTATGCCCTAGAGGCCAGTATTGTACAGATGATGTATATTATATTGGATGCTTGGACATATATAGAGATGACTTTCTTGCTCGATATGATAGTATGCTATCTGGTTGCTCTTTATCTTAACATGTACACTAGTCTCTTTAAACTGTTTTTTAGTTACATGTTGGTAAAGCCCTTAGGATCTGTACTTGACTGCCTGGACTATGATGCGGATCATACTAGTGGGGACATGGTAGTCTATAGGTACATCCTTCAAGGTCCCTAGTCGTGGGTGTATCGAGACGGGGCATCGATATACCAGTGTAGACTAGCGTATACGCTTCTCGACCCATGAGATGGGCGATGGATGATCCCATATCCATTGGTGTTTGACATCGGAGATGGTATACGGGTGCTCAGTGGAGACTGGGTATACTGGACGGACTCGCCGAGAACTCCCAGATGGTATTATACCTCACGTCAGATGGCAGTTCTCAGGTGACACTTGTGCAGGTTAGTCTGTAGACCCGAGATCGTCATAGAGTCTTGTGTGATTCCCACTGTGCTTTGATCTCCACCTTACCACATCCATGAGGGCATGCAAAACGGTGGTCTTTGGGTACAGTCCCGAGTCACATGGAGGCAATGAGCAATAGGAGGGGTTTCTTCTCTCCCGGTATTGGGGGTTGATGTTGCGCTGTGCTCGATTGGCCGTAACAGAAAAGTCCCTGGCCAGGGCTGATCGGAGATTTTCTGGTAAGTGTTACCAGTAGTTTCTCGACCCGTTATGAGCCTCACATCAGCATGACTTATCGGTTATTGGGGTCTGACGTTTACCACCCCTAGACTTGATATGCGACATATCAGACGAACAGACCGGACTGTACGGTAAGTGTTACTGGTTGGATTCACAGGAGTGTGATCGGGCTAGCTCGTCGATCTTCTGATCGCTCAATACCCGGGTGGTCGTTACGTTTAGCAGACCGCTTGTGGCTTGTGGGTGATTGATATGATCATCATCTGCTGCCGGCATATTGACGAGTCTTTAGAGTCCTACACAGAGGTTTCCTGGCTCAAGCGAAACGAAATAGGGGCGCATATGAGATATGTGCGGGACCGAGAATGATGCGTGTATGTGATACCGTATTTCATTCTCGCGATGAATGTCTCGATTGGTTATATGCGATATAACCTAGTTATCGAATCAAAGATTGATTCGATAAGTCGATTCATAGGATACTAGTCGGTTATGTACGACATGACCGGATCATTGAATCAAGTGTTGATTTAATGATTTAATGTATAATTATATATTTGATATATTACTTTGCATTAACTAGTATTGGTTCACTTTAAAAGGATTTTCTCACTTGAAGTTCACAAGTTGTATATGTGATATACTTTTGTGCACTTGATTGTATCATGTTTGATGATGCATGCTCACTTGGGTTTGTGTAAAGAATTATACCATGGTTAAGTTAATGATTAGGGTTTTGTTTATTTGACTTATTTATTTATCCATTCTTTTTGAAAAATAGATAAAAGGAAAACAAAATGGTTTCTTTTTATCATGAAGCTTGTTGAAGCTTTGACCAAGTGACCATTTTGTCTTCATGCTTAACCCTAACCATTCCCACTAACCATGGTCTATTCTCTACACCTAACCAAGGTTAGAAGATGATAAGTATTCATTTTATTATTCTTTTTGAAACACTTATCATATTCTATCTTCTTCTTCTTCTTCTTCTTCTTCATCTTCATGAAGAAAACCTTATCTCTATCAATGGCACCTTGAGAAAAAGAGTGAGAAATCCAATTCTAAAGTGAACCCACCTCCTATTTCTTCACCCTCTACCTCTTGCCAAGTAGTATAGGGTGTTTTCTTCACAAGTTTCACAACTTGGTGAAGTTGGAGCTTGATCTTGTGCAACCTCGACGTAGATCATCTTCGGCATCGTAGCCGATGACTAGTCCGCTCATTTTCTCCGATGAAGCCGATGCAAGAGTCCGGGATTCGAGATGGATAGCGAGGGGACGACTACGTGGAGCTAAGGAAGTGGATAACCGGATCTACAAAGGTTGTAGCTTCTTATCTTTAGTTAAGTAGTTAACTAGTTTATTGTTTCGCTTAAAATTCTAGTTAACGATCCGTATTAGAGTTTCTCGGCACTTCTAAAATTTGAAATTGGCATGGTTGATGCCTTGTGAGACCTCTTGAGAGTGCCTAGGAACCCTACAGGTCTAAGACTCTCGGGCTGAAACCGAGACGTGCCGCTAGGCACTAAAAGGAAAAGGGTAAAGACGAACGATGTCAGCAGCATCGTCCCGAGGCGGGCCTAGCCTCTAAAACTAATCAGTATAAGCAAGCAACTGTCGAGTTACAAGTCAGGATTTCATCATTGATTTCCCCATACCCCCAAATTATATGTGTTCAAGTCAGGTATTAAGTAATCACGAACTAATGCCAACTCAGGATCAGGTAGGTGCAGGTTTGTCTGGATAGACAACAGGAATGGACCGTAAGAACTACATGTCAGGTTTGTTGGCATTAGACCCAAGATCAGGTAACAGGTAAAGCCATGGTACATCAGGTCAAGTCGAGTAGTGTATTTAGACGTCATGTCATGTCAAGAGTGTACGGTACCATGTCAGGTCAAGTAATGTGTGTAGCAAGTCACGTCAGGGTGTACAAGATATCATGTGGATGATAACATCATACTAAAATATACCAAACAATCTAGAGATGCAATTGAATATGAACTAAGCTAAATGTATATAACCCGTCGTCCGATAGGGTAAAACTATAAAAGGGTAATATGGCTATAAAACAATTGTGATTATGTGATCTAACATATAAATGTGATTACTAGGTATAGTCAACTAGATGCAACAGTTAGGTTTCAAGTTCTAGATCTGAAATATGTATATGGAACATCACATTGTTAACTTGGAACTCATGGATTTAGATTCTATCTACAGATTTAAAAAGAAAATAGATAAATTAATATAGGAATAGTATGAATAGCATGTAGCAAGTTTCACTTGCCTCGACGGATTCAAGAAACGATGTACGAAACGTTTCGCGTCGGCGGGAAAAGTCGCGACGCGCGCACGGTACACGGAAAGAGTCCAAACAACGCACGATGGAATCACACGGGTCAGATGTCCTCGCTGGGTCGTCGGCGGCACGACCATATTCCGGCGATCGTCGAAAGCCATAAGCATCAGGAAGTACTACCATTCTGGCCATAGCCGTTCCTGTCAGGATTACCACTAGTAATGTTGGCAGACTCTCCCTGTTCTCTAACAGGACTTCTGCTCATTTTACATCTTGGGCTCCTACTACGCTCTCTTCTAGATCTTCCAAATAACTTTCGTCTCAGCTTTTTGCTATTCTTCTTTAAATGCATTGTAAGTCCACGTTACCCGTCCCCGGTTCTTTTGGGTTGCGGAAATGGTGAAAAACGATTTTTTCGGTGGGGTAACATGGACTCTAGAAAAGGATCTTTGTTAAACAAACTATCTAACAACGTAACTAAGAGTTTAGCTACTAGGTTAGGGGTTATACCTAAACTTGAACTCCTTCTCTTCAACTCCTTGTGGTGGTCGGATCGGCCTCACCTCGTCGTCTCCTTGTGCCGAAGATGGATCCACCCGAAAGTTTCTACCTTTGGCTCCAACCTCAATCTAGAGGAAACTAAAATCCTTGGCTTGATAGACCTTGGACTTTAGGATGAGTAGAGAAGTGTTTTAGGGTTTTATCTCCAAGGCAAATGGTTCTCAACACATGAGAGATTTTTGCCTTTGAGCTAGAGGAAGAGGGAGAGCAAGAGGAAGAGGAGAGCTTTCATGAGAGAGAATGCAAATGATAGAATGAGCAAGCCTTTTTCCACCATCCTCTTCATAATCCAAAATAATCATGATAATAATAGTAATTGAGTATTTTTGTGATGGTTCATATCAGATGGCAATATCATTTCATGCATTAAATGCAATTTGCAAAGAAACAAGCAAGCAAAAGTCAAGCCATGAAATGATAGCCATTGTCATGATGATGGTCAACAAGTCCAACCTAGTCAACCGGTCAACGAAGTCAACAAGTCAACAAAGTCAACCTTTCAACCTAACCATGGCACAATAATACTTAATTAATATTATTATTAATCATATTTCTTATTCTCATTAGAGTTTTGCAAAAGTCAACACTCAACAACCCTAATGAGAATCCTCTATCTCTGTTTCTGTCAACCGTGCATACACACCCTCATCCGCGTTCCGAGGAACACGAATACAAACGAGATAAAACCAATCTCAAAACGTATACTAGGATCTAGCTTAAACCAAAGCCCGCTAGTAATAACTGCCCGGACACCAAACGTGCACAAGTGCACGGATGTGACCGAACCCTGTCGCAAAACCATGCGACCTCTACTCTTTTGCCTAAAGGGGAATAGCTCTCTGTGTGGGACTCTAAAGACTCGACACTACGCTGGCAGTGGGTTTAACTACAGACCGCAAGCGGCACTAGCTGTGCGTAACGGCCCCCAGGTAGATGCCGATAAGAAGACTGACGAGGTGAAACCCATCTGAACTCCTACTGAGCCTGAATGTGACAGTTTTTGTACAGTCCGGTCTGTTCGTCTGAGAATATCGCATGGCGGGCCTAGGGAGCGGTAAACGTCAGTCCCCTAATAGCGGTACAAGTCGTGTCAGAGTGTAGCCCAGAACACCCTGAGATAACATTGGAAACCTACCAGTGCATCTCGCTTTCCCTGGCCAGGGACGACTGTGTGTAATGGCTCTTCTTGACACAGCGTGATATCAACTCCCAATACCGGGAGAGACGAATCCTGTCTAACCATCACTGCCTCCAAGTGCTTCGGGATTGTACCCAACTACTACCTGTTTGCACGACTCCTTTGAGCCGTGGTAGGGTAGTAATCAAAGTACAGTAGGAACACACTCGAGGCGAAGTGACAATGTCAAGTCAGTGGACTAAGCTGTACTCATGTCACCTGGGAACTGATAACTGACAATAGGTATAGTACCAACAAATCAGTTCCCGACGAGTCATGTCCAGTGTACTCGTAACCTAACGAGCACCCGCATACTATCTCAAGTACGATGTACTGACGGCTGTAGGACAGACCATCTCCTCTACTGAGATGAGAAGCGCATACGCTAGTCTACTCCGGAGTATCGATGCCCTGTCTCGATAGTCCTACGACTAGGGACCTGTATAAGGATGTGCTTGTGGATTACCCAGCCCCCACGAGTGTGACTGCCATCACAACGCTGGTAATCAAGCAAAAATCCTAAAGGCTCCACTAATGTGTATAGGCGATATGTTAAAAGAAACACATGTACACACATTGAAGTAGAGACAAACCAAGTAGCATACTACTATTTTGAGCAAGATTGTCTATACAATGGTGAATATCCTAAGCTTCCATTAAGTAATATACAAACTAGTATGATACAGTAATGGCCTCTAGGGCATATACACTAACAATCTCCCACTTGCACTAAGGCCATGTACTGGCGTATTGAAGACCTATCATCTCGATCAGCCCCTCGAACCGAGTCTGGGGTAAGGCCTTTGTGAATGGATCAGCAGTGTTATCTTCCGTAGCAACCCTCCGAACCTCGATCTCCTGGCGATCCACGATCTCCCTGATCAGGTGATACCGCCTCAAGATGTGTCTGGACTTCTGATGGGACCTGGGTTCCTTCGCTAAAGCTATAGCCCCGTTGTTGTCGTAATACAGAGGTATTGGATCAACAATGGACGGAACCACCTGAAGTTCTGTCAAGAACTTCCTCATCCAGTCGGCTTCTTTTGCGGCATCAGCAGCAGCGATATATTCCGCTTCCATCATCGAGTCAACAATGGTTTCCTGTTTGGAACTCTTCCAACACACCGCCCCTCCATTGAGGGTAAAGACAAAACCCGACATGGACTTGGAATCATCCTTGTCACTCTGGAAGCTGGAGTCAGCAAAGGTCTCGATCTGGAGGTCTTTTCCGCCATACACCAAGAACATCTCCTTAGTCCTTCTCAGGTACTTGAGAATGTTCTTTACCGCTATCCAGTGCTTCTCCCCAGGGTTTGACTGATACCGGCTTACCACACTCGGTGCATAAGCTACATCTGGTCTGGTATACAACATCGCATACATTATAGAGCCTACCGCAGAAGCGTAGGGTATAATAGACATGCGATCCCTTTCCAAATCAGTCTTGGGAGACATCTCTTTGGAGAGGGTGATCCCGTGACAAGCCGGTAGATTACCGCGCTTGGAATCTTCCATACTGAATCTTTTCAGTATGGTGTCAATGTACCTGGACTGCAAAAGTCCTAATATCCTCTTGGATCTATCACGATGGATCCGGATCCCCAGAATGTAAGTGGCATCACCCAGGTCTTTCATGGAGAACCTGTGTGACAAGAACCCTTTGACAGATTGTAGCATAGGAATGTCATTTCCTATCAAAAGAATGTCATCCACGTATAAAACGAGGAATACGACAGTTCTTGCTACAAATCTACTATAGATGCATGGTTCATCTGGATTTTTGATAAAGCCAAAATCTTTGACTGTCTCATCAAAACAGATGTTCCAACTCCGCGATGCCTGCTTTAGTCCATAGATGGACTTAAGCAACTTGCACACCTTTCCGCTGCTCCCACTCTGAATGAAACCCTCTGGCTGGTCCATATAGACACACTCCTCTAAATTTCCATTTAGAAAAGCGGTCTTTACGTCCATCTGCCAAATCTCATAATCGTGGAAGGCAGCAATGGCAAGAAGGATCCGAATGGATTTCAGCATAGCCACCGGAGAAAAGGTTTCATCATAGTCCAAATCAGGTCTTTGACGAAAACCCTTTGCAACAAGTCTAGCCTTATAGGTCTCAACCTGTCCATCTACACCAATCTTCTTCTTGAAGATCCACTTGCATGCTATGGGTTTTACCCCATCTGGAGCAATGTCCAAAATCCATACTTTATTGGTGTACATGGACTCTATTTCGGTTCGCATTGCATCCAGCCATTTTACTGAGTCAACGCTTTGAATGGCCTGCTGGAAGCTAGTATGCTCATCACTATCAATGATGCAATCCTCTCTATCCCTGTCTATGAGAAAACCGTAGTATCTCTCTCGGGCGGATGAGACTGCCTACTACTCCTGCGGAGCGGCGTAGGAATGTCATGTTCTTTCGAACCCTCTAATTCTTCTAAGATTTCAGTAATAGCTCGTGGTTCTGGAATTTCTTCCAATTTTATTGCGCTCCCACTTATCTGATTTTCCAAAAACTCAATTTCCAAGAAGCAGGCATGACGAGAAACAAAAACCTTTTGTTCCTCTTCGCAATAGAAGAAATATCCCTTGGAGTTCTTTGGATATCCCACAAACTTGCACTGTACTGAGCGTGCCTCGAGTTTGTCTGCATGCTGCTTTTTAACAAAAGCTGGACATCCCCGTGTCTTAATGTGCTTAAGATAGGGTTTCTTCCCACACCACATCTTATATGGTGTGGTAGGCACAGTCTTAGTTGGAACTCGGTTCAAAAGATATACAGCTGATTCTAATGCATATCCCCAGAATGATCGCGGTAACTCAGCGTTACTCATCATGGAACGTACCATATCCAATAGGGTCCGGTTCCGTCTCTCCGATACACCGTTATGTTGCAGAGTGTATGGAGGAGTAAGCTGAGAGAGAATTCCATTCTCTTTTAGGTAATCCAGGAACTCGGCACTCAAGTATTCACCACCTCGATCAGATCTCAGTGTCTTGATACTTTTTCCGGTTTGTTTTTCTACTTCATTCTTATATTCCTAGAATTTTCCAAAGGCTTCGGATTTATGTTTCATTAAGAAGACATATCCGTACCTTGAAAAGTCATCCGTAAAAGTAATGAAGTAAGAATAACCGCTTCGCGCATGTGTAGACATAGGACCGCACACGTCGCTGTGTACGAGTCCCAAGAGCTCGCTCGCTCTTACTCCGTATCCAGTGAACGGAGTCTTTGTCATTTTTCCTTTGAGACAGGATTGAAAAGTTGCATATGATTGATATTGGAACGGATCCAAAAATCCTTCTGTATGTAACTTCGTCAACCTTCTCTCATTGATGTGACCTAGTCTATAATGCCATAAGAAAGCCTGATTTGTTTCGGGAGACTTTCTTTTGTGTGTATTCTGGACATTGAAAATCTGTGGTTGGTTTAATACGTATATTCTATTGCTTAATGTACCTGACCCAATCAAAACTTGATTAAGGTGAATGTTTACAACATTGCTTACAAATGCAAATTCATAACCTTCTTTAGATAATAAAGATACAGATATGATATTACAAGTTGCATTGGGTACAAAATAACAATCACGCAAAACCAAAACATGTCCATCTGACATTCCCAAGTGATAGTCCCCCACGGACTCAGCATCCATGCCAGCTCCGTTTGCAACTCTGAGGGTCATATCACCTGCCTTCAAAACCCTATGCTTTCTCAGTGCCTGCATGGAATTACATATATGAGATCCTGATCCGGTATCCAATACCCAGGAAGTAGAGTTTATTGATAGACAGTTTTCAATAACATACACACCTGAAGCCGAAGCCGCAACTTGCTTCGGGTCCTGGTTCTTGGCCTTCCAAGCCCTACAATCCTTTTTCCAGTGTCCTTTCTTATGACAATAGAAGCACTCTTCCTTTCCCACAAGCTGCCCCGCTATCTTTGTTGCCTTTGCTTTTCCTTTCGTTTCCACTTTACTAACACCGCCCCTTGGTTTGGCGGGGGCTTTCTTCTTCTTTCCCTTGGCTTTCGCCTTGGACTTAGAAGAGGAAGATCCTCCTACAAACAAAGTGGATGTTTCCCTACCTTTCTGTAGGGTGCCCTCTGCACTCCTCAACATGTTGAGGAGCTCCGGAAGTTCAACTTCTTTTCCTTGCAAGTTGAAGTTCAGGATAAACTGGGCGTAAGTGGAAGGAAGGGACTGGAGAATCAAGTCCGTGTAGAGCTCGTTCTCTAACGTAGTCCCAAGGTCCGCGAGCTCTTCAATGAAGCCAATCATCTTAAGCACGTGTTCCGCTACCGATGATCCGACGACCAATCTCGTCGAAAACAACTTTTTCGAGATCTCGTATCTGGCGATACGGGATTGCTCTCCATATAGTTCCTTAGTATGGAGAAATATGGATTCTAGGTCCATATTCTCGTGCCTCCTCTGATGTTCATTGTCCACAGAGGAAAGCACGAGGCACTTGGCCTTCGCGCAATCGATCTCCCAGGTCGTACGGATTTCTTTATCCGCGACGCTGGAGGTGGGACCTAGGACAGGGGGAGCTTTGGCGGTAAGGAGATACCCCAGCTTGTCGTAAGTGATTGCCATTTTGACATTCCTGAGCCAATCTTTGTAGTTTGGCCCTGTCAGTATGTTTTTATCTAGTAATAACTTAAGTCCGGTCGCTGCAATTAGGAGAGAGAGAAGAAACACTCAGCATGATGCTCTTGCAAGTTTAGAGTGGTTTTTAGTTTGTCTAAACAGGATGGCTCCCACTGTTTCTCGAATCCCACCTCAAACCAAAAAAGAGGAATTAGTCGGGATCAATCTCACCGTACAATACTTGCTTAACCGTTCAGCCAGGCCAGTGTTGGTACTTCGAGGGAGGTTTTCCAACGCTTTCGCGAAGTTCCTTAATTAAATAACCTCTTTTCCCTGGGGGCGTAGCCCCGCTAACACCTTTCTAAACACCTACTTGGTTTATAGCATTGATCGTTAAGTGAGAAATTTCCTTAGGAGTAGCATATACTCACAGTAGGATCGGGATCCAAATATCATTGCGTGACAAAACTGAAGGAATCCTACCAGAATCATCACACTCCAAATGGTATGCAGCGCTAGCAAGTTTCAGTTTCTTTAGAAACTCCCGATGTGGATTTTTGCCCCATGCTCTTATGACCTTGACTTTGGCCAACAAATTATAAGTCACATGTCAAGTTCTACCCGTCATTCTCTAGGTTAATTTGAACCCATCCGTACCTACCCTTGACTTTGGCCAACAAGGCAGTACGACTGTCCCAAACCAACGCATCTATCTATACTGCACATGAATACCCAATAGCTACCAATCACTATGCCTTGACTTTGGCCAACAAACATAGCTTAAATACTATTGACTATCCATGTGAAATGACGGAGGGCTACGAATGGTTTTGGCAAAACCGTGAACGTAGTGAACTTGATATAATCAATGGAACGAGATAGCTTTTAAAAGGAGTGGCTTAAGCTCCGCGTTTAAAAGTTGGTTTTTGAAAAGAAACCGAGTGGTTTTTGAAATTGTTCCAACAACTTTACTTTGGTTTATTTTCTTGCATTAATTTAATGCGTCCCATCATTTAATCCTACCATTGCAGAAAACAACGAAAATATGACGTACGCTTATGCCATCCGCATTCGCCACGGGGCCCCGTCATTACCCGTTAGGTTACTTAACTAACGACAGAGCGGGGGGCTGGACTAGCGCGGATGCAAAACATAAGCAACGCCTAAATAGATATCATATATAGATATATACATTCGTCAGATGCAATGATAGCCATTCCAGATCACATATGAACACATTGGATATACTAGGAATCCGCATTTCGTACGAGCCTGTAACGAAAAGCGGATTACACGGTCGCGATTAATAGCCAATACCCCACCCTAGACCCCTATGGGTGCGGCAAACTACCCGCCAAATACCCAAAGTGAAGCAACCTCCCTCAACAACATGATTAGGCCACTCGGCACTTCGAGGTACCCGGTAGTTTGTGCACCCTCTCCTTGGGTCTATCCTAAGAGCAAAAACAGTAAAAGAAATTATACAATGGCGGGTACAATCTCATCCCGGATGTGCGGCCATACAAATAATATTACATCAATTACAAATTACATGAATTGAAAGAAAAAGAAAACTCTCTTCTCACAACCCCCCGGCTATTCATCCGCGACAATCCAATGAATTCATATACACATACTATCAATATTATAGATCACAGATATGTATAACCCCCACTAATCGACGTATAGCGATTAGCAGACGTTCAATACATATATCACATCATAGATATAACCCGTTAGCTAAAGTCTTTAGAAGTTCGATCAAAATACGGATTTTTAACCACCCCAAAAACAAATTTTGCTTTCTGGAAAATCTGGGCAGAAAAATCATATTCCAAAAATACCAAAACACCCCAAGAAACACACTGCAGCAAAACCGATCCACGGCCGAGTCAACTCGGCCGCGGATCCGCGGCAAGAAGCTCTTCTTGCCGCGTTTCCGCGGTGAGTTGGTCGGCACGGTGGATCATTTCCCTGCAGTGTTCACTGAAAACCCTGAGACGATTTTTCAGATGTGTTAAATTATTTTTAAAGCAGTAAAAAAATCGACAGAAAGTTTGTGTCTCGGGCATGTTTTGTGACTTTTTCTCCGATCGAACTTCTAGTTACTTTGCTAACATGTTAGATAGTGTTTAACTAGTCTCTGATACCACAGTAAGTCCACGTTACCCGTCCCCGGTTCTTTGGGGTTACGGAAATGGTGAAAAACGATTTTTTCGGTGGGGTAACATGGACTCTAGAAAAGGATCTTTGTTAAACAAACTATCTAACAACCTAACTAAGAGTTTAGCTACTAGGTTAGGGGTTATACCTAAACTTGAACTCCTTCTCTTCAACTCCTTGTGGTGGTCGAATCGGCCTCACCTCGTCGTCTCCTTGTGCCGAAGATGGATCCACCCGAAAGCTTCTACCTTTGGCTCCAACCTCAATCTAGAGGAAACTAAAATCCTTGGCTTGCTAGACCTTGGAATTTAGGATGAGTAGAGAAGTGTTTTAGGGTTTTATCTCCAAGGCAAATAGTTCTCAACACATGAGAGATTTTTGCCTTTGAGCTAGAGGAAGAGGGAGAGCAAGAGGAAGAGGAGAGCTTTCATGAGAGAGAATGCAAATGATAGAATGAGCAAGCCTTTTTCCACCATCCTCTTCATAATCCAAAATAATCATGATAATAATAGTAATTGAGTATTTTTGTGATGGTTCATATCAAATGGCATTATCATTTCATGCATTAAATGCAATTTTCAAAGAAACAAGCAAGCAAAAGTCAAGCCATGAAATGATAGCCATTGTCATGATGATGGTCAACAAGTCCAACCTAGTCAACCGGTCAACGAAGTCAACAAGTCAACAAAGTCAACCTTTCAACCCAACCATGGCACAATAATACTTAATTAATATTATTATTAATCATATTTCTTATTTTTATTAGGGTTTAGCAAAAGTCAACAGTCAACAACCCTAATGAGAATCCTCTACCTCTGTCTCTGTTAACCGTGCATACACACCCGCATCCGCGTTCCGAGGAACATGAATACAAACGAGATAAAACCAATCCCAAAACGTATACTAGGATTTGGATTAAACCAAAGCCCGCTAGTAATAACTGCCCGGACACCAAACGTGCACAAGTGCGCGGATGTGACCGAACCCTGTCGCAAAACCATGCGACCTCTACTCTTTTGCCTAAAGGCGAATAGCTCTCTGTATGGGACTCTAAAGACTCGACACTACGCTGGCAGTGGGTTTAAACACAGACCGCAAGCGGCACTAGCTGTGCGTAACGGTCCACAGGTAGATGCCGATAAGAAGACTGACGAGGTGAAACCCATCTGAACTCCTACTAAGCCTGAATGTGACAGTCTCCATACAGTCCGGTCTGTTCATCTGAGAATATCGCATGGCGGGCCTAGGGGGCGGTAAACGTTAGTCCCCTAATAGCGGTACAAGTCGTGTCGGAGTGTAGCCCAGAACACCCTGAGATAACATTAGAAACCTACCAGTGCATCTCGCTTGCCCTGGCCAGGGACGACTGTGTGTAATGGTTCTCCTTGACACAGCGCAATATCAACTCCCAATACCGGGAGAGACGAATCCTGTCTAACCGTCACTGCCTCCAAGTGCTTCAGGACTGCACCCAACTACTACCTGTTTGCACGACTCCTTTGAGCCGTGGTAGGGTAGTAATCAAAATACAGTGGGAACACACTCGAGGCGAAGTGACAGTGTCAAGTCAGCGGACTAAGCTATACCATGTCACCTGGGAACTGATAACTGACGATAGGTATAGTACCAACCAATCAGTTCCCGACGAGTCTTGTCCAGTGTACTCGTAACCTAACGAGCACCCGCATACTATCTCAAGTACGACGTACTGACGGCTGTGGGACAGACCGTCTTCCCTGATGGGATGAGAAGCGCATACGCTAGTCTACTCCAGAGTATCGATGCCCTGTCTCGATAGTCCTATGACTAGGGACCTGTATAAGAATGTGCTTATGGATTGCCCAGCCCCCACGAGTGTGACTGCCATCACAACGCTGGTAATCAAGCAAAGATCCTAAGGGCTCCACTAATGTGTATAGGCGATATGTTAAAAGAAACACATGTACACACATTGAAGTAGAGACAAACCAAGTAGCATACTACTATTTTGAGCAAGATTGTCTATATAATGGTGAATATCCCAAGCTTCCATTAAGTAATATACAAACTAGTATGATACAGTAATGGCCTCTAGGGCATATACACTAACATGCATAAAGTTGCAGTAACTGCCATGATTGCAGGTATCTTCTTCATATTGTCTGCATGTAGCTTCATGGAAATCAGTAACTGGGGGAAAAATCAACAATGATCGGACGTCCATGTGATCAGCCAAATTGTCACAATTGTTCAAGCTTTCAATTTCACCATACTTGCTGAGCTCCTCAAACAGATCTTTATAGAAATCCTCGAAGTGCTGCTGGATCTCGCGAGGATCCGTGTTCTGAGCGGAGGCTAGGACCTCAGGGGCCATGCCAGGCGTCGGCGTGATCATATCGGGTCGCTGATACACGTCAGAGAGAAGGATCGTGGGGCTGATGCTGGGTGCTTGGAGGAGTTGGTGACGCGATGGAGACGATGGGAATAACGCCGACGATGGGTTTGGAGTCGGTGGTGGCGATTGAGGAAGGTGACGACGACTGTGAGGTGGCAACAGATGTGGAGGCGAGGGTAGCGGCGATAAGAAGATGGGTTCGAAGGTGGTGGCTGCGGCGCTTGTGGGAGGAGGCATCGGAGATCGAAGGCAGAGGTGCTCAAAATGGGGCTTGGCAGAGGAGAGACGATGAGGGAAAGATGGGGGTGCGGGTGGCGGTGTTGGCAGAGCCGGAGGCTCAGTTAGGGTTCGCGAGGCGGGTAAAGTTTTTAAAGAAGGAGAAGAACGAGAGAGAGAGAGAGAGAGAGATTTGTTTGCTAAAAGATTTTGAAAATATAATCAATATATTTACAGAAAGAGAGAGAGACGTGAGAATTGATTTTTAATAAACTTAGTTATGAAAAAATATTATTTAGTTAAAGGAAATTTTTAAATGAATTAAGGAATATAATATTATAATATTAGTACGTATTGAGATTTTGGCAAATACAAATTTACTCCAAAACAAGCCCGTGTCGGGTCTAAAAATTCAGATTAAAAATATAAAAAATATATGTGAGCGGTATTAAAATGCAATATTCTGGTCCGAACAACGAGCTTTGCGCTTCATCCGCTTGAAGTGTTGTCGGTGGGCAACGTATTCCTGCCACCACTTCTTGAAGGCATTGCACTCTTCAGTGGGGTGCGTGACCCTCCGATTGTATAAACAGTAGTTCGGATGTTCATCTTCTTCATCAAGGCACGTACTCCCGGGAGGATTTCCTTCGAAAGGTAGTAGTTTCATTCCTATTGACAGGGCTTTGACGAACCGTTTCCCTATCTTAAACCTGCTTTTGTCTGCCGTGGGTGTGCTTCGACCTGGTTGGAGTACCGTGTGACTCTTCCTCCCCGCAGCTTCTTCGTCCTGACGCCGACGCTTGACCTTTTCGTATATGGCCATTTCACGCTCTTGGTCAGCTTTGCTCTTTTGAAGGTCCTCGATCAGCAGTTTATCGATCAGGTCGTATGACGGTTCTAGGGATTTTGACGCTGGTCCTGCCCCCAGTTTTTTTGCATTGCTTTCCGACGCGCGAGGGAGCTTCTTCGTCTTTCAACGGCAGGTGAGAGATCATGTGGCAACTCGCTACTGTTCCCCTCCGAACGGCGGCCGAGACGTTAGGACGTCACGTGCCTGAGCTTCGGGGCAGATGCTATTTGGTTTTTATCCGTCCACCTCTTCGAAGATGCCAAGTTGATTTATGGCACCGTATATCGAAGGTTTAGACGGATGCGGCCGATGTAGCAGACTTTGTCAGATTCCCCCTCGCTTGAGGGGTTTTTGATTGTGGGGACGCTCTTCCCTGCAGGCGCAAGCCCCTGCAGTTAATTACGCTACCGCTTTGCGGTAACAACTTTCTCCTTCTCCAGAATTTCACTTCGTGTCGTGTGTGTTTGTTTTGTTTGTGGCTGCCCGTGGATTGTATACGGAGACTAAGTAATGCCGTCGCCCGTAGGGCGTGGATTAGTCCAAATCCGTATTTACTTAGATTTGGGTATGGTGTTTTTAGTTTAAGGATGCATTAGTCGCGTTGCGACTAAGATCAACTTAAACATTCGTCAAGGATACGTTAGTCTTGCTTTGGACTAAGATCAACCTGACGTGGTGATTCATTTAATTTATGGCCATCGGGACTCATCACCTCTCTAACATCGTTGAAGGATTACAACGATAGGTGTCAGAGGAGCTCAGAGATGTACCCTTGAACCAAAGCTGATTGAGGGTTTTATAGTCCATTTAAGTGCTTAAGGATACGTTAGCCGTATTTGGGGCTAAGATCAACTTAAACAGGATCGTTTAGATCCGGCAAAAGAGCAATTGGCTCTATTGTTCCAGTTTAGGGACGTAGTGGTCCCTTATTAGTTTAGGGACGTCTCGGTCCGATACCAGTTTAAGGACGTAGTGGTCCATTATTAGTTTAGGGACGTTTCGGTCCGATGCCAGTTTAGGGACGTAGTGGTCCATTATTAGTTTAAGGACATTTCGGTCCATCGCCAGTTTAGGGACGTGGTGGTCCGTCATTAGTTTAGGGACATTTCGGTCCGATGCCAGTTTAGGGACGTAGTGGTCCATCATTAGTTTAAGGACGTCTCGGTCCAATATTAGTTTAAGGACATCTCGGTCCGATATTAGTTTAAGGACGTCTCGGTCCAACATTAGTTTAAGGACGTCTCGGTCCAATATTAATTTAAGGACGTTTCGGTCCGATATTAGTTTAAGGACGTCTCGGTCCGATATTAGTTTAGGGACATCTCGGTCCACGAGTTTAAGGACCCCGCAGTCCATATCGATGTGTGGTCGTTGGGACCCGTCACCTCTTTGACGTCGTTGAGGAATTACAACGACGGATGTCAAAGGAGTTCGGAGATGTACCCTCGAACCGGATGTAGATTGATTTAGGAGAGCCATTTTGCTCAGTCAATTTAATTTAAGGACTTATGGCCAAAATTGGGCTAAGTCCGGTTGAAATGTTCAACATTTTATTTGCTTTTGCATTGCATTTCTTTTTTTTTTTTTTTTTATTTGGGCCTTGCCCAGAAAGGATGCAGAGTATCAATTTGTTTTGGGCTCTACCCTTTTAGGAATGATGCAAGGTATCAATTTTATTTGGGCTCTGCCCTTATATAAAGGATGCAAAGCATCAATTTATTTGGGCTCTGCCCATTTATTGCCTTGCAATTTATTTTGGCCTGTCAGGTCATTTTGATTTGGGCCTGGCCCTTCAAATAGTGCAAAGCACCAAGAATCTTTTGGATTCAAGAAAATGAGTGCAGAGCACTTTTTAATGATCTAAATTTAGATCAAAGAAGAGAAAAGAAAATCTTTTCTTTCTTTCTGTCTCAGAGAACCAGAGGTTCATAGCAAGTGCAAGGCACTATTTTTATTTATTTATTTATCTGAGAACCAGAGGTTCATAGCAAGTGCAAGGCACTATTTTTATTTATTTATTTATCTGAGAACCAGAGGTTCATAGCAAGTGCAAGGCACTATTTTTATTTATTTATTTATCTGAGAACCAGAGGTTCATAGCAAGTGCAAGGCACTATCTGTTGTGCGCACGTGCGTTGCACGTGGTGCCGCATGGCGGGCATACGTGCGTTGCACGTGGCGCACATGCGCATTATGAGGAGAAGCAAAGCTTCTATATATGGAGAACAAGCTCCTTTTAATATTATTAAATATTCTCATATGGTACGCACGTGCGTTGCACGTAGTGCCGCATGGCAGGCACACGTGCGTTGCACGTAGCGCACATGGCGCTTGCGCATATGCGCATTATGGAGGAGCATGCTCCTATCTTGGAGAACTAAGCTCCTTTGAGTATTGAATCCTTTGAGGATTTTTACTCTACCCTTTCTAAGAGGTATCCCCTCTTATTTATATGGGAGTGGTAGAGAAGCCAGCTTTCCTTTTCCCGATGTGGGACTAAAAAAATGCATTCCCCATGTAGTAGAGCATTACTTTAGATTACACGTGTATAACACATTTGCTCATAACTTTTGATCTCGGATGAATTATGAGGCCCATAATATATCAAATCGAAGGTCTTTTCGAGATGCTTTCAATATCATCAGAATTTAGCTGTTTTTCGTTCCGGAGTTTGTCAAAATACAGCTCGGAAAATACTGGTTCGCATCTTCTTCCTTAAATCACATGTGCATAGACATTTGCTCATAACTTTTGATCCCGGATGAATTATGAGGCCCATAATATATCAAATCGAAGGTTTTATCGAGACGCTTTCGATACAAATAGAATTTATCCATTTCTCATTCGGAAGTTTGTCAAAAAACAGCCCGAAAGATACTGGTTCGTATTTCCTTAAGCGTATCGCTGCCATTTGATACCTTGGACTCTTTTGCGCAGAAATTTTTGGTGGTAACAAATGCCCCCCACTACTTTGCCCACGTAAGTATGTACGTGGGTGAAGTAGTGCAGAGTTATGCAGAGTTATGCATGGCGTATGGCCAGTTTTGGGTTGATGTATCACTTTCAGAATCTTGATCTGAGAAGATAACGAGCGGACACAAGCGTCGTCATTTATCTTTGACTCAAATCTCAACTCTTAAGGGATATAGTTCCAACCCTTAACTCCATGAGCCGCATCCTTCTATTTCTTTTTTTGTCTCACTCTGGCGTGGAGTAGTTCATACGCTTATGAGTAAGTTCTCCATTTCAATGGCATGTAGCTTTGGCAAGTGTGGCCCATAGATGGTCGGCCCATCTTGACTTCTTTGCCGGGCAGTGATGGCTTAGGAGACAGGGGTAGGATCTGCCACCTAAGGCTTTTCAACTTTACGAGCCGTGAGGGTCTCATAAAGACTTTTCTCCCTATGAGTCGTGAGGATCTCGTAGGTGTATTTTCTCCTTGGGAATCGTGAGGATTCCTAAGTGTGTTTTCTCTTATAAGTCGTAAGGATCCTATAAGAGAGTTTTCCCTCTTACGCGTCGAGAGGACCCGTAAGCGGTTGTTTCCCTCCTTATCGAGATTCGACTTTGGAGAGTGTGACCCGTGGATAGTATGCAAGAGACCGTTTTGGGCCGACTTGCAGGGTCCCAGTGCTTAGGAAACAGGTTTTTTAATCCCTACTGCCTAAGGCTTTATCTCACGAGTCGAGACGCATCGAGAAAATCTCGCAAAGACATCAATTTCCTCACGAGTCGAAACGGATCGAGCAGATCTCGCAAGAACATCTTAACGTCGCATTTAACCTCTGCTCTTTACGACAGAAGCCCGTTAAGGTTGGTGGTACTTAGGGTTTTGGCCATCGTACCGTCGCATAAGCTGATATAGTCCTCGATAGGCAATCGTGCTGTTCGAGTAGCCCCGCGACTGCCGTGTCTCTGATCCCTTCGGGAGCTGGACAAGACGTCTTCAAGCAATCCTCCTTGGCAGTTTGACCGTCAGAAGAGCAAGCGCTAGGAATTTGCCATGCCGCTTTTTACTTGAGGTTAGGCTCATTTTGGAGAGCCCCGATGAGTCATAACCACTCCGCGCTGGTGTGGGGATGATCTCCGATAGTCTTTCGGGCTTTATATGAGTTGCCGTTAAGACCCTGAAGCTAGGAATTTGGCCTTTGCTTCGTTTGCTGGCATTGCGTCTGCTGTATCGAGACGAATGTTGCGGTGGGAACTAGGGATTTTGCCGTGGCTCCGTTTGTTTGATGACGTTACGTCTGCTGTGTCGAGACGAACGTTGGGGTGACATCTCGTCTGCTGTATCGAGACGGACGTCGAAGTGGTGACCACTCCACACTGGTGCGAGATGATCTCCGATTGTCTTTCCGGCTTTATATGACTTGCCGTTAAGACCCTGAAGCTAGGAATTTAGCCTTCGCTTCGTTTGCTGGCATTGCGTCCTCTGTATCGAGACGAATGTCGTGGTTGTCTATAGGTTACTGGTGAACCGCCGAGGTTTGGAACTAGGGATTTTGCCGTGGCTCCGTTTGTTTGATGACGTTACGTCTGCTGTGTCGAGACGAACGTTAGGGTGACATCTCGTCTGCTGTATCGAGACGGACGTCGAAGTGGTGACCACTCCACACTGGTGCGAGATGATCTCCGATTGTCTTTCCGGTTTTATATGACTTGCCGTTAAGACCCTGAAGCTAGGAATTTAGCCTTCGCTTCGTTTGCTGGCATTGCGTCCTCTGTATCGAGACGAATGTCACGGTGGGAACTAGGGATTTTGCCGTGGCTCCGTTTGTTTGATGACGTTACGTCTGCTGTGTCGAGACGAACGTTGGGGTGACATCTCGTCTGCTGTATCGAGACGGACGTCGAAGTGGTGACCACTCCACACTGGTGCGAGATGATCTCCGATTGTCTTTCCGGTTTTATATGACTTGCCGTTAAGACCCTGAAGCTAGGGATTTAGCCTTCGCTTCGTTTGCTTTGGTGTGTCTGAATCCCTGCTGGAGGAAGAACGCTGAGGTTGACATTTCGTCTACTGTATCGAGACGAACGTCATGGAGGTGACCACTTCATGTGAGATGGTCTTCGATTGTCTTTCCGGTTTTATGTGAGTTACCGTTAAGACGTCGAAGTTAGGAATGTGGCCTTCGCTTCGTTTGCTTTGGTGTGTCCAAATCCTGTTGGAGGAAGAACGCCGGGGTTGATATATCGTCTACTGTATCGAGACGAACGTCAAGGAGGTGACCACTTTCTGTGAGATGGTCTCCGATTGTCTTTCCGGTTTTATGTGAGTTACCGTAAAGACGTTGAAGCTAGGAATGTAGCCTTCGCTTCGTTTGCTTACACTGCGTCTGGTATATTGAGACGAATGCTGAGGTGGAGCTGGGATTTTGCCATCACTCCGCTTTGTTTCGACCATGGGGTCTTTTGTTAACTTTGCATGTACACCCCGCTGGGCTGCGAAGGAACGCCGTTGTTGACATTGCGTCTGTTGTAACGAGACGAATGCTAAGGTGGAGTTGGGATTTTGCCGTTACTCCGCTTTGTTTTGACCGTGAGGTCTTTTGTTGATGTTGCATCTGCCTCCAGCTGGACTGCGGAGGAACGCTGTTGTTGACATTGCGTCTACTGTATCGAGACGAATGCTGAGGTGAAGCTGGGATTCTGCCATCGCTCTGCTTGATGGTGTAACATCTGTGTCCTGTTGGAATGAGGAGGCACACCGTTGTTGGTCTCCAGGCTTTAGACGTGGCCATTGAGATTTGGAACTAGGGACTTTGTCATGGTTCCGTTTGTTGCGATTCTGAGGTCAGTTGTTGACGCCATGTCTGCATCTAGTTGAAGTGAGGAGAAACGCCGTTGGTGATCTTTAAGTTGTCGATATTGACGTCGAGACCCTGAAGTTAGGGACCTTCCTTTGCTTCATTTGTTGACATCGTGTCTGTAATATTGCGACAAATGTCGAGATGGTCTCTAGGTTATCTATGAACCGTCGAGATTTGGCTTCGCTTTCTGGTGGAGCCTGTTGGGAAGGTATTGTTCCCTTTTTATCTGTGCCCCTGGATTATATACAGGGATCGATGTGATTTCACCTGTAGGGCAAAAGTTTCATTCTTTCATTTTTTTTTATTCTTTCCGCGATGCTCTATCATTTCAGCTTTTATATCGCGAAGGTCGCGATTGCCCAATCATTTCGGCTATTTTTCGCGGTGCCCAATCATTTCGGCTGTTTATTTTATTTTTACTCGCTACTTTTTATTGCGAGTTGCCCAATAATTTCGGCTGTTTATTTTATTTTTACTCGCTGTTTTTTATTGCGAGTTGCCCAATCATTTCGGCTGTTTATTTTATTTTTACTCGCTACTTTTTATTGCGAGTTGCCCAATCATTTCGGCTATTTAATATGCATTTTTTTTTGGCTCGCTGATTTTTTTTTCTCGCGAGTAGGGGATTTGGGATCCGATACCAATCTTGGCATCAGCATCGCTGCGACTGGAATATTGCCAGGAGCGAATCATCATTTGCCATGAAAGGACTTGGAATTTGATACCGGTTTAGGCATCAGCATCGCTACAACTGGGATATTGCCAGGAGCGAATCATCATCTGCCTTCGTCGATGTTGAACAAAGGTGGCTTAGCGAACAGGGTTAAGATCCCGTCGACTGAGGCTTTTGACTTCATGAGCCGTAAGGGTCTCACAAAGGTATTTCTCCCTACAAGTCGTGAGGATCTTGTAGGTGTGTTTTCTCCTTGGGAATCGTGAGGATTCCTAAGTGCATGTTCTCTTGTAAGTCGTAAGGATCTTACAAAAGGGTTTTCTCCTTATAAGTCGAGAGAACTTACAAGTGTTGTTTGCTGTACAAGCATATCCCTAGTCACGGATGGGACTTTGTTAGGGAAATATTTATTCATGCCCGTGGATTGTATACAAGGGTCAATATTGGACTACTTGTAGGGCAATGTCGAAAGTTGTGGGGGTTGCTTAAGCACAGGTTTAGGCCTCTGTAACTTAAGACTTTCAAATCTTACGGGCCGTGGGGGTCCCATAAGAGAGTTCTCCTTACGAGTCATGAGGATCTCGCAAGTGTATTTTCTCCTTAGGAATCGTGGGGATCCCCAAGTGTGTTGCTCCTTTGTGAGTCGTAAGGATCTCACGCAGGTGGTTTCTCCTTACAGGGTCGAGAGGATTCTATAAGTGTTTCTTTAACGAGGTTGCGCCCTTTCGGGTTTTCACAAACACTCGCCGGTAGCCCTGCTGTTTTTACTCACGGAGCCCTTTCGGGTTTTCATCCGTGCCCTTTTTGCTTATGGACATACCTTTATTTTTTCTTCTTTTTTTTTACGAGGTCGCGCCCTTTCGGGTTTTCACGAACACTCGCCGGTAGCCCTGCTGTTTTTACTCACGGAGCCCTTTCGGGTTTTCATCCATGCCCATTTTGCTTGTGGACGTACCGTTTTTTTTATCTTTTATTTTATTCTTTTTTTTTAACGAGGTCGTGCCCTTTCGGGTTTTCACGAACACTCGTCGGTAGCCCTGCTGTTTTTACTCACGGAGCCCTTTCGGGTTTTCATCCGTGCCCATTTTGCTTGTGGACGTACCCTTTTTTTTTTTTTTTATTAACACGTCAGCCTGAAGATGCTGCGGGTTGGGAGTAGTTTAACGACGTTTCGGTCATTTGCAAGTTTTAGGACATTGCGGTCCGTCGTTAGTTTAAGGACATCTCGGTCCGTTGTTAGTTTAAGGACGTTTCGGTCCGTTATCCAGTTTTAGGACGTAGTGGTCCGTTAGGCTTTCTCTATGAATGAGCATGATGCCCCCGGCGTGTCCATATTTTTCGGAGCATGCGGTTGTGGCGGGTTCACCTTCCAAATTTCGGACAACGCGAACTTGCCCTGTTGGTATTGGTCTTCAACCCAGTTCTTGAAGACGTAGCAATCCTCGATCAGATGACCTACCGTTTGGTGGTAAGGGCAATAATTAGGATTATTAATATCGCCTGGCCGCAATGGACGTTTTGGATTCGGCAGATTGATGAGTCTGTCGCACACTGCCAGCTCGAACAGTCCCCTTGTTTTATCTTGCGGAAATGAGTAAGGACGTTTCAACTTTTCCTGGAGGGATTGCCGCTTGTTGCTTTGGCAAGCAACCGGTCTAGGGTCACCTGATTGTTGGTGAGTGCTGGCGACGAGGGCCGTTTTTCTTTTTCCTTTATCCTTTTTGTTCGATCCTTTGTTTACGGGGCCGAGATTTTTTCCGAGTAGCATGCGATTGCACGGCTGAACGTTCTCGCAGATTCTCAATTCCTTTATTTTTGAAATAGATTCCCCGATGGAAGAGTTGGGGGTAGCTTCTTCGTCAGAGTCGCTTCCAAAGGTGATAATTTGTGATCCCTTGAAGTCGTCTATATGACAGTCGGCGGTGGCTCTTTTGCGCTCATATATCGCATTTTTCCGATGTCCACAAGCTTCACACTTTGTCCTGTCGAAGTGTTGCTTTTGAGCGACATACCCTTGCCACCAACAGTTAAAGGACTCGCAGTCTTCGGTAGGATGTATGATCTTCTGATGATATAAACAGAAGTTAGGGTGCATCTCTACCTCAGAGAAAGGATTTTCTTCGGAGGGCGGTAGCTTCATTCCTACTGATAGAGCTTTGGCGAACCGTTTCCTCGTCTTGAATTTATTTTTACCCGCAGTGTATGGCTTTTGATTTGATGGGAATACCTTGGTTCTTTCCAGTATGGCCATTTCATGCTCTTGATTGGCTTTTGCTTTCAAACGAATTTCATTTAGGAAGGCATCGATCAACTTGTCTGACGGCCGCGAAATTTCTGTTTCAGGGTCCGCCGTTGATTTCTCAGCGCAAGGATCCTCCTCCTCATCCGTCAGTGAATGAGAAATCACATGACAAGTCGCTACGTAGTCTTCGGATTCATCCGATAAGTTTTCTCCATTGTTTTCATCCTCGACGAAAGAACAAGTTGCCCCCGGCGTGTCCGTCTTCTTTGGAGAGTGCGGCTGTGGGGGGTTTACCTTCCAGCTTTCAGACAGCGTGAACATGCCTTGCAGGTATTGATCCTCAATCCATCCCTTAAAGACGAAACAATCCTCAATCGGGTGACTTACCGTTTGGTGGTAAGGGCAATAATTGGGATTATTAAGATCGCCTGGCTGCGACAGACGCTTTGGACTTGGCGGATTGATGAGTCTGTTACGCACTGCCAGCTCAAACAGTCTTCTCGTTTTATTCTGAGGAAACGAGTAAGGACGTCCTAGCCTCTCTTCGAGGGATGGGCGTGGACGTACGTTGTTTTGGCGAGCGACCGGTTTTGAGTTGCTCGGCTGTTGCTGAGCGTTGGCGACGATGATCGCTTTTCCTTTCTCATTTCGGGGATCGGGTCTTGGAGGAGACGGTCTATGGCCCATCTGGTCCATTTGGGCTAATTTGTCGATCAAGGCCTGGAAGGTGGTCGGCCTGAAGAACATCATGAATTGCGAGATGGTCGCCTGCGGATCGAGAGTGCCCACAAACATGCCTACCGCAGGAGCCTCTTCTATGCGTTGTTCGCATTTCGACCATAGGTTCCACCATCGTGTTGCGTATTGGACACATGTTTCGCCTGACCTTATCCTGGCATTTATCAGTGCTGTAATCGGGGTGCGTTCACTAGCACTTGCGAATCTTTGTGTAAACAGTAGTTCCATCTCTGCAAATGTTTTGACAGAGTCGTTAGGTAGCTCCGAATACCATTCAAAGGCTGTTTCTGCTAAGCTGCCGACGAATTGACGTAGCAACAATTTGTCATCGCCTCCAGTATTGCCGCATAAAGCCCTGAATTGAGCGACATGCTGATGCGGATTCCCTGTCCCTTTATATACGTGGAATTTAGGGATCGTATATCCTGGCGGGTAATTGATATGGTCATACCAGCTCGGATACGGTCGTCCGGTTCTAACAATTTGCCCAGCCGCTTCATTCGCCTGATGAACCCGGATCTGCTGAGCTATATATTCGTCTAGGTCAACTTTGGAGATTGCCTCCTCCTTGGCTGTTGATAGAGCCGGCGGAGGATTTGACGTTTCTCCCCTGTCGTCTTCAAGGACGATCGGAGGATCTTCGGCAGGAGGGTCCGGCTGTAACATCATCCCTACCATATCTTGGAAGAGGAACGCCATCTGTTTTATGTTAGCCGCTTGCTCTGCAGTTTCTTTGTCCCTCTTTTCGAGGACTCTGCGTAAAAAGTCAGCGTCGGTTTCTTGTTCTTGACGCTCATCCGAAGACGTTTCAGAGCTTTCTTTTGGCTCAGTGAGTGCAGCCATTGTAGTCATCATTTCCTGAAGCTTTTGTTGTTGCTCCTGGGCTTTCGTCACGGATCGGGTGAGCGGTCGGTGGCCCATAGAAGTGCGGCTTTCCTCCTTTCCAGAAGCCATATAAACAGTGTGCACCACCATGCCCCCAGACTTGGAGCGTTTGTGTTCGGTGTCTTTGCGATTTGCCGAAGACACAGGGGCTTCTTGCGGCCTCCTTTTTTGAGTGATTGGAGTTAAGGGAGCCGTTGTAGTGGGCACCCAAGTAGCTTTTGCTTTTTGTGCTTTGACAGAGTAATCCTTCCCCTGCCGAACCTTCATCTTTTTCTGTCGTCGGAGGCAGTCTTGATCGATCACCGACTCTTGAACTTGTCGCCAGACTTTGTAAATTTTAGAGGACAGCCGTTGAAGGGGCTGCTCTAGCTTCTTCTCTGGAATATTCTTCACAGATGAATGAGTTCGCTTTAGCACCGCAGTAGGAGAGTTTCTGCGCACCGAGTTTAGCAACTCAAAGCTGTTCTTGGTTGGAACAGCAGTATCGATCTCCACCATTAGAGTTGGAGGAGTAAGTCCAGAGAGGGAGTTGCCCCCAGCCTTCTTCACTCGGCGCCAGTAGCGACGTCGGGCATGTCGTGCTGATGGAGTTGTTTCAGCTATAGGGGTGACCTCCTCATGCCCCCTGTGTTGGTCAGAATATACCGGTACCAGCTTTTTAAAGATCGACGTCCGTTGAGCGGGGACGGCCAACTTGTCAGAAGCGGACTTCTGAACATGGGAAGCAACCTTGGTGATTTTGCCAGGAACGGGAGTTGGGATGGCTATCCGTTTCGGGATAACGCCTTCTGGTATGGCAGGCTTCTTCATGGGCCCGATGGAGCTCTGGCCTAATCCATTAAAACCTGAAGCAGTGGAGTTGGATGACTCGTTGAGAGGGGTCGCGGCAGTGGCAAGTCGGTCGAAGACCAACTTCTTTGGAGCTTCTTGCGATGTTATTGGGGCATTGAAGCTTATCAATGGGAGCATAGTCCCGAAGAACAATCCAGCGGTGGCCTGAGTTACTTGCTCCACTGGCATCTTGAAAAGGGAGGCCGCTTGGGGCCCATAAGTCACTCCTCCGGACGGGATGGAGCGAGAGATGCAGTTGCAGGTAGTGCAGTCTGAAGCCATTGATCTTCTGTTTCCTGCACGAAGCAAGATACCAAATCTTAGTACCTCGAATCCACAGGCAACCACAGCAAATCGCGATTCGTTCGCGAACACGACACACGAAGTGTGGAGTGGAAAGAGGAAAAGGTCCCACCGGGCGTGCCAGAATCTGTTCCCCTCCGAACGGCGGCCGAGACGTTAGGACGTCACGTGCCTGAGCTTCGGGGCAGATGCTATTTGGTTTTTATCCGTCCACCTCTTCGAAGATGCCAAGTTGATTTATGGCACCGTATATCGAAGGTTTAGACGGATGCGGCCGATGTAGCAGACTTTGTCAGATTCCCCCTCGCTTGAGGGGTTTTTGATTGTGGGGACGCTCTTCCCTGCAGGCGCAAGCCCCTGCAGTTAATTACGCTACCGCTTTACGGTAACAACTTTCTCCTTCTCCAGAATTTCACTTCGTGTCGTGTGTGTTTGTTTTGTTTGTGGCTGCCCGTGGATTGTATACGGAGACTAAGTAATGCCGTCGCCCGTAGGGCGTGGATTAGTCCAAATCCGTATTTACTTAGATTTGGGTTTGGTGTTTTTAGTTTAAGGATGCATTAGTCGCGTTGCGACTAAGATCAACTTAAACATTCGTCAAGGATACGTTAGTCTTGCTTTGGACTAAGATCAACCTGACGTGGTGATTCATTTAATTTATGGCCATCGGGACTCATCACCTCTCTAACATCGTTGAAGGATTACAACGATAGGTGTCAGAAGAGCTCAGAGATGTACCCTTGAACCAAAGCTGATTGAGGGTTTTATAGTCCATTTAAGTGCTTAAGGATACGTTAGCCGTATTTGGGGCTAAGATCAACTTAAACAGGATCGTTTAGATCCGGCAAAAGAGCAATTGGCTCTATTGTTCCAGTTTAGGGACGTAGTGGTCCCTTATTAGTTTAGGGACGTCTCGGTCCGATACCAGTTTAAGGACGTAGTGGTCCATTATTAGTTTAGGGACGTTTCGGTCCGATGCCAGTTTAGGGACGTAGTGGTCCATTATTAGTTTAAGGACATTTCGGTCCATCGCCAGTTTAGGGACGTGGTGGTCCGTCATTAGTTTAGGGACATTTCGGTCCGATGCCAGTTTAGGGACGTAGTGGTCCATCATTAGTTTAAGGACGTCTCGGTCCAATATTAGTTTAAGGACATCTCGGTCCGATATTAGTTTAAGGACGTCTCGGTCCAACATTAGTTTAAGGACGTCTCGGTCCAATATTAATTTAAGGACGTTTCGGTCCGATATTAGTTTAAGGACGTCTCGGTCCGATATTAGTTTAGGGACATCTCGGTCCACGAGTTTAAGGACCCCGCAGTCCATATCGATGTGTGGTCGTTGGGACCCGTCACCTCTTTGACGTCGTTGAGGAATTACAACGACGGATGTCAAAGGAGTTCGGAGATGTACCCTCGAACCGGATGTAGATTGATTTAGGAGAGCCATTTTGCTCAGTCAATTTAATTTAAGGACTTATGGCCAAAATTGGGCTAAGTCCGGTTGAAATGTTCAACATTTTATTTGCTTTTGCATTGCATTTCTTTTTTTTTTTTTTTTTTATTTGGGCCTTGCCCAGAAAGGATGCAGAGTATCAATTTGTTTTGGGCTCTACCCTTTTAGGAATGATGCAAGGTATCAATTTTATTTGGGCTCTGCCCTTATATAAAGGATGCAAAGCATCAATTTATTTGGGCTCTGCCCATTTATTGCCTTGCAATTTATTTTGGCCTGTCAGGTCATTTTGATTTGGGCCTGGCCCTTCAAATAGTGCAAAGCACCAAGAATCTTTTGGATTCAAGAAAATGAGTGCAGAGCACTTTTTAATGATCTAAATTTAGATCAAAGAAGAGAAAAGAAAATCTTTTCTTTCTTTCTGTCTCAGAGAACCAGAGGTTCATAGCAAGTGCAAGGCACTATTTTTATTTATTTATTTATCTGAGAACCAGAGGTTCATAGCAAGTGCAAGGCACTATTTTTATTTATTTATTTATCTGAGAACCAGAGGTTCATAGCAAGTGCAAGGCACTATCTGTTGTGCGTACGTGCGTTGCACGTGGTGCCGCATGGCGGGCATACGTGCGTTGCACGTGGCGCACATGCGCATTATGAGGAGAAGCAAAGCTTCTATATATGGAGAACAAGCTCCTTTTAATATTATTAAATATTCTCATATGGTGCGCACGTGCGTTGCACGTAGTGCCGCATGGCAGGCACACGTGCGTTGCACGTAGCGCACATGGCGCTTGCGCATATGCGCATTATGGAGGAGCATGCTCCTATCTTGGAGAACTAAGCTCCTTTGAGTATTGAATCCTTTGAGGATTTTTACTCTACCCTTTCTAAGAGGTATCCCCTCTTATTTATATGGGAGTGGTAGAGAAGCCAGCTCTCCTTTTCCCGATGTGGGACTAAAAAAATGCATTCCCCATGTAGTAGAGCATTACTTTAGATTACATGTGTATAACACATTTGCTCATAACTTTTGATCTCGGATGAATTATGAGGCCCATAATATATCAAATCGAAGGTCTTTTCGAGATGCTTTCAATATCATCAGAATTTAGCTGTTTTTCGTTCCGGAGTTTGTCAAAATACAGCTCGGAAAATACTGGTTCGCATCTTCTTCCTTAAATCACATGTGCATAGACATTTGCTCATAACTTTTGATCCCGGATGAATTATGAGGCCCATAATATATCAAATCGAAGGTTTTATCGAGACGCTTTCGATACAAATAGAATTTATCCATTTATCATTCGGGAGTTTGTCAAAAAACAGCCCGGAAGATACTGGTTCGTATTTCCTTAAGCGTATCGCTGCCATTTGATACCTTGGACTCTTTTGCGCAGAAATTTTTGGTGGGAACAGCTACATAATCCTCGGGTTCTTCTGACGAGCCGTCTCCTTCATCAATGTCACTGTCTCTGTTTCCAAGAATATGCTTGAGGCACTCTCCAAGTGTGACTGGGGTCCGCGCCTTTTGGTTGTATTCCTCCAGCAAGTCAATGTAGTTTTGCAGGTCCGTGCGCTCGTCGTCAAGCTACATGGTCTTCCTGGTCTTCTTTTTCTTCGAAGACTTTGAAGGCTTGGCCTGGAGGTTTTGCCCATCGTTACCATCTTTCGGTGTTAGGCATGGTTTTAGCATCCCCTCAATGATCTCGGGCTCCAGCGGGCTTTTCCATTTGACCGCCGGGCATTCTTGATGATCCTTCAGCATTCTTTTAGTTTTAGCCGAAAGGACAACTTCCCATGGATCTTCCTCTATAAATGAGCATGATTCCCCCGGCGTATCCACCTTTTTAGGAGGGTGCTGGTGTGGCGGGTTAACCTTCCAGTTTTCGGACAGCACGAATTTGTCTAGTTGGTACTGGTCCTCATCCCAGTTTTTGAAGACGTAGCAATCTTCAATTGGGTGACCCATTACTCTGTGGTAGGGGAAGTAGTTAGGACTGTTGACGTCACCAGGCTGCAGCGGGCGTCTTGGATCCGGCAGAATGATGAGCATGTTGCACAGTGCCAGTTCGATCAATATCCTCGTTTTATCCCAGGGAAATGAGTAAGGACGTCTCAACTTCTCTTCGAGGGATCGTGGTTTGTTGCTTTGGCGTGTAACCAGTTTCGGGTCACTCGGTTGTTGTTGATCATTGGCAACGAAAGTTGCTTTCCCTTTTCCCTTTTCATTCCGAAGATCCATTTTTGAAGAGGACGGCCTATGGCCCATCTGGGCCAGCTTGTCAATCAAGGCCTGAAAGGTGATCGGCTTGAAGAACATCATAAATTGGGATATAGTCGCCTGAGGATCAAGGGTCCTTATGAACATACCCACTGCAGGAGCTTCTTCGATGCGTTGTTCACATTTTAACCATAGGTTCCGCCACCGAATTGCGTATTGAACCCAGATTTCTCCCGGCTTTACCCTGGCATTGATCAATGCCGTGATCGGGGTGCGCTTGCTTGCGCTTGCGAACTGCTGTATAAATAGTAGCTCCATTTCTGTAAATGTTTTGATGGAGTCATTCGAAAGCTCCGTGTACTATTCAAATGCTGTCTCCGCCAAGCTGCCGACGAACTGGAGAAGCAGCAGTTTGTCGTCACCTCCAGTATTGCCGTATAGAGCTCTGAACTGAGCGACGTGTTGATGAGGATTGCATGTCCCCTTATACACATGTAATTTAAGGATCGTATATCCGGGCGGGTACTTGATTTGATCGTACCAGCCTGGATAAGGTCGCCCAGTTCTGACGACTTGGCCAGCCGCTTCGCTTGCCTGATGAGCTCGTATATATTGAGCTATGTAGTCGTCAAGGGCAGTCTTGGAGATCGTTTCTTCCTTAGCTGCCGAGAAAGCCGGTGGAGGATTTGACGTTTCCCCTCTGTCGTCTTCGATAATTATCGGAGGGTCTTCGGCTGGAGGTTCCGGCCGGATCATCATCCCAACCATGTCTTGGAAAAGGAGGGCCATCTGCTTTATATTAGTGGCCTGTTCTACAGCCTCTTTATCCTTTCTTTCTAGCACCCTCCGCAGGAACTCGGTGTCGGTCTCTTGCTCCCGGTGCTGTTCAGACGATGCTTCTGGGCTTTCTTTCTGCCCAGTGAGTGCGGACATCCTCATTAGCATTTCTTAGAGCTTTTGCTGCTCCTCCTGAGCTTTCATCACAGACCGTGTGAGTGGTCGATGACCCGTAGAAGTACGGCTTTCCTCTTTCCCGGAAGCCATGTATACCGTGTGTACTAGCATGCCCCCAGACTTGGGGCGTTTGGGTCTACAGCCTTTGAAATTCGCCGCAGGCATGGGGATCTTCTCTGGCCTTCTCCTTTTATGGGAGGTCAAAGTTGAGGGGGCCGTTGCAGTAGGTACCCATGTGGAAGATACCTTCCGTGGTATGACGGCGGGGTGGTCCTCTTCCTGCCGAGCCTTCTTTTTCTCTAGTCGGCGAGAGTAACTTTTGTCAATTACAGAATCTTGGTCTTTCCGCCAGAACCTATGGATTTTATAGGACAGCCGCTAAGGGGGCTGCTCTGGCTTCACCTATGTCATGTTTTCAGCCGACGGAGGCGACTTCTTCAGTACAGCAGTTGGAGAGTTCTTTTGCACCCTCCTGAGCGGATCAAAATTGTTCCCAGTTGGAACAGCAGCATCAATTTCCACCATTAGAGCTAGTGGAGTAAGTCCGGAAGGGGAGTTGCCCCCAGCTCTTCTCACCGGGCTCTTCTCACCGGGTGACAGTGGCGACATCGAGCATTTCGTGCAGACAGGATTGCCTCCGTCATGGGGATGGCTTCGTCATGCCCCCTGCTCTAATGAAGGGCTACAGCTGGTGTCAGCCTGTCGAATACTGACGTCTGTTGAGAGGGGACGGTCAATCTTTCAAAGGCCGACCTTTTGATAGGGGAAGCAGTCTTGATAAGTTCGCCGGAAGCAGGAGTTGGAATGACCAGTCTTGTGAAGATCGATCCTTTAGTAGGAGAAGCCCTTTCGATGACTTTATCTGCCGGAACTGGAATGGCTATCCGCTTCGGGATAACCCCTTTAGGTATCGCGAGCCTCTTTGCAGGCCCGCTGGAGCTTTGGCCCAGTTTGTCAAAGACCGAGGTGGAAGACCTAGACGACCCGTTGAGAGGGGCCGTGGTGGTTGTATGTCGATCAAAGATCGACTTCTTTGGAGCTTCTTATGGTAGTATCGGGATGCTGAAGCTTGATGGTGGGATCATAGTCCCGAAGAACAGTCCAGTGGTGGCCTGAGTCACCTGTTCCACTGGCATTGCAAGGATGGAGGCCGTATGGGGCCCGTAAGTCACTCCTCCAATCGGGGCGGAGCGAGAGTTGCTGTTGCAATTAGTGCAGCTGGAGGCCATCGATGTTATCTCCTTTTCCTTCATGGAGCAAGGCACCAAATCTTAGTACCTCGAATCCAGGGGAAACCATATTAAACCACGATTCGTTCGCGAACACGACACACAAAATATGGAGTGGAAAGAGGAAGAGGTCCCACAGGGCATGGCAGAATCTGTTCACCGCCGGAAACCGGGAAGACAAACGTCTTGCCTGAATTTGGGGGCAGATGCTATTTGGATTTATCCATCCACCTCTCCGAAGATGCCAAGTTGATTTATGCCATCGTGGATCGGAGGTTTGAACGGATGCAGCCGTTGTAGCAGATTTCGTCAGATTCCCCCTTGTTGTGAGGGGTTTTTGATTGTGTGGACGCTCTTCCCTGCAGGCGCAAGCCCCTGCAGTTAATTACGTTACCGCATCGCCGTAACCACTTTCTCCTGCTCCAGAAGGTCAATTCATGTCGTGTGTGTTAGTTTTATTTTAGGTTGCCCGTAGATTGTATACGGAGACTAATTTATGATGTCGTCCGTAGGGCGTGGATTAGTCCAAATTCATATATTCTTAAATTTAGGTTTGGGTTGATTTAAGGATCGTTAATCTTGTTTGAGATTAAGACCAACTTAAATGTTTGTTGAGGATACGTTAGTCTAATTTTAGGCTAAGATCTACTCAACAGGATTTTGGATCATCTTGATCCAACAAAAGAGCATTTGTGCTCTATTGTGTTAGTTTAAGGACGTTGCGGTCCGTTGTTAGTTTAAGAACGTTGCGGTCCATAGCTAGTTTAAGAACGTTGTGGTCCACAGTGGGATGTGCCCTAAGAGTTATTTGCTTATCAGGACCCACCACCTCTCTGAAGACGCTGAAGAATTACAACGATATGTATCAGAGGTGTGAGGAGATGTACCCTTGAACTAATATCCGTTGGGAGATCTGTAGTCGTGTTTGGACTAAAACCAATTTGGAAAATGATGAGCACATGGGCTCGGTTGATCTGAATTGGGGATTTGGTCAACTTAGACTTAACCCACTTAGTCTTTGAATAAAGTGTTAAACACTTGCTTGGGTTCAGTCCCTTTTCTGTGCAAATAATGCTTTGCTTTACTTTCCCCTTTTTTGTTCTTTAATTTTTGATGGAGTGTTAAACACTCTTTATGGCACCCGGAGCACATGGGGCGCTTGGCGCTGAGCGCCATCCACCGAGTGCTAAGCACTCCTTATTGAGCAGTGCCCACGTGAGGGACACATGAGGCGCTTGGCGCTGAGCGCCAATCATTGAGTGCTAAACACTCTTTATTGAGCAGTGCCCACATGAGGGACATGTGAGGCACTTGGCGCTGAGCGCTAACCAGTGAGTGCTAAGCACTCTTTATTAAACAGCGCCCGCGTGATGGGCACGTGAGGCGCTTAGCGCTGAGCGCCAACCAGTGAGTGCTAAGCACTCTTTATTAAACAACGCTCACGTGATGACCACGTGAGGCACTTGGCGCCGGGCTTTTCTTTGGGTGTTCTATTCTGAAGAGTTCAATTCTTTGTTCTTTTCTGGATCTTTGATCCCCTAGAACAAGTTCATCCCCATGAGAATTAAATTCTCATTTGTGGGAGACTTGTCTCATGGACCTCAGATCCAGAGAAAGAACTGTGTTCTTTAAGAAGAGTTAAACTCTTGGATATGCAGATGAGATGCTCTGAACTCTATTTTTTATTTACCTCGAAGAAAGGTATTCTTCATTCTTCATTCTTAAAGCTTTCTTCTTTCTTTTTCTCAAAGCTTATGGGGGGTTTCTTCTGTACAAGACTTGAAGTCTTGGGTCCTTTATATAGTGGAGGCAGATTTGTTGATTTGGTTAAAGAAATCTCTCATTAAGAGATCTTTGATTGATTTAGGGATTTTATCCACCGTCAGATCTTTGATCCAAGGACTTCTGTTTTACAGAAGATATTTTTCTCGTTTTTAACAAAGATTGAGAAATATTTCCCCGTACAGTGCTTAGTCTATAGCTTGGTGATTTTTTAATCACCATTGGATTTTTAATCCAACGGTGCTCTATTTTTTTAAAAGAGTAATCTTTCTTGTTTAGAAAGATTTGAAGAATATTTCCTCAACAGAATTTAATTCTGTACTCTGATGATTTATCATCCCCGTTGGATCTTTGATCCAACGGCTCTGTTTAACAGAGAGATTTGGTTCTGGCGCTGGCGCCTTCGTGCGAGGCACGTGAGGCGCTGCCTCAGAGTTTTTAACTCTGGGCGCTGGCGCCCTCGTCCAAGGCATGTGAGGCGCTGCCTCAGAGTTTTTAACTCTGGGTGCTGGCGCCCTCATGCAAGGCATATGAGGCGCGCTACCTTAGAGTTTTTAACTCTGGGCGCTGGCGCCCTCATGCAAGACACGTGAGGTGTTGCCTTAGAGTTTTTAATTCTTGGCGGTGCCTTTCAAATTTTGAACAGAGCTTTGCTCTTTTATTGGGGAAACACACCTTCCCGCAACTCCATTGCCGGCCACCCCTTGTCGACGTCGCTTCGTCATTGCGACATCGCCACCACCTCTCTGCACCACCCCCTCTCTTTAGCACCCACCCAAGCCGAACCCACCACCTTCGCTACCCATCTCTGCCCCTCGCCTGGACCATCACCGTCGGCCTATCGAAGCTGCCATCGCCAAACCTCAGGGCCACTGTCTCAATCACCCCACACCCACGGGCCCCTCACCGTGCCCTATCGGAGCTCCCAAAGTCCTTGCCGTGGCAAAATCCTCGCATGTGCTGTTGTTGCTGTGACGTGTCCGTGCGATCGCCGTCACCGTGTTGCTGCTGCTCGTCGTGCCTTGCTCGTGCTAACTATCACCGTGATTGTCGCCAGGCGAGTGAAATTCAATCACTTGTTTATTCATGCTATTGTATTAATTAACCGAATAGAAATCATGACAAATGACTTTGTGCTCGTGTGTACCTATTATAATCATGTCGATAACGAGTAAACAAATCCTTTAGCGAACCCTTTTAGATTGATTGTAAAGAATGGAAGCCCGACTCAGTCTTCTAATCTGTAACAATACCAATTAGAATTTAATTAAACGTCGCCTAGTCGAATCAAATAGATGTAACCGATATTTCGATTATTACCCATATATATAACCCGAGTGATCGATATGAATACTCTTCAAAAATGCTCATATCTTGTGTTTAGGGGATTCTCGTTACGATTAATGATATTGTGTAGTAATTTAAGTTTAAAATGTTGAGAATATCGTCACGAAACATCGCCCCAAAGAGGCGACGTTAAATCTAGGTTTTACTGTACACGCCATAGTGTTAAATTGATATTAAATTAGATACATGCCAGAATGTAATGTTCTATGGCTCATATCGAAGTCGACTCGATAAACTAGAACTCTTTATGGTTTATTCTTTGATACTGATAGTGTTAGGAATATGTATGCCTTAGAGGCCATTATTGTATGATATAGTGGATACTTGGACATATATATAGAGGACTTTCTTGCTCGACATGATAGTATACTATCTGGTTGCCTTTATCTTAACATATTCACCGGTATTATTATACTGTCTCTCATATACATGTTGATAAAGCCCTTAGGATGATGGCTTGACTACTAGGACTATGATGCGGATCATACTACTGGGACCTGGGTAGTCCACAAGCACATCCTTCAATTGTTTCCAATCGAGAGAATATCGAGATAGGGCATCGATATTCCAGAGTAGACTAGTGTGTACGTTTCTTGACCCTGTATGGGGGCGATGGTTGATCCCATATCCATTGGTGTTTGACATCAAATATTGTACACAAGTGCTCATTAGAAAATGAGTACACCGAACGGGACTCGCCGAGAACTCCTAGATGGTACTGTACGTATCGTCAGAAAGAAGTTCTCTGGTGACACTGGTACAGGTTAGTCTGTAAACCCGAGATCGTCATAGAGTCTAGTGTGGTTCCCACTGTGCTTTGATTCCTTCCTTACCACGGCTGAAAGGAGTCGTGCAAACAGGTGGATTTTGGGTACAGTCCCAAGTCACATGGAGGCAATGAGCGATAGGAGGGGTTTCGTCTCTCCCGGTATAGGAAGTTGATGTTGCGCTGTGCTCGATTGGCTATAATAGGAAGTACCTGGCCAGGGCTGTTGATGAGATTTACTGGTAAGAATTATCAGTAGTTTCTCATACCATTATAGGCCATACACATTGGCATGACTTATCAAGTTATTGGGGTCTGACGATTCCACCCCCAGACTCGATATGCGACATATCAGACGAAGAGACCGAACTGTACGGTAAGTGTTACCTATAGGCTTCATGGGAGTTTGGACAAGCCTGCTTGTTGATCTTCTATTCGCTCAATACCTGGATAGCCGTTACGTCTAGCTAGTACCGCTGACGGCTTGTGGGTAACTGATGTGATCATTACCTACTACTGGCGTATTGACGAGTCTTTAGAGTCCGCACAAAAGTTTCCTAGCTCAAGAGAAACGAAGTAGGCCACATATGCTGATATGTGCGGGGGCCTGATTGAATACGAGTATGAGATACCGTATTCTAATCTGACGGTTATCTGTTATAGGTTAGGTTATATGTGATATAACCGGATTATCGAATCAAGTGTTGATTTAATAATGTGGTATACAGATAAATGATATTGGTAGGTTATATGTGATATAACTAGATTATTGAATCAAGTGTTGATTTAATAATATGATATATATTTATATTTGATATAATTATATATTAACTAATATTATCGCTCACTAATTATTTTCTTAAATATTAATATATATATATATATAAATATATATATAATATATATATAAATATATATATATATATAAATATATATATAATATATATATAAATATATATATATATATATATATATATATATATATATATATGAACCATGATGGAAATTCTATTTTGTGAAAATAGAATGATGAGGTGGAAAAGAGGAGACATTTGAGGAATGTGGTGAAGCATGGCTTGATGAATATTTTATTCATCTTACTACACTATTGAAACATGGTTACAATTGAATATTATTTTCAATTGGATGCTTCAATAATAAGTGAGCTTCATGCCATTTTTCTACACTTGGTTCATTTTCTTTACTTGAGCTCATTTTGCTCTCTAGCTCTCCTTCTTCCTCCTCACCATCATCTCCAAGCTCAATCTCTCACATGAGTTGTGAAATCTTGAGCTTGTGAGAACCCTAGTGAGTTTAGAACCCTTACTTCACCATCCTACACTTGATTAGCACTTAGGTGTAGTGTGTTTCCTTCACTAAAAGAGTTTAGTGAAGAGGTAGCTTGGATTAGTGGAGTTTCGGGTGGATCATCTTCGGCACGAAGATCATCGAAGAAAGCTTGTTCATTTTTCAAGTGGAGCCTAGTGGAGTCACATGGACTACTACACGGAGTTTGAGAAGAAAAGGACACGGTCTACAAAGGTTGTAGCCTCCATCTCTTAGTGTAAAGCTTTGTATATCATCATAGAAACCCTAATAATCTAGTTTGACCCTTAGTTAGTCTGGCTTAGCACTTAAATTTTTTTTAAATTACATGCTTGATGCCCGTTTAAACCTCATGGTGATGTTAGGGTAGACTTTCATGGTATCAGAGCCAAACTAGAACATTAGAGAAGGTATTTACGGTGTCAAAGTGTTCGATCGATTTATCGAAGCCCCGTTTTGGCATGTTTCTGTCAATTTTTCAAAAGTTGAAATTTTAGTGATTAAAAATATGCAGAAAAATGTGCAGGGTTTTTTATGGAGCCTCAAAAAGTTCGAGGCCCCAGCTCCTCTAAACCGCTGCGTAACCGTGACCCAAACCCTAGTTTGGCCGCGATTCCGCCGCAAGTTTGGAAGATTGCGGGCCCTTGCTTCTTGTGCTACTCCAGTAACTTATTAGGCACTTTCTGTATTTTTTTATTGAGACTCAAGTTGTTGAGGTCTCTGGTATTTGTGGGTGTTTGTTAAATCGATCGAAATGTTTAGCGTCATATAGATAATGAAGATATGTGATATAATATTTGGAATCCACAATAATTAGTTTTATGAAATCTAGTTAGTATATTGTAAATCTAGCCGTTTAGTCTTGTTGATCGATTGCTATGGAATTTTGATTCGGATCAAAACTCCGTCGCAATCGAGTATAGTACGCGATCACTTAGTTGGGAATCTTGTTGAATTATCCGACAGCTTATTGAAAAAAGTTTTCAATTTGAGACTAAAATGCAGGGTTTATAAGTTAGGCATGAAATTCGAAATATGAGATATTCCGGGTTTATGATGTCTAAGGTATTTACGGATTCTAAATATTGTAGTTTTTCATTTCTTTTCTGTGATCGTACGTGTAATATGTGGTGTATCTCCGATCTCGTTGCTATATGTCCACGGAATTTGGGATACGCATATTTACTTACGTTGATGACATGTGATATTATGTGTTGCTGATTGTTCCTTCATAAAAAAAGATGAGAGTAGGAAAGGCGGAACTCCCCACTATTTGAGTCTCACGTGTTAAATACGTGAGCGCCTATATGCAAAGCATATAGGCGCTGCATTCAAACAACCGGTAGGCTAAAAAGCCTCACGTGTTAAACACGTGAGCGACTATTTGCAAAGCAGACATGCACTGCAATTAAACTACCGATAGGTTAAAAAGTCTCACGTGTTAAACACGTGAGCGCCTATATACAAAGCATATAGGCGCTGCAATTAAAGAACAGATAGGCTAAACAAAGCCTCATGTGTTAAACACGTGAGCACCTACATGCAAAGCATATAGGCGCTGCAATCAAACAACAAATAGGCTAAACAAAGCCTCACGTGCTAACACGTGAGCGCCTATATGCAAAATATATAGACACTGCAATCAAACAGCTAAGGGGCCGAACTAAGTCCCACATGCTAAACACGTGATGACACCTCCTTACATAGAATTAAATTCTACTTAATGAACCGTTAGATCAAGGATCCAATTGTGATTAAACATAGAATTAAATTCTATTGGGAAGAATATTTTCTGTTAAACAGAGAGTTAGTGGATCAAAGATCCAAAATATTTTCTATATCTTTCTAAACAGAGAAAGATTATACTCTGCTAACTGAGCACCCTTGGATTAAAAATCCAATGGTGATTAAAATGTCACCGCTTGATAGAATTTTATTTTATATATGGGAGAATATCCCCAATTTTGTTAAAAACAAGAACAATATCTTCTGTAAAAAAATAAAAATGACAGAAGTCCTTGGATCAAAGATCCAATGGTGGGTAAAATTTCCCAAATCAATTCTGAGACCAATTAAATCAATTGGGATCTCTCAATGAGAGATTTTCTCAGAATTAAACAAATTTCTCTCCACTATATAAAGAACCCGAGACTTCAAGATGCAAGAAAAAAAAGAGGAGAGACAGACGCAGAGAGAGAGAACTCCCCAGAGGCTTAAAAAAAGAATATACAGTGAGCTTTTGAGGAATGGGAGAATTTAATTCTCAAAGAAAAGACTTGCTTCCTTGAAACACTAAGTAAAAAGAAAACACATATCCTTTGCATCTCTAAGAGTTTAACCCTTCATATAAGAACTCAGTTCTTTCCTCTGGTTGAGATCTGCAGAAGTAAATCTCCCCACAAGTTGAGAATTTAATTCTCATCGGTGAGATTTTGCTCTGCAAGATTCAAAACCTAGAGGAAAAGAACTAAGTTACATAAAAAAAAAGGGAGAAGAAGAACGAGAACACATAAGAATTTAATTCCACCAAAGATTAGGGTTTAACCCTCTATTAATAACTTAGTTTTTCAATAAAAAAAAACAGCGATCCAAGATCCCCAAGGCCAAATCGTTGGTGCTTAGCACTTTTTCGACGCCTCACGTGTTTCCCACGTGAGTGCTTCAAACAAATAAGGAAAATAACCAAAACTTCCTTACATGTATCCCATGTGAGAACAAGAGGAAACAACAGCACTCCAGAATAAATAAAGAAAAAGGGGACACCTACGTGCTTTGCACGAGAACTCTAGCCAAGTGCTTAGCACTTATAAAAGGGGGGAGATAAAACCCAAAGTCCAGCGCCCATATTTAGGGTGCCTCATATGTGTCACGTGAGCGCCATAAAACTCTAGTGTTTAACGCTAGTCTAGTGCCCATATTTGTGGTGCCTCACGTGTGTCACGTGAGGGCCATAAAACTCTAGTATTTAACACTAATCCAGTGCCCATGTGAAACGCACGTGAGCACTGTATTCATCAAAGCTTAGCACTGTTAGAGATTCAATCTTAGCCCAAATTGGCTAAGTTTTCTAAGGTTAGACCTCTCTGATACTAGAACAACCGAGCCTATATTGCTCATGTTTTACCAAGCTGACCTCGGTCTCAAAAATGACCAGTGGTCTCCCATTGATGATATCACAAATGATATTCATCTTATATCTCCTAAGATAATTTTAGTCTCAAACATGACTAACATTTCTTAGGTCTACAACAGCCATTTTTCCGCTCAAATACGGGATTTGGTTTAAGGGTACATCTCTTCACACATCTGATATATGTCGTTGTAATTCTTCAACGTCTTTAGAGAGGTGGCGGGTTCCGACAACCAACAACTCTTTGGTGCACTTCCAAATTGACGTGCACACTTCAAATCAGACCACACCCCAAATTGGACACATTCCATATCACCATTGTTCTCTTCGTCACGTAACAAATACACGTGTGCGCAAGATGAACTTTGGACCGAATTGTCCCTAAACTAATATTCGCCTCCAAAATGGCTATAATGGACCGAAACGTCCCTAAACTAATATTCGCCTCTAAAATGGCGAGAATGGACCGAAACGTCCCTAAACTAATATTCGCCTCCAAAATGGCGATAATGGACCGAAACATCGCTAAACTAATATTCGCCTTCAAAATGAGGATAATGGACCGAAACGTCCTTAAACTAGTATTCGCCTCTAAAATGGCGATAATGGACCGAAACGTCCATAAACTAAAATAATAGAGCCCAAACGCTCTTTTGTTGGATCCTAAATAAAAATGATCCTAAAACCTCGTTAAGTGGATCTTAGTCTCAAATTGGACTAATGTATCCTTAATAAAAACAAATTGAGCTCCAAATGCTCACATATATTTAAGTCGATCTTAATCTCAAAACAGATCAACAATCCTTAAAAATACCAAATCTAAGATATACGGATTTGGATTAATCCATGCCCTACGGGCAACAACACAAATTAGTCTCCGTATACAATCCACGGGCAACCAAAACCAAAACCAAAACACACGACAAGAAGTGAACTTCCGGAGCAGGAGAAAGTGGTTATCGCGATGCGTAACGTAATTAACTACAGGGGCTTGCGCCTGCAGGGAAGAGCATCCCCACAATCAAAAACCCCCTCATAAACGAGGGGGAATCTGACGAAGTCTACTACAACGGCCGCATCCGTCCAAACCTCCGATATACGGTGCCATAAATCCACTTGGTATTTTCGGAGAGGTGGACGGATAAATCCAAATAGCATCTGCCCCAAATTCAAGCAAGACGATCCATCCCGGTTCGTCCCCATTTTCGGCGGTGAACAGATTCCGGCACGTCCGGTGGGACCTCTTCCTCTTTCCACTCTATACTTCGTGTGTCATGTTCGCGAACAAAATCGCGGTTTGCTATGGTTGCCTTTGGATTCGAGATACTAAGATTTGGTGTCTTGTTGTCATGTCCCGCTTCCCGGTGTACGGCGAAAGGGGCGCGACGAGGCCGCTACGTATTTACTCTAAAGTAAACACGCTAAGCGTATCTAAGAAATATAAAAGTAAATGTACATAAGAGACAAATGTAATGAACAACAACTTTATTTATTAACATTCTTTTGTACAATGCATCTGAAAAGTAAATACATGGAATGGAAACCAATACCTAAACAGTGGCATAACAGAAATGAAAAATACAGAATGTAAACGTGTACAAGAATCTAAAGTTCTGGGTCGTAAGCTAGCTGTTCCAAATCCTCACTGGCGGGCTCGATCTCCAGTGAATCACCTGACGACATTCAAAGAAGAAGAAGAAAGAGAATGTTGTCAGCAAACAAATCGCTCGATAAGTCCCAAAGATGAGGGAGAAATAGAATAGACAGAGAGAGTGTAACTTTTAAAGTTGTATTATATTGTTATAATGTTGTATTTAGTGTTAACGCTGTTGTTTGTAGCTTGGTACAGAAGAGGCCAGTGTATACGAGAGGAGTCTCACTTTCCCCGGAGACTAAGGTATCAGGAACACAATGAATCATTCATGCCACAGCACAACAGCAATTGAATTCAGGTTAGGTGTCTTATGGTTGCTGTCTCATGCCACTTCTAACACCTTCTGTACCAATCTACCCCTTAACCCCGCGATGTCTTGATTGTATTGTTTGCAATGTTTGAATAGTAAATGTTGTTTGTGCTGTTTTGTAAATGTAAATGGAAGACTTGTACTATAAATGAAAGACTTGCCGAAATCATGATATCATATAAATGGAAAAGAAGGTACTGGATAATCATGTAAATGGAATATATCCATGGTTCGGTTCAGTCAAGTTATATAGATTGATAAATTGAACAGATTGAATATATGGATTCATATTGAATTGTTATATATATACTTGAGTCTCATTCAAGTCAGATTGATTATATCGAGACTCGGTCTGAGTCAGATAATTAGAAAAGAAATTGAATCATGAATTAGGTTTTGGTATTATCGGTAACCGCTACACATGGATGACAGGATTTGTGTCTTTTTCAAAGACGATTACCGTGTTGATAACACCGTTTGTTAAGTTTTATACCTTAAATAGGCAAGCACCCATATCTTCGGCTCTCTGAGGCTCAAGAGACTGGTCCCGCTTAACCTATATTTACTAGAGTCCTTATTGTAATTTATAAAACTTGAGGGGGTTTTATTTAAAAATAATTTTGTATAATTTTCAAAATACACCTTAAGTATTTAATTATCGTCTTTAGAGTTTTCATAAATATAGATTTTATATATGTGACATTTCTAGTGAGTAAAACCTAATTTTATAATATAGGCTATTTAATTGTAAAGTATAGAACTTGTATGGAATTGCATGGTATTTTTATGTAAAGTGATTCTTTTGATTTAGAAAAGTTGGAATATTTATATTATATCAAAAATTAGATTTTTTGATGATACATACATACATACATACATATATATATATAAAATAATTTTAATTTATTATTTTTCTAGAAATCTCATTTTCTTCAGATGTTTGTATTTTTAAATATTTCGAGACCGTATGCTCCTTGCGGAAGTCTGCATCTCGCACTACTAAGTCCGAGGATGTGCGATAATCTGCACCATCCCGAACGGGTTCCCCAAAATATATAATCTTGTAGAAAAATATTTTTATATAAGTCGGAGATAGTTTTATGTAAAACCGTATTTTTCCAAATCTATGTTTCCCAATATCATCGTGCTATATTACATATGAGTATTATGAAGAGGTAGGTCATTATCTCGTGAACTATCTAAAGGTATAGCAAGGGTAATGATGTTTTTCTTTCGAAGCTAAACTATATGGTATTTTTCTGAAAAAGTGCGATAAAAATTACAATATGAATTCTTTTGCTATGAAACTTGTTCAATATGTTTTGTTAATGTTTAATGGTCATGATGTGCATGTTTGGTATTGTTGTATTTAATAAAATTGGAACTTTTTAAAGAAAACCGAATCGGAAGTCGGATTAACTCTGTTTCCGTCGGGTTTTAGAAATACAAGTTTTTAGATTAGAAAAGAGAAGAGAGAGGAGGGACTTATAGGATTTTAGATTAGAGAAGAGGAAAAGGGAGTGGTAGGAGGTGCCGGTGCGTCGTTTCTTCGCCGGGAGCTCCTAGGGTCGTCGTCGGAAGTTCGTCGGAGCTTCGCCCTTCGCTAACTCTACTTGTACACTATTGAACTTAGAATTTTCTTGAGAGTTTGGGATAGAGATTTTGAGTGAGAAGGTGGAAAAGAGTGTGGGTATTTATAGGAGAATTTTAGGGTTAGGGTGGATGAAAAGATGTGTTGAAAATTGTATTTAAAAAAATGGATTAATGGGATTTAAAAATCTCTGTTACTGTACAGGGGAGTTAAACCATACAGGGTAATGGGGTAGACCAAGAGGTACAGTTCTCAGAAGAAAAAATGTGATTTGGTGATGACTCGGCCGGCGGCGCCGGCCGATTCGGCAGAGTCGCCGGCCGAGTTAGGCCGAGTCAGGCCCCCCTTGACGCCATGTGTCCTATGTCGTTTGGTCTATCTCCTGGAGCAGTTTGTTTTATGTGTGACTTTTGGGTTTTACGAGTTATACACATGTAGACTCTTAGGCTTCTAAAAATTTTAAAGAAAACTAATTAAAAAAATAATGTGGCTAATGGGATTTGAACTCTGGTGCTTTGGTTCAGCAGTGCAAGCTCTTACCAATGAGCTACAAGCTCCTTCTTGCTATTAAAAAGCAAAACAAATTTATAACTTGTGATTAGACTCAAGTACCCCTTTCTGTATTTTTGAAAAAAATTATACAGAAAGTTTAGAGTTGTTACATTCTACCCGCCTTATAAAAATTTCGTCCTCGAAATTTGTAAAAGGAAAGTGTAACAGATTCAAGGAAAGTTTGGTGACTGAAGTACTGATAGTGTATGAAAAATAATAAAGTGATACAAGGGTTTTTTAAAAATTAAAGAGACTTACTAGTGTTACCTTGGTCAACTGTCTCGTCTTCGACGACAGCTAAGGTGCAAGCCTGTCGCCGTGGCACGTTCCTCCTAGCTGGAGGCACATTCCTATGTCCTCGAGGCATGTTCCTCAGTGCCTGATGAAATTGGCGATTTGGCTGTGCAGGAGATCTACGTGGAGGTGGTGCTGGGAGTGCAGGACGAGTTGCAGGAGCCTGGATAGCTGGCCGCTGCGGGTAGTTGGTGGGTGTATGAGCTGAGTTGTGTCTATAAGGACAGGTTTCAATTCTGTGATTGGACGCACCACAAACTAGGCACAAGCCTTTTGCGCGCCTACAGTTCTTCACCAAATGTCCAGCCCTCTTGCAATAAAAGCAAAAATCGGGACTCGACTGGTTATTGGCTGCTTCCAGTCTTCTGAGTTCAACAGTTGGCCTTGAAGAGGCTCCTCCTGCCATCTGATTGACAGGGCGCTTCACTCCACAGATTGAGCTCTGCCCTTTCTCTTTACTACTGCCTCGTATTTTCGGGCAGCCTTCAAAGCCAAATCATAGGTTGGGAAATCCCCTGTAGCTAATGCAGCTTGGATTACCGGGTCCAACCCTTGCTGAAATTTTCTAGCTCTGATCTCAGCAGTCGGTATGAGATGGGCCACAAATCTGTTACGGTCTTATGTTAGCTGTGTAGTATGTGATATACTGAAAAATCGAATTATTAAGACATATCTTACTTACTGAGCATGGTGAACTCAACGTCATATTCATCTACTGACTTGGTCCACATTGAACCTTGTTTCAGATGGATGAACTGTTGTTCCATATCAAAGCGGGCAGTCTTAGGGAAGTACTTTGCGTCGAACATTCCACGGAGAGTCTTCCATTCGATGGGTTGATCAAGACGGCTTTCTTCCGCCTTCCACCAAACCCGTGCATTGTCCGTGAGTTGCAGCTTCGCAACTCGAACTCAAGCGATCTTTGGCACCTGTGCTGCTGCCAGGTCATCTTCAATACTTTGAGCCCATTCCTCCGCTCCCAGAGGGCTCTATTTTCCCGAAAAGTTCTTAGGGTGCAGTGCCCGAAATTGCTTCACTCCGGGTGCTTCCACTTCTGGACGGTTCAAGAGAATAGCAGTCTGCTGCTATTGTCCTTCCAGGAGGCTGCGGATCACCTCATGCAATACCGTCTGCTCATTGATCGGAGCAGCGACGGCAGGTGTAATCGGTAGTGGTGGGGGAGTGTTATTGACATTGGTGCTGGTGTTGTTCGGGGAATCCATAACCTTGAATGAAAAATTTAGGTTAGGACAGATTCAAAATATATGAAATGATAAAATTCAAGGAATTATAAAGAATGTTTTCGTGCTGGTTCTTGTGTTATATTGCTTAGGTTGTCCACGCAGAACTGAACTGCATGTTAGGGTTCCATACAGCTCTGACCGGCATGGGCCACCAACAAAACCTGTCACACCCCACTTCCCGATGTATGGCGAAGAGGACGCGACGAGGCCACTACGTATTTACACTGAAGTAAACACGCTAAACGTATCTAAGCAATATAAAAGTAAATGTACACAATAGACAAATGTAATGAACATCAACTTTATTTATTAACATTCTTTTGTACAATACATCTGAAAAGTAAATACATGGAATGGAAAGCAATGCCTAAACAGTAGCATAACAGAAATGGAAAATACAGAATGTAAACGTGTACAAGAATCTAAAGCTCTGGGTCGTAAGCTAGCTGGTCCAAATCCTCGCTGGTGGGCTCGATCTCCAGTGAATCACCTGACGACATTCAAAGAAGAAGAAAGAGAATGTCGTCAGCGAACAAATCGCTCGGTAAGTCCCAAAGATGAGGGAGAAATAGAATAGACAGAGAGAGTGCAACTTTTAAAGTTGTATTATATTGTTATAAGGTTGTATTTAGTGTTAGCGCTGTTGTTTGTAACTTGGTACAGAAGAGGCCAGTGTATACGAGAGGAGTCTCACTTTCCGCGGAGACTAAGGTATCAGGAACACAAGGAACCGTTCATGCCACGGTACAACAACAATTGAATTCAGGTTAGGTGTCTTATGGTTGCTGTCTCGTTCCACTTCTAACACCTTCCGTACCAATCTACCCCTTAACGCCGCGATATCTTGATTGTATTGTTTGCAATGTTTGAATTGTAAATGTTGTTTATACTATTTTGTAAATGTAAATGGAAAACTTGTATTGTAAATGGAAGACTTGCTGAAACCATGATATCATATAAATGGAAAATGAGGTACTGGATAATCATGTAAATGGAATATATCCATTGTTCGGTTCAGTCAAGTTATATAAATTGATAAATTGAACAGATTGAATATATGGATTCATATTGAATTGTTATATATATACTTGAATCTCATTCAAGTCAGATTGATTATATCGAGACTCGGTCTGAGTCAAACAACTAGAAAAGAAATTGAATCCTGAATTAGGTTTTGGTATTATCGGTAACCGCTGCATATGGACGGCAGGATTTGTGTCTTTTTCAAAGACGATTACCGTATTAATAACACCGTTTGTTAAGTTGTCTACCTTAAATAGGCAAGCACCCATATCTCCGGCTCCCTGAGGCTCAAGAGACTGGTCCCGCTTAACTCTATATTTACTAGAGTCCATATTGTAATTTATAAAACTTGAGGGGGTTTTATGTAAAAATAATTTTGTATAATTTTCAAAATACATCTCAAGTATTTAATTATCGTCTTTAGAGTCATAAATGTAGATTTTATATATGTGATATTTCTAGTGAGTAAAACCTAATTTCATAATATAGGTATTTAATTGTAAAGTATTGAACTTGTATGGAATTGCATGGTATTTTTCTAAAAAGTGATTCTTTTTATTTAGAAAAGTTGGAATATTTATATTATATCAAAAATTAGATTTTTTTATGATACATACATACATACATACATACATACATACATACATATATAAAATAATTTTAATTTATTATTTTTCTAGAAATCTCATTTTCTTAAGATACTTGTAATTTTAAATCTTTCGAGACCGTATGCTCCTTACGGAGGTCTGCATCTCGCACTACTAAGCCCGAGGATGTGCAATAATCCGCACCATAGTGAACGGGTTCCCCGAAATGGGTTGTAGCGGCGTTTTGCAAAGATTTGTTTAAAATACATAATCTTGTAGAAAAATGTTTTTATATAAGTCGGAGGTAGTTTTATGTAAAACCGTATTTTCCCAAATCTATGTTTCCCAATATTATCGTGCTATGTTATATATGAGCGTTGTGAAGAGGTAGGTCATTACCTCATGAACTATCTAAAGGTATAGTACGGGTAATGATATTTTTATGTCGAAGCTAAACTATATGGTATTTTTCTGAAAAAGTGCGATAAAAATTACAATATGAATTCTTTTGCTATGAAACTTGTTCAAAATGTTTTGTTAATATTTAATGATCATGATGTGCAAGTTTGGTATTGTTGTATTTAAGAAAATTGGAACTTTTTAAAGAAAACCGAATCGGAAGTCGGATTAACTCCGTTTCCGTCGGGTTTTAGAAATACAAGTTTTTAGATTACAAAAGAGAAGAGAGAGGAGGGACTTACACGATTCTAGATTATAGAAGAGGAAAATGGAGTGGTAGGAGGTGCCGGTGCGTCGTTTTGTCGCCGGGAGCTCCTAGGGTCGTCGTCGGAAGTTCGTCGGAGCTTCACCCTTCGCTAACTCCACTTATACACTATTGAACTTAGAATTTTCTTGAGAGTTTTAGACAGAGATTTGGAGCGAGGAGGTGAAAAAGAGTGTGGGTATTTATAGGAGAATTTTAGGGTTAGGGTAGATGAAAAGATGTATTGAAAATTGTATTAAAAAATGGATTAATGGGATTTAAAAATCTCTGTTACTGTACAGGAGAGATAAACCATACAGGGTTATGGGGTAGACCAAGAGACACGGTTCTCAGAAGAAAAAATGGGATTTGGTGATGACTCAGCAGGCGGCGCCGGCCGATTCGGCCGAGTCGCCGACTGAGTTAGGCCGAGTCAGGCCCCCCTTGACGCCACGTGGCCTATGTCGTTTGGTCTATCTCCTGGGCCAGTTTGTTTTATGTGTGACTTTTGGATTTTACGAGTTATGCACGTGTAGACTCTTGGGCTTCTAAAAATTTAAAAGAAAACTAATTAAAAAAATAATGTGGCTAATAGAATTTGAACTCTGGTGTTTTGGTTCAGCAGTGCAAAGTCTTACCAATGAACTACAAACTCCTTCTTGCTATTAAAAAGCAAAACAAATTTATAACTTGTGCTCAGACTCAAGTACCCCTTTCTGTATTTTTGAAAAAATTTGTACAGAAAGTTTAGGGTTGTTATACTTGTTCCTGTGCAGAAAGAAGAAGTGAACATCAATGGCTTTCAGCTTTACAAACTGCAAAAACAACTCCTGCTTCGCCCCAACTGGAGGAGTGACATACGGGTCCAATGCGGCCTCCATCGTTTCAATACCGGTGGGGCAGGTGACTCAAGCCACTACTGGATTTTTCTTCGGGACCATGTTCCCGCCAGCAAGCTTCAGCGCCCCGGTGCCACCACAGGAAGCTCCCAAGAAGTCAGTCTTCGATCGACTTGCAACCACCACGATCCCTCTCCATGGGTCATCCAAGTCTGCCAACTCAGTATTCAACTGGCTGAGCCGAAGCTCAAGTAAGCCCGCAAAGAGACTCGCGATACCTGAAGGGCTTATCCAAGAACGGATAGTCCTCCCAACTCCTCCGGTAGGTGAAGTCATCAAAAGTGCTTCCCCTACCAGAAAGTCGGCCTTCGAAAGATTGGTCATTTCCTCTCGAAAGACGTCAGTCTTTGACAGGCTGACACCAGCAGTAGCCCCTCACCAAAGCAGGGGACACGACGGTGCCGCTTCCACAACTGAGGTGTGTTAGGGTCGAAAATTACACCTCGGTTGACCAAGTCAAAGTCAAAGTCAACCTCAAGCCAAACGGGCCCAAGCCCAAGTCAAGTGGGCCCATGCCCAAGTTGAGCCCTGTGGCCGGCCCTCTATGCCAAAATTATGTAATAAGCAATTTTGATGTAATTGTTATAAATGTAAGGAAAATGGGCATAAAACTAAAATTTTGTAAAGCCCATGGCTTATGTGCAAAACAAATGAGCACGTGGGACATAGGATGGGTAAAATGCCATTTTGTAAAGCCCAAGAAGCTAAGTTTAAATTTGTAAGCTTATAAAAGGCAACATGATGATGAAATGAAAATAATAATTCATTCTCTCAAATTCTAGGGTTTGTACCTCCTTCCCCTTCCTCAAGGTTTTAAACCCCCCTTTGAATTAAATCAAGAGTTTAACCCTTCCTTTTTCAAAAATAAATAGTTTTTCACCATAAAACCCTTGAAGGGGGGCTCGGATCTGCCATCAAACCCTAGAAGAGGAGATTTTAAGTCTCACCTCTCCTTTTTCCCCCAAGATCCAGCAAATATAGAGAAAGAAGAAGAATACCCATCTCCAAAAACCCCATTCCAGGAGGATCCGGGGCTCAGAAGAAGATCCAAAGATTTCTAGAAGTTTAACTCCATTCAAGATCTGTTGGAGTTTAACTCCATATATCAACCCCCTTTTTAGGAGTTTAACTCCAAATCTATACATAATCCCTGTTAGGAGTTCAACTCCAAAGCCCCCTTGAGAGTTCAACTCCTAACCCAGGGGCTAAACCCCTTTTCCCGCTGGTGTTTCCAGCGGTCGCGTGCTCTTCACGCGACCCGCGGGCACTCAGCGCCCTGGGGTCACGTGCAGCTCACGTGACCCGCTGGCGCGCAACGGTCGCGTGCCGCGCATGTGACCCGCTGGCGCCCCGCGGGCGCCCACGTATCAGGAAAGTGACCCGCGGGCGCCCAGCGCCCACATGTCATGCACGCGTCTTTAAGACGCTCCTCACCACTTATTTTCGACGCACTCCACACCAGAAACACGTCCCCTGTTAGGAAAATTTTTCTAACGGGGCACTGCCCTGCACCCCCAAGGTGGCTGCTAGCCCTCTTGACCCCCAGCCCGCTATCCGGGTAGCGGGACCCCCGATATATCCAAAACCCTTTCAAAATATATGTACACACACATCGAGTTCGCATGACCAGTTTGACCCGTCAATCGGAGGTTCTCTCGCTCCAAAGGCGAGGGGTAATTAACGGCAGCTTAGTCCACGGCTGCCGGAGATTCGGATCCCTACAATCAATAAACCCCCGCCTACCTTAGACAGGGTGAATCTGTAGTACGCTTGACAAGCGCACACGTATTCCCTTCTCAATGGGGTGACGAAAAACACCCTACAAGGTGGTCCCGTCTGCAAGGCACGCTCGACGTCGCCACTGGCATTGAGTGAGAAGAGCTGAGGGCAACTCCTCTCTCCGGACTCACCCCACCAGCTCCAATGGTGGAAACTGATGCTGCTGTTCCAATCGGGAATAGCTTTGATCTACTTAGGAGGGTGCACAAGAACTCTCCAACCGCGGTGCTGAAGAAATCTCCACCACCTACTGAAAACATGACACAGGCAAAGTCGGAGCAGCCCCCTCAGTGGCTCTCTTCCCAAATTCTGTAATTGACAAAGCCTACTCTTGCCGACTGAAGAAAATGAAGGTTCGGTAGGAAAAAGGTTATCCCTCCGTTATACAGTGAGGGACATCTTCTACACAGGCACCTGTTACAACGGCTCCTTCAACTTCAACCTCCCACAAAAGGACGAGGCTGGAGAAAATCCCACCACCGGCGGTAAATTCCAAAGGTGATGGACCCAAACGCTCCAAGTCTAGGGGCATGATCATGCACATGGTTTATATGGCTTCAGGAAAACAGGAAAGCCGTGCTTCTGTGGGTCATTGGCCGCAAAATCGGTCGTTGACAAAAGATCAGGAGCAACAATAAAAGCTCCAGGAAATGCCGATCAAAATATCAGCATTCACCGGACAGAAAGAAAGTCCGGAGTCAACATCTGAACAGCGCTAAGAGGAGGAGGCCGCGGAGCAAGCTGCTAACATAAAGCATATGGCGCTTCTGTTCCAGGACATGGTTGGAATGATGATCCAGCCAGAACCTCCAGCCGAAGATCCACCGATAATCGTCGAGGATGACAGAGGAGAAACATCGAGCCCTCTTCCGGCTTTATCAACAACTAAGGAGGAAACGAACTCCAAGCCTGCTCTTGATGATTATATAGCTCAACAAATACGAGCTCATCAAGCGAATGAAGCGGCTGGCCAAATCTTCAGAACTGGACGACCGTATCCAGGTTGGTACGATCAAATCAGGTACCCGCCGGGATATACGATCCCTAAATTCCATGTGTACAAGGGCATAGGCAACCCGCACCAACACGTCGCACAGTTCAGAGCTTTGTGCGGCAACACCGGGGTGACGACAAACTGTTGCTTCGCTAGTTCGTTGGCAGCCTGTCAGAGACGGCCTTTGAATGATACTCGAAGCTCCTAAATGACTCCGTCAAAACATTCACAGAGATGGAACTTCTGTTCATACAGCGATTTGCCAGCGCAAGCGATCCACCCCGATCGCGGCATTAATCAATGCCAGGGTGAATTCAGGAGAAATTTGGGTCCAATACGCAATCTGGTGGCGGAACCTATGGTCGAAGTGCAAGCAACACATCGAAGAATCTCCTGCCGTGGGTATGTTCATCGGGACACTAGGTCCTCAAACGACGGTGTCTCAGTTCATGACGTTCTTCAAGCCGACCATCTTCCAGGCTCTGATTGACAAATTGGCCCAAATGGACCAGATAGGCCACGGGCCTTCTCTTCAAAAATGGACCCTCGAAATACCAAAGGTAAAGGGAAAGCGGCCTTCGTCGCCAACACTCGACAGCAACCAAGTGACCCGAATCCGGTTACTCGCCAAGACAACACGCGTCCGCGCATATCTATGGAACAAAGGCTAGAACGCGCTTACTCGTTTCTCCGTGATAAGACAAGGAGACTGTTTGAGCTGGCAGTGCGCAACAAACTTATCAAATTGCCGGACCCACGACGTCCACCGCAACCAGGCGATGTCAATAACCCCAACTACTGCTCTTATCACAGAATGGTGAGCCACCCAATTGAGGATTGCTACATTTTCAAAAACTGGGTTGAGAATCAGTATCAACAGGGGATGTTTGCGCTTTCTGAGAACTGGAAGGTGAACCCGTCATAGAAGCATGCTCCTAAAAAGGTGGATACGCAGGGGTTATCGTGCTCGCTGGTGGATGAAGCTTCATGGGAAGTCGTCCTTTCAGCTAAAACTAAAAGAATGCTGAAGGATCTCCAGGCATGTCCAGCAATCAGGTGGAAGAGCCCGCTTGAACCGGAAATCATCGAAGGGATGCTGAAACCGCGACCCGTACCAAAAACTGTCGATAAAGGACAAAATCTCCAAGTCGAACCTTCAAAGTCTTCGAAGAAAAAGAAGAAGACCAAGGAGACTGTGCAACCCGTTGAGTATAACGACAAACGCACAGACATACAAAGGTACATTGACACGCTGGAGGAGTACAACCAGAAGGCGCGGACACCAGTCACCCTTGAAGAGTTTCTCAAGCATATTCTTGAGAACGAAGAGAGTGACGACGATGAGGAAAATGACTCATCAGAAACTGAAGACTATTTAGCAAGTTGCCACATGGTCTCCCATTCGTCGTCAAATGGCGAAGAAGTTCCCTCGGCATCAGAAAATGACACAGAGGAACTGGGGGCAGGATCGGCGCCAAAATTCCTGGAACTGTCGAAAGACCCGATCGATAGGTTGTTAAATGAAGCCTTTCAAAAAAGAAAAGTTGACCGAGAATGCGAAATAACCATATACGAAAAGGTTAAGCGTCGGCGTCAGGATGAAGAAGCTGCGGTAAGGATGAGTCGTAAAGTACTCCAACCAAGCCAAAGCACACATGCCACAAACAAGAGCAGGATCAAAGCAGAGAAATGGTTCGCCATAGCCCTGTCAATAGGAATGAAGCTGCCACCTCTCAAAGAAGACACGCCCAAGGTCATAAGCCTCAATGAAGAGGACTCATATCCGAACTATTGTTTATATCATCGGAGGGTTACTCGTCCCACCGAAGAATGCAGTGCCTTCAAGAAGTGGTGGAAAGGATACATTACCCATCAACAACACTTCAAGAGGATGAAACGTGAAGCTTGTCAACAGCAAAAAAGAGCGACGAATGCGCGTGAGAAAATGACTGGCAACTGTTATATGGTTGATACCAGTTCGAAAAAGGCAAAACTCTAAGTTCTTACCCTCGGGAGCAATTCTGAGGAAGAAACAACCTTCAGCCCTCTCTTCAAGGATTCCACCTCCGAAAAAGAAGAGGAGGAGAAAAATTGCGAGAATATTCAGCTGCGTAACCGCACGCTGCCGGAAAAGAACCTCGGACCTACAAACAAGGATTCAAGCAAAAAAGACAAAGGGAAAGGAAAAAACCTTCAGGAAATTTCCCTCGACGAAACTCGCCTTATAGCACAACAAAACCTGGAGGGTTATAAAGTAAGGATGGCACGGTTATATGAAAAACTGACCAGGCCGAGAACATTCTGCCAAGGCGAACTCGTGCTAGTCATCAAAAGACCTATGATCCCCAATCGTACAAAACGGGGGAAATTCGAGCCGAACTATGAGGGCCCGTACATCATAGACAAGGTCCACCAGGGTAGGGCCTACCTTCTCATGGATATGCATGGCGAAAGACCCTTTCGGCCAATAAATGGCCGATTTCTCAAAAGATACTATGCCTAACAGGTTACGATTCAGGTCAATGATAGATGACGACGCCTGTGTCCACTTGCTATCTTCCTGAGTCAAAACCCTGAAAGTAGTATCCAGAAGATTTGTTGCCTCGAAAATGGTAACAGTGGACCACTACGTCCTTAAACTGGCCATGGACTGAAACGTCCTTAAACTAACAATGGACCGAAAATGTTCTTAAACTAACAGTGGACCACTGCATCCTTAAACTGGCCATGGACCGAGATGACCCTAAACTAACAATGGACCGAGATGTCCTTAAACTAAAACTTTAGACCGAGATGTCCTTAAACTAAAAATTCGCCTCAAACAAGGTGACAATGGACCGAGAAGTCCTTAAACTAGAAATTATCTGCCTCAAATATGGCGATAACGGATTGAGATGTCCCTAAACTAGCACGTCGTCTCCAAATATGGTAATCTCCACCCTTGAGATCTATATTGCAATCGAAACCTCAATGACGAAGACTGCAACTCAAGTCCTGCCGGCTACACAGCTACTCCAGCAATAAAGCCACCCCTAAATCCTATCGGCAAACGGATGAGTTACCTGCGACAAAGCTACTTCCGAGAATTTCGTAAAAAAAGAAGCTATGTCCACAAGCAAATGGGCATGGATGAAAACCCGAAAAGGCACCGTGAGTAAAAACAGCAGGGCTACTGGCGAGCTTATGAAAACCCGAAAGGGCGCAATCTCGTTAAAAAAACCTTATGTCCGCAAGCAAATGGGCACGGATGAAAACCCGGAAGGGCGCCGTGAGTAAAAATAGTAGGATTGCCGGCGAGTTTGTGAAAACCCGAATAGGGTGCAAACTCGTAAAAAATTCATGTGCACTTGCAAGGTCCTCTCGACCTTATGAGGGGAAAATACCTGCGTGAGATCTTTATGACTCACAAAAGAGCAACACGCTTAGGAATCCTCATGATTCTTAAAGAGAAATTACACTTACGGGATCCTCACGACTCGTAAGGAGAATTCCCCTTATGAGATCCTCACGGATCATAAGATTCAAAAGCCTTAAGCTACAGGGATCTGAACCTGTTCTTAAGTTGTCACATCCCTAAATTGCCCTACAGGCGGTCCAATATTGGCCCTTGTATACAATCCATGGACACAAATAAATATGGCCCTCACCTAGTTCCACCAAAGGCGTGAAATGTCCCCATATGGTAAACGACACTTGTAAGCTCTCTCGACTTATAAGAAGAAAACACTCATGCAAAATCCTTATGACTTGCAAGAGAGAACACACATATAGGAAGCCCCGTGATTCCTAGGGAGAAAATACACCTACGAGATCCTCACGACTCGTATGGAGAAATAACTTTATAAGACCCTTACGGCTTATAAAGTTGAAAAGTCTTAGTCGACAGGATCCTAACCCTGTTTACTAATCCATCTTTGTTCAAATCGACAAAGACACATGATGATTCGCTCCTGGTAATATTCCAGTGGTAGCGATGTTGTTGCCTAAACAGGTGTTAAACTCCAAGTCCTTTCACGGCACATGATGATTCACTCCTGGCAATATTCCAGTTGTAACGATACTGATACTAAGGTTGGTATCAGATTCCAAACTTGCAATAAAAAAACATTAGCGAGCCAAAAAAATGCATATGAAATAGCCGAAATGATTAGGCAACTGGCAATAAAAATCAGAGACAAAAAAATATGCATACGAAACAGCCGAAATGTTTGGGCAACTCCCAATAAAAAGCGGCAAGTAAAAATATAAAAATAGCCAAAATGATTGGGCACCATGAAAATATCCGAAATGATTGGACAATCACGACTTCCGTGATATAAAAGCTGAAAAGATAGCGCATCGCGAAAAAAATGAAACTTTTCTGCCCTGCAGGTGAGTCTACACTGACCCCTGTATACAATCCATGGGCACAAATGGAAAAAGGAACCATGTTTTCCCATCAGGCTCCGTCAAAGGGAGAGCCAAGTCTTGACGGTCCATACACAACCTAAAGACTACCCGACGTACCTTCTCATTCCGACAGGATGCAGACACGATGTCAATAAAGGCTCCAAATAGCAGAATAAAAAAGGAGTGACGGAAAAATCCCAGCTCCAGCTCAACATTCTTCTCGTTACAGCAGACACAATGTCAAAAAAGGCTCAAATAGCCGAATCAAAAAGGAGTGACGGCAAAATCCCTGCTCCGGCTCGACATTCTTCTCGTTACAGCAAACGCAATGTCAACAAAGGCTCCAAATAGCCGAATCAAAAAGGAGTGATGGCAAAATCCCAGCTCCAGCTCGACATTCTTCTCGTTACAGCAGACGCAATGTCAACAAAGACTCCAAATAGCCGAATAAAAAAGGAGTGACGGCAAAATCCCAGCTCCAGCTCGACATTCTTCTCGTTACAATAGACGGAATGTCAACAAAGGCTCCAAATAGCCAAACCAAACTGGAACAAAGGCATATTCCTAGCTCCGGACTTCAACTGCAATACATACAGCATAGAAGTCCCACAGATGTCTATCCTATTTCAGCAAAGAAACGGCACGGCATCGTCAAAACAAAAAAATGAAGCAACAGCATATTCCCAGCTTCAGGGTCTCGACGGCAACTTATATAAAGCCTAAAAGACTATCGGAGATCATCCCACACCAGCGCGGAGTAGTTATGACTCATCGGGGCTCCAAACTGAGCTTAACCTCAAGTAAAAAGCGACATGACAAATTCCTAACGCTTGCACTTCCGACGATCATATAGCCTAAGGAGATTACTTGAAGACGTCTTGTCCAGCCCCTGAAGGGATCAGAGACACGGCAGTCGCGGGGCTACTCGAACAACAACTTAAAGACTGCATATCGAGGAATATATCAGCCAACGCGACGGTACCACAGACCAAAGCTCCAGTACCACAAAACCTAATAGACCTCTGTCGCAAAGAGCAGGGATTATTTATATATAATGTTAGGATAAGTTTGCCTGTAAACCCAAGAGAGGTAAACTAAACAAACTCCGAAATGAGTTCATAAACTAGAGACTCCGAAATGAGTGAATAAACTACGAGCTCCGAAATGAGTGCATAAACTAGAGACTCCAAAATGAGTGAATAAACTACAAGCTCCGAATTGAGTTCATAAACTAGAGACTCCGAAATGAGTGAATAAACTACAAGCTCCGAAATGAGTTCATAAACTAAAGACTCCGAAATGAGTTCATAAGCTAGAGACTCCGAAATGAGTAAATAAACTACAAGCTCCGAAATGAGTACATAAACTACTTAACGTCAAGTCAAGATATCTAAGGATAGAGAGACACCAGTATGAAATGAAATATGTCTTTTATTCATAAATCAAAATGAATACAAGATGCTTTTGTTCATGAATCAAAATGAATACAAGATGCTTTTATTCATGAATCAAAATGAATCCAAGGTGTAAAATGTTTTCTAAGCTGGTGGGAAATTCAATAAGCCGACAAGTTCGTCATTTTTCCGCCGGACTTCTACCTCGAGCTCTATCAATGCCGCGAGCCGAGTCCCTGTCTGTGTCTGTTGGTTCTAGTATGAAGAAAATCGACTCTCAAACTCTTTCTCGGTAACCTTGTGGGTCTCGACCATCTCACGTGTAAAAATGATGGCTTTATCAAGGGCCACCACCTCTGTAATGTCCTCTTGAAGAACCCGCCAAATTTCATAAGCACGAGTGGTCTTGGCAGTGAGCTGGGCTTGAAGTTCCCCTAAAGCCTTTGAAGCCAACTCCCTCACTGAAAACTTCCGGTTGAGCCTTTTCTCGCATGACTGAAGACTGGCTGCACATCGGTCGATCCACCCACGCAGGCTCGCCTTTACAGACAAGATGTCAGAGGGAATGCGTATGCATTCAATCCCATGTAGGCATGCCTCCACTCGACGGCAATACTCGACCCAAGTACGCACCAGTGCCTCTTCATGACAAGTGGCAAGAACAGATAAAGAAGCATTGTCTTCAACAGAGAATTCTTTGGCCATGACAAAATTACCAGCGCGAAGATCTTCAATGAGAGTCGCCAATAAATGAATGCTCTATTTTGCCATCCTTTCAGACACACGTTGGGCGTAAGGGCCTGGTGGCATGGAAATCCGGGACTCTAATGGAGTCAGGACTGGCAAAGTTGTAAAGATACATGTGTGGTTAGTTTCCTTCCCAAATATAGAACAAGTAAAAGGATGCCAAAGATAAAGCGTCGCTTACCTACGGCCATATAAGGCGAGTTTGAGAGCTCCCCAGGACCGTCGAGAATTCGACTTCGTCGTCGGCTTCCAGTACTGTAGTTTAAATAAAAGGGCATATCGGCATCATTGTGAAAATATAAAACAAAAAAGGAAAAAGAATACCAACCTTGGCCAGAAGAAAGGATTATACTTTGTGGAGGTATCGCTTGCGGGGCCGCCATATCGAGTAAACGCTGGATGGTTTTCCTCGGAGAAAGATCCACAATAGAAGACGCCAACTCCCGCAATACTGAGAGAGAGAAAGGTTCAGATATATGGAGGTGTCGTTAAACGAAATGTATATGTATATAAGATTACCTTCGATCCTTCGCCCGCTCTGAACCGGAGGGATAGCAGCTTCGGCAACCTCTTCTACACCCTCAGGCGTGTCACTGAAAGTATTCGTGAAATTTATGGCCGACGTGGCAGTCTACAATAGAAGGACAAAAGCCGCCGCTGGAAGCTCCAAAGCGGGGATAGCAGCTTCGACAATTTCTTTTACCCCCTCAGGTGCGTCATTGGAAATTGAATCTATCACCGATGTGGAAATCTCTGCCGGAGGAACAGAAGTTGTCACCGGGGGCTCCAAAGCAGGGATGGCAGCTTCGGTAATCTCTTCTACCCGCTCAGGTGCGTCATCTGAAATATCCATGGAATCTATTGCCGGTGTGGCAACCTCTGCTGGAGGGACAGAAGCCATCGCCGGGATCTCCACAGCGGCGATAGCAGCTTCAGTAATCTCCTTTACACCCTCCGGTGTGTCACGGGAGATAGTTGTATAACCTACGTCCATGGCGCGATCTGGACTCAAAATTATACCCGCTGTAGAAGGCCCTACAATTATGTTTTTTTAAAGATAATGCAACGTGAAAGTAATACAAATTATTTTTTGAAAAGGACAAGAAATATACGTACCAATACCCCAAGGAGCCTGAAGGATGGTCTGTTCGAGCTGCTGCGCTTTTCTGTTCAGATGCGCTCGTCGGGCCTCAATCGAAAATGGATCCATACCTGCTTTCAAAGCAGCTTCATCTTTGGATATGTCTGCCACCAGCTATTTCAAAGCACGTTCCTCCTCCAGCGTCAAAAGTGTCGTCGGTAACATGGCTAGAACCGGATCGACGTCGTGAAATACAACAGCGGGAAGTTTTCCTTTCCTGGAGGGGACATTTTCAGCCTCGTCTTATGAGCGCTTTAAAACCTTGGCCAACTGATCGGCCTACTCGGTAGAGAAATCGGGGAAGAGAAGACCGTCGTCCGGCTCTTGCATAGATATTGGCTCATCTTGGATAAGGGGCTCGGATTCAAGCAAAGCGTCGAGTAAGCCGGCGACTGATTTCTTTCTCCTTTTGGAGCCCGAGCTAACACCAGCGGAGTGGCGCTTCCTCCCCTTTTGCGCAGCGCTTCCTGACGTCGCCTTTGATATCTGCCTTCGTGGACGCCACGGCTGGTGCTTTATCAGGAGTCGCTGTCTCGGCCTTTGCACGTACCGGCATACCAGCAATACGGGGGGATGATTCGGCTTGTGCAGCCTTAGGAATGAGCACTAAGCCGCTGTCCTTTAGAGGAGGGTGAATAACCGGCCGTGGCCGCAACGGGGCGCTGATGGCCTGAGCGGAAGCAGGGGCTTTACATTCAAAGAGGACCCTTCTTTCCTATGCAATGATGGGACTAACCCGGTGGCGATACCAGCCTTTTAAGGGCCGTACGGGCCTTGGAAGATAGTCAGGCTCGGGAATCATGAAGAAGGAACCGGTACCCAGTCGCGTGAAGTGGTAGATGACGTCGCGAGTGACCTCCAGCGAGAGAGTGGGCTCGATTAAAAAGACTTCGAGGGAGACGCCCTGGTTGTAGCCTAACTGCTGGGCAAAGCGATGCGGATTATACCGCATGAAGAGGGTAGCGCCGTTAAGACGGAACACCAAATACCTTTGCCTGATTGAGTATAAGTGCATGATCTCTTTTAGCTTTAAAGCTGGAGACCCATTCTTTGATAAATCAAAAAATTGTTGAACGGATCCCGCATGAGCAGAAAGGACTTGATCGCTAAAATCCATCCCACCTTCGTTTGAATACGGATTAAGTAATACTCGCAAAGCCCCTAGCTGGGTCAGGTTAGGAGCAGAAGCATCAACCATTCTCATAATCCGTGGGAATGTATACGACTCATAGAAAGCAGGCCTCCGGTGCGTAGCAAATGCCCTTAACACGTGCACCTCGATCCACAACGTGAAGTAATGGAGGAAAAAATTCACGGTATACGTACCTGGGTTCAAAGTGTTGGCTGCAGTGCTTAACCCGTGGTATAGGTATGACAATCCCGCAACACCAACGGCCAATCTCGCTCCTTCGGCTTTGCGATGAGCAGGGTAGAAGACGGAGGCTCTCATGAAGTGGCGATCCATCTGTATGGCAAACCAGCTAAGCCAAAGACTGATAAAGATGACAAAGAAAGTTTCTTCATCCATCCCAGGAGCAGCGACCGCGTCAAAAGCCATGGCTGACGAGTTCGGAATATAAAACTGCGGCAGGTCCTCTTCTTTGGCCAGCAATTTCTTCAAGCCAAATCCGAAAGGATTTTCGACCTTCGCGAATTTCGGAACATTCTTGGATAAAACATCTTCACGAAGAAAGCAAGCAATATAAGTGTCAAAAGTGACACCTTGCCCTTCTGATGCAATGAATAGTTTCTCAAAGATACCCAAGGTTTTGATCAGACTTGGATGCTTGTGCCGAACAGCATTCTCGGTAGTCAAACCCTCAAGAATAGTTGGCAACATAGCGAATATGTACTCATCAGGAGGCAGTAATTCTTCGTAATGCTCTCCCCTCATCGGCAACCCTGAAATTTCACGAAACTCCTCCAGCGAGATCGAGACTTCACGATCCCCTAGCAAGAACGTGTTTATGAGAAGATTCCATTGGTTCAAGAAAGCCTTGACCCGCCAGACATGGGGAGCGTGATAATAGAATAGTGATGCAGATACTGCTTAGTATAACCCAACCTTCTACAGCCATGCGCGTTGGGAGGAGAGAATATATCGGGCCCACGGAAGGTAGCCCACTGGATGGCGCGGGGTAACGCCTACCTTATACACCTTCCCCCAGGTCGAGCTTCACCCTGACATATCCGGCGTCCCAAAATGTTAAAGGCCATCAGGGGTTGATTGGGTATCCCGGTCATTGACAGTTCAAGCCGGCTTATGGGGGTCCAATTAGCTGCCTCCACCGCATAAGCAGTCTACGAGCGCTCCATCAACGACATTGAGCAGATGGGTTCAGTTGTTACTTCGCAGGTAAAGCTACGACGACCCCTGATGATATGACCGTACCAAACCCCCCATAAGAGAATGCTCGTATTATCCTTGTCATGGGCCCTAATCATCGCCATAACTTCCTTGTCTGAAGGCGACTGTGGGAAAGCGGACTCCGAGCGTGTGTGAAAGGGAAGTAGGGAAGTGACGTCATCGTACCTTAAAATAAAAAGGAGTGGACCCATTAATGAAATATATATATATATATATATATATATATGAGTTTGTTTCAGTGGACCACTAACTACAAAGCCAATAGGCCTCACGAAATCAAAATGACGGCTCACCAATGATGAGGCTAGATAATCATTATGAGAATCCAAAAGGATTCTCATTAAATAAACAATGGAGTTTAAACAACTCCTAACATTCTTGAAAAACGAGTTATATTAAAATACCCAACAGATTCAAAATCTGTGAAAAGGGTATTAAAACCCTAAAAAGAAAAATATAATAATAAAAATATATATGCTCAAGAACGCCAAGGAATAAATTTCCCGAAAATCTCCAAGTTTTCCAGAGCTATGCTCTGTGGTAAGGAATTAAACTCCTTTAATAATTGGATTAAATCCCAGAAACCCTCATGATGGGGAAAAGAAGAAAATGGAATTAAATTCCAGAGACCCTCAAAGATCAGAAGAGAACTCACGATCCTCAAGACCTTAAGGTTTACTACAGAAAAGTAAATGTCTTTTTGGATCTCCGATAAATCGTTCCATGAAAAAGAGCAAAGCTCTGTTGATAGATTTAAAATCCAAGACAAGAACAAAAAAGGGTTCCATTCATAATCCTTACCAGAGAAAGAGTTTTTACTGAGTTTAACTCTGGAGTTCTGCGGACAGAGAACTAAGCTCTAAAAAAGAGAATTAAATTCTCAAGGAAAATAAGCAAGGAAGGAGATGCAAGAACAATGGTCATCTCAAGGGCTAAGCTCCCGCATTTATAAGACATGATGAAGAGCAGTTCATCTTCCCGTTCCCTAGGCAAATCCAACGGCTGTAAAAGTGGACAACGTTGAACTCAAGTGCAAACCACGTGAGAGCAACGCTGGGGGGCATTTGTTCCCTCATAAAAAAGGGGAGAGTAGGAAAGGGGAAACTCCCCACTATTCGAGTCTCACGTGTTAAACACGTGAGCGCCTATATGCAAAACATATAGGCACTGTATTCAAACAACTGATAGGCTAAAAAGCCTCACGTGTTAAACACGTGCGCACCTATATGCAAAGTATATATGCGCTGCAATCAAACAACAAATAAGCTAAACAAAGCCTCACGTATTAAACATGTGAGCGCCTATTTGCAAAGTAGATAGGCGCTGCAATTAAACTACCGATAGGCTAAAAAGCCTAAGCAAGTGAGCGCCTATATGCAAAGCATATAGGCGCTGCAATTAAACAACAGATAGGCTAAACAAAGCCTCACGTGTTAAACACGTGAGCGCCTATATGCAAAGAATATAAGCGATGCAATCAAACAACAGATAGGTTAAACAAAGCGTCATGTGCTAACACGTGAGCGCCTATATGCAAAGCATATAGGCACTATAATCAAACAGGTAAAGGGCCGAACTAAGTCCCATATGCTAACACGTGAGGACATCTCCTTACGTAGAATTAAATTCTACTTAATGAACCGTTGGATCAAGGATCCAACGGTGATTAAATATAGAATTAAATTCTATTGGGAATAATATTTTCTGTTAAACAGAGAGTTAGTGGATCAAAGATCCAAAATACTTTCTATATATTTCTAAACAGAGAAAGATTATACTCTGTTAATTGAGCACCCTTGGATTAAAAATACAATGGTGATTAAAATGTCACCGCTTGATAGAATTTTATTCTATATTTAGGAGAATATTCCCAATCTTGTTAAAAACAAGACCAATATCTTCTGTAAAAAAATAAAAATGACAGAAGTCCTTGGATCAAAGATCCAATGGTGGGTAAAATTCTCCAAATTAATTCTGAGACCAATTAAATCAATTGGGGTCTTTCAATGAGAGATTTTCTCAGAATTAAACAAATTTCTCTCCACTATATAAAAAATCCGAGACTTCAAGACGCAAGAGGGAAGAAAAGAAAAAAAGAGGAGAGACAGACGTAGAGAGAGAGAACTCCCCAGAGGCTTAAAAAAGAATATATGGTGAGCTTTTGAGGAACATGAGAATTTAATTCTCAAAGAAAAGACTTGCTTCCTTGAAACACTAGGTAAAAAGAAAACACATATCCTTTGCATCTCTAAGGGTTTAACCCTTCATATAAGAACTCAGTTCTTTCCTCTGGTTGAGATCTGTAGAAGCAAATCTCCCTACAAGTTAAGAATTTAATTCTCATTGGGGAGATTTTGCTCTGCAAGATTCAAAACCTAGGAGAAAAGAACTAAGTTATATAAAAAAGGGGAGGAGAAGAACGGGAATACATAGGAATTTAATTCCTCCAAAGATCAGGGTTTAACCCTATATTAAGAACTTAGTTCTTCAATAAAAAAAAGTGATCCAAGATCCCCAAGGACAAATCGTTGGTGCTTAGCACTTTTTCGAAGCCTCACGTGTTTCCCACGTGAGTGCTTCAATCGAACAAGAAAAATAACAAAAACTTCCTCACGTGTTTCCCACGTGAGTGCTTCAATCGAACAAGAAAAATAACAAAAACTTCCTCACTTGTTTCCCACGTGAGAATAAGAGGAAACTACAGCACTCCAGCATCAATAAAGAAAAGGGAGACACCCACGTGCTTTGCACGAGAACTCTAGCCAAGTGCTTAGCACTTATAAAAAAGGGGGAGATAAAACCCAAAGTCCAGCGCCCATATTTGTGGTGCCTCACGTGTGTCACGTGAGCGCCATAAAACTCTAGTGTTTAACACTAGTCCAGCGCCTATATTTGGAGTGCCTCACGTGTAACACGTAAGCGCCATAAAACTCTAGTGTTTAACACTTATCCAGTGCCCACGTGAAATGCACGTGATCACTGTTGGAGACTCAATCTTACCCCAAATTGGCTAAGTTTCCTAAGGTTAGACCTATCTGATACTAGAACAACCGAACCTATATTGCTCATATTTTCCCAAGCTGATCTCAGTCTCAAAAATGACCAGTGGTCTCCCATTGATGATATCCCAAATGATATTCAGTCTCCTAAGATAATTTTAGTCTCAAATATGTCTAACATTTCTTAGGTCTACAACAACCCTTTTTTCCCCTCAAATACGGGATTTGGTTTAAGGGTACATCTCTCAACACCTCTGATATATGTCATTGTAATTTTTCAACGTCTTCAGAGAAATGGCGGGTCCCGACAACCAACAACTCTTTCGTGCACTTTCAAATTGACATGCACACATCAAATCAGACCACGCCCCAAATTGGGCACATTCTATATCACCATTGTTCGCTTCGTCACGTAACAAATACATGTGTGCGCAAGATGAACTTTGGACCGAAATGTCCCTAAACTAATATTCGCCTCCAAAATGGCGATAATTGACCGAAATGTCCCTAAACTCGAAATGTCCCTAAACTAATATTCGTCTCGAAAATGGCGACAATGGACCGAAACGTCCCTAAACTAATATTCGCCTCCAAAATGGCGACAATGGACCGAAATGTCCCTAAATTAATATTCACCTCCAAAATGGCGACAATGGACCGAAATATCCCTAAACTAATATTTGCCTCCAAAATGGTGACAACGGACCGAAATGTCCTTAAACTAATATTCGCCTCCAAAATGGCGATTATGGATCGAAACGTTCTTAAACTAAAATAATAGATCCCAAACGCTCTTTTGTTGGATCCTAAATAAAAATGATCCTGAAACCTCGTTAAGTGGATCTTAGTCTCAAATTGGACTAATGTATCATTAACAAAAAAAAATCGATTCCCAAATGCTCACATATATTTAAGTCGATCTTAATCTCAAAATAGATTAACGATCCTTAAAAAAACCAAATCTAAGATATATGAATTTGGATTAATCGACGCCCTACGGGCGACAACATAAATTAGTCTCCTTATACAATCCACGGGCAACCAAAACCAAAACAAAACACACGACACGAAGTGAACTTCCTGAGCAGGAGAAAGTGGTTATCGTGATGCGGTAACGTAATTAACTGCAGGGGTTTGCGCCTGCGGGGAAGAGCGTCCCCATAATCAATAAACCCCTCATAAACAAGGGGGAATCTGACGAAGTCTGCTACAATGGCCACATCCGTCCAAACCTCTGATATACGGTGCCATAAATCAACTTGGTATCTTCGGAGAGGTGGGCGGATAAATCCAAATAGCATATGACCCCAAATTCAGAAAAGACGATCCATCCCGGTTCGTCCCCGTTTTCGGCGGTGAACGCTGATATGTTATATTGGATCGTCGTGATTGAATAGCCGGGGTTTTTGCGTGGGATGAAAGTTTTTCAATTTTCATTCATGTAAAAGTTGTATGTAATATTTTTTTATTGGAACACTTCCGGGTTGAGGATGATGTCACCATTGATGTATATTATTTACTTTTCCGCATTAGGATAGACCTAAGGCAGGGAGCATAAGTAACCGGGTTCTTAAGTCTAGTGGGAGACCATCTCAAGGTGTCGAGACCGAGTCTCCTAACTTTAGAATTGGCAGGGTTGCTTACCGCTCTCGTAGGGGTTTAGGGATGTGGGTTTGGTTATTCATCACGACTGTGGAATTCGTGTTTTTCATTACTGGCTGAATTTAAAATACGGACCTCCTAGTATATCCAATATTTCATATGTTGACTTCTGCTGCTATGTTTTGTGATGTTGATCATATAACTGCGTGAGATGAATGCTATATATATATATCATATGTATAATAAATGTTGCTTATATTTTGCACCCGCGCTAGTCCAGCCCCCGCTCTGCCGTTAGTTAAGTAACCTAACGGTGCATGACGGAGCCCCATGGCGAATGCGGATAGCATAAGCGTAAGTTCTATTTTTGTTTCTTTTTCTGTGATGTTTAGGAAAACATAAATGATGGGACTTCATTAATGTGATTAATGAAAAGAAAAGAAAACTAAGATATTGTAGAATCAAAAGGTTTTAAAAAGGTAGCTCTAGTTTTTGCTTTGCACAGTGGTATTCCTTGATGAATATCCAGCACCTCATTTGATGAGAAAAGAGCTGAGATCCCTTCACTGGGAGTGGCCTCTTTAGAAAAACTAGCAAATGCTGCAACCTACTCGGTTTATCATCATAGCTTCTGTAGTTCTTGCTTTGCATAGTGGTATTCCTTGATAGATATCCAGCACCTCATTCGATGAGGAAAGAGCCGAGATCCCTTCACCGGAAGTGATCTCTTTAGCAAAAGCTAGTAAAAGCTATTCGGTTTGTTTTTGAAAACCACTCGATTTTAAAAGCAGAGCTTAAACCACTCCTTTTCAAAATCACTAGACTCTACAACGATATCAAGTTCATTACGTTAAAGGTTTTCTTCAAAACCAGCCGTAGCCCTCCGTCGTTTTAGATAAGTACTATTTAGTATTCGTGCTACATTTGTTGGCCTACGTCAAGGCGTAATGTACGTTAGCTGATTAGTATTTATCTGCAGCATTTGATGTGATTGGATTAGGGTAATCGTACGGCGTTGTTTGGCCTGCGTCAAGGGTCGTACGGGTGGTTTAATTCAATCAAGAAATGAACGGGTTGAACTTGACTAGCGGCCTATGGTGTGTTAGCCTGCATCAAGGTCATAGGTAGCTAGGAGTAAAAACAAATATTGGGAATATGCAATGAGATTGCATATTTCAAGTTTTGAAATATGCAATGAGATTGCATACCCTCTATATGATAGTTGGATCCCGATACCCACTGCGAGTAAGTGTTAATCCTGAGAGAGTTTTCCACTTTACAATTAGACGATCCATTAGGTGTCTAAGAAAAGTGTTAACGGGGTGATGCCCTTGCGGAAACAAGGTTATTTAATTAGTTCCATGCGAAAGCATAGGGAGACTCCCTTGGAGTACCAATACCTGCCTGGCCGAACGATTGGCGAACTTGTAAGATGTAATTAATCCCTTTTAAGGTTTGAAAGAAGATTTGATAAAAACAGTGGGAGCCATCCTGATTAAATAAAATAATAACCAATCTAATCTTGTAAAAAGCGCACGCAAAAGTGATTATCTTTCTCTCTCTCCTGATAGCGATCAATGACACGTCTTAATCAAGATAATAATATGGATGTATTGACCGGACCCACTTATTATACTGGGCTAGGTTCCGCTCTATCTTATGACTGTCATAAGTCTAAGCAAGGAATAGTAGAATATCCGGATTCCCACGCCACCCAAAACAAAGAAGGAGCATACTGATTCATCTTCTTCGGGTGTGTTCGTTACCGAGAATTGTTTCTCAGTTTGCTCTATGTCCTGAGTATTGAATACCATATCAGGACCCCATGTATGTAATTTGTTACATGGGTTAAGTAGAGGTAGAGAATTGGAAAAATGTGATATGTCCCTCAGAGAAAGAAATGGTGCAATTGTTGCAGCCAAAGCAGTTGGCAAAATCTATTTACCACCGAAAACCAGAGCCGAACCCGCGTAGTTCGTCTTGCCTGAATTTGGGGGCAGATGCTATTTGGATTTATCCGTCCACCTCTCCGAAGAAGCCAAGCTGATTTATGGCACCGTGTATCGGAGGTTTGGACGGATGCGGCCGTTGTAGCAGACTTCATCAGATTCCCCCTCATTATGAGAGATTTTTTATTGTGGAGACGCTCTTCCCTGCAGGCGAAAGCCCCTGCAGTTAATTACGTTACCGCGTAACGATAACCACTTTCTCCTGCTCCAGAAGGTCACTTCATGTCATGTGTGTTTGTTTTATTTTTGGTTGCCTGTGGATTGTATACAGAGACTAATTTATGTTGTCGCCCGTAGGGCGTGGATTAGTCCAAATCCGTATATTCTTAGATTTAGGTTTGGGTTGATTTTAAGAATTTTTAATCTTGTTTGAGATTAAGATCAACTCAAATATTTGTTGAGGATACGTTAGTCTAATTTTAGACTAAGATCTACTCAACGGGGTTTTAGGATCATTCAGATCCAACAAAAGAGCACTTGGGCTCCCTTGTTTTAGTTTAAGAACGTTACGGTCCGTTGTTAGTTTAAGGACGTTTCGGTCCGTAGCTAGTTTAAGGACGTTGCGGTCCGTTGTCGCCATTTTGGGAAGTGTATCCAAAAGCAGTTCATTATCGGGACCCACCACCCCACTGAAGACCTTGAGGAATTACAACGACATGTATCAGAGGTGTAGAGAGATGTACCCTTGAACCAAATTCCATATTGAGGGGAGAGATCATGGTGGACCATCTAAGAATCATTAGTCATCTTTGGGAGACTAGAATTAACTTAGGAGATGTGGAATGGACATCGTTCTGGTCAATTAATTTGGGAAGTCATGATCATAGATGCTCGATCTATTTGGAGATCCAAGATGTTTTAATCTCAGGAAGACTTAGCCAATTTAGGGCTGAAGTTGGCTTCTTATAGTGTTAAACACTAATATATGCTCGGTGCTCACGTGCTCCCACGTGAGACTCTAAAGCAGTGTTAAACATTGAAATTTGGGGCACTCATGTGTGGCACGTGAGGCGCCTGAAAGTTGGAGCTGTACACTTGGGTCCAAATCCCCGTCTGTATATAAGTGTTAAACACTTAATTCTTGTGGCCATAACATGTGGGCTCGTGAGGCACCCCAGAGTTGGGCACTGCTTCTTTGGGTTTATTCCCTCTTCCTTTTATAAGTGCTAAGCACTTAGCTCATATAATGCTCACGTGCGAACACGTGAGGTGCTCAAACTGTGAGGACTGTCTTTGGATTTTTCCCTTTTCCATATGAGTGTTAAGCAACTGTTTGGGGGTCACGTGAGAACACGTGATTCGATCTCAGTCATTCCTTTTTGGTCATCGGAGGTGCTCACGTGGGAATACGTGAGCTCTCGTTATAGCGTTGAACGTTAATGAATCACCAGTTCTTTCTTTTATATGCATTGATATTTTGATCTGAATTTTAAGAATATCAGGTCCCTTGTTTTATAAGAATTAAATTCTTTTACAGGGTTAAACCCTAGTTTTATCAGAGGAATTAAATTCCTATACACTTTTGGAAGAATTAAATTCTTTGAACTTAGTTCTTTTCCCTATGTTTTGAATCTGCACTACAGAATCTCTCGATGAGAATTAAATTCTCAACTTGTAGGGAGATCTGCTTCTGCAGACCTCAACCGGAGAAAGAACTAAGTTCTTGTATGAAAGGTTAAACCCTTAAAGAAGAGATAAGATAATCTATGTAATTTCTTCTTACCTAGGATTTTTCGTTTAAGAAAGGGATCTTCTTCCTCTAGAGAATTGAATTCTCTTTTTCTCTTTTTCTTTTGTTTCTCAAAGCTTATGAGAGTCTCTGTGTGTGTTCTCCTCCTCTCCTCGCTCCTATCAATACGAGAAGAACAAGAATCAATTTGTTAAGAGAATCCTTCATTGAGAGATCATGATTGATTCCATGATCTTTTAGATCAATCGGTGAATTTTATTCACCGTTGTATTTTTTAATCCAATGGCTCTCTGTTTAACAGAGAAGATTTCTTATTTTTAACCAGATTAGGAAATATTTTCCTAAGATAGAATTTTATTCCATCAGACGATCACCGTTGGATCTTTGATCCAAAGGTCTTTCGTTTAACAACAGAGAAGATATATCTGTTTTAATGAAGATCAGGGATATATTTCACATATATAGAGAATTTAATTCTATTAGATAGTTTAGAAAGATTTAAGGAAATATTTTCCAAATAGGATTTTGATCCTTTTATTTAGAATTTAATTCTATCGGTTTGGAAGGTATTTAGGATCACTCACGTGTAGGACGTGACCCTCACGGAGTTAAACTTGTTTGCTTATATGCATCAGCCTAAAAAGGACATCACGTGTTAACACATGAGCTTCTCTGGCCTTCTATCTATTTTAATATGGAGCCTATATACTTTGTATATAGATGCTCACGTGCTTACACGTGAGGCTGAATTTCAGGCTGTCAATTGTTTAAATGCAGCGTCTATAATCTTTGTATACAGGCACTCACGTATGGGCACGTGGGGCTCCATTAGTAGGGAATTTTCCCCATCCCTTTTTCTCTTTTTTTATAAGGGAACAAATACCCCCTAGCGTTGTTCTCACGTGACTTGCACGTGAGTGCAACGCTGTCACCCTTACAGCCGTTGGATCTGCCTAGGGGAACGGGGAGATGAACCGCTCCCATCATGTCTTATAAATATAGGGCTTTTCCCCTCTGGGAAGCCCCCTGTTCCTTCATCATCTTCCTTACTTGTTTTCCTTGAGAATTTAATTCTATTCTTCAGAGCTTAGTTCTTTGCCCGCTGAGATCTCAGAGTTAAACTCTGTTAAAACTTTCTTTGGTAAAGATCATGAACAGGACCCCCTCCTCTTTTGCTCTTTTTTTATTTTGGATTTTAAATCCAGGGACAAAGTGTTGCTCTCTTCTTGAATTGATTTCTTAAGGATCCAAAGCATACATTTTTTTGTAAATTTTGAAGTCTTGAATTAATGGGAATTGTTAATCCTCCTGTTAGGGTTTTACCCTGTCACCAATCTTTAAGATTCTTGGAATTTAATTCCATTTTCTCTGCCTCCTTGCTATGGGGGTTTTCTGAGATTTAATCCCTTTATTAAAGGAATTTAATTCCTTGTTCACAGAGCTTGTCTCTGAGAGAGACTTAGATTTTTTTGGAATTTTATTATCTAATGCTCTCGAATATTTGAGGGTTTTAATGCCCCTGAAGCATATTTGAATCTGTCATGCATTTTAAAAGAACTCGTTTTTAAGAGGATGTTAGGAGTTGTTTAAACTGCATTGTTTATTTGATGAGAATCCTTTTAGATTCTCATAATAAGCGCTTTCTTGATCATTTTGATCGCTAAACTCTTACTAATTTTTCTTTTCAGATATTATGGCTTCTCGTCTTTACGATCTTGAAGAGATTATCTCTTATGAGGACATTCGCATCCAGGGCCGTTGCCAAGGCCAAGAATTTACCGACGCTCAATGTGCTGAGGTGATGCGTCGTTTTGACGACTACGACGTTCGGTTACTCCCCAGCCATTCTGCTCTCTTGAACATTATCGTTGGGTCAATCTGGGCAGCAATTCCTGGGCTTAACGAGTCTATGCCCCTCGAGGCGCTTGATGATGCCGAAAATAAGGTGCATTCAGTATATCTGATGAGCTTGATTTCAAAGAAGCGAAGGGATGACCTTGTCGATATTCTGCATCACGTCTTCCAACAGAAGGCGATAGTATCCATATACCAGAGGACGGATGACATTAGTGGGGATCCTGACGCTTGTATTCGTGAGATGATGCATAAGAAAATGTTCAAAGAAGCTAGAAGCACTTTACTCAGACTTGCTTTTAAATTCCTAAATCCATGTCCGGAATTTAATGTTTTACCATTGTAAACATTCTTTTTTTTGTCATGTATAAATTTCTAAAGTATGAATGACAAAACTTCCCTTTCTTTTATACCATTGTTCATATGTGCCTCACGTGTCATGCGCGTGGGGTGTTACTGAGGGAATCATCTCATCTTCATTATATATTCGCAGATGTATCTCGTCCATATGCATGAGCTTTGTACTTTATGCTTAGGAATTTTTGCTAAGTGCAAACACCGTTGTTGTGTTATGTGCTGAACCCTCTTACACATACATAAATCAGCACGCTTTGAATGCAGTTATGAATGAACGCTTAATCGGGTGTGAATCAGATGCTCTCCTTACTGCCTCGCATAACACACGGTTAGTCCCCACGGGTTGCGCCTTTCTGTCTTGACTTGACGTAAAGTAGTTTATATACTCATTGCGGAGTTTGTAGTTTAGGAGCTCATTTCGAAGCTTGTAGTTTATTCACTCATCCCGGAGTCTATAGTTTATGAACTCATTTCGGAGCTTGTAGTTTTTCACTCATCCCGGAGTCTCTAGTTTATGAAACTCATTTCGGAGCTTGTTTAGTTTACCTCCCTTGGGCTTGTATGCAAACTGGTCCTAACGTCACAGTTAACATCTGCTCTTTACGACAGATGTCCGTTAGGGTCTGTAGTACTAGGTTTTTTGTCCGTCGTACCGTCGCGTTGGCTAATGCATTCCCCGATATGCAGTCTTGCTGTTCGAGTAGCCGCGCGACTGTCGTGTCTCTGATCCCTTCAGGGCTGGACAAGACATCTTTAAAGAATCTCCCAGGTCATATTACCATCGGGAAGGCATATTCTCCCTAGAAATCGTGAGAATTTCTAGGTGTTCATCGCCTCCGTCAGTCGCAAAGATCTCACCCGGGTATTTTACCCTTACGAATCGTGAGGACCCATAAGTAGCATCTTCATTTCAGTCGCATGTAACTTCAGCGAATGCGGCCCGTAGATAGTCTATCTTGACCTCCTTGTAGGGCAGTGATGGCTTAGGAAACAGGTTTGGGTCTGTCGCCTAAGGCTTTTCAACTTTATGAGCCGTGAGGGTCTGATAAAAACTTTCCTCCCTACGAGTCGAGAGGATCCCATAGGTGTATTTTCTCCTTAGGAGTCGTGAGGACTCCTAAGTGCGTTTTCTCTTGAGAGTCGTAAGGATCTCACAAGAGAATTTTCCCCTTACAAGTCGAGAGGACTCGTAAGTGGGTTTTTTTCTTGTCGATATTCGACTTTTGAGAATATGGCCCGTAAATAGTATACAATAGTCCATCTTGGACCTACTTACAGGGCCACAGTGCTTAGGAAACAGGTTGATATCCCCGTTACCTAAGGCTTTCCACCTTCATGATCCGTGAGGGTTACACGAAAATGTTTTTCCTTATGAGTCGAGAAGTTCTCGCAGGAACATTATTTTCCCTACGAGTCGAGACGAATCGAGAAGTTCTCACAAGAATGTCCTAACGTCACAGTTAACCTCTGCTCTTTATGACAGAGGTCCGTTAGGGTCTGTGGTACTAGGGTTTTATCCGTCGTACCATCGCGTTGGCTGATGCATTCCTAGATGCGCAATCTTGCTGTTCGAGTATCCCCATGACTGTCATATCTCTGATCCCTTTGGGGGCTGGACAAAACGTCTTCAAGCAATCTTCCAGGTCATATTACCGTCGGGAGAGCAAGCGTTAGGGATTTTCCATGCCGCTTTTTACTTAAGGTTAGGCTTAATTTGGGAGCCCCGATGAGTCATGACACTCCGTGCCGGTGTGGGATGATCTTCGATAGTCTCTCGGGTTTTATTTGAGTTGTCGTCAAGACCCAGAAGCTAGGGATCTTCCTTTGCTTCGTTTGTTGACATTGTGTCTGCTGTAAGGAGATGAATGTTGAGGTTGTCTCTAGGTTGTTTGTGAACCGTCGAGGCTTGGAACTAGAGACTTTGCCATGGCTCCGAGGTAGTCTCTAGGTTGTTGGTGAACCGTCGAGGCATGGTACTAGGGACTTTGCCATGGCTCCGTTGTGTTGACGTTGCATCCGAATCCTATTGGAGTGAGAAGAAACGTCGTTGTTGATCTCTAAGCTGTCTATGAACCATCAAGATTTGGAATTAGGGACTTTGCCATGGCTCTGTTTTATTGACGTCGCGTCTGCATCCTGTTGGAGTGAGAAGAAACACCGTTGTTGACCTCTAGTCTGTCTGTGAACCGTCGAGATTTGGAACTAGGGACTTTTCCTTGGCTCCGTTTTATTGACATCGCGTCTGCATCCTGTTGGAGTGAGAAAGAACGCCATTGTGACCTCTAGGCTGTAGATATTGCCGTCGAGACCTGGCTTTCCGAAGCCTGGTAGGAAAATGTGGTTCCCTTTTTGTTTATGTCCATCGATCATATACAGGGGTTGATGCGGACTCACCTGCAGGGTAAGAGTTTCATCATTTTTTTATTTCTTTCCGCGATACTCTATCATTTCAGCTTTGTATATCGCGAAAGTCGCGATTGCCCAATCATTTCGGCTGTTTTTATCGCGTTGCCCCATCATTTCGGTTGTTTTTTCTTTTTACTCGCTGCTTTTTATTGCGAGTTGCCCAAACATTTCGGCTGTTTTTATATGCATATATTTTACTCGCTGATTTTGATTGCGAGTTGCCCCATCATTTCGGCTGTTTTTTCTTTTTACTCGCTGCTTTTTATTGCGAGTTGCCCAAACATTTCGGCTGTTTTTATACGCATATATTTTACTCGCTGATTTTGATTGCGAGTTACCTCGTCATTTCGGCTGTTTTTTCTTTTTACTCGCTACTTTTTATTGCGAGTATGGAGTTTGAGATCTGATAACAATCTTGGCATCAGCACCGCTGCGACTGGAATATTGTCAGGAGCGAATCATCATTTGCCTTTGTTGATTTTGAACAAAGGTGACTTAGTAGACATGGTTAGGATCCTGTCGACTAAGGCTTTTGAATTTATGAGCCGTAAGGATCTCATAAATGGGTTTTCTCCCTACGAGTCAAGAGGATCCCGTAGGTGTAGGTTCTCCCTGGAAGTCGTGAGGACTCCTAAGTGATATTTTCTCTTGCAAGTCGTAAGGATCTTACAAGAGTGTTTTCTCCTTACAAGTCGAGAGGACTTATAAATGTCATTCACCATATAAGGACATTCCTCGTCATTGGTGGAACTTGGTGGGGGAAATCGTTTATTTGCGCCCATGGATTGTATACAAGAGCCAATATTGACCGCCTGTAGGGCAACTTGGGGAGTGTGATGGCTTAAGAACAGGTTCAGCTCCCTGTATCTTAAGGCTTTTGAATCCTATGAGCCGTGAGGGTCTCATAGGGGGAATTCTCCTTGCAAGTCGTGAGGATCTCATAAGCGTAATTTCTCCTTAGGAATTGTGGGGATCCTTAAGTGTGTTGCTTCCCTTGTGAGTTGTAAGGATCTCACACATGTGTTTTCTCCTCACAAGGTCGAGAGGACCTTGCAGGTGTTTTTATTCTAACGAGATTGTGCCCTTTCGGGTTTTCACAAACTCTCCGGCAGCCCTGCTGTTTTTACTCACGGAGCCCTTTCGGGTTTTCAACTGTGCCCTTTTCGCTTGTGGACGTACCATTTTTTTAACAACGAGATTGCGCCCTTTAAGGTTTTCACAAGCTTGCTAGTAGCCCTGCTGTTTTTGCTCACGGCGCTCTTTCGGGTTTTCATCCGTGCCCATTTCGCTTGTGGACATACCTTTTTTTTACCCTTCTGTTTGCCAATGGCACTTAGGGGTGACTTCACCACCGGGGCAGCTGTGCAGCTAGCAGGACCCGAGTTGCAGTCCTCGCTGCTGGGACTTATGGACTTGAATTCCATTATCGCTGTGCTTGAGGTGACGTATTAGTTTAAGGAAATTACGGTCCATTGTTAGTTTAGGGACATCACGGTCCATTGTTAGTTTAGGAACATCTCGGTCCATTGTTAGCTTCAGGACGAAGTTTTGTCGGATACTACTTATAGAGTTTGGTTTCAGGAAGACAGCGAGCGGACACGAGTATCGTCATCTATCATTAACCTGAGCTGTGAATTGTCAAGCGTAGTATTTCTTAAGGAACCGGCCGTTTATTGGCCGGAAGTGTCTTTCGCCATGCATATACATGAGCAAGTAGGCCCCACCTTGGTAGATCTTGTCTATGACGTACGGGCCTTCATAGTTTGGCTTAAATTTCCTCCACTTTGCATGGTTGGGGATCATAGGTATTTTTACGACTAGCACGAGTTCGCCTTGGCGGAATATTATCGGCCTAGTTAATCTTTCATATGAACGCGTCATCCTTGCTTTGTAAGCTTCTAGGCCATGAGACGAGTTTCATCGAGGGCATCGAGCTCCTTAAGCCGAAGATGGGTGTTTTCTTCATCCGTTGGCTCATATCGAACTGCCACTCGCAAAGAGGGTAGCTCTATCTTCAAGGGAAGTACTACTTTTGTTCCGAATACCAACATGAATGACATTGTATTCGTGGCCATTTTGAACGTGGTTTGATACGCCCAGAGAGCTTCATGTAGTCTCTCGTGCCAGTCCTTTTTATTTCCGGACACTGTTTTCTTTATGATCTTCATCAAGGTCTTGTTGAAAGCCTCAGCTAGATCATTAGCTCGGGGTTTATAGACAGAAGAGTATCTCCAATCTATATTATGTTGTTGTGCGCAGCGGATGATCTTATGGCTCCTATAGGCTGGCCCATTATCCGAGACAATTCGTCGCGGAGTGCCGAACCTATAGATGACATGCGCCCTGAAGAAATGGAGGATGTTCTCCGTCTTCACCTTCCTTAGCGGTACTGCCTCTGCCCACTTAGAGAAGTAATCGGTTGTTGCCAATATGAACCGATGTCCCTTGGACAATACTGGTTCGATAGGCCGAATTATATCGGTTTCCCACATTTCGAACGGCCAACTGGCCAATGTTGGGTGTAGCGGATTTGGATGTTGGTGGATGAAGTCCCCGTGAATTTAGCACGAGTGACATTGCTTCGCATATTCAAGGCAGTCCTGAATCATTGTGGGCCAATAGTAACACATTCTCTTGATCATCAGCTTCATCTTTGGCCCAGCTTGATGAGAACCGCAGAGTCCGTCGTGAGTTTCTTGGACGACCCTCCTTGCTTCCTCCGGTCCCAAGCATCTTAGCCATAAAATGTCGAACGATCTCTTAAATAGAGTATCATTGACGAAGGCGAAAGATAAAGCTCGTTTCATGAGCTGATGTCTTGACGACGCATTTTCGGGTGTTCGATAGGATTTGAAGTAGTCTATGAAGACTTTTCTCTAATCCTTAGCCTTTTTTTCATCTTCTATTTGGCAGGCTGCTTGTTTGGCCGCTTCCTTTCTTTCAGACGACTCCGGAGATATTTCTGCTGGCGCGAGAATCCGAAGACTTTGCACAATGATTCTTACGTCATCGAGGTTTTCATCGGCCAGTTCTTTAGCGAGTTTGGCTAATGCATCCGCCTTGCTATTCTCTGCACGCGGAATGCTTTCTAGAATGTAAGAGGGGATTTGTGTCAACAATTGCTGCACTCTCTCGCCATATTTTACCAACTCTGGTTTGCATGTCTGATAGTCGCCATTTACTTGGCTAACGACTAGCTGGGAATATTCATATATGACGAGGATTTCGATTCCCATGTCGACAGCGATCTCAAGACCTGCTATCAAAGCTTCGTACTCGGCCTCATTGTTTGTTCTTGGCTCTATCAATGAAAGGGCAAAACGCATTATCCCTCCTTACGGGGTCACGAAGATAAGACCTACCCCAACTTTGATTATGGGGGTGTTGTGCTTTCGCTTCTTCATGGAAGATGCCCTATCGAAGTAAAGTTCCCATCGAGGGTCATTTTCTTCTTCCATTGTGTTGAACGCATGTTCGTCCGGTAATTCGCAATTTAAGAGAGAGTCGTCTAGTATTGGTGTTAGGTCCACGTTACCTCACCCGGTACTTTCGGGGATGCGGAAACGGTAAAACAAAAATTTTTCTAAACTTTGTAACATGGACCGTAAAAGCCGGATCTTTGCTAAACTAAACTAGCATACTTGCAAAGAAGAGTTAACTACTCGACAAAGTGGTTATACCTCAACTTGAACTCCTTCTCTTCTTGTTGTTCTTCTTCTTTCTTGCTCTTTGTAGTAGCTTGAATGGCTTCCCCTCCTCGTCTCCTCTTTGCCGAAGATAGATCCACCTGAGGGCTTCATCCTTTGGCTCCTTTCTCGATCTTGAGAGAACTAAGGTATTCGGCATGCTAGACCTTCTACCTTAGAGTGAGTAGAGTGTGCTTTGGGGTATTATATCTTCAAGGAGATGATTCTCAACACATGAGATTTGCTCTCCTTGAACAAGAGGAGGAAGAAGAGGAAGTGAGGAGAGAGAATCAATATGATAGAATGAGCTCTTTTCTTTTAGAACCATAACTAAAAGAAAAGGAATTATCTAATTAATAATAATAAATCAAAAATGAAATAGTTGATGGTTGTATTTGGAATGACCACTATCATAACTTTCAATAAATGAGTGTAAGCTAGAATCAAGGAGTATTCTTGCAAAGTAATGATGGTGGTCAACATTCAACCATGGTCAACAAGTCAACCATGGTCAACAAGTCAACAAAATCAACCATAACAATATTTCATTTAATTACTATTATTAATTGATATTTCATAAATCTATTAGGGTTTGGAAAAAGACGACTGTCAACTGTGCATACGCACCCGTTCCGAAACCCTAATGAAAAACCTCATCCTCCGCCTCAAGCAACTGTGCATACACACCTGTATTCTCGTTCCGAGGAACAAGAATACCGAGAGATAAAAGCAACCCCAAAACATATACCAGTATCTGGCTCAAACCAGAGCCTGCTAGTATAATCTGTCCGGACTCCAAACGTGCACAAGTGCGCGGATGAGAACGAACCCTGCCGCAAAACCATGCGACCTCTACTCATTTTGCCCAGAGGCGAATACCCTCTGTGTGGGACTCTAAAGACTCGACACTACGCTGGCAGTGGGTTTAACCACAGACCGCAAGCGGCACTAGCTGTGCGTAACGGTCCCCAGGTAGATGCCGACAAGAAGGCTGACGAGGTGAACCCCATCTGAACTCCTACTGAGTCTGAATGTGACATTCTCCGTACAGTCCGGTCTGTTCGTCTGATACATCGCATGTCGGCCTAGGGGGCGGTAAAACGTCAGTCCCCCAATAGCGGTACAAGTCGTGTCGGAGTGAAGCCCAAAACACCCTGAGATAACACTAGAAGCCTACCAGTATATCTCGCTTGCCCTGGCCAGGGACTACTCGTGTAATGGCTCTCCTAGACACAGCGCGATGTCAACCCCCAATACCGGGAGAGACGAATCCTGTCTAACCATCACTGCCTCCAAGTGCTTCGGGACTGCACCCAACCACTATCTGTTTGCACGACTCCTTTGAGCCGTGGTTGGGTAGTAGTCAAAGTACAGTGGGAACACACTCGAGGCGAAGTGCCAGTGTCAAGTCAGCGGACTAAGCTGTACTCATGTCACCTGGGAACTGATAACTGACGATAGGTATAATACCAACCTGTCAGTTCCCGATGAGTCCTGTCCAGTGTACTCGTAACCCAACGAGCACCCGTATACTATCTCCAGTACGACGTACTGATGGCTGTGGGACAGACCGTCTCCCGTGCTGGGATGAGAAGCGCATACGCTAGTCTACTCCGGAGTATCAATGCCCTATCTCGATACTCCCACTACTAGGGACGTGTATAAGGATGTGCTTGTAGATTACCCAGCCCCCACGAGTGTGATCGCCATCACAACGCCGGTAATCAAGCAAAGATCCAAAGGGCTCTACTAATGCGTATAGGTGATATAATAAATAAACACACAAGTACACATTAAAGCAGAGACAAACCAAGTAGCATACTACTATATTGAGTAAGATTGTATGTACAACTGTGAATATCCCAAGCTTCCATCAAGTAATATACATACTAGTATGATACAGTAATGGCCTCTAGGGCATATACACTAACAATCTCCCACTTGCACTAAGGCCATGTACTGGCGTATCGAAGACCTATCATCTCGATCAGCCGCTCGAACTGAGTCTGGGGTAAAGCCTTCGTGAATGGGTCCGCAGTGTTGTCTTTTGTGTCCACTCTCCGCACCTCGATCTCCTGTCGATCAATGATCTCCCTGATCAGGTGATACCGCCTTAAGATGTGCCTGGATTTCTGATGGGACCTTGGTTCCTTCGCTAAAGCTATAGCCCCATTGTTATCGCAATACAAAGGTATTGGGTCAACAATGGACGGAACCACCTGAAGTTCACTAATGAACTTCTTAATCCAGACAGCCTCTTTTGCGGCATCGCTTGCAGCAATGTATTCAGCCTCCATCGTCGAGTCTGCGACGGTATCCTGCTTGGAACTCCTCTAACATACCGCCCCTCCGTTGAGGGTAAACACAAAACCCGAGACAAACTTGCTGTCATCTTTGTCACTCTGGAAGCTTGAATCGGTAAAGGACTCGACCCTGAGGTCTCCATTACCGTAAACCAGGAACATCTCCTTAGTCCTTCTCAGGTACTTGAGAATGTTCTTCACTGCTGTCCAGTGGTCCTCCCCTGGGTCTGACTGATACCGGCTTACCGCGTTTAGCGCGTAAGCTACATCTGGTCTTGTACATAGCATCGCATACATTATAGATCCTACTGCCGAAGCGTAGGGTATAGTGCTCATGCGAACCCTCTCCTCGTCAGTCTTAGGAGACATCTTCTTGGAGAGGGTAATTCCGTGCAATGCGGGTATATTACCGCGCTTGGAATCCTCCATACTAAATCTCTTTAGTACGATCTCTATGTACCTGGACTGCGAAAGTCCCAGTAGTCTCTTGGATCTATCTCTATAGATCTTGATCCCCAGAATGTACGAGGCATCACCCAGGTCTTTCATGGAGAACCTTTGTGACAAAAATAGCTTGACCGATTGTAGCATAGGAATATCATTTCCTATCAAAAGAATGTCGTCCACGTACAAGATTAGGAACACGACAGTTCGTCCTACAATCTTCTTATATACACAGGGTTCATCTTCGTTCTTGATGAAATCAAATTCCTTGATTGCCTCATCAAAACAGATGTTCCAGCTCCGCGATGCTTGCTTTAATCCATAAATGGATTTAAGCAACTTGCACACCCTTCCGCTGCTCCCACTGTCTACGAAACCTTCTGGTTGATCCATGTAAATGCACTCTTCCAAACAACCGTTTAGGAAAGCCGTCTTAACATCCATCTGCCAGATTTCATAGTCATGGAAGGCAGCAATGGCAAGTAGGATCCGAATGGATTTGAGCATAGCCACCGGAGAAAAAGTCTCGTCATAGTCCAAACCAGATCTTTGACGAAAACCTTTTGCAACGAGTCTAGCTTTATAGGTTTCCACCTGCCCATCTACACCAAGTTTCCTTTTGTAGATCCATTTGCATCCAACGGGTTTTACCCCAGGTGGAGCAATATCCAAGGTCCACACTTTATTGGCGTACATGGACTCCATTTCGGATTGCATTGCTTCCTGCCACTTATCAGAGTCCCTACTGATAATGGCCTGCCTGAAACTGGTAGGGTCATCTTCTTCCAAGATGCAATCCTCTCGATCCCCGTCTATGAGAAAACCGTAGTATCTCTCGGGCGGATGAGAAATCCTACCAGATCTGCGGAGTGGCTGAGGTTCGTCTGGGGTTATTGAATCCTGAGGTTCTGTCAAATTTTCAGTTTCAGTTTGTGGTCGCTGAATTTCTTCCAATTCTACCGTGCTCCCACTAATTTCTTTTGCAAGAAACTCCGTTTCTAAGAAAACGGCATGCTGAGCAACAAACACCTTCTGTTCCTCGGTGTGGTAGAATAGATATCCATAACCATTCTTTGGATATCCCATAAATTTACATAAAACTGACCGTGCCTCTAGTTTATCTGGTTTATGCGTTTTAACATAAGCCGGACAACCCCATATCTTAGATCTTTTAAGATATGGCCTCTTTCCATTCCATATCTCGAACGGAGTCTTAGGCACTGATTTAGACGGAACATCATTCAATAGGTATGCTGCTGTCAATAGTGCATGTCCCCAAAATGAAAGAGGCAACTCGGCATTACTCATCATGGAGCGAACCATATCCAGCAGGGTACGATTCCTCCGCTCTGAAACACCGTTGTGCTGTGGTGTATAAGGAGGAGTAAGCTGAGAGAGAATACCATTCTCTTTTAAGTAATCCAGGAATTCCGTGCTTAAGTACTCCCCTCCCCTGTCAGACCGGAGGATCTTGATACTTTTGCCTGTCTGGTTCTCTACTTCGTTTCTGAATTCCTTGAATTTCTCAAAAGCTTCAGATTTGTGTTTCATCAGATACACATATCCGAACCTAGAGAGATCGTCAGTGAATGTGATGAAGTACGAGAACCCACCCCTTGCATGTATAGACATCGGACCGCATACATCACTATGTACGAGTCCCAAGAGCTCGGTTGCTCTTTCTCCATGTCCGGTGAACGGAGATTTGGTCATCTTCCCTTTGAGACAAGACTGACAAGTTCCATAAGATGAAAACTCGAACGTATTCAAGAGTCCATCTTTATGCAACTTACTCAGTCTTTTCTCTCCGATATGACCAAGTCTACAATGCCACAAGTAGTATTCATTCGTTTCTGAATTCTTTCTCTTGCGTGTGTTTTGTATATTGAGAACTGTATTCTGATTTAGAACGTAGATACCATTACACAGTGTACCCTCTGCAACCAGTACCTTATGAAGGTAAATGTTCATGATATTCTTTTCAAGAACAAAGTTATATCCATCTTTATCGAGTAAAGAAACTGATATGATGTTGCAAACCATGGAGGGTACATAGTAGCAATCGTTCAAAATCATAGTCTTGCCATTTGGCAATACTAGGTGATATTCACCGACGGCTGCCGCATTAACTTGTGCTCTGTTCGCTACTCTGAGCGACATATCACCCGGTGCAATTTTCCTACTTTTTCTCAGTCCCTGCAATAAATTACAGATATGAGATCCTGATCCGGTATCAAGTACCCAGGAGGTAGGGCTGACCGTAAAACAGTTCTCAATTACAAGAACACCTGAAGTAGATGCAAAACCATGCTTCTTCTTCGACTGGGTATCCTGGAAATCCATACATTCCCCTTTTCCATTCTCATACTCATGACTGTTGTCACAAGTCAGAGCTGAACCAACTTTCCCCAGTCCCGAATAAGAATTCGGATTGGTCAAGCGATACATTTTATTATCTTGATTAGGGCGTGAAAAGGTTGCTGCCTGGAGAGAGAAAAGAAACACTCAGCGTATGCTCTTGCAAGATTAGATTGGTTTATTAATTTATCTAACCAGGATGTCTCCCACTGTTTACTCAAATTCTTCTTAAAACCTTTTTAAAAGAAGAACTAGCCGGGTTTTTAATTCACGTTACAATACTTGCTTAACCTTTCAGCCAGGCTGGTGTCGGTACTTCGAGGGAGGTTTTCCAACGCTTTCACGAAGTTCCTTAATTAAAGAACCTCTTTTCCCTGGGGGCGTAACCTCGCTAACACCTTTCTTGACACCTACTAGGTTTATAGCATTGATCGTTAAGTGAAATAACCTCCCGAGAGTAATCCAACTCATCAGTGGGATCGGGATCCAACTGTCATTGTGTGATAACCTAGACGGAATCCACTCTAGTCACCACACTCCAGAAGGTATGCTAAATCTGCAAGTTTCAGTTCTTTTGAAACTCCCGATGTGGTTTTTGCCCCTAACTGTTCATGACCTTGACTAGGTCAACAAGCCACAAACTGTTAGACAAGTTCTACCCGTCGTAATCCTGATTGCATTAGACCCACCCGTACGTGCCCTTGACTAGGTCAACAAGGCCGCACGACTGTCCTAACCAATCACATTTGCAATCCACAGAAAAAATATTATTTAGCTACCGTTCACTACGCCTTGACTAGGTCAACAAACGCAGCACGAATACTGAATAATATTAATCCGAAACGACGGAGGGCTACGGCTGGGTTTTTGGCGAAAAACTCGTTAACGTAATGAACTTGATATCGTTGAAGGAACCTGATTGCACCTTTTTGAAAATACAGTGGCGAAAACTTTTGCTAAAGAGGTCACTCCCTGTGAAGGGATCTCGGCTCTTTCCTCGTCGAATGAGGTGCAGGATATTCCAAACTGAATACCTCGATGCAAAGCAAGAATAATCGACTATAGTGAAGTTATTACCCTGACGCAAACTTTTGTCCAAGGGGTCACTCCCGATGAAGGGATCTCGGCCCTTGCCTTGTCGATTGAGGTGCTGGGCATTAATAACTGAATACCTCGATGCAAAACAAAAAGATGAACATCCTTGTAATAACAGCTTTTTGAAAAAACTTGTTCCAACAACGTCTTTTAGGTTTATTTTCTTGCATTAGTTCTTTTAATGCGTCCCATCATTAAATCCTACCATTGCAGAAAACAACCAAAATATGACGTACGCTTATGCCATTCGCATTCGCCACGGGGTCCCGTCATCACCCGTTAGGTTACTTAACTAACGACAGAGCGGGGGCTGGGCTAGCGCGGCTGTAAAACATAAGCAACGCCTAAATAGTAAAGCAATGATAGACATTACAGATCACAGATGAATACATTGGATATACTAGGAATCCGCAATCCGTTCGAGCCTGCAACGAAAAGCGGATTACACGGTCGCGGTGAATAGCCAAAACCCCACCCAAGACCCCTACGGGTGCGGCAAACCACCCGCCAAGTACTCGGTAGTTTGTGCACCCCTCCATGGGTCTATCCTAGGAGCAAAAACAGTAAAAAGAATTATACAATGACGGCTACAACCCCGACCCGGTTGTGCGGCCAAACAAATAATATTATTACATCAATTTACATTTACAAATGAATGAAAGAAAAACAAAAGCTTATCTCACATCCACCCCGGCTATTCACCCGCAACAGTCCAACACATTCATATACACATTCCAATATCAAACACAGATCACAGAGATGTATAACCCCGACTAATCGACTTATAGCGATTAGCCGACGTTCAATACATGCAAACATCACAGATATAACCTTTATAGTCAAAGTATATTGAAGTTCGGAAAAAATACGGAATTATAGGCCCCCAAAAACAAATTTCTATTCTGGAAAATCTGGGCACATATAATATATCTGGAAAATCCTAAAACCAGGTTAGAAACACTCTGCACCAAAAACGACACAGCAACTCACCAAGTTGGCCGCGTTTCTGCGGCAATAGCAAGCTATTGCCGCGGAAACGCGGCTCTTTGGTCGAGTCGCTGTCTCGTTTTTTGTGGCTTTCTTCTAAAAACCCTGAGATGATTTTTGGAGTATAACAAATTTTGTTTTGACCAGAAAAAATTTTAACAGAAACTCAGGTTTTTATAACTTGGTTTTTTCAATTTTTCCGTTTCGAACTTCGATACACTTTACTACCAAGCTAGTTTATGTTTACTTAGGCTCTGATACCACTGTTAGGTCCACGTTACCTCACCCGGTACTTTCGGGGATGCGGAAACGGTAAAACAAAATTTTTTCTAAACTTTGTAACATGGACCGTAAAAGCCGGATCTTTGCTAAACTAAACTAGCATACTTGCAAAGAAGAGTTAACTACTCGGCAAAGTGGTTATACCTCAACTTGAACTCCTTCTCTTCTTGTTGTTCTTCTTCTTTCTTGCTCTTTGTAGTAGCTTGAATGGCTTCCCCTCCTCGTCTCCTCTTTGCCGAAGATAGATCCACCTGAGGGCTTCATCCTTGGGCTCCTTTCTCGATCTTGAGAGAACTAAGGTATTCGGCTTGCTAGACCTTCTACCTTAGAGTGAGTAGAGTGTGCTTTGGGGTATTATATCTTCAAGGAGATGATTCTCAACACATGAGATTTGCTCTCCTTGAACAAGAGGAGGAAGAAGATGAAGTGAGGAGAGAGAATCAATATGATAGAATGAGCTCTTTTCTTTTGCAACCATAACTAAAAGAAAAGGAATTATCTAATTAATAATAATAAATCAAAAATGAAATAGTTGATGGTTGTATTTGGAATGACCACTATCATAACTTTCAATAAATGAGTGTAAGCTAGAATCAAGGAGTATCCTTGCAAAGTAATGATGGTGGTCAACATTCAACCATGGTCAACAAGTCAACCATGGTCAACAAGTCAACAAAATCAACCATAACAATATTTCATTTAATTACTATTATTAATTGATATTTCATAAATCTATTAGGGTTTGGAAAAAGACGACTGTCAACTGTGCATACGCACCCGTTCCGAAACCCTAATGAAAAACCTCATCCTCCGCCTCAAGCAACTGTGCATACACACCTGTATTCTCGTTCCGAGGAACAAGAATACCGAGAGATAAAAGCAACCCCAAAACATATACCAGTATCTGGCTCAAACCAGAGCCTGCTAGTATAATCTGTCCGGACTCCAAACGTGCACAAGTGCGCGGATGAGAACGAACCCTGTCGCAAAACCATGCGACCTCTACTCATTTTGCCCAGAGGCGAATACCCTCTGTGTGGGACTCTAAAGACTCGACACTACGCTGGCAGTGGGTTTAACCACAGACCGCAAGCGGCACTAGCTGTGCGTAATGGTCCCCAGGTAGATGCCGACAAGAAGGCTGACGAGGTGAACCCCATCTGAACTCCTACTGAGTCTGAATGTGACATTCTCCGTACAGTCCGGTCTGTTCGTCTGATACATCGCATGTCGGGCCTAGGGGGCGGTAAAACGTCAGTCCCCCAATAGCGGTACAAGTCGTGTCGGAGTGAAGCCCAAAACACCCTGAGATAACACTGGAAGCCTACCAGTATATCTCGCTTGCCCTGGCCAGGGACTACTCGTGTAATGGCTCTCCTAGACACAGCGCGATGTCAACCCCCAATACCGGGAGAGACGAATCCTGTCTAACCGTCACTGCCTCCAAGTGCTTCGGGACTGCACCCAACCACTACCTGTTTGCACGACTCCTTTGAGCCGTGGTTGGGTAGTAGTCAAAGTACAGTGGGAACACACTCGAGGCGAAGTGCCAGTGTCAAGTCAGCGGACTAAGCTGTACTCATGTCACCTGGGAACTGATAACTGACGATAGGTATAATACCAACCTGTCAGTTCCCGACGAGTCCTGTCCGGTGTACTCGTAACCCAACGAGCACCCGTATACTATCTCCAGTACGACGTACTGATGGCTGTGGGACAGACCGTCTCCCGTGCTGGGATGAGAAGCGCATACGCTAGTCTACTCCGGAGTATCAATGCCCTATCTCGATACTCCTACGACTAGGGACGTGTATAAGGATGTGCTTGTAGATTACCCAGCCCCCATGAGTGTGATCGCCATCACAACGCCGGTAATCAAGCAAAGATCCAAAGGGCTCTACTAATGCGTATAGGTGATATAATAAATAAACACACAAGTACACATTAAAGCAGAGACAAACCAAGTAGCATACTACTATATTGAGCAAGATTGTCTGTACAACTGTGAATATCCCAAGCTTCCATCAAGTAATATACATACTAGTATGATACAGTAATGGCCTCCAGGGCATATACACTAACAATTGGATGTTCAACGAGGAAGTCGGCGATGTCCTGGCCCTTTACTGTCCTGAGGGGTCGATAGATTATCAAGAACTCTATCAAGAGGAGGGCCCATTTAGCAAGCCTTCCCGTTAGTATGGCTCTTGACATCAAATATTTAAGAGGATCCACCTTTGATATGAGATGGACCTCATGCACCAAGGCATAATGCCGAAGCTTTGTTATCGAAGATTAATGCCAGGTAATGCTTTTTGATAGGGGAGTAGTTTTTTTCTTCCCCCAGAAGGACTCGACTCAAATAGTAGAGAACTCTCTCTTTTCCCTAATCGTTCTCGTGTGCCCATAGCGGGCCTAAAGAACCTTCAAGGGCTGTTGTGTATAGGATGAGGGGCTTTCCCTTGACTAGAGCGGTCAGTACCGGCGGGTTCTGCAGGTATTGCTTGATTTCGTCCAGTGCACTTTGGCATTTATGATCCCAAACGAATGGGGAGATTGGCTATAAACCATCGGATGTACACGAGCTTTCCTTGGAGAGACCGCAATTGTTTGAGAGTTCTTGGCGTGGGCATTTCCCCAATCGCCCTGATCTTTGATGGGTCTATTTCGATGCATCAATGTCGTACGATGAATCCTAGGAATTTTCCTGAGGAGACTCCAAACACGCATTTCAGAGGGTTCATCTTCAGGTTATATTTCTGAAGACGCTGGAACACTATTTTCAAATGCTCCCAACGCTCCTCGTACGATTTGCTTTTCACCACGAGGTCGTCGATATAACATTCGAAAATTTTGTGTTTGAGGTCATCGAAGATCTTCGTCATGGCCCTCTCATAGGTAGCGCCAGCGTTCTTCAGACCGAAGGGCATCACTTTATAGTAGAATATGCCTAGCGGAGTTCGGAAGGCGGTGTGCTTTTGGTCTTCGGGATGCATCTTTATTTGATTGTACCCCGAAGATCTGTCCATGAAGGAGAAGATCTCATGGGTAGACGTGTTATCGATTATCATCTCGGTAACAGGCACTGGGAAGTCATCTTTCGGACAAGCTTTGTTGAGGTCTCGGAAGCCCACGCAGATGCACATTGTCCTATTTTTCTTCATTACCGGAACGATATTGGCGATCCAGTCAGGGTATTGAACTTCCTGGATGAAGCCGGATTCAATTATCTTCTTAACTTCGGCATTGATACTCATCTCGAGTTCGAGCCACATTCTTCTTGGCGCTTGCTTGACTGGATTAATGTCTGGTGATATAGCCAGTTTATGCACCGCTATTTCTGGATCTAGCCAGGCATCTCGGAATAGTTCCACATGAAGCAGTCTTTATACTGCATAAGCACGTCCTTTAGTGTGGTCACCTGTGTTTCAGACAACAGCTCACTGTTGAACGTTGGCCTTGGATCGTTTTCCGCCCCTAAGTCAATTTTCCTCAGATTATCGGCCGTGGTGTGTATCTCATCTTCCAGCTCTTTTGGCGCTGGTGGAAATCCTGAGATTACCTCGTCCTCATCCTCGTCTGCGAAGCAGTGGGAGAGGTCGTTCATATTCTCATGCTCCCCCTTCTTCGAGAATGTTATCATGTGGCAGGTACTAGTTCGTTTCCAAGCTCGATGTTGATCTGGACTTACTCTCGCAATATAGGTTGCTTTTAGCTCATGCCTTCGTGGTGGGGTTACCCTCCAACTATCGGATAGAGCAAACTTGCCTTGCTAATACTGGTCTTCGACCCAGTCTTTGAAGGTAAAGCAGTCTTCAAGAGGATGTCCTACTGCTCGGTGGTAAGAGCAATAAGCAGGATGATGGACCTTATTTACTTGTTCGGGGTACCGAGACTCCGGGAGCATCATCATTTAATACTTCATGACAAGGTCGGATATTTTCTATGTCTTGTCTTGAGGGAAAGAGTATTCCCGATCCATCTTCTTCATAAAAGACGGATTCCGGCTGACTTTTTCTCGATCACGTGGCTTCTTGGATTCGCTTCGCTGTTTTTGAACGCCATTCCCGTTCTTCAACTTGTTGTTTCCTCTGCGTCGGGCTTTTCCCTTACCACGAGAGCGCCAGCGGGCTGACGGTGAAGGGCATCGTAGTCTTCTCTTTCCGTAGACTGCCGAATGAGACGTTGTGTCCTGGCTTTCTTGTAAATGGCCATTTCACGGCTGTGGTCATTCCGAACCTTTTGACCCGCTTCCCTTATTATCTTGTTAATCAGTTCTTCGAATAACGGACTTGGTATTCTTACGGCGGAATTTCGCTCTGGTTCAATATCAGCGCTATCTGGAAGAGCATTCACTTCTCCACTAAAGTCGTTTATAACATGGCAGCCATGGAATCGCTCCCGTTCCTTGGACCGAACGTATCCAAACCCAGTCGTCTCCATCCTCCCGTTGGGCATCTTTCGCTGAGTCCCGGGAATGTCCCAAACCTTGTTGTAGAACTGGGCTTGTTGAGCGGTTTGTTTGAAGGGTACACCTTGGCATCTTAATAGCCTTTTCAATCCCTCTACGTAATATTTGGACAGACGGATTGGTTGAAGCCTGTCAAGCACAAGTTCGTCACCATGCCAGACTTCTTTCTCCACTTTGGTCTCCGTAGATCAATAGAAGAGGATCGCCTTTTCACCTCTTCGCCTGGGAGGGACGTAGAAAGTCTGCAGCTCTTGCACGCCATATGTACGGAACCATGGTGATTTGTAAACTCTGATCAGCTCCAGTGAAGGTTTGTGCTGACGGGCGGACGGAGAATACTGCATTGGTCTCGTTCTCAGAGTCACTGCCGAAGACCAAAATAGGGGTAGATGGTCCGGACATGTTGCCTTAGGATTGCCCCGAGTAGACTATCTCCTCATCTTCCTCGGTATCGCTCCCAAAGACTGGGATAGTGGCGACGGATTTTTGTTGGTTCTCTGGTTTACGACATCTTTCCGTGTCTTCGAAGTTTGGTAGGAAGTACTTGGCGTCTTTATATTTGCGGACTTCATTTACGGAGAATGGGTTTAGCTCCCCTGTAACTGTGTACTCGAGGTCGTCTTTGAAGTACTTCATACACTGATGTTGTGTAGAAGGGATGATATTGTACTCGTGTAACCAAGGCCGGCCGAGCAGAGCGTTATAGCAAGTCTTGGCGTCGATGACATGAAATTTGATGTCAGTGATGAGCATCGCAAAGCGTAATGTCTGTATCACAAACCCAAGCATCCGTGATGACTGCGAGTCAAACCTGGAGATGGTAATTTTGTCCCGAGCCAGGTGCTGAACATTCATGAAGATCTCCTTCAGCACCTTCACGTTGAGAAGGTTAACAGAGGACCCGTTGTCGACCAGGATCTTCCCTATCTTAATGTCGTGGCAGTACCCGGTGACATATAGAGGACGGTTGTGCTCGCACGTTCCAAGGAGGAGATCTTCATCATTGAATGTGATATCGGCTGTATGAACCTCTGCCAGCTCGTCCTTCATCTTTTCTTCCGTAAAGAAAGATTGGAACTGATCAGGCTCTTGCATTGCATTGATCAGAGAATCTCGTGCCTCTTTGGACAGGAGGAGAGCATCCAGTATGCTCAGTTGTGAGGGTATCTTCCTCAGATGTGCCAGGACATTGTAATCCACCTTGTTTTTCTTAGGTGGATCTTTGGCTGCAAGCTCTTTGACGACTCCATCATCGAGGGCAATTTCCTCAGGGACTTTTTCCTTCCCCTTATCTCTTTTGCTCGAACCTTTGTTTGTTGGCCCGAGTTTCTTCTCAGGCAGCGTACGGTTACGTAGCTGAATGTAATCGCATCCCTTCGCCTCCTTTTCTTTTCCAGAGGTGGATTCTTTGAAGAGAGGGCCGAGTGTTATTTCTTCCTCAGAATCGCTCCCGAATGTGAGAACTTGAGTTTTCCCTTTTGTCGAATTGGTATCAACCATATAACAGTTTCCAGTCGTTTTTCCGTGCTCATCTGTCGCACTATTTCGCTGTCGACAAGCTTCACGCTTCATCCTCTTGAAGTGTTGTCAGTGGGTAACGTATACCTGCCACCACTTCTTGAAGGCACTGCACTATTCGGTGGGGTATGTAACCCTCCGATGGTATAAGCAGTAGTTCGGAGGTATATCCGCTTCGTCAAGGCATGTACTCCCGAGAGTATTTCCTTCTAAAGGAGGCAGCTTCATTCCCATTGACAGGGCTTTGGCGAACCGTTTCTAAACCTGCTTTTGTCTGCTGTTCAGTCGAAAATATCGCAATTTTGATATGACATTTTCCTTACTTTTCTTAAATATCTAAAGGTGTTTATTATAAATATGACACATATAAGGGTTTATCTGTAAAAATACTATTTTCATATGTTTATATATTATAATTAATATTATGAAGAAAAATATATGCATATAATATTTATATAATATTTTGATAATTAAAATATGCATATCATATCAAATATCCTTAATCAATATTCTTAAAATATAATATCATATCAAATTGGTTAGGATAATATCTCAAAAATACCAAATATTACTAACATTATTCTTTGAGATATGGTGCAAGTTTTGGCTCAGATCAGGAGATCGAGATGTTGAGATGTCGGAAATCAAAAATCTGCCGAAATATTAAAGAAAATCGAAGAATCAATACTGGCAGAGACTCAGGAAATATTTTCAAGTTCCAGACATCAACTAAATCTCCATGTGTCACAAGAATATAGCCCCAGAAATTTGCACCCAAGATCTCACCAACAAACCACGGATCCGCGGCCAAACCATGCAATATGCGGCGGATCCGCGGCCGATTCACCGAATCAGGAGTTAGGATTTTCAGGTTGGATTTGCAACAACTAATCCTAATTCTGGGGATCTTTGGTTTCTGGTTTTGGGGCTTGTTCCCGCCAAAATCTTCGGCCAAGAGCTATTTGTTCCTGTTTATGCCGGCTTAAGTTTCGTTTACAGATATATGTGAAACCAAGCTCATTCATATATGCACATGCACACATCAGGAGAAGAACAGGTGTTCAACGACAAAAACAAAGCATTTAATTAAACCTTTTATTCTACAGGAAATAGGTCACCAAACATGGGATCGAAAGTACAGGGATTTATAAAACTATGGATAAAATTATCTAGCTCCCTCTCTGCCTTCTCCACCATGAAAATGCGGCGATCTTCACGAAGAGTAGCTACCCATCGGTCAGCACCGCACCCATCAGTAAAGACAAACATGACGACCCGCTGAGCCCGTATCTGGCTTAGCAGCCGAACAGAGCGATCCTTCAGAGCTGTGGTGATCAAAAATGCCTTGTGGAAGCACTCGATCTTGTCTTCCGCGGCGTCGAGCATTGCCGGAGTCATCTCCGCCGAAGGAGGGGGAATATCATTGATCACAGACAAGAAAACCATCCGAAGCCAAATGGAGCCAATGGGGAGAGGAGATCCTATATGAATCGAGAGCTCGTACAGCACCGTATCGCATTGGTCATCCGTAAGAGTAGGGTTGACCAAGCGCGCAGCAAAATGAAGAACAATTTCCTCAATAGGCACCTCCCATGGCTAACGGCAAGCATGTGGGCGATTACAAGCCATACCTCCTCTTTGTTAAAATGATTCTCTGAAAATGAGAGAGAAAAGAAGCATTGCTTCAGATTATGAAGGGAGACATTTAAGTCTAGGCAAAGAAAAAGTTGTGCATGATGGAACTATTTCCAAGCTCTGGGAAAGAGAAGCTTGACTCAGGAAAAGCGGAGAAGGAAGGTGAGAAGACACCTTCAGTAATGAGGATGCGCCTCACGTGCAAAGCACGAGAGCGCTGAGCGCCAGCGCCGTGAGTCAAAGACTCTGAGACAGCGCCTCACGTGCAAAGCACGAGAGCGCTGAGCTCCAGCGCCGTGAGTCAAAGACTCTGAGGCAGCGCCTCACGTGCAAAGCACGAGAGGGCTGAGCGCCAGCGCTAAAGAGTCAAAGACTCTGAGGCAGCGCCTCACGTGCAAAGCACGAGAGCGCTGAGAGCGTCAACGCTAAAGAGTCAAAGACTCTGAAGCAGCGCATTACGTGCAAAGCACGAGAGCGCTGAGCGCCAAGCGCTCAGAGTCAAAGACTCTGTGATAGCACATCAGGTGCAAAGCACGAGAGCGCTGGCACCAGAACTAAATGCTCTCCACGTTGGATCAAAGATCCAACGAAGATGATAAATCATCAAAATTCATAATAAAATTCTGTCGAGGAAATACTCCTCAAATCTTTCCAAACAGGAAAGATTGTGCTCTGTAAATCAGAGCACCGTTGGATTAAAGATTCAATGGTGATTAAAAATCACCAAGATACAGAATAAGTTATGTCTGGGAAAATATTTTCCCAATCTTGTTAAAAACAAGAAGATTGCCTTCTGTAAAACAGAAGCCCTTGGATCAAATATCCAACGGTGGGAAACATTCCTAAATCAATCAGAGGAAAGATTTCCTTAACTGATTCAACAGCCTCCCCTATATAAAGGACCGAAGACTTCAAGTCTTACAGAGAGAAACCCCCCCCCCCCACACACACACAAACTTCGAGAAATTTTCAAAGAGAAAAGCAAGCTCTCAGAAGAAGAATTTCTTCAAGGTAAATAAAACAGAGAGATAAAATCATCTCATAAAGAGAGGAAGAACTTAGATCTCTTTCTAGGTCATAGATCTATAAGACAGATGTCTTTCACAAAAAGAGATCATAACATCTCATCATAAAAGGGGAGGAGAAGAATTTAATTCTTTTCGGATCACAGATCCACAAAGACAAAGTCTTTCACAAAAACATAAGAGATGGTAACATCTCCTATAAAAAGAAGTAAGAACCTTGTTCTTAAAGCTACGAGACAAAGTCTCTTATAAACGAGAACTAAATTCTCAGAGCGCAGAACGGATCAAAGTAGCCTAAAAAAGAGCCTTAGCGCTCCAATTAAAAAGAAACGTCCCAGCGCTCCAAGACTGGCGCACAGCGCCGCAACGTTCCTAGCGCTCCAATTTCAAGAAGCGCTTTAGCGCTCCAAGTCTGGCGCACAGTGCCCAGCGCTCCAAGCGCTATTTTTAAAGAAGCACCTTTGTGCTCCAAGTCTGGCGCTCAGCGCCTAGCGCTCCAAGCGCTACTTTAAAAGAAACGCCTTAGCGCTTCAAGGATGGCGCCAAGCGCGCCAAGCGCTCCTCACGTGTGCGCTATTTCATAAAGAGCGCTCTGCACTCATTGGCTGACGCTCAGCGCCAAGCGCGCCACGTGCTCCTCACGTGTGCGCTATTTCATAAGAGCGCTCCGCACTCATTGACTGGCGCTCAGCGCCAAGCCCGCCACGTGCTCCTCAAGTGTGCGCTATCTTACAGGAAGCGCCTTAGCGCTCTAAATCTGACGCTCAGCACAAAGCGCACCACGTGCTCCTCATGTAGGCGATGAGGGAACATAAACTGTTCTTTAAATAAAGCCCCAGAGCCATAATGAGTGCTCAACACTCAATAAAAGACAAAAAAGGTTGTCAGAACCCAAACCAATGCTCGGCATTGTTAAATAAAAAAGAACCGAGCATTATTAAATGTTCAACATCTTAACTGAGTGGGCCGAGCCCAAGTTGGCCACAGACCCCTAATTCAGATTAATTGAGCCCATATGCTCATAAATTTTTTTAACTGATCTTAGTCCCAAACTTGACTACAGATCTCCCAACCAACATTGGTTCAAGGGTACATCTCTTCATATCTCTGATATATGTCGTTGTAATTCTTCAACGTCTTCAGAGAGATAGAGGGTCCCAATAACCAATAACATTTGGCGTATCCCCAAACGGTTGAACCAAAACCACATAGACTATGACGTCTTTAAACTGGACTATGATGTCCTTAAACTTTACGGATTATGAGGTCCCTAAACTCATGGACTATGATGTCCTTAAACTTATGGACCACAACGTCCCTAAATTAAACCCCACAGACTATGATGTCTTTAAACTCCATGGACTATGATGTCCATAAACTTATGGACCGCTATGTCCTTAAACTAAAACAATAGAGCCCAAATGCTCTTTTGTTGGATCTAAATGATCCTGTTAAGTAGTTTTTAGTCTAAAATTAGACTAACGTATCCTTAACAAACGTTTTAGTTGATCTTAATCTCAAATGAGATTAATGATCCTTAAACCCAACCCAAAACCAAATCTAAGAAAATACGGATTTGGACTAATCCACGCCCTACGGGCGACAACATAAATTAGTCTCCGTATACAATCCACGGGCAACCAAAAATAAAACAAATATACACGACACGAAATGACCATTTGGAGAAGGAGAAAGTGGTTACCGCGATGCGGTAGCATAATTAACTGCAGGGGCTTGCGCTTGCAGGGAAGAGCGTCCCCACAATCAAAAACCCCTCACAATAAGAGGGAATCTGACGAAATCTGCTACATCGGCCGCATCCGTCTAAACTTTCGATACATGGTGCCATAAATTAACTTGGCATCTTCGGAGAGGTGGACGGATAAAACCAAATAGCATCTGCCCCCAAATTCAGGCAAGACGACCTACGCGGTTCTGTCTCCCATTTTCGGCGGTAAACAGATTCTGGCACGCCCGGTGGGACCTTTTCCTCTTTCCACTCCTCACTTCGTGTGTCGTGTTTCGCAAACGAATCGCGGTTTGCTATGGTTTCCCCTGGATTCGAGGTACTAAGATTTGGTGTCTTGCTCCGTGCAGAAAACAGAAGATCAATAGCTTTCAACTGCACCAACTGCAACAACGACAATAATTCCCACTCCGTCCTTGTTGGAGGAGTGACCTATGGGCCTCAAGCGGCCTCCGTTTTCATGATGCCAGTGGAACAGGTGGCGCAAGCCACTACTGGGCTGTTCTTTGGGACCATGCTCCCACCAATGAGCTTCAACGCCCCACTTCCATCGGAACAAGCTCCGAAGAAGTTGGTCTTTGATCAGCTTACAGCTACCGCGGCCCCTCTCAACGGGTCGCCTAAATCCAACGCCTCGGTCTTAAACAGACTGGACCGAAACTCCAATGGGCCCGTGAAGAAGCCCGCGATACCTGAGGGGGTTATCCCGAAACGGATAGCCATCCCCGTTCCAATAAACGAAATCATCAGAGAGGCTTCTTATGCTGAGGAACCGGTCTTCGCTAGATTGTCCGCTCCAACTCCCGCTTCAGGCGAAGTCACAGAGGCTGATCCCCTTACTCAAAAATCTATCTTTGACGGGTTGGCCATCCCCACTCAGCGGACGTCAGTTTTCGATAGGCTGACACCAACAGCAACCCTCCACCAGAGCAGGGGGCATGATGAAGCCACTCCCATAGCTGAACCAATACCGTCTACAAGGCATGCTCGAAGTCGCCACTAGCGACGGGTGAGAAAAGATGGGGGCAGTTCCCCTTCTGGATTTACTCCGCCAGCTCCAACGGTGGAAGTCGATGCTGCTGTTCCAACTGGGAACAACTTTGAGCCGCTCAGGAGGGTGCGCAAGAACTCTCCAACTGCCGTGCTGAAAAGATCTCCTCCACTGGTGGAGAACGTTATTAAGGCAAAGCCGGAACAGCCCTCTCAACGGCTGTCTTACAAAATCCACAGGGTTTGGCGAAGAGTTCAAAACTCTGTAATCGATAAGGACTACTCCCGCCGACAGAAGAAGATGAAGGTTCGGCAAGAGAAGGACCACCCTATCGTACCATAGAAGGTGTCGTCTGCTTGGGTGCCTGCTGCAACGGCCCCCTCAACTTCGACCGCCCATAAAAGGAGAAGGCCGGAGAAAATCCATGTGTCTGCGACGAATCTCAAGGGCACTGAACCTAAACGCTCCAAGTCTGGGGACATGGTGGTGCATACTGTTTATATGGCTTCCGGGAAAGAGGAGGGCCGCGCTTCCGGGGGTCATCAACCACTCACTCGATCCGTAACAAAGGCCCAGGAGCAACAACAGAAGCTCCAGCAAATGTTGACAAAGATGGACGCACTCACTAGGCCAAAAGAAATCCTGGAAATATTGTCCGAATAGCGTCAGGAGCAGGAAACCGATGCCGAGTTCCTCCGAAGAATGCTCGAGAAGAAAGATAAAGAGGCCGCGGAACAAGCGGCCAACTTAAAACAAATGGCGCTATTGTTCCAAGATATGGTGAGCATGATGATGCAGCCAGACAACCCGGCCGAAGATCCTCCGGTAATAATTGAAGACGGTAGAGGGGAGACATCAAAACCTCTTCCTGCGCTATCAGCAGCCAAGGAAGAGACCATCTCCAAAGCCGCCCTTGACGACTATATAGCTCAACAGATACGAGATCATCAGGCGAATGAAGCAACCGGCCAAGTCGTCAGAACTGGACGACCCTACCCGGGCTGGTACGATCAAATTAAGTACCCGCCAGGATACACGATCCCCAAATTTCACGTATACAAGGGGACGGGCAATCCCCATCAGCATATCGCCCAATTCAGGGCTCTTTGTGGCAATACTAGAGGTGACAATAAGCTGCTGCTTTGCCAATTCGTCGGCAGCTTAGCAGAGACAGCTTTTGAATGGTATTCGGAGCTTCCGAACGACTCTGTCAAAACGTTCACAGAGATGGAGTTACTATTCACTCAGTGTTTCATAAGCGCCAGCGAACGCACCCCAATCACGGCATTGATCAATGCCAGGGTGAAGCCAGGAGAAACATGGGTTCAGTATGCAATCCGGTGGCGGAACCTATGGTCGAAATGTGAACAGCACATCGAAGAAGCTCCTGCCGTAGGAATGTTCGTGGGTACCCTTCACCCTAAGTCGACTATCTCCCAATTTATAATGTTCTTCAAGCCGACCACCTTCCAGGCCTTAATTGACAAGCTGGCCTAAATGGACCAAATGGGTTATAGGCCTTTCCCTTCAAAAGCGGATTTTCGAAATGAAAAAGGCAAAGGGAAAGCGACCTTTGTCGCCAACGCTCAACAACAGCCGAGTGAGCCGAAACCAGCTGCTCGCCAAGGTAACAAGCGGCGATCCCTCAATGAGAAGTTAAGACGTCCTTACTCATTTCCCCAGGATAAAACAAGGAGATTGTTAGAACTGGCAGTGTGCAACGGGCTCATCACTCTGCCGGATCCAAGACATCCGTCGCAACCTGGTTACGTTAACCATCCTAACAATTGTCCCTATCACAGAGTAATGGATCACCCACTCAAAGATTGCCACATCTTCAAAAACTAGGTTGAAGACCAATACCAGCAAAGCAAATTCGAGTTGTCTGAAAACTGGAAGGTGAACCCGCCACAACCACATGCTCTGAAAAAGATGGACATGCCGAGGACATCGTGCTCATTCATAGAGGAAGCTCCATAGGAAGTTATTTATTCGGCAAAAACTAAAAGAATGCTGAATGATCTTCAAACATGTCCGGCGATCAGGTGGAAAAGCCCGCAAGAACCGGAGATCATCGATGGGATGCTGAAACCACGCCCAACATCGGGAGTTAGTAGCAATGGGCAAAACACCCAGACCCAGCTGTCAAAATCTTCGAAGAAAAAGAAGAAGACCAAAAAGCCCATGCAGTCTGACGAAAAGCGCACGGATCTGCAAAAGTATATTAACGCGCTGGAGGAATACAACCAGAAGGCGCGAACCCCAGTCACGCTTCAAGAGTTTCTCAATCACATCCTTGAAAGTGAAGATATCAACAATGATAAGGGAGACGACTCGTCAGAGGAACCCGAAGATTATGTGGCAAGTTGCCACATGATCTCTCATTCATCGCTAAGTAACCAAGAAGCTCACTAGGCATTAGTATTAGTTGTATGTATGCCCTAGAGGCCATTATTATACATATGATGTATATTATAGTGGATACTTGGACATATATAGAGAGGACTTTCTTGCTCGACATGATAGTATGCTATCTGGTTGCTATTTATCTTAACATGTATACTTATCTCTTGATACTGTCTTATAGTTACATGTTGGTAAAGTCCTTAGGATGTGTACTTGACTACCATGATTATGATGCAGATCATACTAGTGGGGCCTTGGTAGTCCATAAGTTCATCCTTTAATGTTCCTAGTCGTGGGTGTATCGAGACGGGACATCGATATACCAGAGTAGACTGGCGTATACGCTTCTCGACCCATGTGATGGGCGATGGATGATCCCAATCCATTAGTGTTTGACATCAGAGATGGTATACGAGTGCTCAGTGGAGACTGGGTATACTGGACGGACTCGCCGAGAACTCCTAGATGGTATTATACCTGACGTCATATAGCAGTTCTCTGGTGATACTGGTACAGATTAGTCTGTAGACACGAGATCGTCATAGAGTCTTGTGTGATTTCCACTGTGCTTTGATTTTCACCTTACCACGTTTAAGAGGACGTGCAAAACGGTGGTTTTTGGGTACAGTCCCGAGTCACATGGAGGCAATGAGCGATAGGAGGGGATTTCGTCTCTTCTAATATTGGGGGTAGATGCTGTGCTGTGCTCGATTGGCCATAACAGGGAAGTCCCTGGTCAGGGCTGATTTAGAGATTTACTGATAAGTGTTATCAGTAGTTTCTCGACCCGTTATGAGCCTCGTATCGGCATGACTTATCGAGTTATTTGGGTCTGACGTTTACCACCCCTAGACTTGATATGCGACGTCTTAGATGAAGAGACCGGACTGTACGGTAGTGTTACTCGCAGGCTTTACAGGAGCTAGAGCGGGCTTGCTTGTTGATCTTCTGATCGCTCAATACCCGGGCAGCTGTTACGTCCAGCTAGTGCCGCTAACGGCTTGTGGGTGTTTGATATGATCATCACCTACTGCCGGCATATTGACGAGTCTTTAGAGTCCTACATAAAGATTTTACTAGCTCAGGCAAAACAAAGTAGGAGCACATATGTGATATGTGCGGGACCGAGAATAATACGAGTATGTGATACTGTATTCAATTCTCGCGATATTTGTATCGGTCGGTTATATATGATATAGCCAGGTTATCGAATCAAGTGTTGATTCGATAAGATGGTACATATTATATTAGTCGGTTATATATGATATAGCCGGATTATTAAATCAAGTGTTGATTTGATAATTTAGTGTATAATTGTATATTTGATATACTGGTTTATATTAACTAATATTAGCTCACTTAAGCATTTATTTTTCTCACATGTGCACACTTAATATATATGTGATATATATTAATTGTGTTATTTTTATGTCATGGTTGTTGATACACACTATATGGGTGTATGAGACTTACACCATACTAATTATAATGTGGGGTTTAATTATTTAAAGTAAATCCAAATTAGTGGATAAATGGTCACATGCATGAAGCTTGTAGAAACTTGTGGATGCATTGACTTGGTCCACTAATTTTGTTTTACTTAAAATATTTATTAACCTAACCATTATAATTTAGCCATGGTTATGTCTCTACATGGGTTAGCTATATGATAGAAACTCACCCATGGTTGATTCTCTCACCTCATTAGTTCATTCTCTTCTCTGGATCTCATCTTCTTCAACCTTGAGAAAAACCTTGCTAGATTTTTCCAAAGTGAGAAAATATTGTGAGAAAAATAAAACTATAACCACAAGGTTTCACAAGGCATCAAACATGTTATATTTAAAAATTTAGTGTGCCAAACAACCCTAACGTTAGAAGATAACGTAGAGGAGCTGAAGGCAGGAGCAGTGCTAAAATCCTTGGATTATGTGATAAGGTCTATCAAGGGGAAATATACTTGTTCATAGAGCATCCGGCGAAACTTTGCCTCAAAAATACTATGGACCGAAAAGTCCGTAAACTAGAAATTTACCTCAAATATGGAAACAATGGACCGAAATGTTCTAAAACTAACTACTGGCCGAAACGACTTTAAACTACTACAAACCCGCAGTATCCTTGGGCTGACGTCGCAAAAAAAAGGGTATGTCCACAAGCAAAATGGGCACGGATGAAAACCCGAAAGGGCTCCGTGAGTAAAAACAGCAGAGCTACCGGCGAGTTTGTAAAAACCCAAAAGGGCGCAATCTCGTTAAAAGACACTTGCAAGGTCCTCTCGACCTTGTAAGGAGAAAACTACCTGCGTGAGATCCTTACAACTCATAATGGAGCAACACACTTAGGGATCCTCACGATTCCTAAGGAGAAATTACACTTACGAGATCCTCGCGACTCGTAAGAAGAACCCTCTTATGAGACCCTCACGGCTCATAAGATTCAAAAGCCTTAAGCTACAGGGATATGAACCTGTTCTTAAGCCATCACCTTTCCCAGATTGCCCTACAAGCGGTTCAATACTGACCCTTGTATACAATCCACGGGCACAAATAATCATTTCCTTGCCGAGTCCCAACAACGACGAGGAATGCCCTCATTTGATGAACAAACACTTGTAGGTCCTCTCGATTTACAAGGAGAAAACACTCTTGCAAGATCCTTACGACTTACAAGAGAACATACACTTAGGATTCCTCACGATTCCTAAGGAGAAAAGACACCTACGAGATCCTCACGACTCGTAGGGAGAAACACCTTTATGAGACCCTTACGACTCGTGAAGTCAAAAGCCTTAGTCGACAGGATGTTAACTCTGTTCGCTAAGCCACCTCTGCTCGAACCAACAATGGAAGATGATTCGCTCCTGGCAATATTCCAGTTGTAGCGATACTGATGCCTGAATCAAAATCAAATTCCAAGTCCTTTCACGGAAAATGATGATTCGCTCCTGGCAATATTCCAGTCGCAGCAATGCTGATGCTAAGACTGGCACCAGATTCCAAGTTCCATACTTGCGATAAAAATCAGCGAGCCAAAAATGCATATGAAATAACCGAAATGATAGGGCAACTTGCAACAAAATCAACAAGTAAAATATATGCATACAAAATAGTCGAAATGGTTGGGCAACTCGCAATAAAAAACAGCGAGTAAAAATATCCGAAATGATTGGGCATCGCGAAAAATAGCCGAAATGATTAGGCAATCGCGACTTTCGCGATATAAAAAGCTGAAATGATAGAGCATCGTGGAAAGAAAACAAAAAAAATACATATGAAATGAAACTTATGCCCTGCAGGTAAGTCCATACCGACCCCTGTATACAATTCATGGGCATAAATGAAAAGAGAACCACATGTCCCAACAAACTCCATCAAAGGGAGAGCCAGGTCTCAGCGGCAATATCTGCATCCCAGAAGACCAGCAACAGCGTTCTTCTCCCAACAGGATGCAGACGCGACATCAACAAACGGATCCACGGCAAAGTCCCCTAGTAACAAATCTCGACGGTTCACAGACAACCTAAAGATTATCTCGGAACCATGGCAGAGTCCCTAGTTCCAAGTCTCGACGGCAACATCTACAGTCTAGAGATCAACAACAGCGTTCTTCTCCTAACAGGATGCAGACGCGACATCAACAAACAGAGCCACGGCAAAATCCCCTAGTTCCAAACCTCGACGGTTCACAGACAACCCGGAGACAATCTCGACATTCGTCGCAATATTGCAGACACAATGTCAACAAACGAAGCCAAGGAAAATCCCTCGCTTCAGGGTCTTGACGGGAACTCAAATGAGACCTGAAAAGACTATCGGAGATCATCCCACACCAGCGCGGAGTGGTCATAACTCATCGGGGCTCCCAAACTGAGCCTAACCACAAGTAAAAAGCGATATGGCATACCCTAACGCTTGCTCTTTCGACGGTAATATTACCTGGAAGATTATTTGAAGACGTCTTGTCCAGCCCCCGAAAGGATCAGAGACACGATAGTCGCGGGGCTACCCGAACAACAAGATTGCATATCGGGGTATATATCGGCCAACGCAACAGTGCGACGGGTAAAAAACCTAGTACCACAGACCCTAATGGACTTCTATTAGCAGCAGTTAACTGTGACATTAGGAAACCCTTGCGAGAACTTCTCGATTCGTCTCGACTCGTGAGGAAATTAGTGTCCTTGCGAGAACTTCTTGATTCGTCTCGACTCGTAGAGCAAAGCCTTAGGCAATTAGGATAAGGAACTGTTTCCTAAGCACTGGGGCCCTGCAAGTCGGTCCAAGATGGACTATTGTATACTATTCACGGGCCACACTCTCCAAAGTCGAATCTGGACAAGGAGGGAAACAACCACTTACGAATCCTCTCGACTTATAAGCGGGAAAAAATTCTCTTGTGGGATCCTTATGAATCTTAAGAGAAAACGCACTTAGGAATCCTCACGATTCCTAAGGAGAAAAGATACCTACGGGATCCTCTCGACTAGTAGGGAGAAAACCCTTTATGAGACCCTCACGGCTCACAAAGTTGAAAAGTCTTAGGTGGTAGATCTGAACCTATTTCCTAAGCAATCGCTTCTTATCTCGATTCAGGGAAATCAGCGTCCTTGACGAGAACCTCTCCATTCGCGTCGACCCGCAAGGAAATCAGTGTCTTTGCAGGAATGCCTCGATTTGTCTCAACCCTAAGGAAATCAGTGTCCTTGATAAATATCTCGATTCAGGGAAATCAACGTCCTTGACGAGAACCTCTCGATTCGCATCAACCCGCAAGGAAATCAGCATTTTTGCAGGAATACCTTGATTCGTCTCAACCCCAAGGAAATCAGTGTCCTTGACAAATATCTCGATTCAGGGAAATCGGCGTCCTTGACGAGAACCTCCCGATTCGCGTCGACCCGTAAGGAAATCAGCGTCTTTGCAGGAATACCTTAATTCGTCTCAACCGGCAGGGAAATCAGTGTCCTTAACAAATATCTCGATTCAGGGAAATCAGCGTCTTTGACGAGAGCCTCTCGATTCGCGTCGACCCGCAAGGAAATCAGCGTTTTTGCAGGAATATCTCGATTTGTCTCAACCGGCACGGAAATCAGTGTCCTTGACAAATATCTCAATTCAGGGAAATCGGCATCCTTGACGGGAATATCTCGATTCGCGTCGACCCGCAGAGAAATCAGTGTCTTTGCAGGAATACCTCGATTCGTCTCAACCCCGTGGAAATCAGTGTCCTTGGCAAAAACCTCGATTCAGGGAAATCGGCGTCCTTGGCGAGAACCTCGATTCGTTTTTCAACCCGCAAGGAAATCAATGTCTTTGCGGGAATCTCTCGATTCGTCTTGACATCAGGGAAATTAGTGTCCTTACGCATGAAACGAAAATTCTCTTGTGAGATCCTTACGACTCTCAAGAGAAAACGCACTTAGGAGTCCGTACGACCCTTAAAGAGAAAATACACCTACGGGATCCTCTCGACCTGTAGGGAGAATAGTCTTTATGAGACCCTCACGGCTCATAAAGTTGAAAAGTCTTAGGCGGCAGATCTGAACCTGTTTCCTAAGCCATTGCTTCTCTACAAGAAGTCCAAGATGGACCATCTGCGGGCCACATTTGTCAAAGCCATATTCGCCAATGAAATAAAGAAGCTACTTACGGGTCCTCACGATTCATAAGAAAAAATACCCGAGTGAGATCCTTGCGACTCACGGAGGAGATGAACACTTAGAAATCATCATGATTTCTAGGAAGAATTTGCACCTACGAGATCCTCTCGACTCGTAGGGAGAAAAGTCTTTATGAGACCCTCACGGCTCATAAAGTTGAAAAGTCTTAGGCAGCAGACCTGAACCTGTTTCCTAAGCCATCGCTACTCTACAAAGAGCTTAAGATGGACTGCTATCTACTATCTACAGGCCACACTTGCCAAAGTTACATACCACTGAAATGGAAGAGTTACTCATGAGCAAGTAAATTACTTCACGCCAGATTAAGACACAAAGAAATCAAAGGGTGCAGCTCATGGGGCTGAGGGTTTGGAACCATATCCCTTAAGAGTTGAGATTCGAGTCAATGATAAATGACGACACTTGTGACCGCTCGCTACCTTCTTAGATCAAGATTCTAAAATTTATATACCGACTTGAAACCGGTTATACGCTATGAATTACTCTGCACTACTTCACTCACGTATATACTTACGTGAGCAAAGTAGTGGGGGGCATTTGTTCCCGCCAAAATCTTTGGCCAAGAGCTATTTGTTCCTGTTTATGTCGGCTTAAATTTCGTTTACAGATATGTATGAAACCAAGCTCATTCATATATGCACATGCACACATCAGGGGAAGAACATGTGTTCAACGACAAAAACAAAGTATTTAATTGAACCTTTTATTCTACAGGAAATAGATCATCAAACATGGGATCGAAAGTATAGGGATTTACAAAATTATGGATAAAATTATCTAACTCCCTCTCTGCCTTCTCCACCATGACAAAGCGGCGATCTTCACGAAGAGTAGCTACCCATCGGTCAGCACCGCACCCATCAGCAAAGGCAGACATAACGACCCGCTGAGCCCGTATCTGGCTTAGCAGCCGAACATAGTGATCCTTCAGAGCTGTGGTGATCAAAAGTGCCTCGTTGAAGCACTCGATCTTGTCTTCCGTGGCGTCGAGAATTGCCGGAGTCATCTCCGCCGGAGGAGGGGGAATATCATTGATCACGGACAATAAAACCATCCGAAGCCAAATGGAGCCGATGGGGAGAGGAGATCTTATACAAGTCAAGAGCTCGTGCAGCACCGTGTCGCATTGGTCATCCGTAAGAGTAGGGTTCACCAAGCACGCAGCAAAACGAGGAACAATTTCCTCAATGGGCACCTCTCATGGCTGACAGCGAGCATGTGGGCGATTACAAGCCATACCTCCTCTCTGTTAAAATGATTCTCTGAAAATGAGAGAGAACAGAAGCATTGCTTCAGATTATGAAGGGAGATATTTAAGTCTAGGCACAGAAAATGTTGTGCATGATGGAACTATTTTCAAGCACTGGGAAAGAGAAGCTTGACTCAGGAAAAGCGGAGAAGGAAGGTGAGAAGACACCTTCAGTAATGAGGAAGCGCCTCACGTGCAAAGCACGAGAGCACTGAGCGCCAGCGCCGTGAGTCAAAGACTTTGAGACAGCGCCTTACATGCAAAGCATGAGAGCGCTGAGCGCCAGCGCCGTGAGTCAAAGACTCTGAGGCAGCGCCTCACGTGCAAAGTACGAGAGCGCTGAGTGCCAGCACCGTGAGTTAAAGACTTTGAGGCAGCGCCTCACGTGCAAAGTATGAGAGCGCTGAGTGCCAGCGCCATGAGTCAAAGACTCTTAGGCAGTGCCTCACGTGCAAAGCACGAAAGCGCTGAGCGCAAAGACTCTGAGGCAGCGCCTCACGTGCAAAGCACGAGAGCGCTGAGCGCCAGTGCTAAAGAGTCAAAGACTTTGAGGCAGCGCCTCACGTGCAAAGCACAAGAGCGCTGAGAGCATCAACGCTAAAGAGTCAAAGACTCTAAAGTAGCGCATCATGTGCAAAGCACGAGAGCGCCGAGCCCCAAGCGCTAAGAGTCAAAGACTCTGTGATAGCACATCAGGTGCAAAGCACGGCGCCAGGACTAAATGTTCTCCACCATTGGATCAAAGATCCAATGAAGATGATAAATCATCAAAATTCATAATAAAATTCTGTTGAGGAAATACTCCTCAAATCTTTCCAAACAGGAAAGATTGTGCTCTGTAAATCAGAGCACCGTTGGATTAAAGATCCAATGGTGATTAAAAATCACTAAGATACAGGATAAGTTCTGTGTGGGAAAATATTTTCCCAATCTTGTTAAAAATAAGAAGATTGCCTTCTGTAAAACAGAAACCCTTTGATCAAAAATCCAACAATGGGAAACATTCCCAAATCAATCAGAGAAAAGATTTCCTTAACTGATTCAACAAACCAGCCTCCCCTATATAAAGGACCGAAGACTTCAAGTCTTACAGAGAGAACCCCCCCCCCCCCCCGCAAACTTTGAGAAATTTTCAAAGAGAAGAGCAAGCTCTCGGAAGAAGAATTTCTTTAAGGTAAATAAAACAGAGAAATAAAATCATCTCATAAAGAGAGGAAGAACTTAGTTCTCTTTCTAGATCATAGATCTATAAGACAGATGTCTTTCACAAAAAGAGATCATAATATCTCATCATAAAAGGGGAGGAGAAGAATTTAATTCTCTTCGGATCACAGATCTACAAAGACAAAATCTTTCACAAAAATATAAGAGATGGTAACATCTCCTCAAAAAAAAGTAAGAACCTTGTTCTTAAAGCTGCGAGACAAACTATCTTATAAACGAGAACTTAATTCTCAGAGCGCAGAACCAATCAAAGTTGCCTAAAAAATAGCCTTAGCGCTCCAATTAAAAAGAAGTGTCTCAGCGCTCCAAGACTGGTGCACGGCGCCGCAGCGCTCCTAGCGCTCTAATTTAAATGTAACACCCTAGTTCATTTATACCAGTTCTATTTCGAGTATTTCTTTATATATGGCTATTTCTTAATTTATTGTTGTTTGGGTGCGAATAGTGTAGTTGGTATCTGTGTTTGCATCCGACCCGACCCGCATGCTTGAAACCCATATTGATACCTGTTTATGATTTATCCCGGCTAGTTATGAGAATCGGTGCACTTTCATGTTATATAACTGCATTATATCTGACATCTGCATTTTTTAATAAAAAAATAAATTCAAATAAAATATTTTAAAAATATCTAGCATGACCTGCATGATACCCCTGACCCTGTGGTAGCATCCGCACCTCGTGTTCTCGTCCCGTTCGGTGAAACGGACTCGTTTGGATAGCTACGGGCACGCTGCGTGTATATGTTCTTAGGGGTATACATTTTATTAATCGGACATCGCATTATGGTTTTAACTTATACGTATATTCATTATATTTTAAAACTGGATTTTTAGACCCAACCCGGGCATATTTTGAAATATTTTTGTATTAGCCATAAAACTCAAAATATATAATATTATATTCTTCATATATAGTTAAACTATTTTAAGTTTTATATTATTCTAAATATATTTTATATTACTTATCCTAACTAAATCACAAATCCTATCAGTATCCTCACATCTTTGTCTCTCTACGTACTCCCTCTCTCTCCTCTCGCTCTTTTCTCTCTCTTCTCTCTCTCTCTCTCATATATATAATTATACTGACCTAATATTCTGATCACCTCACCCCATCACTCTCTCCTTCTTATTTCTTTACTCCCGCCGCAAACCATCGTCTGCACCTCGCCGTCGACGGCTCATCGTCGTCGACGACTCCCTCGCCTCACCTCTGACCCCAGAGTACTCAAGCCCAGAGAACAACCCTCTCTTTCTTCCCCTTCTTCTTCTTCTCTCTTCTCTATCACTTCTTGGATTCCGTTTTCCGGTGATTGCCGCCGGAGCCGTGCTCGTCGCTGACAATCCAGGCAACCCAGTGGACGTTCCCAGCCAGCGTAGTCGTGTTCTTTCTTTGATTAGTTCAGTTCTGTGCGCCGTGTGTGCATTGCGAGGACGCTGCGTACGCACTCCGACGTGAGATCCGTTCAGGCAAGTTTATCTTGCTACATGCTATAGTACTATATTTTGCATTCATGCGAATAATAATATTACATATTGTTTAGTTATGCATCCAATGTTACAGTTTTACAATATCCGTTCGCATCCGTACAGTTCATTACATATCTAGTCGCATGCAAGTTTACCTTGCTATATGCTATGATACATATTTTGCATCCATATGAATAAAAATATCACATGTTGACTGCATTGTACATCCATATTATTGTTTTACTGTTTTCGGATATCCGTACGCATCCATATCATTAATTACATATCTGGTTGCATGCAAGTTAGCTTGATACAGGCTATATTATTATACTCGCATCTATATTGATAAGAATATTGCATGTTTATGGTATTGTGCATCCATGTTACAGTTTTACCGTTTTCCCAATATCCGCTCACATCCGTACAATTTATATATCTAGTTGCATGCCATGTCATATTATATCATGTTACCGTTATGTTAGCACCACATGCTTGATAATGTGCATCATACTTAGTCATGGAGTTGTAGATGTGATCCTTGATAAACACTTGTGCATCCGTGTTTTACTGTGCATCTGTACTTGCTACTTGTTACTTTTGGGCATCCGTTTGATACATTATGCACTACCTGCCATGACCTGATACACCACTTCTTGACTTGATACCTGATCTTGTTACTAATGCCGACAATCTTGACCTGTTGTCCCGACGAACATATCATGTTGTCTATTCAGAAAAAACCTGTACCTGCTTGATCCTGTGTTGGCATTAGCTCCAGATTTATTAATACCTGACTTGAACACATAACTTGGGGGTAAGGGGAAATCAATGATGAAACCTTACTTGTAACTCAACAGTTCGACGCTTATACTTATCAGTTATACGGGCTAGGCCAGCCCCGGGATGCTGTTGCTGACATCATTCGTCTGTATATGTTACTTGTTTACTGCCTAGCGACACGTCTCGGACTCAGCCCGAGAGTCTTGACCGTGGTCCCGGGCATGCACGGGATACTATTGAGTTACATCGACGATTCATTAAATTGATTTCAAAGACTTGAGAGTAATTAACCCAGTAGCACAGTTTAGATGGATCACCACACATCACATACACTGATACACTTCACTGTTCTACATCCGTGTTTACTCATTACATTCATATTACTGTTCCTACTCATGTCTGCATATCTTGTTACCTCCTGATTATATTTTATTGTTTGATATTATGACGCACTGACGTCTGGGTTTTGCATGGCCCAGATCCTCTGTCTCTTTCACATGATGATCAGGAGTATTTCCGCCGTCAGGCCGAGCAGTGAGGATCCTGTTAGTATCTAGTCAGTTTAGTTTTATTTCCGTACTTTCATTTCCTGATGTGAGCCCGTATTTTGGGACGTACTTTCCAGATTGTTACTGTTTATTGGATTTATTGCTTCCGCATATTATTTCTTGACTCGTTTATTCTGGCAAATGGACATGTACTAGATAGTTTATTTTATTTCTACTGTTCTTGATATCTTATAGACAGCCGTAATGTGACTGTGGAGGTATGTTTCCAAACCACAGGTAGCATGGTTGGCTCTGTCACGTGCCGATCTTAGCGCACTCTAGGAAGCGGGGCGTGACAGGGTTTGTTTGGTATCAGAGCCATAGGATTTAGGTTAATCGGGTTTGATTCTTTTTTGTAGTTGGGTATTGGACCGAATACACGAATCAAAAAACCCGTAATTAGGAGCATGTCCTGTCACATTGTTGTCGTGATCCTTGAATCTTATCTTTCTCTTGACTCTTGTCTTGACGATATGCAAACAACTTTTCATCTCGGCTTGAAACCTTTTGGTTCCCTATTGTTTCTCCCTACTTATTCTTTCGAATCTGATACTAGGATTTGGACGACTTGAACGGAGTTATGTGATTGTAACTATGAACTGCAGCATGGTTACAATGCGGTACTCTATTTAAGTAACTTGGAGTCCTAGTCTTGATTCACTTTCTTGATTTATAGCCATGATATTATCTTGCTTCTCTCGGTTTCATTGCTTACCAGTTTATGCTTTATCGCAAGCTTGAATCATGTTTACCGTGCTTATCTTCTTCTGTGTTTGGCGTTAGATGAAGTCATTTTCGGTATCCTACTTGTTCATGATTTTCCCGTATTAGCATTATTTGATTCTGGTGCATCCCATTGTTTTATGTCATCCAAGTTTATTGTTGCACATTCGATTTCTTGCACGACCCTGTCTTGTTGTTGGGATATACACACTGGGAACGGGAAGATCATATCTAGTAGCGAGCGCAAGGATTGTTCGGTTGTTATCTGCAGACGAGAGTTATTCGCGGATTTCTTGGTGATCGATACTGGAAGCTATGATGTTGTCTTGGGAATGGATTTTCTCGGCACTTTCCACGCTCACATTGATTGTAGAGCAAAGAAAGTGATTTTCCAGATTCCCGGACATCCGGAGTTTGTTTTTGCTGGAGGTAGCAGTTCTGTCGGGCCAGTCGAGTTTAGGGCTAGGCCGACAAGCGCCGTTCTTTCGTCGATGGAAGTTAATAAGGAGGAAGCGCCAACTGTAGTTCAAGAGTTCATGGACGTGTTCGAGGACATCTCGGGTTTACCACCAAAACGAGATGTGGAGTTCGCGATCGATCTTGTTCCTAGTGCAGCGCCAATCTCAAAGGCGTACTATCCGATGGCACCAGTGGAGTTGGAAGAAGTCAAGAAGCAGGTTACCGAATTTCTTGAGAAGGGTTGGATTCGCAGCAAAAATTCACCTTGGGGAGCTCCAGTTCTTCTAGTCAAGAAGAAAGATGGCACAAGGAGGATGTGCATCGACTATCGAGAATTAAACCGGATGACTATTAAGACCAAGTACCCGATCCCTCGCATTGGCGAATTATTAGAGCAACTCAGTAGAGTGAGGGTATTCTCGAAGCTAGATTTGTGATCCGGATTTCATCAAGTTCGAGTTAAATCAGAGGATATTTGCAAGACTGCGTTCCGAACTCGATATGGACATTACGAGTAATTAGTGATGCCATTCGGAGTCACGAATGCACCGGCGATATTTATGGACTTGATGAACCGAATCTTTCACCGTTCTTAGACCAGTTTATAATGGTGTTCATCGATGATATTCTGGTCTACTCGAGGAGCCTAGAAGAGCATGCTGAACACTTGAAAATCGCACTACAGACGTTGATGCAAGAAAGATTATATACAAAGATGAGCAAGTGCGAGTTTTGGCTTGAAGAAGTGAAGTTTTTGGGGCACGTTGTATCCGGATATGAAATTGCCGTTGATCCCGAGAAGATTGTAGCAGTTCAAGATTGGCCGATTCCGAAGAACGTAGCAGAGATCAGAAGTTTTCTTGGACTTGCCGGATATTACAGAAGGTTCGTAGAGAATTTTGCTCATTTAGCTGAGCCGTTGACCAAGCTTACATGAAAGGAAGTACCGTTCGTATGGACGGATAGTTGTGCATCAGCTTTTGAGGCATTGAAGCAAAGATTGATAACCGCTCCTATTTTGACCGTACCAGACGGTTCCGGAGGATTGGTAATTCACAGTGATGCATCTGGGAAAGGTTTGGGATGTGTTTTGATGCAGCATAGGAAGGTTATAGCCTACGCATCGACACAGTTGAAGACCCATGAGAAGAATTACCCAACTCATGATTTGGAGCTTGCAGCAGCGATTTTCGCTTTAAAGATTTGGAGACACTACTTACTGGGCGAAAGGGTTGAAGTACTCACCGATCACAAAATCTTAAAGTATGTGTTCACACAGAAAGAGCTTAACATGAGGCAGCGTAAATGGTTGGAGCTGATGGCTGACTATGATCTTGATCTTAAGTACTATCCGGGGAAAGTTAATGTAGTGCCGGATGCGCTTAGTCGGTTTCCATCAATTTGGATGTTGACTGCACAGAAGGAGCTTATCGATGATTTTCGGAGATTCGAGCTGGAGATCGTACTACCGCATTCTTCGGGACAGTTGATGCAGCTGCAAGTACAGTCGTCGTTGATTGATATCATTAAAGCAGCGCAGTCACAGGACCCAAGATTGCAAAAGCTTCAAGAACAGGTTGAAGCGGGACTTCGAACGGACTTGTTGATTCATGAAGATGGTTCGTTGCGATATGGTAGCCGTTTGTGTGTGCCGAAAGGAGACACTCGCGAAGAAGTTATGAAGGAGGCGCACAGTTCCGCATATTCCGTACATCCAGAAGGCACGAAGATGTACCGTGATCTACGACAGCATTTCCGGTGGGAAGGCATGAAAAGGGAGATTGCCCGCTTTGTAGCGAAGTGCTTGGTGTGTCAGTAAGTTAAGGATGGACATCAAAGAGTAGCTGGTTTACTGCAACCACTTACGATTCCTCAGTGGAAGTGGGAACATATAACCATGGATTTCGTGACAGCTTTATCGCAGAGTCCAAAGGGCAATAATGCAGTTTGGGTGATTGTTGATCGATTGACCAAGCCAACTCATTTCATACCGTTTCAAGTTGGTCAGTCAACGGAAGCATTAACAGAGCGGTACATGCAGGAGATTGTGAGATTGCATGGAGTACCTGTGAGCATCGTTTCTGACCGTGATACCTGATTCTTATCGCACTTCTGGAGAAGTTTACAGGAAAGTTTGGGGACGCGATTGAAGTTTGGCACCGCTTATCATCCTCAGACAGATGGCCAGTCGGAGAGAACGATCCAAACTCTTGAAGACATGTTGAGAGCTTGTATGTTAGACTTCAAGGGTTCATGGGAGGATCATCTACACTTGGTGGTGCTTTCCTACAATAACAGTTTTCAGGCGACTATTCAGATGGCTCCATTCAAAGTATTATATGGTCGCAAGTGTCGCTTACCCATTTGTTAGGACGATGTTGGAGAACGAAGATTGTTGGGACCGGATTTGATCGTGCAAACCGTGGAGAAAGTTAATACTATCCAGAATCACATGAAGGCAGCACAAGATCGGCAGAAGAGTTGGGCCGATACATCGAGACGACTTCTAGAGTTCGCTGTTGGTGATCTGGTATTCTTGAAGATATCACTGACTAGAGGAGTGATTCGTTTTGGGAGTCGAAGCAAGTTTAGTCCTCGATTTGTCGGACCTTTCGAGATTATAGAGCGTGTTGGAGAAGTAGCTTATCGATTGGCTTTACCACCATCTTTGGCGAGTGTTCATGACGTGTTTCATGTATCTCAACTCCGTAAGTATGTTCGAGATAAAACACACGTGCTAGATCATTCGAAGCTGACTGTAAGGGAGGATTTGACCTATGAAGAATGACCGATGTCGATTGTTGATCGAAGAGAAAAGGTCCTCAAGAACAAGGTTATCCCGCTCATACTTGTTTCATGGGGGAATCGCTCGCATGGAGAATCGACTTGGGAACGAGAAGACGAGATTCGACAGAATTTTCCACATCTCTTTTCCTAGATTCATGCTTGTTTTTCTTTTCTTGTTTTGGGAATTTCGAGGACGAAATTATTTTGTAGTTGGGTATAATGTAACACCCTAGTTCATTTATACCAGTTCTATTTTGGGTATTTCTTTATTTATGGCTATTTCTTAATTTATTGCTGTTTGGGTGCGAATAGTGTAGTTGGTATCTGTGTTTGCATCCGACCCGACCCGCATGCTTGAAACCCGTCATGATACCTGTTTATAATTTATCCCGGCTAGTTATGAGAATCTGTGCACTTTCATGTTATATAACTGCATTATATCTGACATCTGCATTTTTTTAATAAAACAAATAAAGTAAAATAAAATATTTTAAAAATATCTGGCATGGCCTGCATGATACCCCTGATCCTGTGGTAGCATCCGCACCTCGTGTTCTAGTCCCATTCGGTGAAACGGACTCGTTTGGATAGCTACTGGCACGCTACGTGTATCCGTTCTTAAGGGTATACATTTTATTATCGGACATCGCATTATGGTTTTAACTTATACGTATATTCTTTATATTTTAAAACTGGATTTTCAGACCCAACGCGGGCATATTTTGGAGTATTTTTGTATTAGCCATAAAACTCAAAATATATAATATTATATTTTTCATATATATTTAAATTGTTTTAAGTTTTATATTATTCTAAATATATTTTATATATCTTATCCTAACTAAATCACAAATCCTATCAGTATCCTCACATCTCTCTTTCTCTACGCACTCCTTCTCTCTCTCCTCTCTCTCTTTTCTCTCTCTCTTCTCTCTCTCTCTCATATATATAATTATACTAACCTAATATTCTGATCACCTCACTCCATCTCTCTCTCCTTCTTATTTCTTTACTCCCGCCGCAAACCATCGCCTGCACCTCGCCGTCGACGGCTCATCGGCGTCGACGACTCCCTCGCCTCACCTCTGACCCCAGAGCACCCAAGGCCAGAGAACAACCCTCTCTTTCTCCCCTTCTTCTTCTTCTCCTTCTTCTCTCTTCTCTATCTCTTCTTGGATTCCGTTTTCCGGTGATCGCTGCCGGAGCCGTACTCGTCGCTGACGATCCAGGCGACCCAGTGGACGTTCCCAGCCAGCATGGTCGTGTTCTTGCTTTGATTAGTTCAGTTCTGTGCGCCGTGTGTGCATTGAGACGTTTACCTGACGTCGGACGCGGCGTACGCACCCCGTCGTGAGATCTGTTCAGGCAAGTTTATCTTGCTACATGCTATACTACTATATTTTGCATTCATACGAATAATAATATTACATATTATTTAGTTATGCGTCCAATGTTACAGTTTTACAGTTTTACAATATCCGTTCACATCCGTACAGTTTATTATATATCTAGTCGCATGCAAATTTACCTTGCTATATGCTATGATACATATTTTGCATCCATATGAATAAAAATATCACATGTTGACTGCATTGTACATCCATATTATTGTTTTACTGTTTTCGGATATCCGTATGCATCCATATCATTAATTACATATCCGATTGCATGCAAGTTAGCTTGATACAGGCTATATTATTATATTCGCATCTATATTAATAAGAATGTTGCATGTTTATGGTATTGTGCATCCATGTTACAGTTTTACCGTTTTCCCGATATCCGTTCGCATCCGTACAATTTATATATTTAGTTGCATGCCATGTCATATTATATCATGTTACCGTTATGTTAGCACCCCATGCTTGATAATGTGCATCATACTTAGTCATGGAGTTATAGATATGATCCCTGATAAACACTTGTGCATCCGTGTTTTACTGTGCATCCGTACTTGCTACTTGTTACTTTTGAGCATCCGTTTGATACATTGTGCACTACCTGCCATGACCTGATACACCACTGCTTGACTTGATACCTTATTTTGTTACTAATGCCGACAATCTTGACCTGTTGTCCTGACGGACATATCATGTTGTCTATTCAGACAAAACCTGTACCTGCTTGATCCTGTGTTGGCATTAGCTCCAGATTTATCAATACCTGACATGAACACATAACTTAGGGGTAAGGGGAAATCAATGATGAAACCTGACTTGTAACTCAACAGTTCGAAACTTATACTGATCAGTTATATGGGCTAGGCTAGCCCCCAGATGATGATGCTGGCATTATTCGTCTGTACATGTTACCTGTTTACTGCCTAGCGGCACGTCTCGGATTCAGCCCGAGAGTCTTGACCGTGGTTCCGGGCATGCACGGGATACTATTAAGTTACATCGACGATTCATTAAATTGATTTCAAATACTTGAGAGTAATTAACCCAGTAGCACAGTTTAGATGGATCACCGCACGTCACATACACTGATACACTTCACTGTTCCACATCCGTGTTTACTCATTACATTCATATTACTGTTCCTACTCATGCCTGCATATCTTGTTACCTCCTGATTATATTTTATTGTTTGATATTATGACGCACTGACGTCTGGGTTTTGCATGGCCCAGATCCTCTGTCTCTTTCGCAGGATGATCAGGAGTATTTCCTCCATCAGGCCGAGCAGTGAGGATCCTGTTAGTATCTAGTTAGTTTAGTTTTATTTCCGTACTTTCATTTCCTGATGTGAGCCCGTATTTTGGGACGTACTTTCTAGATTGTTACTGTTTATTGGATTTATTGCTTCCGCATATCATTTCTTGGCTCGTTTATTCTGGCAAATGGACATGTACTAGATAGTTTATTTTATTTCTACTGTTCTTGATATCTTATAGAAAGTCGTAATGTGACTGTGGAGGGACGTTTCCTAACCACATGTAGTATGGTTGGCTCTGTCACGTGCCGATCTTAGCGCACTCTGGGAAGCAAGGCGTGACAGGGTTTAGAAGTGCCTTAGCGCTCCAAGTCTGGCGCTCAGGCCCAGCGCTCCAAGCGCTATTTTTAAAGAAGCGCCTTAGCGCTCCAAGTCTGGTGCTCAGCGCCCAGCGCTCCAAGCGCTATTTTAAAAGAAACGCCTTAGCGTTTCAAGGCTGGCACTCAACGCCAAGCGTGCCACGCGCTCCTCACGTGTGCGTTATTTCATAAAGAGCGCTCTGCACTAATTGGCTGGCGCTCAGCGCCAAGCGCGCCACATGCTCCTCACGTGTGCGCTATTTCATAAGAGCGCTCTGCATTCATTGACTGGCGCTCAGCGCCAAGCGCGCCACGTGCTCCTCACGTGTGTGCTATCTCACAGGAAGCACCTTAGCGCTCTAAATCTGGTGCTCAGCACCAAGCGCACCACGTGCTCCTCACGTAGGCGCTGAGGGAACATAAATTGTTCTTTAAATAAAGCCCTAGAGCCATAGTGAGTGCTCAACACTCAATAAAAGACAAAAAAGGTTTTCAGAACCCAAACCAATACTCGGCATTGTTAAATAAAAGGACTGGGCCTTATTAAATGTTCAACATTTTAACTGAGTGGGCCGAGCCCAAGTTGGACACAGACCCCTAATTCAGATTAATTGAGCCTATATGCTCATAAATCTTTTTAACTTATCTTAATCCCAAACTTGACTACAGATCTCTCAACCAATATTGGTTCAAGGGTACATCTCTTCATACCTCTGATATATGTCGTTGTAATTCTTCAACGTCTTCAGAGAGATGGAGGGTCCCAATAACCAATAACTTTTAGCGCATCCCCAAACGGTTGAACCAAAACCACATAGACTATGACGTCTTTAAATTGGACTATGATGTCCTTAAACTTTACGGACTATGAGGTCCCTAAACTCATGGACTATAATGTCCTTAAACTTATGGACCGCAACGTCCCTAAACTAAACCCCACAGACTATGATGTCTTCAAACTCCATGGACTATGATGTCCTTAAACTTATGGACCGCAATGTCCATAAACTAAAACAATAGAGCCCAAATGCTCTTTTGTTGGAACTAAATAATCCTGTTAAGTAGATTTTAGTCTAAAATTAGACTAATGTATCCTTAACAAACGTTTAAGTTGATCTTAGTCTCAAATGAGATTAATGATCCTTAAACCCAACCCAAAACCAAATCTAAGAAAATACGGATTTGGACTAATCCACGCCCTACGGGCGACAACATAAATTAGTCTCCGTATACAATCCACGGGCAACCAAAAATAAAATAAACATACACGATACGAAATGACCATCTGGAGAAGGAGAAAGTAGTTACCGCGATGCTGTAGCGTAATTAACTGCAGGGGCTTGCGCATGTAGGGAAAAGCGTCCCCACAATCAAAAACCGCTCATAATGAGGGGGAATCTGACGAAGTCTGCTATATCGGCCGCATCCGTTTAAACCTTCGATACATAGTGCCATAAATCAACTTGGCATCTTCGAAGAGGTGGACGGATAAAACCAAATAGCATCTGCCACCAAATTCAGGCAAGACGACCTACGCGGTTCCGTCTCCCGTTTTCGGCGGTCAACAGGGCTATATAAAGGACCGAGGGCTAAAATTAGAAATCATCAATCTTTTACACAAGCTAATCACCATCAAAGAACAAGTGATGCACGACAGGTCCACGATTCGACGTGATAAGGCGACGTGAGATTTGACGGAGTATCTACTTCCTACGAGGCAGAGATCGAGAGCAACTTCTTCTTTCTCTTGTAATCTAAACTCGAAGGTTTTGTAATTGTGAAGTTGATTAATAAAAATAGATCATTAGATTAATTATTTAGCATTTAATTTCTGCATTATGAATTCCATCTCTATCCGTTCTTCTTATATCTCCATCATGCGCGAGTAATTCTCCGCTTGATAGGGTTCGTAGGATTATGGTAGAATAATGGATAAGAAAAAGTTTTAACTTCTTTTAAGTCTTATGAAGTTTATAAACTTTAGCAAAAGAATTGTTAATATCCTAATTGGACGCGCTACCAATTTATTGCTAGTCTCGACCGCGATTTGTGATCAGATTAACAATTGTTTTGTTAAGGGCTAGACATGAATAGAGATCAATGAAAGGACAAGGGTCAATAGTGGGGAAACCCTAGTTTCTTCCAAGAACCCTAATCCTCATTCATCACTATCTATCTAGTATTAAATCTATCAATAGATAAAAAGAGTAATCTTTATTAGTCATCCATGACTACTAAATCCGAACGAACCCTACAAGCATTCTTCTTATAAAATCTATATTCGTATTCAAACTAGATCTGTATTCTACATTCGTATTTTGACGTAGATCTAGAAACTATTCTCCGCTATTCTTTATTCCTCTATTCTTCCTCTTTTTCAACACGTCTAAAGTAAAATTGAAAGATTCCACATATCCCTGAGGACGACCCGTACTCATCTCGGTCTAGCTACACGCGACACCGTTATTGATTGCAGTTATTCTACAAACACTTCTTTAAAAAAAAGATCAATCAAATGGTGTCGTTGCCGGGGATACGTGCGTAATATTTTTTTCTTACTATTCGTGTTGAATTCTTATTCGATCCATGTCATAAAATAAAACAAAATAACAAATTGTGTATTTAACGATTAGTGTGCGATTTTTGCGAGGGAATCTGCAATCACTTTAGCGAAAAGATAAAGATTCAGAGACATTCATCAAGACCTAGGGGAGCAAAGGAAGCCATAGTAAAAAAATTAAACAAAGAACCCCATAAAGTGCTGCGGAACCGCGGCTATTGTATACAAACGATGGCGGAACCGCGGCGGTCTTGGAGAGTTGTGCCCTCAAACTTTTCTGGTATCTTTTCTATCTCTTTCTCCCTCCTCTGAAAAATCCAATAATATATTTTCTGCTGGATTCTTTGCAAAATATCACCGCTCAAAAATCTTTTTGCGTGTTGTTTTCGCATATTTTAATACGGACTTTAAGGGGTAAGACCACAATTCAGATTAGGTGGGGATTTCATCACCCTTCCTAGCCCCACAAATCACAAAACGAGCATCTGGATAACCCTACATTAATTAAAAAATCTAGACCAAGACTCTAAGGATCGTCGCTCTCAAATAGGACAGAGGAAGGTCGTGGGTAATCTATCGCTTATCCGCATTTCTTTTGTGGTGTCTAGGCAAGTATGTCTAGGCAAGTGGTTACTTAATTAAGCCCGCTATTTTCGGTGATTCGTATAGCGGATACCTCCTACTTACCTGGCCACAGGAGCGATAAAGAGGTGGTAGAAGATTGATCCTGCGGTTTGTCCTTTGGAAATCTAGGAGCGGTCTAGTGACTTGACCTAGGTAACCTTAGTTTTAGGGTTTGCTTGTGCATTTTTTGATTTGTTGAGTTAACCCTCAAGTCCCACTTTCAAAGCAAAACAATCCAACTAGAGCTTAAATCTTTCCCTTTTCACCCTCCCTCCTCTTTCCTTCTTATAATAGGTAACCCAAATAGAAGAACTTTTGCCGAGTTTTGCTATCTAGAACTAGATATTTCTTGTTATCATAATCGCTTCGGTATACCATCCGAATCTACCATGTCTTTAAGAGATCGGATAGAGCAAGCGGAAAGAAGCAGTTGGCCACCTCACTCCATGTCCTATCAACCGCATCAAAATTCTACATCTTCTTATATTGATACTCCATATAACGCGTGTGAGGGAACTCCTAAATGCATGTCCATCGCTGAGTATATAGCGCGGACTAACAGCCAAAGTTTCAATTCAGTCAAACCGTTAGGATAATAAACACCACTACTTTCTAAAGAAGATTTTACTGCTCGGTTTGTGGCGTATATGACATCTGTTGACAGTCTCTAACCACACAACCAATATCAATATTCTTCTTATCATAATGTTGATCCTACTCCAACCCAATTTTCATAAGCTTTCGATTCCTATCAATCCTTCCCGACTTTTACACCTTCTCGAGACATTCCTTCTAATCAGTAATTTGGGGGTTTTACTTATTCACAAGAATTTCAATCTTATGCTGAAACCCCTTACCGACCCATGTCTAGTCTTGAACGGACTGTGGAAGAATATGTGGTAGCATCGCGCCGCACCAGAGAGGAATTGAATGAGTGCATGGCCATTCTCAATAAACAAAACGAACGAGCAACTAGTTTCAAACCAACTCAAAATTTTCCAATGTATTATACGGCCATAGCACAAATTGAGAATTTGGGTAGTGAAAGAGAGCGGAACACCCTTCCAAATCAAACCTCCGCATCTTAAATTGAAATCCACACCTCCAGTTTCACAGATCTATCGAGTACACCAAATGATTCACCAATCGAAGATAGATTGTCTGATGAGTTGTGTGACTTTGTAGTGTTGGATTTACCCGATTGTGAAGGGTCTATTTCAAGTGAAGCCACACCCAACCCTTGTGATCTCTACACCTCCACTCTAGAACCACAATTGATTGAAAACTCTGCTTTTGATAAGGTGTCTGAGACTTGTAACCTTCACTTGATTGAGGATATTGACGTTGGGGATATATTGGATGATGAACCCGAAATTTTGGATGAGTTTGTCCCACCAATTCATCAGGTCCCACTCCCGTGTGGTCATCATCTCGAACCTTTAACAATTCTTCCCGAATCCCATATGCATCTTGAAGTTGATGATAAATGTATAACCAAAAAGCAGAACGAAATTCAGCTTTCATTTCCCACATCTGGTTCAGCAATACTCGACACACCAATTTGTTTACACATTTCATCTCCCACTTTCTCTGGTTCTTCTTCTAATCTTCGTTTAATGATAGCGAGTGTCCCCCTCCGAACGGCGGCCTGGACTTGGACGTCCATGCTCGATATTCGGGGCAGATGCTATTTGGTTTTATCCGTCTACCTCTTCGAAGATGCCAAGTTGATTTATGGCACCGTGTGTCGGAGGTTTAGACGGATGCGGCCGATGTAGCAGACTTCGTCAGATTCCCCCTCAGGATGAGGGGGTTTTGATTGTGAGGACGCTCTTCCCTGCAGGCGCAAGCCCCTGCAGTTAATTACGCTACCGTCTCGCGGTAACAACTTTCTCCTTCTCCAGAATTTCACTTCGTGTCGTGTGTGTTCATTTTGTTTATGGTTGCCCGTGGATTGTATACGGAGACTGAGTAATGCCGTCGCCCGTAGGGCGTGGATTAGTCCAAATCCGTATTTACTTAGATTTGGGTTTGGTGTTTTCAGTTTAAGGACGCATTAGTCGCGTTGCGGCTAAGATCAACTTAAACGTTCGTCAAGGATACGTTAGTCCTGTTTTAGACTAAGATCAACTCAACGTAGTGATTAATTTAATGTATGGCCATCAGGACTCGTCACCTCTCTGACGTCGTTGAAGGATTACAACGACATGCATCAGAGGAGCTCGGAGATGTACCCTCGAACCAGAGTTGATTAGGAGTTTTATAATCCATTTGAATATTTAAGGATACGTTAGCCGTGTTTGGGGCTAAGATCAACTTAAACGTTTGTTAAGGATACGTTAGTCCAGTTCGAGACTAAGATCAACTTAACGGGACCGTTTAGATCCGATAAAAGAGCGTTTGGGCTCTATTGTGCCAGTTTAGGGACGTGGTGGTCCGATATTAGTTTAGGGACGTTTCGGTCCGATATTAGTTTAGGGACGTTTCGGTCCGATGTTAGTTTTAGGGACGTTTCGGTCCGATGTTAGTTTAGGGACGTTTCGGTCCGGTATTGGGTGTATGGCCGTTGGGACCCGTCACCTCTTTGACGTCGTTGAGGAATTACAACGATGGATGTCAAAGGAGTTCGGAGATGTACCCTCGAACCGGATGTAGATTGATTTAGGAGAGCCATTTTGCTCAGCCAATTTAATTTAAGGACTTATGGCCACGATTGGGCTAAGTCCAGTGAAGAAAATGTCCAACATTGCTTTTGCACTTCCTTTTATTTTTATTTGGGCTTTGCCCAGAAAAGATGCAGGGCATCAATTTGTTTTGGGCTCTGTTCTTTATGAATGATGCAGAGCATCAATTTTATTTGGGCTCAGCCCTTTTATTGCTTTGCAATTTATTTTGGCCTGCTAGGTCTTTTGATTTGGGCCTGGCCCTTCAAATAGTGCAAAGCACCAAGAATCTTTTAGATTCAAGAAAATGAGTGCAGAGCACTTTTTAATGATCTAAATTTAGATCAAAGAAAAGAAAGAAAAGAAAATCTTTTCTTTTTTTCTATCTCAGAGAACCAGAGGTTCCCTAGCAAGTGCAAGGCATTATTTTTTATTATTTTTATTTATTTATTGAAGATCACTGATTTTGTGTTTTAGATCAATGATCTATTCCTAAGAGAATTTTCTCTTATTTCAAAGGTTTTTACCTTCTTCTTTGTGTTCTCAAGAAGTTCTCTTCTTCTTCTTTTTTTTTATCCAAATTCTCTCTCTGTCCTTTTGAAATGGGGTCTGGGGTCCTTTTTATAGTGCTCAAAAATCAGTTAAATTTGTTAAAAAGATCTTTTCTGAGTGATTTGGGGAATTTTCCCCACCGTCGGATCTTTGATCCAAAGGCCCCTGTTTTACAGAAGAAGTCTTCTTGTTTAAACAAGAACAGAAAAATATTCTTAAATCTTCACTCTGTTGTTGCGCAACTCACCAGCGTGTGACACGTGTCGCGCAGTGAGGCACTTGCGCAACAGCGCTTGCGCAACTGCGCAGACACGTGTCGCGCAGCCGTGCGCTTGCGCAACAGCGCTTGCGCAACTGCGCAGACACGTGTCGCGCAGGCTTGCGCAGTTGTGCTTGCGCACCTGCGCAGACACGTGTCGCGCTGCCGTGCGCTTGCGCGGTTGAACGTTGCTTATGTTTTTTTAAAGAGCCTTGCTCTGATTGGACGTACTGCCTTGGGCGTTGTGCTGCCGTGTCAACTTCTGACACGTGGCGCGTTGCGCGCAGCGCACGGGAACTGAAGCGTTGCTTCAAAATTTGAATTTTCAAAATTCAAGCAGAGCCTTGCTCTGATTGGGGGAACAAATGCCCCCCCACCGTTGCGCTCACGTGGCGCACACGTGAGTGCAGCGGTGGCAAGACCCCGACCGTTGGATCATTGAGATCAGGTGAAGAGACGCAGGCGTCTATAAATGGGATCCTTGGTCCTTAAAAAATTTTTACCGTTTCAAGAACTTTGATTCAGAGCCTTGCTCTTGCTTAAAAACTCTTAGAGCCTTGCTCTTGCTTCTTCCCAAGAACTTTGAAGTTCAGAACTTAGAATCACTCTTAGGTAAAAATTTAAATTAATTTAAATTAATTTTAATTAAGAGAGCCTTGCTCTCATAGATCTTTGATCTAAAGAAAACCCCTTTGGGGTTTCTTCAACAGAGCCTTGCTCTCATAGATCTTTGATCTAAAGAAGACCCCTTTGGGGTTTCATCCACAGAGCCTTGCTCTCAAAAATTTACAGAGATCTTGTTCCTGGGTTTTAACCCATGAACAGAGCCCTGCTCATAGATCAAATAGAGAACTCCTAAAAGTTTTCATGGATCTTTAAGATCCCAAAAATTTTAATTCTTAGGAGTTATAATTTTTTATTACTACTACAGAGCTAGGCTCTTTTTTAAGAAGTTTTATTCCTTTGAGACCAGAGTTTGACAAATGTCACTCTGTGACAGAGCATTGCTCTAAAAAGAGGAGATTTTCTCCTTGTCTCTAGGGCTTTCCTCCCAATAGGGATATTCTTTTGGGGGTCTTTTTCATTGACTGACAGTCTCATCCAATGATGGGACTGTCTTATCAAATGATGCGCCGTCATCTAGATTTTGTGGGTCCCCCTTTGGTCCCCTACTCACTGCACTGTAGTGTGATGTAGGACTTTGACATGTGAATCATTGGAACGCTAACGGTTATATTTTTTTTTTGTCTACAGGGAAGATGTCTGAAGATTTGTCTTTCCTTTTTGTTCGCTCAGAAGGAGGGTTCCCACATGCACCAGTGGACCGGGTGGTGTTCGCCTTGATTAAAGATCACGATCCTGAGTGCAAGAGACTTCACCTGTGGGGAAGGTGGTACAGCCAAATCATCCAAGGCCGCCGCAGCTTCAGCTCCGCTTCGCCCTCTGAGCCTATAGTTACGATTCCTTATGCGGACAAGCCCCCGGTGGAGTATGCCGTGGAGGTTAAAAATTGGAATTCTGACGATCTCCTCCAGCCTGCCATTGGTGCCATCCCAGTGCAGCCGCCGCCGGCGATAGACATCTTGGGGAGGCGAATCTGTCAGGGTGAAGCACGCCCTTGGGGACAGGCTTATAATATTGGACTGATCCCGCGACCGCTTGCCGGATACCTGCAATGGGCCCGGTACATCTTATCGGCAAAAAGGACTCATCTAATGAAGATTGGTTTATATTCGGCCGTCTACGTTTCGCTTTTCGAGTATCCCTCTCCTCCGACGTGGTGGATAAAGGCCTTTATTGAACAATGGAATATCCCCACCCACACCTTCTTGACAGCGGATAGGGAAGTCTCCATCTCTTTGGAAGAATTTGTTGAGATTTCAGGTCTACCAGTGAGGGGGGAGCACTACGAAGAGCTGCTTCCTCCTGATGAGTACGTCTTTGCCACCAAGCAGGTTGTATTTGACTTAACTCCGGAAAATGCCATTCAGCATCAGCACCCGGGCTTGGTGACGGTGTTGGAGATTTATGAGGAACTCCATTTGGAATCGGGCGACCGGGGCGTCAGTTTCGCGGATTTCATCACTCGTTTTATCCGCCCGGAGTTCCTATCAGAGCAGGGCGAGAAGTTTGCTCAGCTTGCTGACCCCTTTGGTTTCGGCTTGGACCGCCGACCTTCATCGGAAAATGAGCAGCGGGATTTTTATCTCCCCGGCACTGCCAATGTCCCTTTCTCAGAGATCGCCGTTCCTGGCATGGATGAGGAGACTTTTTTCATAGGGTTCTTGGGTCTATGGCTATGCAGCTTCGCGCTTCCCATGCATCCACGCCTCATGCGGTCCTCCGTCTTTTACCCGGCGCATCGAATGGCGGCTGGTTTGCAGCTATCGGTAGGGATTGCCGGGCTGGCTTACCTTTATAATGGACTTAGCGTAGCGGCGGACGCTAATGAGCCTGGGGTACAGCCTGCTAACTTTCCGATGCACTACTTCACTTCTTGGATGGAGCTGCATGTGCGAGGGGTGTTTGGTGCCCATAAGACTCCTCCATTCTTTGAGAAATACGGACTCCCAAGAATCATGCGGTTGGTCGGGGCTTCAATTGTGGTTGCACCTCCGCGGGAGTCTAGGGGACTGCTCCTGCGTTCACATCTAGTCGGAGCGAAGACCTCTTTTGTGGATAAGGTCATCACCATAGGCTCCGAGACCGCTAAGTCAGTGGTGTCGCTGCGTGACGACTTTAAGGGCGGGGTTTCTGTACTGAAGGCTCGGGAAATCCTTCACCTTTACTCCATTCGGCCGGGCTACCTAGTATTTAGGAAGAATAAGACGGCTCTCTTTATGAGGTATAACCCACATCGATTTGCCCGACAATCGAGTTACAATCAAGGGATCCCGATGGAGGCCTTTCTGGAAACACCCGCGGTCGGCCCAGAGGGGATAAGGAATGCGATGCATCATTTCGTCCGGCTTAATACGGGATCCTATTTTTTTATCAGTGAGCCTAGCTGTGTTCCTAAAATAATCCATCCGTATGTAGCCTGGTATGCGCATGCTATAGGTCCAATCATTTTAATGGAGAAACGCTTGCTGGTTGACCGTAGGGGTGCGCCTCCTGGCGGTGATCGCAAGGCTCCTTTGCAGCCAAGGATCCAGGTCATTCCCCCGATAAAAGATGCCAGAGCTGACCGACCACGCGTGTTGAGCCCCCCGCGTGGATTACCATTGCCCGCTACGGTGGATGCACCGCCGGCGCCCCGTGCTCCCATGAAGACGGTTAATGTGGTATCACCAGGGTCTGGCGGAGGGGCAGAGATCGGGACCCGCCGCCCTAAAGTGACTGCCAAGCGCAAGGCTGTTCTGAGTGGGTCTAAAGCTGGCGGACAGAAGAAGAAGAAGTCCGCCCTATCCCTCGACGCGATCCTTAACTTAGGGCCTGCGGCTCCTCCTGCCGAGGCCATATGTGAGTATGGTAGCAATGAGGGCTTTGTGGTGGACCCTAAGGACACCAATTTAGCTGCCGCCATTGCAGCTTCGGAGCGATCGGCGAGGCTTGAAGCGATGTTAAGCAAACTTGCTGAGTCAGGTAATCATCAGCCGCTTTATTTTTCGTTTTATTGCACTTTGTATTGTTATATTTAACTAACATTTGCTCCATTTTCAACAGGTGTCTCTACTGAAGAGGCTATTGCTGCCTCCCTGAAAACCTTCCAGGAGGAGGAGGAGAAGCGTGCCTTAGCAGGCGCTGGTATGTTTCACCCCTTTCTCTTTTATAAGGAAAGTTTGTTGTCTTTTTATGATGGTCAACCTAACCTTTTTTCGTTTCTTAGCAGGGGTTATATCAGTTGATGCGGGGATCCTTCCCGAGCCTGTTACTGAAGTCCCGACTTCGTCAAAGTTGCCGCAAGAGCCTCGGCTTGACAAAACGACAAGGGATGCCCTGAAAACCTTAGAGGCTTCCCTATTCACGGACGAGGACACCTCAATTAGGGAGGCTCTAGTGGCATCCGCCTCAACAGCTCGGGAGGAGCGGAAGCGGTTGAGACGCGAAGCAAAGGCGCGTAGAGCTGCTTTGGCCGCGGGAGCGGGTCCCAGTACCATTCCTCGCGCTGACACTCCTTCTGGAGAGGCCCCTGTCGCCCTGTCTACTGCTTATAGGCAAGTGGCGTGCGCGGCCCGAAGTGCAAACAATAAATCCCCTTCAGGTAGCATCTCTTTCCGAACCTTGTTGTAAGAATTATTATAAAGCCATTGGCTCATATGCATTCCATCTTGCAGGACCAAGTCCGACTGAGGGGGAGGCGGAGACCGTTGGACCCCAGGAAACGGCGGAAGCGGCGCCTGCCGAACCTGAGCCGACGGTGGGCACCGTCGTCGGGGCCACGGTGTCTGAAACAGAAGTTGAAGGATCTGCCGCCGAGAAGGTCATTTGATGCCGCATCTGAAGTGGCAGCAGATGAGATGACTGTCGAGCCGAAGGCAGTAGAAGTCGAGGCGCTTGAGGCTGGAGACGTCACGGTGCCGATGGACGAGACAACCGTGACCACAGAAACCGAGGGAGTATCGGGTGAGGCGGCCACGATTCCTGAGGAGGAGCGAACCGCTCTTTCTCAGGAATCTGGTAATACTCCGATCATAGCCCTCCCCGCGTATGGTTCCTTGATGTCTCCCGGGCTCACGAGCACAACAACAGTTCCCATCGAGTCGGGTGATGAGGCTACGGGTGGTGGTCTCATGTCGATGGATGAGGGGATTGCTTCAGTTTCTGCTGGTAGCTCGTCAGGTAAAATTTTTTGTCACCAGCGTTCCCCCCTTTTTTATATATCTTGCGATCTCTTCTAACAAGCTTGTCTTTGCAGGTGCGGCCAGTGCCGATGCTCCTTTGCTCGAGGGGGCACCGTCGACTACTGCTCTGGTGGTGGTCACCTCCCCGCCTTCCCTTGTACCATCACGGATGTTGGAAGGTATGGATTCACGACTCATGCATTAATCTTTCAAAAATGTAGCTTTGTACTAACGTTATACCATTGTGCTTTTGCAGGAGTGCTCTTCGATCATTTATATCAAGTGTTGCTCCCACACTTCTCTTTCCCATCCGAACTCGCTTCTCCCTCTGGTGGCGCTGGTGAGTATACCTTCACTATAATATCCTTACTTACCCCCTTTTTTTTCTAGCAATGGGATAATTTTTGACTTTTCCTTTTCTTTATTGCAGTGCCACAAATCGAAGGAGGGGATGCAAGGCTTGCCGCGCCACCGGCCCTTCCGGCTTTACCGTCCGTTGCAGCTGGTATAGTAAATTTCCTTTTTTGGTAACCCTTCAACATCTTCCGAACCATCGTTTAACCATGTTTTGTTTTGCAGCTATTGTTCCGGCTCCGGTCCCCTTTGAGGCTCGCGTCCTTTCACCGGCAGGCCCTTTCTTGAGACGTCCATCTTCCAAGGGTGCTGCAATGAGTTTGGGCATGCTGAGCGGGTACATTGAAGAGCTCAATATGGATGCTCTCCCTTCTGCCGTAGATTTTGCTGCGGAGGTTAACCCGATGTTGGCGGCGCTCGTAAATTTTCATAACGAAGGCGTCGTCGAATCTTGGGTTAACCACTGCAGGGGGATCGAGGCCTGTCTATATCGGCTGGAGTCGACACGCCCTTCTCCCGAAGTTTTAGCTCTAAGCACCCAACGCACAACTTGGCTCAAGCAAAGCACTTCGCACCTCCGCCACTTGGAACAAGAAGCAGCTTCAAGACTAAGGGAATGCCAAAAGACCTCGAACGAAACAGCCCATCTGCGCGCTGAGGTTGAGGCAAATGCTGCCCAAGTGAAGACTATCTTCGAGGGTCTCTTGGAGCGTACCTACCATGGGCTAAACTTGAAGCGGAAGCTTGACGTAGCTGAGCGCAATACCCCAAGTCGGGAAGCTGCCTATCAGGTCGTCAGGGAGCAGCTTGCGTCGGTCTTGCAGCAGCGAGCCCAAGTGGAGGCAGAGCTGGCGGTAGTAGCCGATCGAGAGAAGATGTGGAAGGAAGTATGCGAGCAATTGTTAAATCTATGCAAGACGCTTCCTTCTCAGTAATTTCTCTTGTACCATTTGTCTTTGTAAAGTATATGTATATATTTTTTATTCTTTAGCACAATGTATCCTGTACTCGATCAATATTTATGAATAAAAGATGCACATTTTTGTAATGTCTTGTGTCATTTCTCCGTCTTTTCTTTCTTTTATTATCAGTATGCTACCTTAGTAACCATGATTGACGGATGATTAGGACGAGTATCCCTGACCTTCTTAAGAAATAGCGATGGCTTAGGCCGCGGGTTCAGATCTGCTGCCTAAGACTTTTCAATTCTATGAGCCGTGAGGGTCTCATAGAGGCTTTTCTCCCTACGGATCGAGAGGATCTCATAGGTGGATTTTCTCCTTAGGAATCGTGAGGATTCCTAAGTGTGGTTTTCTCTTATAAGTCGTAAGGATCTTATAAGAGAATTTTCCCTCTTACGAATCGAGAGGATCCGTAAGTGGTTGTTTCCCTCCTCGTCGAAATTCGACTTTGGAGAGTGAGACCCGTGAATAGTATGCAAGAGACCAGTTTGGATTGACTTGCAGGGCCCCATTGCTCAAAAAGCAAGCTTTTCAATCCTTGCTGTCTGAGACTTTTTCTTGCAGATTAAGAAGCAAGTTCAATTTGTTGAAGAAATCCCTTTTCTGAAAGATTTGGCGGGATTTCCCCCACCATCGGATCTTTGGTCTAGGGGCTTCTGTTTTACAGAAGATAATAACCGAAAAGATTTCTTCAGAACCTTTTTGTTTAGCGCGAATGCTCCAGGATATGACGCGTGTCGCACAGCACACAGTGCAGCGCAACTGCGCTAGCACATCTATGCCGACACGTGTCATGCAGCGCACGACGCATACGCCGCTGAAGCGTTGCTTCCCTTGGTTTTGCTTGAAACAGAGCTTTGCTTTGGCTGGGTGCGCTGCTCTGGGGTGCTGCGTGTTCATCACAGAATACTGCATTTTATACCGCCCATTCTTACGCTCGGTTGTTTATAGGTAGGTGCTTTTAATCCGTGTTTGTTACATATTTGCAGGATACAGGTTCTCGGTTCTAAAACGGTGAAATTCATGGAAAACACGACAAAATCCGGGTTCCTGCCAACCACTGAGAAAACACGGTCTCCGCTCATCATCCGTATGTTTCCAGATACCAGTTTAGGAAGACAAAATGTCAAATCAATGTCACCTTCATGCACAAGGCTCAATGGCAACAACAAGTTCCAAGAAATCAACGCGGAGCTCGAGGCAATCATGACAAAAGCATCCACAAAAGTCCACCTTTCCTCAACAGAAATTCTGGAAGAAATGTGAAAGTATTTTCAGAAAATACATATACCAGACAAGAGGGGACAGAAAACCAGGGAAGCACCCAAAAGACCACGACCTAACTCACCTATATAGCCGCGGATCCGCGGCCAATAGGGGGTATTGGCCGCGGATCCGCGGCCATGTGGGCCCCTCTCCCTGTCGTTTTTTCTGGGCATTTTGGGGACTTCATATTGTGTCAGAATTTGCCCCTAGGGTTTCATTTCCCTGCCTATAAATACAGCAGAACTTGCCAAAGCCAAGGGTCATTCTTTTGTTCCTCTTTCTTTTGTAGTTTTAGTTCTTTTTCTTCTTCTTCTTCATTCCTCTTCCATGAAATTGTAAGTGAGAAGCTTTTTTGTGGATGTGAATAAAGATGAAGGTTTTTTGTATTATCCTTTTTGTTTAGCTTCCCCCTTGAGCTCTCTACCTTAACTTGATCTTGCAAACTCTTAAGTGAGCTTGCAAGTTTAAGTTTTGGTCATTGGTCTCAAGGGGTTGTATCATTTCGTTCTCACCTTAGCGCTTCAATTCACATGCGTTCTCTACCCTTCCCTTGATCTTGCAACCTCTTGATTGAGCTTGCAAGTTTAAGGGTTGGCTATTGATCCCATGCTTGTTTTGAGTTCTATGGTTCTTGTAATTACTTTCTTGCATTTTTCATTCTTGTCTTTTATTACTTGCAATTTATTTCCATGCACTTTACTTACTTGCAATTTTATTCATGCACTTTAATACTTGTATCTTTTCTTTTCTTTGTTCTTTTCTTTTTGTTCTCTTTTGTTATTTTCTTTTTTGTTCATTTTGTGAATATTGTAATTATTATTGTTAAGAAGAAATACGGTATTGTAAGTTAACACATTTCCTTGCCAATTCCTTTTCCCGTTATTTTCCATTTGAACTCCGCCCAAACCATACGCAAGCACTCCGTTAGGCACCCTACCCTGACAAGGTAACGGTGATTCCTAACCGCGACCGGTTGCGTTCGGTTTGGCCGGAGGCGAAAGCAAGAGACAAGAACGAAAGGACAAGGGTAAATAAGCCGGATTCCACGAATACCGCGCTTAAATCCCCTAATCCACGTTGTTGCCAATTGCTTAGCTTCAATTGGTCAAGACTCGGCTCAAAGGTTTTTGAGTACGGATTTCTTAGCTTAGAATCTCGTATCTTTTCTTAACAACTTTATACTTGCAGATATACACATAGGTTAGAATCAAACTCACATAGATTCTTTATTGACTCGTCTAAGACAAGAAAGGACATACAACCATCTCCCTGTGGACCAACCCGTGCTCAACCGGCTAGCTGCATAGCGACACCGTCTTGATTGCGGTTAACTCAAATTCTACCAATCAAATGGCGCCGTTGCCGGGGAGACGGTAGCGTATTTTCTTTCTTGTTATTCGGGTTAATATTCTTTTTGTATATATATCTAAAAAAAAAAAAATCTTTTTTTTTTTTGATCATTTTTGTGGGCAAGAGTGCAGATTTGCAAACTGCGATTGTGGGGAGCAAAGTGTACGTTCAAAGTTAAGGTGATTACGAAGTACAGTGCCGAAGATCCGGGTAGTTTGACCCGCGCAAGCGAACTTTTCAAGCTTACCGGATTTGATTCAACGGGGGTTTCCTAACCCAAAACTTAACGGTACGTACTTTACTAACACCTTCTTCTCAAATCCGACGCATCCAATATACTATTCTTTGCAGGATTCTTTGCAAGTTCGCTAGCAAACGCTAAAAAATTGACTAACCCGTATTTGTTGCAGCGCCGCGCTTAAACTAAAAAACGATTGTTTGATTCTTTATAGAATTTTTTTTGAATTGCGCATTGCATACATTAATACGGACTTAAGAGCAAGCGAACCCCACAATATACGGTAAAGGATTTCATCACCTTTTCCGTGGCCCACAAATCACGAACTTGAGCATAACGTTTACCCGCACAAAATTTAAAAGAAACTAGACTTTAAGCCTTAAGGACTTCGCGCTCACTAGGAGAAGTTAACTGTATTTAGAACCTTGCTTAACGGTATATTGTTTACGGGGTGTCTAGGAAAGTGTTAACGGCGAAACCGCCAAAAGAGAAAGGGTTATTTAATTAAGGAACTTCGCGAAAGCGTTGGAAAACCTCCCCTTATCTCTGCACTTACCTGGCCTCGTGATCAGTGTATCTTGAGCCTGTTTCTCGACACAGTTTTACTTCGACAATCAAGTTCTGGAGCAGGTCTAGTTGACCTAGGTGAACCCTAGAACGATTAGGTGTGTGGTATTTTTGTGTCGTGATTGTTTTTGTCAATATTCTTTTTTGTGTATATTTCATTCTTGTGTTAATATTCAAAAAAAAAATCACATTCTTTTTCCCCTCCTTTTCTCTACCTTTCTTTCTCTCTCTTCATATCATGGGTACCCCACCTCGAAAAACTCTTGCCGAACTTTGGTACCCACAACCAGACATTACTTCTTACGGTTCTTGCTTTGGCCGAACATCGAACGACCCCTCCATGCCCAAAGTTTCACTGAAAGATCGCATAGCAGCGTCTAGGACAAACACTTGCACTCCTCATTCCACTTCGTATCAACCTTTTCAACCTCCCGCACTCGCTTATGTTGATACCCCTTTTGCAAGTCGTCCTTTGTCCATCGCTGAACGTATTGAACAATCCCGTAGCCGATCTTTCACTCCTTTCACCACTTCAAATTCTTGGGATCAACAATTCCATTCACCTTCCTATCCAAATGTTGATCCTGCTCCTGTCCAACCATTCAATTCCTACCAATCCTACCCTACTTTTGCACCTTCCCTAGACATTGCATCAGAACCGCCAGTTGGGAGTTTTCAGTATCCAAACAACTTTGAATCTTTTACTGAACCCCCTTCACAACCCTTGTCTAGTCTGGAACAGTCGTTGGAAGACTTTAGGGTAGCGTCGAGCCAACAGATGATGGAGTTGAATGCGTCCATGGCCGCTCTCATACAACCTAGTGACCCGGTAGCTAGTTTTCAACTAGCTCCAAATTTTCCAATGTATGAAGAAGCGGTAGGACAGGCTGTGAATTTGAGTGGAGAGAGTGAGATGTACCCCCTTCCAAATCAAACCTACCCATCCCAAATTGAATCCCACAACTCCTGTTTTGAAAGTCTATCAAGTATCCCACATGATTTATCAATTGAAGATAGAATGATTAATGAGTTGTGCGACTTTGTAGTGTTTGATTTGCCAGATTGTGAAGGGACCTTGCCAAGTGAAACCACACCCAATCCTTTTGACCTCTACACCTCCATCTTAGAACCTGAATCGATTGAAATCCATGCTTTTGATGAGGTGTCTGAGAAAATTGACTTTCACTTGATTAAGGATATTGACGCCGGGAATATTTTGGATGATGAACCCATAGACTTAGCTGAATTTTTCTCTCCAACTCATCATCCCGAGTCATTAAATGTTTTTCCCGAACTTCATATGCGTCTTGATATTGATGATGAAGGCATGGATGAGCTTAACTTTGAGGAGAATTCTGAGGATAGTTTTGAGGATGAACCAGTTATAATTGATGAGTCGGATTTTCCAATTCATCCTATCCCTTCCACTGACTGTGTATACCCTCCTGAACCTTTAACCGATAACCTTCCTCAACCACTTCCCTCCATTCTTTCCATCGTTCCGACCATGCAAGAAACCGTCTCACTTTCATTTCGTATGTCTGGTTTACCAAGTTCGGCGTACCCATGGTTTCTCACGAATCTTGAGGGATTTGACCCCATTTCTCGACGGATAAATATATTAGCACAATCGCTTTTCACACATCGGTCATCCCAAATTGTGCTAATTTATTTACTCCATTTGCACCCTCAAGTTCGTATTCCACTTCTTTTTCCCGTCCGCCATTCTTCTTCCTCTCATATACCGAGACCATATCCCGCTTCTCTCCGCATATGGTCTCGCGTATTCTCCATCTCTTTCCTCTACGCCTTCTTCCACCAACCGGTACATTATAGCGATAAAATCTTTGAATGGTTGGTGTTAACTTTTGGCCTGTGTAAGGCCTTGTATAGCTTGATACTGTTCTTTCCCCCCTAAATCCTGAATTTCAACGCTTAACAGTGGAAACACTGATTTACTTAAGTTTGGGGGGGACATTTTTGTATTTATTTTTTGTTTTCCTTTTTGTATATAATTTGTTTCTAGGAAGCGCCGGCAATTTTAACCCTCTTGGTATAGCCTGACAGTGAGGGCACTGTCAAGTTTAAGTTTGGGGGTGTGCTCGGTAAGCTTTCTTCCTTCGCATTCATATGTATATTTTGCATCTGCATATTAAATCCATAAAATCCATAAAAATCTGAAAATTTTCTAAAAATATAAAAACTTTTTGTCAAGTTAGCTTGTGGAAGAACTCTGATTCAACATTCGACGGTTTTTGTTTGAAAAAATAGGAATAACTAAATCTTATGTTTAGATTTTGAAAACCTGAAAGATAACTCTCCTTTGAAGTTAACTATAGCTGATATACGTCTTTACATCACACTACACGTGTCGTGAATTTTGGGAATTAGATGACAAGTCTTTCATGTTTAAACTTTTAAACAGATAAATGATTTTCTGAGGATCAAATAGGTTTGTTCTGAAATAAGTAATGTCAAGAATAGTTTATGAAGTAAAGCGAATATGAAGGAATGTTATTGATGCCGTAATTGGAACTAAGTCTGAAAAATAACCATCTAAAACTTGATTGGAATGATTACACACCAAACCCACTAAACACGTCTTTTATCCAAAAAAATAATTGAACTACCGACTATATCTCCGTTCGTATTAAATCATCTGATTTTCACGCCAAACTGTCTTTTGTTTTTGGACCTGGGTAACTTGAGTAATTAAGTCCGCCGGGGTGTTTCTACACCTAATGCCCTAAAATCAACTGGTTTGGGTGCATTGGCCCAAAGCTCGCTAAGAAGCCTAGAAAGTCCAGATAAAAACAAAGTCAAGCAAGTGTTCTCTCCGAGTTAAAATTCCTAACGGTTCTTTGTGTGAGAATAATCTTGATAAAAGACAGGCTTTTATAAAAAAAATTTAACGGAGATATGAAGGTTTTATTCTATGATAAAGACTATTGCATGTTCACAGAGGTGTGTATGAAATGAAAACAAGAAAAAGGTGGAGTGAAAAATACGACTTAGTTTCCTGTTAAGGAAGATAGAAATTCTGAAGTTGAAACCTTACTGGAAAACGAAACTTAAAAAATGCTTAACTCTTTATAAAACTTATGTGATCCTTTTAAAATTGTTATCTGGGCTTTATTGTGCGACATGATGACTTTAATCGATCCTTCTGGAACTTAACGACACTATTTGCACTGCACGTGAAGACATATAAAATCTGTAGTTAAATAAGAAGCGAGGTGTGAAAAATAAAGGTTCGATAGTCTAGACTTAGGATCATAGAATTGTTATTTTCTGAAACAAAACTTTAGGGTTTGAATCTTAGTTATTTTACAAAACCAACTTGACCGGATTTTGTGGGTAGTATCCGCTGAAAACCCTCAGGAGACAACACTCCTCCTACTAGGGACACCTAGAGGTTTAACGGCTTGTTGCACGTGCTCAGTGCAATCGCGTTCCCTGCGAAAGTGCGGTTATCATTATATTTTTGTGAATAATTGGTTTTGCTCCGGGACGAGCAAAAGTTAAGTTTGGGGGTATTTGTTCATCACAGAATACTGCATTTTATACCGCCCATTCTTACGCTCGGTTGTTTATAGGTAGGTGCTTTTAATCCGTGTTTGTTACATATTTGCAGGATACAGGTTCTCGGTTCTAAAACGGTGAAATTCATGGAAAACACGACAAAATCCGGGTTCCTGCCAACCACTGAGAAAACACGGTCTCCGCTCATCATCCGTATGTTGCCAGATACCAGTTTAGGAAGACAAAATGTCAAATCAATGTCACCTTCATGCACAAGGCTCAATGGCAACAACAAGTTCCAAGAAATCAACGCGGAGCTCGAGGCAATCATGACAAAAGCATCCACAAAAGTCCACCTTTCCTCAACAGAAATTCTGGAAGAAATGTGAAAGTATTTTCAGAAAATACATATACCAGACAAGAGGGGACAGAAAACCAGGGAAGCACCCAAAAGACCACGACCTAACTCACCTATATAGCCGCGGATCCGCGGCCAATAGGGGGTATTGGCCGCGGATCCGCGGCCATGTGGGCCCCTCTCCCTGTCGTTTTTTCTGGGCATTTTGGGGACTTCATATTGTGTCAGAATTTGCCCCTAGGGTTTCATTTCCCTGCCTATAAATACAGCAGAACTTGCCAAAGCCAAGGGTCATTCTTTTGTTCCTCTTTCTTTTGTAGTTTTAGTTCTTTTTCTTCTTCTTCTTCATTCCTCTTCCATGAAATTGTAAGTGAGAAGCTTTTTTGTGGATGTGAATAAAGATGAAGGTTTTTTGTATTATCCTTTTTGTTTAGCTTCCCCCTTGAGCTCTCTACCTTAACTTGATCTTGCAACCTCTTAAGTGAGCTTGCAAGTTTAAGTTTTGGTCATTGGTCTCAAGGGGTTGTATCATTTCGTTCTCACCTTAGCGCTTCAATTCACATGCGTTCTCTACCCTTCCCTTGATCTTGCAACCTCTTGATTGAGCTTGCAAGTTTAAGGGTTGGCTATTGATCCCATGCTTGTTTTGAGTTCTATGGTTCTTGTAATTACTTTCTTGCATTTTTCATTCTTGTCTTTTATTACTTGCAATTTATTTCCATGCACTTTACTTACTTGCAATTTTATTCATGCACTTTAATACTTGTATCTTTTCTTTTCTTTGTTCTTTTCTTTTTGTTCTCTTTTGTTCTTTTCTTTTTTGTTCATTTTGTGAATGTTGTAATTATTATTGTTAAGAAGAAATACGGTATTGTAAGTTAACACATTTCCTTGCCAATTTCTTTTCCCGTTATTTTCCATTTGAACTCCGCCCAAACCATACGCAAGCGCTCCGTTAGGCACCCTACCCTGACAAGGTAACGGTGATTCCTAACCGCGACCGGTTGCGTTCGGTTTGGCCGGAGGCGAAAGCAAGAGACAAGAACGGAAGGACAAGGGTAAATAAGCCGGATTCCACGAATACCGCGCTTAAATCCCCTAATCCACGTTGTTGCCAATTGCTTAGCTTCAATTGGTCAAGACTCGGCTCAAAGGTTTTTGAGTACGGATTTCTTAGCTTAGAATCTCGTATCTTTTCTTAACAACTTTATACTTGCAAATATACACATAGGTTAGAATCAAACTCACACAGATTCTTTATTGACTCGTCTAAGACAAGAAAGGACATACAACCATCTCTCTGTGGACCGACCCGTGCTCAACCGGCTAGCTGCATAGCGACACCGTCTTGATTGCGGTTAACTTTAATTCTTCCAATCACTGCGCTGACGCGTTTGCGCCGGACACGTGGCATATGGTGCGCAGCGCAACACAACTGCGCTAGCGCTTCCGTGCTGAAGCGTCGCTTCTTCAAGACAGGGCTTTGCTCTGATCGGGGAAGGACGAAGCATCGCTTCATCTCCTGTCTCGGAATTCGAACGGAAATTCGCTCCAATTAGGGTGAACTGCCGTGACAACTCTTGGAAGTCGAAGAGGCACTTGAGGCCTATAAATAGGACCTTTGGTCTCCTCCAGATACTTATCATCTTCCAGATTTCCATTTTCGAAGACTTCAGAGCTTTGTTCTTGCCTTTAAGAACTCCGGTGCCTTGCTTCTTTTTTTTTTAAAGTTTTTTAGAAAAACTTCAGGTAAAATCGATTCTTAGATCAATCTTAAATAGCAGAGCCAACGTCTAGTGGGTTTCATCTTTGAACACAGTTTTGCTCTTTAGGAATTTAGTCATCCATGTATATTATTGCTTTTCCGTCGTTGATCTTCCTGTAATATTTTCTCCAGGCATAATGGCGGCGGTGCATCTATACAGTCTGCACGAGTTCATTACCTACGATGACATCCGCGCTCAGGGTCGTCAACAAAACCAGGAGTTTACAGATGCCGAATGTGCAGAAGTTATGGATCGTCTGAACGCAAGCGGTGGTTGGCTGTTGCCTCGGCGTTCGGCTCTTTTGAAAGTCGTGCTGGGAGCAATATGGAGGGCACTTCCGGGTCTTCATGAGGCCTTACCACTCAATGCCCTGGATGATGCCGAGGACAAGGTGCATTCAGTGCACCTGACAGGGCTGATCTCGAGGAAACGACGGAATGACCTCGTTGACATCCTGCATCAAGTGTTTCAGCAGACGACGATCATTGCTGCTTATCAAAGGCCGGAAGGGCTTGCCGATGATATCGACACCGAGGAGCGCGAAAGACTGCGCATAAGAATAATTAGAAAGGCCAGAAGAACTCTGGATGGCCTTACTTTTGATTTCCTCAATCCGTGCCCCGGATTCGAGGTTATACCGCTGTAATAATTCGAACAATGTTTCTTATTCATTATTCTTATGCTTGTAAAAACTCTTAGCGGTATGAATGAAAACCCTCCCCTTTTCTATTTCAGCTTGTCTTATTTCGTGTCCTGGGTCTTCTGTCCATGCATAAACGAGTATTCCGACTTCCTCAGGAAATAGCGATGGCTTAGGCCGCAGATTCAGGTTTACCGCCTAAGACTTTTCAATTCTATGAGCCGTGAGGGTCTCATAGAGGCTTTTCTCCCTACGGATCGAGAGGATCTCATAGGTGGATTTTCTCCTTAGGAATCGTGAGGATTCCTAAGTGTGGTTTTCTCTTATAAGTCGTAGGGATCTTATAAGAGAATTTTCCCTCTTACGAGTCGAGAGAATTCGTAAGCGGTTGTTTCCCTCCTCGTCGCAATTCAACTTCGGAGAGTGAGACCCGTGAATAGTATGCAAGAGACCATTTTGGATTGACTTGCAGGGCCCCATTGCTCAGGAAGCAAGCTTTTCAATCCTTGCTGTTTGAGACTTCTTCTTACAAATTGAGACGAATCAGGAATTTGCTCGAGGAGAGGGTGATGGCTCTGCGAGTTGACATGAGTTAAGAGGCTCTCATCACGGAGTGTTTGTATCCGTGAGTCGAGGAGTTTTGCTAGGGATTATTTGTTTCCCAAGCGCCAAGGATTATTTGTTTCCTTGGGGTTTGAAACGAGTCAAGGATTCCTACGGAGGCACTGGTGGCTCTGCGGGTCGACGCGGATCAGGAGGCTCTCGTCAAGGAGTGTTTGTATCCGTGAGTCGAGGAGTTTTGCTAGGGATTATTTGTTTCCCGAGCGCCAAGGATTATTTGTTTCCTTGGGGTTTGAAACGAGTCGAGGATTCCTACGGAGGCACTGGTGGCTCTGCGGGTCGACGCGGATCAGGAGGCTCTCGTCAAGGAGTGTTTGTATCCGTGAGTCGAGGAGTTTTGCTAGGGATTATTTGTTTCCCGAGCGCCAAGGAATATATGTTTCCTTGGGGTTTGAAACGAGTCGAGGATTCCTACGGAGGCACTGGTGGCTCTGCGGGTCGACGCGGATCAGGAGGCTCTCGTCAAGGAGTGTTTGTATCCGTGAGTCGAGGAGTTTTGCTAAGGATTATTTGTTTCCCGAGCGCCAAGGATTATTTGTTTCCTTGGGGTATGAAACGAGTCGAGGATTCCTACGGAGGCACTGGTGGCTCTGCGGGTCGACGCGGATCAGGAGGCTCTCGTCAAGGAGTGTTTGTATCCGTGAGTCGAGGAGTTTTGCTAGGGATTATTTGTTTCCCGAGCGCCAAGGATTATTTGTTTCCTTGGGGTTTGAAACGAGTCGAGGATTCCTACGGAGGCACTGGTGGCTCTGCGGGTCGACGCGGATCAGGAGGCTCTCGTCAAGGAGTGTTTGTATCCGTGAGTCGAGGAGTTTTGCTAGGGATTATTTGTTTCCCGAGCGCCAAGGAATATATGTTTCCTTGGGGTTTGAAACGAGTCGAGGATTCCTACGGAGGCACTGGTGGCTCTGCGGGTCGACGCGGATCAGGAGGCTCTCGTCAAGGAGTGTTTGTATCCGTGAGTCGAGGAGTTTTGCTAAGGATTATTTGTTTCCCGAGCGCCAAGGATTATTTGTTTCCTTGGGGTATGAAACGAGTCGAGGATTCCTACGGAGGCACTGGTGGCTCTGCGGGTCGACGCGGATCAGGAGGCTCTCGTCAAGGAGTGTTTGTATCCGTGAGTCGAGGAGTTTTGCTAGGGATTATTTGTTTCCCGAGCGCCAAGGATTATTTGTTTCCTTGGGGTTTGAAACGAGTCGAGGATTCCTACGGAGGCACTGGTGGCTCTGCGGGTCGACGCGGATCAGGAGGCTCTCGTCAAGGAGTGTTTGTATCCGTGAGTCGAGGAGTTTGTTGGGAGAGTATGGCTCCCTTTTTGTTTTACGCCCTTGGATTGTATACAGGGATCGATGTGATCTTAACTGTAGGGCCAAAATTTTATCATCATTATTTTTTTTGTTTTATTTCCGCGATGCTCTATCATTTCAGCTTTTATATCGCGAAGGTCGCGATCGCCCAATCATTTCGGCTATTTTTCGCAGTGCCCAATCATTTCGGCTTTTTACTTTATTTTTACTCGCTGCTTTTTATTGCGAGCTGCCCAATCATTTCGGCTTTTTCTTCATGCATATATTTTTACTTGCTGCTTTTTATTATTGCAAGCTGCCCCATCATTTCGGCTATTTCGTACGCATGTACGGTCTACTGGCTTTTCGCCGTGAACCTGAAACTGGACACCGATTTCGGCATCAGCACCGCTACAACTGGGATATTGCCAGGAGCGAATCATCCTCTGCCTCTGTCGCTGTCGAACAAAGGTGGCTTAGCAACCAGGGTTAGGGTCCTGTCGACTAAGGCTTTGACTTCATGAGCCGTAAGGGTCTCATAAAGGTATTTCTCCCTACAAGTCGTGAGGATCTTATTGGTGTATTTTCTCCTTAGGAATCGTGAGGGTTCCTAAGTGTTTTGTTCCTCTGTAAGTCGTAAGGATCCTACAGGAGGGTTTTTTTTTTGTAAGTCAAGAGGACTTATAAGGGTTGTTCATCATGCGAACATATCCCCAGTCTCGGATGAGATTTGATTAGGGAAATGTTTATTCGCGCCCGTGGATTGTATACAAGGGTCAGTATTGAGCCTCTTGTAGGGCAATATCGAAGGTTGTGGGGGATTTGCTTAAGAACAGGTTTAGGTTTCTGTAACTTAAGACTTTCAAATCTCATGAGCCGGGAGGGTCCCATAAGAGAATTCTCCTTACGAGTCGTGAGGATCTCGTAAGTGTATTTTCTCCTTAGGAATCGTGAGGATCCCTAAGTGTGTTGCTCCTTTGTGAGTCGTAAGGATCTCACGCAAGTGGTTTCTCCTTACAAGGTCGAGTGGACCCTACAAGTGTCTTTTAACGAGGTTGCGCCCTTTCGGGTTTTCACAAACACTCGCCGGTAGTCCTGCTGTTTTTACTCACGGAGCCCTTTTGGGTTTTCATCCGTGCCCATTTTGCTTATGGACATACCGTTTTTTTTATTATATTTTTTTTTTATTTTATTTTATTTTTTTATTATTATTATTTTTTTTTACTTTCTTCTTTTACAAGGTCGCGCCCTTTCGGGTTTTCACGAACACTTGCCGGCAGCCCTGCTGTTTTTACTCACGGAGCCCTTTCGGGTTTTCATCCGTGCCCATTTTGCTTGTGGACGTACCGTTTTTTTTTGTTCTTTTTCATATATATATTTTTTATTTTTCTTTCTCTCTCCTTTTTCTTTTCTCGCCCGTCTAAAGATACTGCGGTAGTAGTTTTAAAGACGTTTCGGTCTGCTATTAGTTTAAGGACATTTCGGTCCGCTGTTAGTTTAAGGACATTTCGGTCCGCTGTTGAGAAGCTGGCTACTGCTTATAAAGTTTGAGCTTATGAAGATAGCAAGCGGACATAGTCGTCGTCATCTATCGTTGACCTAGGCTGTGGCTCATTAAGCGTAGTATTTTTTTAGGAAGCGACCGTTTATCGGCCTGAAAGGCCTTTCACCATGTATGTCCATAAGTAAATAGGCCCCACCCTGGTAAACTTTATCTATGATGTACGGGCCTTCATAGTTTGGCTCGAATTTTCCCCGCTTGGCGTGATTGGGGATCATAGGCCTTTTGACCACTAGCACGAGTTCGCCTTGGTGGAATGTCCTCGGTCGGGTCAATCTTTCGTATGAGCGCATCATCTTTGCTTTATAAGCTTCTAGATTTTGTTGTGCTATGAGCCTAGTTTCATCAAGGGCGTCAAGCTCCTCAAGCCGAAGGTGAGCATTTTCTTCGTCCGTTAGCTCGTGGTGAACTGCCACTCGTAGAGAGGGTAACTCTATCTCGAGAGGGAGTACTGCTTCCGTGCCAAACACCAACGCGTATGGCGTTGTGTTTGTGGCTGTCTTGAACGTGGTTCGATACGCCCAAAGAGCTTCTTGCAGTCTCTCATGCCAGTCTTTCTTATTTCGGGACACTGTTTTCTTTATAATTTTCATCAAGGTCTTGTTGAAGGCCTCGGCGAGACCGTTAGCTCGTGGATTATAGACTGAGGAATATCTCCAGTCTATGTTATGCTGCTGTGCGAAGCGGCTGATTTTATGACTTCGGTAGGCTGGCCCGTTATCGGAGATGATCCGCCTCGGAGTTCCAAACCGATATATGACGTGCGTTTTGAAGAAATGGAGGATATTCTCCGTCTTCACTTCTCTCAATGGTACTGCTTCTGCCCACTTAGAGAAGTAGTCAGTCGTTGCTAGGATGAAACGATGTCCTTTAGACGATGCTGGCTCGATGGGGCCGACTATATCAGTCCCCCACATTTCGAATGGCCAGCTAGCTACCGTTGGATGCAGCGGATTTGGGTGTTGGTGGATGAAATCCCCATGAATCTGGCATGAGTGACATTGCTTCGCATATTCGATGCAGTCTTGAATCATCGTGGGCCAGTAATAGCCCATCCGTTTGATCTTCAACTTCATCTTTGGACCTGCTTGGTGGGAACCGCAGATTCCGTCATGAACTTCCTGAACGACTCTTTCCGATTCGCCTGGTCCTAAGCATCTCAGCCACAGAGAATCGAATGACCTCTTGTAGAGAGTATCATTGACGAAGGCGAAGGACAGAGCTCGTTTTACGAGTTGATGTCTTGCGGACGCATCTTCGGGCATTTGGTGGGACTTGAAGTAGTCTATAAAGACTTCCCTCCAATCCTCAACCTTCTCATGTTCTTTTATTTGCAAGGTCGCTTGTTCAGTCACTCCCTTCTCTTCCGGTGATTCCGAAGGTATTTCTGCAGGGGCGAGCACCTGACGACTTTGTACCATGATTCTAACGTCATCGAGGTTCTCATCAGCCATTTCTTTAGCGAGTTTGGCCAACGCGTCCGCTTTGCTGTTATCCGTGCGTGGTATGCTCTCCAAAGTATAGGAGGGAATTTGGGTTAGCAGTTGTTGCACCTTTTCACCGTATTTTACCAATTCCGGTTTGCATGTTTGGTAATCGCCGTTTACTTGACTAACGACCAGTTGCGAATCTCCGTATATGAGGAGGTTCTCAATTCCCATGTCAATGGCGATCTCGAGGCCTGCTATCAGAGCTTCGTATTCGGCTTCGTTGTTTGTCCTCGGTTCCGTCAGGGAGAACGCGTAGCGCATTATCCCTCCTTGTGGAGTTATAAAGATGAGTCCTACCCCCGATTTGATTATAGGGGTACTTTGTTTGCGCTTCTTCACGGAAGATGCTCCGTCAAAATAAAGCTCCTATCGGGTATTATCACCATCGATCGCATCAAACGCATGTTCGTCTGGAAGATCGCAGTTTAAAGGAGAGTCGGCTGGTATCGGGTGCTCAGCAAGGAAGTCAGCGATGGCCTGGCCTTTTACTGCTTTGAGTGGTCGATATGCTATCGAGAATTCCATTAAGAGAAGGGCCCATTTAGCGAGTCGTCCTGTCAATATGGCCTTTGACATTAGATATTTGAGAGGGTCTACCTTTGAAATGAGATAGACTTCATGCGCTAATGCGTAATGTCTAAGCTTTGTTATTGCGAAGATCAACGCCAGGCAGTGTTTTTCAATGGGGGAATAATTGCTTTCTGCCCCCAGCAGCACTCGACTTAAATAGTAAAGTGCTCTTTCTTTCCCCTGGTCATTCTCTTGTGCCCATAATGCGCCCAAAGAACCTTCAAGGGCGGCCGTGTAAAGAATGAGAGGCTTTCCCTTCACTGGAGCAGCCAACACTGAAGGGTTTTGCAGGTACTGTTTGATCTCGTCTAGTGCGCTTTGGCACTTTTGATCCCAGACGAACGGGGTTCCCTTCTTCATCAGGTGGCTGTAAGGGCGGCACTTTCCCGAGAGGTTGGCTATAAATCGCCGTATGTACGCGAGCTTTCCTTGGAGAGACCGCAGCTGTTTGAGAGTTCTCGGCGGAGGCATTCCCATGATTGCCTTGATCTTGGACGGATCTATCTCGATACCTCGGTGTCGAACGACGAATCCCAGGAATTTGCCCGAGGAAACCCCGAATGCACACTTCAGAGGGTTCATCTTCAAGTTGTATTGTCGAAGACGTTGAAATACGGTCTTCAGATGCTCGAGATGTTCCTCATATGATTTGCTTTTAACAACGAGGTCGTCGATATAGCACTCAACAATTTCGTGTATAAGGTTATCGAAAATCCTTGTCATGGCCCTTTGGTAGGTTGCACCGGCGTTCTTTAAACCGAAGGGCATCACCTTGTAACAGAATATTCCCAAAGGAGTCCGGAAAGCCGTATGTTTCTGGTCTTCAGGGTGCATTTTTATTTGATTATATCCTGATGAGCCGTCCATGAATGAGAAAATCTCATGCGTGGACGTGTTGTCTATCATCAGTTCGGTGACTGGTACTGGGAAATCATCCTTCGGGCAGGCTTTGTTGAGATCCCTAAAGTCCACGCATATGCGCACCGTACCATTTTTCTTCATCATTGGGACGATATTAGCAATCCATTCAGGGTATTGAACCTCTTGGATAAAGCCGGAATCTATCAGCTTTTTGACTTCCGCGTTGATGCTCATTTCGAGCTCAAGCCACATTCTTCTCGGCGCTTGTTTGACCGGCTTGACACTCGGGGATATTGCCAGTCTATGCACAGCAACTTCTGGATCGAGTCACGGCATCTCGGAATAGTTCCATGCGAAGCAATCTTTATGCTGTACAAGGACGTCCTTTAACGCAGCCACCTTTTCCTCGGACAGCAGCTCGCTAACGAATGTCGGTCGCAGATCGTTTATCGTCCCCAACTCAATTTTCTTGAGGTTATCCACGGTGGTATGTATGCCGTCCTCCAGTTCTTTCGGAGCTGGGGGAAATTCTGAGATCACCTCATCATTGCTGTTTTCGAAGCACCAGGGAAGGCTGTCCACATTCTCGGACTCCTCTTTTAATATCGTTATCATACGACAGGTGCGAATTTTCTGCCAATCCCAATGTGGAACTGGTTCTTCTTTCGTAGCCTTAGGCTCGTGCTTTTGTGGTGGTGCTACCCTCCAGTTGTTGGACAAAGCGAATTTACCAAGCTGATATTGATCTTCGACCCAATTCTTGAAGGTGAAGCAATCTTCAAGAGGATGACCTACTACTCGATGGTAAGAGCAATAGTCCGGGTGTGAGGCTTCGCCTGCTTGTTCGGGGTGCTTAGACTCCGGCAATGTAAGCATTTGATGTTTTAGAGCAAGCTCAAATATCTTCCTTGTTTTGTTCCGAGGAAAAGAGTATGCTCGACTCATTTTCTTCATGAGGGCTAAGTCAATAACGCTCGACTCTCGGATACGTGGTTTCTTAGCTCTGCCTTGTGATTGTTGAGCGTCTTTTCTGCCCTCTGACTTGTTTTTGCTTTCGCGTCGAGCAGGTTGAGCGGCCTTTCCATCCTTCACGGCCTGTCGGAGAAGGCGTTGCGTCTTGGCTTTCTCATAGATGGCCGTCTCGCGATTGTGGTCGTCTCGGACTTTTTGACCAGCTTCCCTTATAAGCCATCCATTTGTTCTTCAAATGATGGACCGGACACTTTTTCATCAGGAACTTTTACTGATTTAGGATTAGCGTCCTCCCATTGGGCATCCGCATCTTCATCGAAGTCGTACATAACATAACAGCTATTTACTAGCTCTCGTTTCTTTAGCCGGATGTACCCAAGCCCTTTTGTTTCCATTCTCCCGTTAGGCAGTTTGCGTTGGGTCCCGGGAACATTCCAGACCCTGTCATAGAATTTAGCCTCTCTAACGGTCTATCTGAAGGATATCCCCTGGCGTTTCAGCAGTTTCTTCAAACCTTCGGTATAATATCTGGGAAGACGGATAGGCTGAAGCCTGTCGAGCGTGGGATCCACGCCATGCCAAACTTCTTTTTCCACTTTGTTTTCTTCAGAACGGTAGAATAGGATTGCCTTCTCGCCTTCCCGCCCGGGAGGGATATAAAATGTCTGCAATTCTTCTACACTGTTGGTGTTGAGTGCATCCAGTTCTTTGTAATGTTCAAGCGGTACCATGGTTATCTGCAGACTTCTCTCTTCATCAGCGGAAGCCCGTATTGAAGGCCGAGCAGAGAATACGACATGGACCTCATCCTCCGAATCACTACCAAAGACCAATGTAGGAGTGGACGGTCCTGGCTTGTTATGTTGGGACGGACCCGAATAAACGATCTCCTCTTCTTCCTCGGTATCACTGCCGAAGACAGGGATGGTGGCGTTAGTTTTATTTTCTGGCTTGTGACACTTCTCCGTGTCTTCGAAATCCGGCAAGAAGTATTTGGCATCTTCGTATTTGCGGACCTCGTTCACAGAGAACGGGTTCAGTTCTCCCGTCACGGTATACTCGAAACCATCCTTAAAATACTTCATACACTGATGTTGTGTAGAAGGGATGATGTTGTACTCGTGTAACCATGGTCGGCCGAGCAAAGCGTTGTAGCATGTCTTGGCATCTATGACGTGGAACTTAATGTCCGTGACGAGTAATCCGAAACGTAGCGTCAGTATCACAGATCCAAGAGTCTTTGACGATTGGGAGTCGAACCCGGATATGGTGATCTTGTCCCGAGCAAGGTGCTGGACGCTCATGCAGATCTCCTTCAACACCCGCACGTTGAGTAGGTTAATAGACGACCCGTTATCGATCAGAATTTTGCCTATCTTTATATCATGGCAGTATCCCGAAACATAGAGAGGGCGATTGTGTTCGCAAGTCCCAAGTAGAAGGTCCTCATCGCCAAAAGTAACATCAGCCGTGTGTACTTCCTCCAACTCATCCTTCATTTTTTCCTCGGCCAGGCATGCTTGGAATTGTTCCGGGTCTTGGAGTGCCTTAATCAATGAATCTCTCGCCTCTTTTGATAACAAAAGGGCGTCGAGAATGCTGAGTTGTGAGGGTAGCTTCCTCAGATGTGCTAAAACGTTGTAATCCACTTTATTCCTCTTTGGCGGGTTCTTGGCGGTTAACTCTTCCGCAACTCGATCATCCAAGGCGATGTCTTCAGAGGCCTTCTCTTTCCCTTTGTCTTTCTTGTTTAAGGGTCCGAGATTCTTTTCAGGTAACGTCCGGTTGCGTAGCTGTATATTCTCGCAAACCTTTGGTCCTTCTTCTTTTCCCGAAGTGGATTCTTTAAAGAGGGGGCCAAGCTCTAGCTCCTCATCAGAATCACTCCCAAATACAGGTACTTGTGATCCCCCGGCGTCAATCATGCAACAACCACCGCTAGTTTTATCAAGCACTTCGTTTATTCCGTTCTGCTCTCGGAGGGCTTTGCGCTTTTCCCGCTTAAACTGTTGCTGGTGAGTAACATATCCCTGCCACCACTTACCGAAAGCTTTGCACTCTTCGGTGGGATGCGACACCCTCCGATGGTACAAGCAATAGGAGGGGTGGTCTTCCATTTCACCCGTAATGTTTTTCTCGAAGGGTGGTAGCTTTATACCCATCGACACAGCCTTAGCGAATCTCTTCTTTATCTTGAGCTTGATTTTATCTGTGGTGGGTGTATTTTGCTCTAGCGGGGGTACCGCAATTCTTTCGCCAAGGCGCCGGCGTTTGGCCTTTTCGAATATAACCGCTTCGTTATCCCGATCAGCTTTGCCCTTTAAAAATGCCTGATTTAAGAATGCATCAATCACTTCATCCGACGGCTCCAGCATTTTTAGTGCAGGCTCTGCCCCCAGCTTTTTAGCGCGAGGAGTCTCCTCATCGCTTGTGGACAAATGGGAAATCACATGGCAACTTGCTACATGTTCTTCAGATTCATTTGACGAACTACCTCCCTCATCTTCTGCTTGGAAGACGTGGTTGAGGAACTCTTGCAACGTGACGGGAGTCCGCGCCTTCTGGTTGTACTCTTCCAGCGCGTCAATTTGCTTTTGCAAGTCCGTGCGCCTATCGCTAGGCTTCACCGGTTTCTTGGCCTTCTTCTTTTTCTTCGAAGACTTTGATGACTGGCTACTAGTGCTTGAACCCCCATCATTGGTCTTTGGAGTTGGACGTGGCTTTAACATCCCCTCGACGACCTGCGGTTCCAATGGGCTTTTCCACTTGATCGCCGGACATGTCCGAAGATCATTTAGCATCCTCTTCGTTTTTGATGATAATACAACCTCCCACGGAGTTTCTTCAATGACAGAGCATGTTGCCCCCGGCGTATTCGTCCCTTTAGAGGTGTGGGGATGTGGGGGATTCACCTTCCATTTGTCAGATAACGCAAATTTTCCCTGTCTATACTGGTTTTCAAGCCAATTTTTGAAAATGTAGCAGTCCTCAATCGGATGGCCTAGCACTCGATGATAGGGGCAGTAATTAGGTTCGTTGACGTCACTTGGTTGCAACGGACGTTTTGGATCTGGCAGATTTATGAGTCTGTTGCGTAATGCCAGCTCGAATAACCTCTTCGTTTTATCGTGGGGAAAGGAATAAGGACGTCTCATCCTATCTTCGAGGGGTACGTAAGGGCGCGTATTGTTTGGACGAGCAACCGGCTTCAAGTCGTTTGGTTGTTGTTGAGCATTAGCGACAATGATCGCTTTTCCCTTCCCTTTGTCAGTTCGGGAATCCGGTTTTGGGAGAGGGGGTTTATGGCCCATCTGGTCCATCTGCGCCAGTTTGTCAATCAAAGCCTGGAAGGAAGTCGGCTTGAAAAACATCATAAACTGTGAGATGGTTGCTTGTGGATCAAGAGTTCCAACAAACATTCCCACCGCAGGGGCTTCTTCTATGCGCTGCTCACACTTTGACCATAGATTACGCCACCGTATAGCGTACTGAACCCATGTCTCGCCGGGTTTTACCCTAGCGTTAATCAGTGCCGTCATCGGGGTACGTTCACTGGCACTTGCAAAGCGTTGGGTAAACAGCAGCTCCATCTCCGCGAAGGTTTTAATAGAATCATTAGGGAGTTCAGAGTACCACTCGAACGCCGTATCTGATAGACTTCCGACAAACTGGCGGAGCAAAAGCTTGTCATCGCCGCCGGTGTTACCGCAAAGCGCCCTGAACTGGGCGACATGCTGATGGGGATTGCCAGTCCCTTTGTAAACATGAAACTTGGGAATTGTGTAACCCGGCGGGTACTTGATTTGGTCATACCAGCCTGGATATGGTCGCCCCGTTTTTACGACGTGGCCGGCTGCTTCGGCCGCGTGATGAACCTTTATTTGCTGGGCTATATATTCGTCCAGATCAGTCTTAGAGATTGTATCCTCTTTAGCCGTTGATAGAACGGGCTGAGGGTTTGATGTCTCTCCCCTATCATCCCCAAGGACAATCGGGGGTTCTTCAGTCGGGGGATCTTGTTGTATCATCATCCCTATCATGTCCTGGAAGAGGAGGCCCATCCGCTGTATGTTGGCCGCTTGTTCAGCAGCCTCTTTGTCCCTCTTTTCCAGTACTCGGCGAAGGAACTCGGCATCGGTCTCTTCCTCTTGGCGTTCATCTAAGGACGTCTCAGGGTTCTCTTTTGGCTTCGTGAGTGCAGCCATTGTAGTCATCATCTCCTGGAGCTTTTGTTGCTTCTCCTGGGCCTTGGTCACTGATCGGGTAAGCGGTCGGTGACCCGTAGAAGTACGACTTTCTTCCTTTCCAGAAGCCATATAAACCGTATGAACTGTTATGCCCCCTGACTTGGGGCGTTTAGGTTCACCGCTTTTAAACTTTGTCAGCGTCACGGGAGCTTTCTCTGGCCTTTTTCTTTTGTGGACCATTGAGGTTGAAGGAGCCGTTGAAGTGGGCATCCTAGCATTTGTTGCCCCCTGCTGTTTAATGGGGCGGTTTTTGTCCTTTTCCACCTTTGCCTTTTTCTGGCGATGAAAGTGGTCTGGGTCAATCACGGAGTCTTGAACCCTCCGCCAAACTTTATAAATTTTTGACGACAGCCGTTGAGGGGGCTGTTCTTGTTTTGTTTCTGGAACTCTCTCCGCAAGTGGAGGAGATCTTTTCAAGGTAGCGGTTGGAGAGTTCTTACGCACTCTTCTCAGTAGTTCAAAGCTGTTCCCAGTCGGAACAGCAGCATTGACTTCCACCATTGGAGCGGGTGGAGTTATCCCTGAGGGGGAGTTGCCCCCTGCTTTCCTCACTCGTCGCCAATGGCGACGTCGCGCACGACGAGCCGTTGGGACTGGCTTGGAAATCGAGATGGTTTCTTGTTGCCCCTTGTTTGAGTGTGGGGTAACTGCCGATGTCAGCCTGTCGAAGACTGATGCCTTTTGACCAGCTGGGGGAGGAGTGGGAACCGTCAATCTTGTGAAGACCGACTCTCTGATGGGAGAGGCCACTTTAATGACTTCCGAAGCAGCGGCCGTTGCCCTCTTTGGGACGGCCACTTTATAGTTCTGACCTAGCCTGGTGAAAACGGAGGCTGTCAGTTTGGTAGCGGGCGACCCGTTGACAGGGGCCGTCGGAATAGTGAGACGGTTGAAGACCGACTTTTTACCCACTTCCGGTGCAGGTATTGGTGCAGAAAAGCTTGCAGGTGGGATCATAGTCCCGAAGAACAAGCCGGTGGTGGCTTGGGTCACCTGGTCTACCGGCAGAGTAAGGAAGGAAGCCGCTTGGGGCCCATATGCTACACCTCCTGGTGAGGTGGAGCGTCCGTTGCAGCGGCATTTCGAGCAGTTGGTACAGCTAGAGGCCATTGAATCTTGAATTCTGCGCCAGGTAAAAGACCAAATCTTAGTAACTTGAAATCCGAAGACAACCATTTAATGAACCGCGATTGGTTCGCGAAGACGACACACGAAGTGTGGAGTGGGAAGAGTAAGAGGTCCCACCGGGCGTGCCAGAATCTGTCCCCCTCCGAACGGCGGCCTGGACTTGGACGTCCATGCTCGATATTCGGGGCAGATGCTATTTGGTTTTATCCGTCTACCTCTCCGAAGATACCAAGTTGATTTATGGCACCGTGTGTCGGAGGTTTAGACGGATGCGGCCGATGTAGCAGACTTCGTCAGATTACCCCTCAGGATGAGGGGTTTTTGATTGTGAGGACGCTCTTCCCTGCAGGCGCAAGCCCCTGCAGTTAATTACGCTACCGTCTCGCGGTAACAACTTTCTCCTTCTCCAGAATTTCACTTCGTGTCGTGTGTGTTCATTTTGTTTATGGTTGCCCGTGGATTGTATACGGAGACTGAGTAATGCCGTCGCCCGTAGGGCGTGGATTAGTCCAAATCCGTATTTACTTAGATTTGGGTTTGGTATTTTCAGTTTAAGGACGCATTAGTCGCGTTGCGGCTAAGATCAACTTAAACGTTCGTCAAGGATACGTTAGTCCTGTTTTAGACTAAGATCAACTCAACGTAGTGATTAATTTAATGTATGGCCATCAGGACTCGTCACCTCTCTGACGTCATTAAAGGATTACAACGACATGCATCAGAGGAGCTCGGAGATGTACCCTCGAACCAGAGTTGATTAGGAGTTTTATAATCCATTTGAAAATTTAAAAATACGTTAGCCGTGTTTGGGGCTAAGATCAACTTAAACGTTTGTTAAGGATACGTTAGTCCAGTTCGAGACTAAGATCAACTTAACGGGACCGTTTAGATCCGATAAAAGAGAATTTGGGCTCTATTGTGCCAGTTTAGGGACGTGGTGGTCCGATATTAGTTTAGGGACGTTTCGGTCCGATGTTAGTTTAGGGACGTTTCGGTCCGATATTAGTTTAGGGACGTTTCGGTCCGGTATTGGGTGTATGGCCGTTGGGACCCGTCACCTCTTTGACGTCGTTGAGGAATTACAACGATGGATGTCAAAGGAGTTCGGAGATGTACCCTCGAACCGGATGTAGATTGATTTAGGAGAGCCATTTTGCTCAGCCAATTTAATTTAAGGACTTATGGCCACAATTGGGCTAAGTCCAGTGAAGAAAATGTCCAACATTGCTTTTGCATTTCCTTTTATTTTTATTTGGGCTTTGCCCAGAAAAGATGCAGGGCATCAATTTGTTTTGGGCTCTGTTCTTTATGAATGATGCAGAGCATCAATTTTATTTGGGCATAGCCCTTTTATTGCTTTGCAATTTATTTTGGCCTGCTAGGTCTTTTGATTTGGGCCTGGCCCTTCAAATAGTGCAAAGCACCAAGAATCTTTTAGATTCAAGAAAATGAGTGCAGAGCACTTTTTAATGATCTAAATTTAGATCAAAGAAAAGAAAGAAAAGAAAATCTTTTCTTTTTTTCTATCTCAGAGAACCAGAGGTTCCCTAGCAAGTGCAAGGCACTATTTTTTATTATTTTTATTTATTTATTGAAGATCACTGATTTTGTGTTTTAGATCAATGATCTATTCCTAAGAGAATTTTCTCTTATTTCAAAGGTTTTTACCTTCTTCTTTGTGTTCTCAAGAAGTTCTCTTCTTCTTCTTTTTTTTTATCCAAATTCTCTCTCTGTCCTTTTGAAATGGGGTCTGGGGTCCTTTTTATAGTGCTCAAAAATCAGTTAAATTTGTTAAAAAGATCTTTTCTGAGTGATTTGGGGAATTTTCCCCACCGTCGGATCTTTGATCCAAAGGCCCCTGTTTTACAGAAGAAGTCTTCTTGTTTAAACAAGAACAGAAAAATATCCTTAAATCTTCACTCTGTTGTTGCGCAACTTACCAGCGTGTGACACGTGTCGCGCAGTGAGGCACTTGCGCAACAGCGCTTGTGCAACTGCGCAGACACGTGTCGCGCAGTGAAGCACTTGCGCAACAGCACTTACGCAACTGCGCTTGCGCAACTGCGTAGACACGTGTCGCGCAGCGGTGCGCTTGCGCAACAGCGCTTGCGCAACTGCGCAGACACGTGTCGCGCAGCCGTGCGCTTGCGCAGTTGAACGTTGCTTATGTTTTTTTAAAGAGCCTTGCTCTGATTGGACGTACTGCCTTGGGCGTTGTGCTGCCGTGTCAACTTCTGACACCTGGCGCGTTGCGCGCAGCGCACGGGAACTGAAGCGTTGCTTCAAAATTTGAATTTTCAAAATTCAAGCAGAGCCTTACTCTGATTGGGGGAACAGCGAGTATTGATGAATCACAATCCAATATTTTGAGTTCGATAATTCTAGAAAGACAACTTAATTTAGACTCTTTTGAGAATGAAGTAGATGGGCTTTACGAGTCTCCTACCTCCATAATTTTTGACAAATCAAGTGTGTTGAATTATGGCGCGACATTTATTGACATTGAAACGTTCAATCGGACCATCGATGAAAGTTTCGAAGATATTTTCGCCGACGAACTCGCATTCCTAAACGACACGGATTTTGTGATTAATCAATCTCCACCTGAAGAAGTTGAACCACCACCATTTCTTCTTATCCCATACGAGAATGTGATCATTCTTCCCAATCCTTATTATCCACATTCTCGTTTCCGTGCACCATTATTGTTTCTTCTCTATCAACCGAGATGTAAACCATACTGCCTCCTATCTCCCCACTTCTTCAAATCTCTGATTTTTCACCAACCAGTGTGTTATATCGATAAAATTTTTGAATGGTTGGTATTAACTTTTGGTCTTCGTAAGGCTTTACTTTGACCAATAACTTTAACCCCCCCTAAATAATTTTAAATGCTTAATACTATTTTACTCAAGTTTGGTGGGGAATATTTTGGCTCTTGAAAGAAAATTTTTATAAAATTGTAAGCCAAAAATAAGTTTGGGGGAGAATTTTACTTTCACTATTTCATGTCCCCGTTACTAACTTTTCCTCCCAAATCTACAGTTTTTTTAGCTTAACAGATGACATCAGTGAAGACACTGCTGTAAACAGGTTTGGAAAGGTTTGTGCATATTCACGCATTACTTTGCATTATACTATATATAAGCACAAAAAAATGATAATGAAAGTTTGAAAGTGAAAATTTACATATGAAAGATAGGAATAGTTTGAGAAAAGCAAGAAAATTAGATGTTTTCTTAAACGAAACTAGTAATAAGTAGTTATGAGCCGTTGTCCCAAGGGTTAGTAAGATGAAGGAAATCACTAATCTGAGGATAGATCTGAGTCTGAAAATTAGTCTTAATTCTTAAGGCCAAACATTTGAACGTTGATACCCTACTATACGCACTTGCACACATCTTGAAACTTGGGATAGTAGAGGATACCTTGAAATGCTTTTGTATAAAAGCCTTGGTATGAAGAAAAATAAAAATATATATAAGCAGTGAAAGGAAAAAAATGAACACTGGTTTTCTAATTACCAAGGCAGCATAAAAAAAATATAGTGATGGTGCTTTATCACCTAGTGCCTTAGACCAACTGGTTTGGGAGCCACTGCTAAGCCTTAAGTGTTGCTAGACGAGGAATTACACCTTAATAACACGAGCACATTTTGTAATCAGTCGGTTAATATCTCAAGACGTATTAATGGTCGCATGAAGAATGTGTGACCAATTTCATCTAAAATATTCACCAACTAAAAAGTACTAAGGAAGATGGACAAGAGTATAATAGTTTGAATTGAATTCTCTAAGTGTAGGGATGTCTTTTATACATACGTAAGGGTATATGATCAATGTTTGGAGGAAAAATAGGGAGGCAAACTAAAGACGGTGTTTTATTGAAGGATGATGTGATTTTTAACATCTTTTCACGACCATTAAGATAGGGCTAATGACAGTCAAAAAACTGGTGTAATTGGAAACTCTTATTTTCAAGTTCTTTCTTTTATAGTTCTTATCTTTGTATGTAAATTTCACCATCTTTCTTTTATTATAGGATTTTGTGGGTGTAATCCGCTGAAAACTCTCAGGAGACAACACTTCTCCTACTATGGACACCTAGAGGTTTAACGGCTTGTTGCACGTGCTCAGTGCAATCATGTTGCCTATGAAAGTGTGCTACTTAGGTTTTTCTTTTTCTTTCACCCTCTCTTAAATAAATAAGTTTGCTCGGGACGATCAAAATTAAGTTTGGGTGTATCTATTCAGTCGAAAATATCACACTTTTGATATGACATTTTCCTTACTTTTCTTAAATATCTAAAGGTGTTTATTATAAATATGACACATATGAAGGTTTATCTGCAAAAATACTATTTTCATATGTTTATATATTATAATTAACATTATGAAGGAAAATATATGCATATAATATTTATATAATATTTTGATAATTTAAATATGCATATCATATCAAATATGCTTAATCAATATTCTTAAAATATAATATCATATCAAATTGGTTAGGATAATATCTCAAAAATACCAAATATTACTAACATTATTCTTTGAGATATGGAGCAAGTATTGGCTCAGGTCAGGAGATCGAGATGTTGAGATGTCGGAAATCAAAAATCTTCCGAAATATTAAAGAAAATCGAAGAATCAATACTGGCAGAGACTTAGGAAATATTTTCAAGTTCCAGACATCAACTAAATCTTCATGTGTCACAAGAATAAAGCCCTAGAAATTTGCATCCAAGATCTCACCAACAAACAGCGAATCCACGGCTAAACCATGCAATATGCGACGGATCCGCGGCCGATTCACTGAATCAGGAGTTAGGATTTTCAGGTTGGATTTGCTACAACTAACCCTAATTCTGGTGATCTTTGGTTTCTGTCTTTGGGGCTATATAAAGGACCGAGGGCTAAACTTAGAAATCATCAATCTTTTACACAAGCTAATCACCGTCAAAGGACAAGTGATCTACGACAGGTCCGCGATTCGACGTGATAAGGCAACATGAGATTCGACGGAGCATCTACTTCCTATGAGGCAGAGATCAAGAGCAACTTCTTCTTCCTCTTGTAGTCTAAACTCGAAGGTTTTGTAATTGTGAAGTTGATTAATAAAAATAGATTATTAGATTAATTATTTAGCATTTAATTTCTGCATTATGAATTCCATCTCTATCCGCTCTTCTTATATCTCCATCATGCGCGAGTAATTCTCCGCTTGATAGGGTTCGTAGGATTAGGGTAGAACAATGAATAAGAAAATGTTTTAACTTCTTTTAAGTCTTATGAAGTTTATAAACTTTAACAAAAGAATCGTTAATATCCTAATCGGGCGCGCTACCAATTTATTGCTAGTCTCGACCGCGATTTAAGATCAAATTAATAATTATTTTGTTAAGGGCTAGACATGAATAGAGATCAATGAAAGGACAAGGGTCAATAGTGGGGAAACCCTAGTTTCTTCCAAGAACCCTAATCCTTATTCATCACTATCTATCTAGTATTAAATCTATCAATAGAAAAAAAGAGTAATATTTATTAGTCATCCATGACTACTAAATCCGAATGAACCCTACAAGCATTTTTGTTATAAAATCTATATCCGTATTCAAACTAGATATGTATTCTATATCCGTATTTTAACGTAAATCTAGAAACTATTCTCCACTATTCTTTATTCCTCTATTCTTCCTCTTTCTAAAGTAAAATCGAAAGATTCCATGTATCCCTGAGGACGACCCATACTCATCTCGGTCTAGCTACACGCGATACCGTTATTGATTGCGGTTATTCCACAAACACTTCTTTAAAAAAAGATCAATCATCTTCCGCGGGTGTGCTTCGATCTAGTTGGAGTACTTTGTGACTCTTCCTTACCACAGCCTCTTCATCCTTACGCCGATGCTTGGCCTTTTTGTATATAGCTGTTTCACGTTCTCGGTTAGCTTTGCTCTTTTGAAGGGCTTCGCTTAGCAACCTGTCAATCAAGTCGTCTGACGGCTCCGGAGATTTTTGCACCGGTCCTGCCCCCAGCCTTTCTATGCCGTTTTCTGACTCTGGGGGAGTCTCTTCGTTTTTTAACGATGAATGAGAAACCATGTGGCAACTCGCTACAAAATCCTCAGGTTCTTCTGACGAGTCTTTCCCCTCATCATTGTCACTGTTTCCGTTCTCCAGTATATGGTTGAGAAACTCTTCGAGAGTGACTGGGGTCCGATCCTTTTGGTTGTACTCCTCCAGTGCGTCGATATATTTTTGCAAATCTGTACAACTGTCGTCGAGCTGCACGGGCTTCTTGGTCTTCTTCTTTTTCTTTGAAGACTTTGAAAGCTTGACCTGAGTGTCTTGCCCATCGTTACCAGCTTTCGGTGATGGGCGCGGTTTAAGCATCCCCTAGATGATCTCAGGCTCTACCGGGCTTTTCCACTTGATCACCGGACATGTGAAGGTCCTTCAGCATTCTTTTAGTTTTAGCTGAAAGGATAACTTCCCATGGAATTTCTTCTACAAACGAGCATGATACCCCTGGCGTGTCCACCTTTTTAGGAGCGTGCTTCTGTGGCGGGTTCACCTTCCAGTTTTCGGACAGCGCAAACTTGCCTTGTTTGTACTGGTCTTCGACCCAATTTTTGAAGACATAGCAATCCTCAATTGGATGGCCTAATACTCTGTGGTAAGAGCAGTAGTTGGGATTGTTGACGTCACCAGCCTGCAAAGGACGTCTTAGATCAGGCAGAGTGATAAGTCTGTTGCGCACTACGAATCGAACAGTCTCTTCGAGGGATCGGTGTGGGCGTGTGTCGCTTTGGAGAGCAACCAATTTCGGGTCAATTGGTTGCTGTTGAGTATTGGCAACGAAGGTCGCTTTCCCTTTACCCTTTTCATTCCGGGGATCCGTTTTTGAAGAGGACGGTGTTCCCTTACGAAAAATAAATAATAAACATAAAAAAAGCAATAGGAAAAGTCCCCAAATGGAGCATCACGTGTCCACACGTGATAGGCACCGCGCTTGACAAAACAAGGCTGAAAATGAGGCTAAAACTGAGCCTCACGTGCATATACGTGACCGCCATATACAAAGTATATAGGCGCCTTCTTAAAACAAACAATTGGCCAGAAAAAGTCACGTGATAGCACATGACGCTCTTTGATGGGTTTAACTTCATGGGGTCATGTGCTACACGTGATGTGCTCCTATGCCTTCTGAACCAATAGAATTAAATAAAAGGGATCAAAGCCCTATTTGGAAAATATTTCCTTAGATCTTTCTGAACAAGAAAGATTGCGCTCTGTAAAGCAGAGCACCGTTGGATTAAAAATCCAATGGTGATTAAAAATCACCAATTTACAGAAGAAGATTCTGTATAGGGAAATATTTTCCTAATCTTGTGAGAAATATCTTCTGTAAAACAGAAGTCATTGGATTAAAAATCCAACGGTGAATAAAATTCACCGATTGATCTAAAAGATCATTTTGGTTGGTTATAAAATCAATCAAAATCTCCCAATAAGAGATTTTCTGAATAAATTGATTCTTTTCTTTCTCCTATAAATAGGAGCCAAGAGACACAAAAAAAGGGGGGACAAAAAAAGAGAGAGAGAAACCCCCTCGGAAGCTTAAAAAAAAGAGAATTTAATTCTCTAGAGAGAAGAAGACCTCTTAAAAGAGATAAAGAAACTCTAGGTAAGAGAAGGAACAAAACACAGAGAATATCTCATCTCTCTTTCACCTCCATAAGAGTTTAACTCTTCTAAAGAGAACTTAGTTCTTTCTCTGGTTGAGATCTGCAAAAGCAGATCTCCCCACAAGTTGAGAATTTAATTCTCATCGAGGATATTCTGCCATGCAGATCCAAAAATTAGGGGAAGACCTAAGTTCGGAGAATTTAATTCTCCCAAAAAAGTATATAGGAATTTAATTCCTCTGATAAAACAAGGATTTAACCTTCATATAAGAACTTGGTTCTTCTTTTTAGTGAAAGATCTGCAGAAGCAGATCTCCCTACAAGTTGAGAATTCAATTCTCATAGGGGAGATTCTGCCATGCAGATCCCAAACCTAAGAGGAAAACTAAGTCCTAAGAATTTAATTCTTATGAAACAATGGGCTTGAGAGTCTCGAAACTCAGGATCTCCATGCACATAAAAAAATTGGTACCCAACATGATAACGGCCGATCACGTGCTCCCACGTGAGCACCCTTGATGAACAAAAGAGGAAAACTGAGATCGGATCACGTGCTCCCACATGACCCCCAAATAGTGCCTAGCACTTATAAAGCAAAAAGGGAATAAATCAAGGGCAGTTTCCATTTTGGGGGCACCTCACGTGATCTCATGTGACCCAATAACACTTAGCACTCAGAAAAGAACAAGGGAGTAAACCCAAAGAAATAGCGCCTCAAATTTTTAGTGTTTAACACTATTTCAAGTTCCTCACGTGGCCCTACGTGAGCGCCTCAAATTTTTACTGTTTGACACTATTTCAAGCACCTTACGTGGGAACACGTGAGCGCTGAGCATATACTAGTGTTTAACACTATGAAAGGCCAATATTAGCCAAACCCAGACCAAATCTCCCGAGGACCATCGATTGAGCCCCTCATGCTCAGGGTCTCCAAAACTGATCTCAGTCTCAAAGATAGCTAATAGGCTCTTAACAGACGGCATCTAAAATGATGTTCATCCCATTCCCCCTCAGTCGGGACATTGGTTCAAGGGTACATCTCTCCACACCTCTGATACATATCGTTGTAATTCTTTAACGTCTTCAGAGAGGTGGAGGGTCCCAATAACCAATAACCCTTGGCGCATCCCCAAACTATCAAACCAAGACCCTGCAGACTATGTTGTCTTTAAACATGGACTATGAGGTCCTTAAACTCATAGACTACGATGTCCTTAAACCCAATGGACCGCAACGTCCCTAAACTAAACTCTATGGACTATGATGTCCTTAAATTCCATGGACTATGATGTCCTTAAACCCAATGGACCGCAACGTCCCTAAACTAAGACGATAGAGCCCAAATGCTCTTTCGTTGGATCTAAATGATTCTCAAACCTTGTTAAGTAGATCTTAGTCTAAAATTGGACTAATGTATTCTTAACAAACATTTAAGTTAATCTTAATCTCAAACGAGATTAATGATCATTAAATCCACCGAACCCAAATCTAAGAAAATACGGATTTAGACTAATCCATGCCCTACGAGCGACAGCACAAATTAGTCTCCGTATACAATCCACGGGAAACCAAAAATAAAACAAACACACACGATACGAAGTGACCTTCTGGAGAAGGAGAAAGTGGTTATCATAACCCGATAACATAATTAACTGCAGGGGCTTAAGCCTGCAGGGAAGAACGTCCCCACAACCAAAAACCCCTCGCAAGCGAGGGGGAATCTGACGAAGTCTGCTACAACGGCCGCATCTGTCCAAATCTCCGATACACGGTGCCATAAATCAACTTGGTATCTTTGGAGAGGTGGACGGATAAAAACAAATAGCATCTACCCCCCCAAAAAAAAATTCAGGCCAAACGTCCCAACATCCCGGTCGCGTCTTTCGGCGGCGAACAGATTCTGGCACGCATGGTGGGACCTCTTCCTCTTTCCACTCCACACTTCGTGTGTCATGTTCGCGAACAAATCGCGGTTTAATGTGGTTGCCCTTGGATTCGAGGTACTAAGATTTGGTGTCTTGCTCCGTGCAAAAGTGAAGATGACGTCGATGGTTTCCAACTGCACCAACTGCAACAACAAATTCCACTCCGTCCCTGCTGAAGGAGTGACTTATGGGCCCCAAGCGGCCTCCATTTTCGCAATGCCGGTGGAACAGGTGACATAGGCCACCGCTGGGTTGTTCTTTAGGACCATGCTCCTACCAATCAGCTTCAACGCTCCGGCGCCATCACAGGAAGCTCCGAAAAAGTCGGTCTTTGATCGGCTTACCACTACCACGGCCCCTCTCAACGAGTCGTCCAAGTGCAGTGCCTTGGTCTTTAACAGACTAGGCCAAAGCTCAAGCGGGCCCGTGAAGAAGCCTGCAATACCCGAAGGAGTTATCCCGAAGCATATAGCCATTCCGGCTCTGGTAAACGAAGTCATCACAGGGACTTCTCCTGCTAAGAGATCGGTCTTCGCAAGACTGGCCGTTCCAACTCCCGCTGCGGGTGGAGTCGTCCAAAATGCTTCCCCTACCCAAAATTTAGTCTTCAACAGGTTGGACGTTTCTTCCCAATGGACGTCAGTCTTCGATAGGTTGGCACCAACGGCAACCCTTCACCAGAACAGGGGCATGATGGAGCTATCTCCGTAACTGAGCCAGTCCCATCTACAAGACATGCTTGACATCGCCACTAGCGCCAAGTGAGGAAACCTGAGGGCAGTTCCCCTTCTGGACTTACCCCACCAGCTCCAATGGTGGAAATTAACGCTGCTGTTCCAACTGGAAACAGCTTTGAGCCGCTCAGGAGGGTGCGCAAGAACTCTCCAGCTGCTGTATTGAAAAGATCTCCTCCACCCGCTAAAAATGTCACAAAAGCGAAACCGGAGCAGCCCCATCAACGGCTGTCCTCCAAAATCCACAGGGTCTGGCGAAGAGTGCAAGACTCTGTAATCGACAAAGACTAATCCCGTCGATCGAAGAAAGTGAAGGTCCGGCAGGATGAGAATTTCATCGCCGTCGTACCACGGAAAGCATCGGCTGCAACAGCCCCTTAACTTCAACCGTTCATAAAAGGAGAAGGCCGGAGAAGATCCCCGCGTCCACGAAAAATATCAAGGGTGCTGAATCCAAACGCCCCAAGTCTGGTGGCATGGTAGTGCACACCATCTACATAGCTTCCGGGAAAGAGAATAGCCGTATCTCCACGGGTCATCGACCACTCACCCGATCTGTGACAAAGGCTCAGGAGCAACAGCAAAAGCTCCAGAAGATGCTAACGAAGATGGCCGCGCTCACTGGGCCAAAAGAAAGCCCGGAGACATCGTCAGAGCAGCGCCAGGAACAGGAAACCGACGCCGAGTTCCTCCAAAGAATGCTCGAGAAGAAAGACAAAGAGGCCGCGGAACAAGCGGCCAACATAAAACAAATGGCGCTCTTGTTCCAAGATATGGTCGGGATGATGATACAGCCGGATCCTCCAGCTGAAGACCCTCCAATAATCCTTGAAGACAACAGAGGGGAGACATCAAACCCTCTTCCGGCTCTATCGGTATCCAGGAAAGAGACCATCTCCAAAGCCGCCCTTAACGACTATATAGCTCAATAGATACGAGCTCATCAGGCGAGCGAAGCGGCCAGCCAAATCGTCAAGACTGGACGACCCTATCCGGGTTGATACGATCAAATAAAGTACCCGCCAGGATATACGATCCCTAAATTCCATGTGTATAAGGGGACGGGTAATCCACACCAGCACGTTGCTCAATTCAGGGCTATGTGCAGTAATACCGGGGGTGACGACAAACTGCTGCTTCGCCAGTTTGTTGGCAGCTTGTCGGAGACAGCATTCGAATGGTACTCCGAGCTCCCGAATGACTCTGTCAAGACATTTGCAGAAATGGAGTTACTGTTTACACAAAGATTCGCGAGCGCTAGCGAGCGCACCCCGATTACCACACTAATTATCACTAGAGTGAAGCCGGGAGAAACCTGGGTTCAATACGCCATTCGGTGGCAGAACCTGTGGTCAAAATGTGAACAACGCATAGAGGAAGCTCCTACCGTGGGCATATTCGTGAGGACCCTTGACCCTCAGGCAACCATTTCCCAATTCATGATGTTCTTCAAGACGACCACTTTCCAGGCCTTGATCGACAAGCTGGCCCAAATGGACCAGATGGGCCATAAGCCGTCCTCTTCAAAAACAGATTTTCGAAATGAAAAGGGGAAAGGGAAAGCTACCTTCGTCGCCAACGCTCAGCAACAACCGAGTGTCCCGAAGCCGATTGCTCACCAAAACGATAAACAGCAATCACTCGGAGAAAAGATGAAACGCCCTTACTCGTTTCCTCAGGATAAGATGAAGAGATTATTCGAGCTAGCGCTGCGCAACAGGCTCATCACTCTGCCAGAACCGAGACGCCCAACGCAATCAGGCGACGTTAACAGCCCCAATTACTGTCCTTACCACCGAATATTGGGTCACCCAATCGAAAATTGTTACATCTTCAAAAGTTGGATCGAAGACCAGTACCAACAGGGTAAGTTCACGCTGTACGAACACTGGAGGGTGAACCCGCCACAACTGCACGCTCCTAAAAAGGTGGACATGCCGGGGGCATCATGCTCACTTATAGAGGAAGCCCCATGGGAGGTGGCCCTTTCAACTAAGACTAAAAGAATGCTGAAGGACCTTCAAGCATGTTCGGCGATTAGGTGGAAAAGCCCGCTGGAGCCTGAGATTATTGAGGGGATGCTGAAGCCGCGCCCAATACTGAAAGTTGATGACGATGGACAAAACCTTCAGGCCAAGCCTCCGAAGTCTTCAAAGAAAAAGAAGAAGGCTATGAAGCCAGTCCAACCCGACGACAACCATACAAGGTTGCAGAAATATATCGATGCACTGGAAGAATATAACCAGAGGGCGCGGACCCCAATTACATTGGATAAATTCTTCAAGCATGTTCTTGAGAATGAAGACGATAACGCTAATGAAGAAGACAATTCTTCAGAAGGGCCCGAGGATTATGTGGCGAGCTGCCACATGATCTCTCACTCGTCAATAGATGGTAAAGAAGCTCCTGTTGCAGAGAAACTAGGGGCAAATCCAGAACTGGAACTCTTAGAACCGTCGGACGAGATGATTGACATGTTGCTGAACGAGGCCCGTCAGAGGAGCAAAGCTGATCGAGAGCGCGAAATGGCCATATTCAAAAAAGCCAAACGTCAGTGACAGGGTGAAAAGGTTGAAGCACTCCAACCAGATCAAAACACGCCCGCGGCAGACAGAAGCAGGTTTAAGACGAGGAAACGGTTCGCTGAGGCCCTGTCGATGGAAATGAAGCTGCCACCTTTTATAGGAAATGCTCCTGACAGCATACACCTTAACGAAGCGGATGGGCATCCTAGCTACTGCTTATACCATCGAAAGATCACGCACCCTACCGAAGAGAACGCCTACAAAAACCGGTGGCAGGGATATGTTGCCCACCGACAACACGTCAAGTGATTGAAGTGCAAGGCTCATCGGGAGCAGAGAAACGCGACAGATAAGCACAAAAGAACCGCCGACAACTGTCACATGGTTGATACGAGGGGATCGCAAGTTCTCACCTTCGGAAGCGACTCTGACGAAGAAATGGCCTTTGACCCCCTTTTTAAGGAATCCACCTTAAGAAAAGAAGAGGAGATGAAGAACTGCAAGAACATTCAGCTACGTAATCGTACATTGCCTGAAAAGAATCCCGGGCCTTCAAACAAAGGTTCAAACAGAAAAGACAAGGGGAAGGAGAAAATCCATAAGGAGATTGCCCTCGATGATGAGGTCGTCAAAGAGCTCGCAGCCAAGGACCCGCCTAAGAAAAGCAAGGTGGATTACAATATCCTAGCGCATTTGAGGAAGATACCCTTACAGCTAAGCATACTGGATGCCCTCTTTCTGTCTAAAGAAGTACGGGATTCCTTAGTCAAGGCGTTACAAGACCCCGATCAGTTCTAGGCCTTTATCGCAGAGAAGAAAATGCAAGATGAGCCGGCAAAAGTCCACACAGCTAACATTACATTTAACGATGAGGATCTTCTCCTTGGTATGTGTGACCACAACCGTCCTTTATATGTCACTGGATACTGCCATGACATCAAAATAGGGAAAATACTTGTTGACAACGGGTCCTCTGTCAACCTTCTCAACGTGCGGGTGCTAAAAGAAATCTGCATGAGCGTTCAGCATTTAGCCCGAGATAAAATCACTATCTCTGGATTTGATTCGCAGTCATCGCAGACGCTCGAGTCCGTGATACTAACATTACACTTTGGGCTTCTCGTCACAGACATCAAATTTCATGTCATCGACGCTAGGACTTGCTACAACGCTCTACTTGGTCGGCCTTGGTTACACGAATACAACATCATCCCTTCTACACAACATCAGTGTATGAAGTATTTCAAAGATGGTCTCGAGTACACCATGACGGGAGAGCTAAACCCATTCTCTGTGAATGAAGTCAGAAAATATGAAGACACCAAGTTCTTCCTGCCAGACTTTGAAGACATGGAGAAGTGTCAAAAGCCGGAGCTTAAACAGAAGCCTGTCACTCCCATTCCTACCTTTGGAAGCGATACCGAGGAGGATGAAGAAATAGTCTACGCGGGACAGCCTCAGAAGCGGAATGATAAACTCGGACCATCCGCTCCGATTTTTGTCTTGGCAGCGACTCCGAAGATGAAATCAATGCCGTATTCTCCGTCTGCTCATCGATGCAAACCTTCGTTGGAGTATACCGGAGTTTGCAAATCGCCATGGTTCCGTGGCAGCACTACAGAGAGCTTGATGCGCTGGAGACATATAGTGTACAAAAGTTGCAGACATTCTACGTCCCTCCCAGGCGAAGAGGGCAAAAGGCGAAACTATTCTATCGATCCATAGAGACTAAAGTCGAAAGAGAGGTCTGGCACAGTGCCAATCCTGCGCTCGACAAGCTCCAACCCATTCGTCTGCCTAGGTATTACACCGAGGGCTTGAAAAGATTATTAAGATGCCAAGGAGTACCATTTAAACAAACTCCTTGACAAGCTCAGTTCTACAACAGGATTTGGAACGTCTTCGGAACGCAGCGAAAATTGCCCAACGGAAAAATGGAAATGATTAGGCTTGGATATGTCCAGTCTAAGAAACAGAAGCAGTTCCATGGCTGCCATGTCATAAAGAAACTTGATGAAGAAGAGGATGCTCTTTTAAAAGACGCTGACGTTGAACCAGAACAAGGTCATGCCATAAAAGTGCTGAGTCCGTCATTTGAAGAACAGATGGACAAGCTAATAAAGGAAGCGGGTCAAAAGGTTCGGAACGACTACAGCCGCGAAATGGCCATTTACGAGAAAGCCAAGACGCAACACCTCCTTCAGCAGGCTACGGAGGACGACGATGCTCTTCACCGTCAGCCCGCCATGCATTCCCAAGACAATAAAAAGGCCCGACGCAGAAGCAAAAACAAGTCAAAGAACGGAAAAAACGTTCGACAGCGGCAAAACGGATCCAAAAGGCCACGTGATCATGAAAAGGTCAGCCGGAATCCGTCTCTAACGAAAAAGATGGGTCGAGCATATTCCTTCCCTCAAGACAAGACAAGGAAGTTATTCGACCTCGTCATGAAAAATCAGATGATTACGCTACCAGAGTCCACACATCCCGAACAAGCAAATGAGGTTCATCGCCTGGATTATTTCTCCTATCACCGAACAATAGGACATCCTCTTGAAGACTGCTTCACCTTCAAAAACTGGGTTGAAGACCAATATCAACTCGGCAGATTCGCTTTATCCAACAATTGGAGGGTAGCCCCACCGCAAAGGCATGTGCCAAAAGCAACGTATACAGATCAACATCGGTCTTGGAAACGATCTCGTACCTGTCGCGTGATAACGCTGTCAGAAGAAGGAGCGTCCAAGAATATGAATGACCTCTCCTGGTGCTTCGAAAATGAGGATGAAGAGGAATCGATCTCAGAATTTTCACCAGCGCCAAAAGAGTTGGAAGATGGAATACATACTACTGCGGACAACCTAAGGAAAATCGACTTGGGGACGGCAAACGACCCGCGGCCTACGTTCGTCAGCGAGCTACTGTCTAAAGAACAGGTGGCTATGCTAAAAGACGTGCTCATGCAGTATAAGGACTGCTTCACATGGAACTATTCCGAGTTGCCGGGGCTAGACCCGGAAATAGCTGTGCATAAATTGGCGATATCTCCGGACGTCAAGCCAGTTAAACAAGCACCAAGAAGAATGCGGCTCGAACTTGAAATGAGCATCAATGCCAAAGTCAAGAAGCTGATCAACTCCGGCTTCTTCCAAGAAGTTCAATACCCCGACTAGATCGCCAACATTGTCCCAGTGATGAAGAAAAATGGGACGGTGCGTATCTGCGTGAACTTTCGGGACCTCAACAAAGCCTGTCCGAAGGACGATTTTCCCGTATCGGTTATCGAGCTGATGATAAACAACACGTCCACTCACGAAGTCTTCCCCTTCATGGATGACTCATCAGGGTATAATCAAATAAAGATGCATCCCGAAGACTAGAAACATACCGCTTTTCGGACTCCTCTGGGCATATTCTGCTACAAAGTGATGCCTTTCGGTCTGAAGAACGCCGGCGCTACCTATCAGAGGGCCATGACGAAGATTTTCGATGACCTCATACATGAAATCGTCGAATGCTATATCGATGACCTCATGGTGAAAAGCAAATCATATGAGGAACACTGTGAGCATTTTAAAATAGTGTTCCAGCATCTTTAGAAATACAATCTGAAGATGAATCCTCTCAAATGCGCGTTTGGAGTTTCCTCAGGCAAATTTCTGGGGTTCATCATCCGACACCGAGGCATCGAAATAGATCCATCAAAGATCAAGGCGATTATGGAAATACCTTCACCAAGAACTCTTAAGCAATTGCGGTCTCTCCAAGGAAAGCTCACGTATATCCAGCGGTTCATAGCCAATCTCTGCAGAAAATGCCGTCCCTACAGTCACCTGATGAAGAAAGGAGCCCTATTCGTTTGGGATCGTAAATGCCAGGGTGCACTCGACGAAATCAAGCAATACCTGCAGAATCCGCCGGTACTGACCGCTCCAGTCAAGAGAAAGCCCTTCATTCTGTACACAACTGCCCTTGAAGGTTCTTTGGGCGCGCTGTAGGCACAAGAGAATGACCAAGGGAAAGAGAGAGCCCTCTACTATTTGAGCCGAGTTCTCCTGGGAGCAGAAAACAACTACTCCCCTATCGAAAAACACTACCTGGCGTTAATCTTCGCTATAACGAAGCTTCAGCATTATGCTTTGACACATGAGGTCCATCTCATATCAAAAGTGGATCCTCTCAAATATTTGATTTTGAGAGCCATACTAATGGGGCGGCTCGCTAAATGGGCCCTACTCTTAATAGAATTCTCGATAACATACCGACCTCTCAAGGCAGTGAAAGGCCAGGCCATCGCCGACTTTCTCGCTGAGCATCCGATACCCGCCGATTCACCCCTAAATTGTGAATTGCCGGACGAGAACGCATTTGACATGATCAACAGGGAGAGAGGAGGGAGTGATACCCAATGGGAACTCTACTTTGATGGGGCATCTTCCCTGAAGAAGCGAAAGCACAGCTCCCCCATGATCAAATCCAGAGTAGGCCTAATCTTCGTGACTCCGCAAGGAGGGATAATGCGCTTTGCCTTTTCCCTAACGGAGCCGAGGAAAAACAATGAAGCAAAATATGAGGCTTTAATAGCAGGTCTTGAGATCGCTATCGATATGGGAATCAAAGACCTCCTCATATACGGAGACTCCCAGCTGGTCGTTAGTCAAGTAAAAGGCGACTATCAAACGTGCAAACCAGAGTTGGTAAAATGCAGCGAGAGAGTGCAGCGACAGCTAACTCAAATCCCCTCCTACATTCTGGAAAGCATACCGCGTACAGAAAATAGCAAGGCGGATGCATTAGCCAAACTCGCTAAAGAACTGGCTGATGAAAATCTCGATGACGTAAGGATAATTTTACAAAGCCGTCGGGTTCTTGCACCAGCAGAAATATCTCCAAAGTCGTCTGAAGAAAAGGAAGCGACCAAGAAAACGGTCCTACAAATAAAGAACCAAGAAAAGGCTAAGGATTGGACAGAAGTCTTTATAGACTACTTCAAATCCCGTCAAACACCGGAAGATGCATCCTCAAGACATCAGCTCATGGAACGAGCTCTGTCTTTCGCCTTCGTCAATGATACTCTATATAAGAGATCGTTCGACTCTCTATGGTTGAGATGCCTAGGGCTGGAAGAAGCAAGGAGAGTCGTCCAAGAGACTCATGACGGACTCTGCGGTTCTCATCAAGCCGGGCCAAAGATGAAGCCGAAGATCAAAAGAATGGGCTATTATTGGCCCACGATGATTCAGGATTGTCTCGAATACGCGAAGCAGTGCCACTCGTGCCAAATTCATGAAGACTTCATCCACCGGCATCCAAACCTGCTACACCCAACGGTGGCTAGCTGGCCGTTCGAAATGTGGGGAACCGACATAATTGGGCCCATCGAACCAGCGTCATCCAGAGGACATCGGTTCATATTGGCGACAACCGATTATTTCTCTAAGTGGGCAGAAGCAGTACCGCTAAGAGAAGGGAAGACGGAGAACATTCTCCATTTCTTCAAGACATACGTCATCTATCGGTTCAGCACTCCGCGACGGATTATCACTGATAATTGGTCGGCCTACAGATGTCATAAGATCAACCGCTTCGCACAACAGCATAATATAGACTGGAGATACTCTTCGGTCAATAATCCCCGAGCTAGCGGTCTAGCTGAGGCTTTCAACAAGACCTTGGCAAAGATCATAAAGAAGACGGTGTCCAAAAATAAAAAGGATTGGCACGAGAGACTGCATGAAGCTCTCTGGGCGTATCGGACCACGTTCAAAACGGCCATAAACACAACGACGTATACATTGGTATTCGGCACTAAAGCAGTACTCCCCTTAGAGATGGTGCTACCCTCTCTACGAGTGGCGGTTCATTACGAGCTAACAGACAAAGAGAATGCTCATCTTCGGCTTGAGGAGCTCGACGCCCTCGTTGAAACTCGTCTCATAGCGCAGCAAAACTTGGAGGCTTACAAAGCAAAAATAACGCGCTCATACGAGAGATTGACTAGGCCGAGAACATTCCGCCAAGGTGAACTCATGCTAGTTGTCAAACGACCTATGATCCCTAATCGTGCCAAAGAGGGAAATTCGAGCCGAACTATGAGGGCTCGTACATCATAGGAAAAGTCTATTAAGGTGGGGCTTACTTGCTTATGGATATGCATGGCGAAAGACCCTTCAGGCTAATAAACGGCCGGTTCCTGAAAAAATACTATGCCTGACGAGTCACAGCCTAGGTTAACGATAGATGACGACGCCTATGTCCGCTCGCTATCTTCCCAAGCCCAAACTCTATAAGTAGTATCCAGCGAAAACTTTCCTCAAAATCGCTGTGGACGAAACGCCCCTAAACTAACAACGGACCGAAATGTCCTAAAACTAATAACAGACCGAAACGTCTTTAAACTACTACAAACCGCAGCATCCTTGGGCTAATGCGGCAAAAAAACGGTACGTCCACAGGCAAAATGGGCATGGATGAAAACCCGAAAGGACTCCGTGAGTAAAAACAGCAGGGCTACCGGCAAGTTTGTGAAAACCCAAAAGGGCGCAGACTCGTAAAAAAAATTCATGCACACTTGTGAGGTCCTCTCAACCTTGTAAGGAGAAAACACTTGCGTGAGATTCTTATGACTCACAAGGGAGCAATACACTTAGGGATCCCCACGATTCCTAAGGAGAAGTTACACTTACGAGATCCTCACGACTCATAAGGAGAACCCTCTTATGAGACCCTCACGTCTCATAAGATTCAAAAGCCTTAAGCTACAGGGATCTGAACCTGTTCTTAAGCCATCACATTTCCCAGACTGCCCTACAAATGGTTCAATGTTGACCTTTGTATACAATCCACGGGCACAAATAAACGTCTTCCCCACCAAGTTCTACCAATGGTGCGAAATGTCCTCATGTGGTGAAGGACACTTGTAAGTCCTCTCGACTTATAGGGAGAAAACTCTCTTTTAAGATCCTTACGACTTATAAGAGACCATACACTTAGGAATCCTCACGACTCCTAAGGAGAAAACGCACCTACGAGATCCTCACAACTCATAGGGAGAAACACCTTTATGAGACCCTTACGGCTCATGAAGTCAAAAGCCTTAGTCAACAGGATTCTAACCCTGTGTGCTAAGCCGTCTTTGTTTAAATCGACAAAGGCAATGATGATTCGCTCCTGGCAATATCCCGGTTGTAGCGATACTGATGCCTAAATCAGTATTAAATTTCAAGTCCTTTCACGGCAAATGATGATTCTCTCCTGATAATATTCCAGTTGTAGCGATGCTGATGCCTAAATCGGTATCAAATTCGAAGTCCTTTCACGGCAAATGATGCTTCGCTCCTGGCAATATTCCAGTCGCAGCGATGTTGATGCTAAGATTGGTATCAGATCTTGAGTTCCATACTCGCAAAAAAAATGCATATGAAATAGCCGAAATGTTTGGGCAACTCGCAATAAAAATCAGTGAGTAAAATATATGCATATAAAAATAGCCGAAATGTTTGGGCAACTCGCAATAAAAAGCAGCGAGTATAGAAAAAGAAAAATAGCCGAAATGATTGGGCACCGTGAAAAATAGCTGAAATGATTGGGCAATCGCGACTTTCGCGATATAAAAAGCTGAAATGATAGAGCATCGTAGAAAGAAATAAAAAAATGATGAAACTTTTGCCCTGCAAGTAAGTCCATACTGACCCCTGTATACAATCCATGGGCATAAACGAAAAGGAAACCACATGTCCTAACAAACTCTATCAAAGGGAAAGTCAGATCTTGACAGCAACATCTGCATCCCAGAAGACCAACAACGGCATTTCTCCTCATGCCAGCAGGATACGGACGTGACACCACCAATTGGAGCCATGGCAAAGTCCCTAGTTCCAAATCTCAACGGAAACATCTACAGCCTAAAGACCAACAACGGCGTTCCTCCTCATGCCAGCAGGGCACGGACGCGACACAACGAAACTGAGCCATGGCAAATTCCCTAGTTCCAAATCTCAACGGCAACATCTACAGCCTAAAAATCAGCAACGGTGTTCCACCTCATTCCAGCAGGATACGGACGCGACACCACCAATCGGAGCCACAGCAAAGTCCTTAGTTCCAAGACTCTACGGTTAATAGACAACCTAATTGACGTGTTTTCGAGACGGAGGTCACTGGCTGACATGTTTCCGAGACGGAGGTCACTGGCTGACGTGTTTCTGAGACGGAGGTCACTGGCTGACGTGTTTCCAAGACGGGGTCATTTGCTGACGTATTTCCGAGACGGAGGTCATTTGCTGACGTATTTCCGAGACGGAGGTCATTTGCTGACGTATTTCCACGACGGGGTCATTGGATGACGTATTTCCGAGACGGGGTCATTGGATGACGTATTTCCGAGACGGGGTCATTTGCTGACGTATTCCCGCGACGGGGTCATCGAATGACGTATTTCCGAGACGGAGATCATTGGCTGACGTGTTTCCGTGACGGGGTCATTGGATGACGTATTTCCGAGACGGAGGCCATTGGCTGACGTGTTTCTACAATGGAGGTCATTGGATGACGGATTTCCGAGACGGGGTCATTTACTGACGTATTTCCGTGACGGGGTCATTGGATGACGTATTTCCGAGACGGGGTCATTTGCTGACGTATTTCCGCGACGGGGTCATCGGATGACGTATTTCCGAGGCGGAGGTCATTGGCTGACGTATTTTCGCGACGGGGTCATTTGCTGACGTATTTCCGCGACGGGGTCATTGGATGACGTATTTCCGAGACAGGGCCATTTGCTGACATATTCCCGCGACGGGGTCATCGGATGGCTGCCGGTGACCTCCGTCTCGGAAACACCTTAGCCAGTGACCTCCGTCTCGGAAACACGTCAGCAAGTGACCTCCGTCTAGGAAAAAAGTCAGCCAACGACCTCCCCGTCAGAGCGACGTTTCGACTCGGAAATGAGTCAACTCACCAACCACTTACGAGTCCTCTCGACTTGTAAAGGAGAAAATTCTCTTGTGAGATCCTTACGACTCTCAAAGAGAAAACGCACTTAGGAATCCTCACGACTCCTAAGAAGAAAATACACCTACGGGGTCCTCCCGACTCGTAGGGAGAAAAGCCTTTATGAGACCTTGAAAAGTCTTAGGCTGAACCTGTTTCCTAAGCCATCGCTGTCCTGCAAAGAGATCAAGATAGATTATCTACAAAATGTATTTGCTAAAAGGGACACACCACTATGAAACAAAATATGTCTTTTATTCATAAATCCAAATGAATACAAAGTACATCCTATAAAATAATCAAAAAATAATCTCATTCAGGAGTATGTACAAAAAGGAGAATACAAAAAAAACATACATATCTTCAAGCCGACGGACAATGCAATAAGTTCGTTAATTCGTCATTCTTCCGCTGGACCTCGGCTTCAGGCTTTGTTATGGCCACGAGACGGGTCTCCGCCTGAGACTGTTGAGCATGGTATGAGGCGATCCGACTCTCAAGCTCCCTTTCAGCTACTTTGTGAGCTTCAACCATCTCGTGGGTAAAAATAACGGCTTTATCAAGAGCTGTCACCTCCGTGATAGCTTCTTGAAGTACCCGCCAAAGTTCGTACGCACGAGTGGTCTTAGTAGTTAGTTGAGCTTGAAGTTCCCCCAAAGCATTTGAAGCTAGCTCCCTCTCCGAAAATTTCCGGTTGAGCCTCTTTTCGCAGGACTGAAGATTAACGGCACACCGCTCAATCCACCCCCGCAGGCTCACCTTAGCAGTTAAAAACTCGGAAGGAAGGCGTATACACCCAAGATTATGTAAGCAAGCCTCTACTCTGCGACAATACTCAACCCAAACATGCACCAATGCCTCATCATGATAAGTAGCAAGGAATAGCAAAGAGGTATTGACTTCGGCTGCAAATTCTTCGGCCGTAACATAATTTCCAGCACGAAGATCTTCAATAAGAGCTGCCAGGGAGTAGATGCTTTGTCTCGCCATCCTTTCAGACGCACGACGGGCATAGGGACCCGATGGCATGAAAATCCATGATTCCAACGGAATTAGGATTGGCAGAGCTGTCAAGATTTGTGAACGGTCAGTGAGAGTCACAAACATGGAATAGACAAAACAATGCCAAAGATAAAACCTTACTTACCCACAGTCATGCAAGGGGGGTTTGAGAGATCCCCAGGTCCATCGAGGATCTCGATCTCGTCACCGGCTTCTAGCACTGTGGAGCGCATATTAGCATTATTATAAAGAATAATAATAAAATGAAAAGTGTCAAAGAACACAGACCTTGCCCGGAAGAAAGGACGATGCTCTGCGGGGATATCGCATGTAGGGCATCTATGTCAAGTAAGCGCTGGAAGGATTTCCTGGGAGACAGGTCCACAATAGAAGCCGCCAATTCCCGTAGTTCTGAAAGGAAGGAAAGGTTCGGATAATGGGAAGACTATTAAAAACAAAGTATAGGAGACTACCTTCGATGCTCTTCCCGCCTTGAACCGGAGGGATAGCAGCCTCGGCAGCCTCCTCCATGCCCTCAGGAACATCACCGGAGACATGTGCTGGTGTGACAGCTTCCAATTGAGGGGCAATGGCCGCCATTTCAGGATCCAATGAAGGGAAAGCGGTCTTAACTACCCTCTCCACAATCTCTAGGCCGTCACCAGAAAGATCTATTAAATCTACGGCCGATAAGGGTACCTCTTCTGGAAGAACAGGCACCGGGGGAACGGAGGTTACCAGTGGAAGCTCCACAGCAGGAATAGCAGCTGTAACGACCTCCTCCGCACCTACTAGTGCCTCATCGGAGACATTTACAGAGTCTACAGTCAGGACGCGACTTGAACTCAAATCCTCTGTGGTCACTGAAGTCCCTGCAAAGTTGTCGCAAAGATAAGGAGATATAAAAACCAATACAAATTATTTGCTGAAAGGAAAAAATATGGAAAGCACACATACCGATGCGCCAAGATGCTTTTAATATGGCTTTTTCAAGCCATCGTTCCTTCATGAGGAAGTGTGCTCGCCGGGGTTCAAATGCAGATTCATGGCCACCGGTCTTCAATGCTAGCTCATCTTCGGAAGCGGCTGAGATAGGCTGTTTGAGGGCTATCTCGTCTTCCTGTCGCAGGGGACCCATATGTACCCTCCGTAGTGATGAGGGATCTTCGTAGAATATGACGGGAGGATAAGGTTTCTTCGGGACACCCACGTTCTCAGTTTCGTCTTGTAAGCGCCTTATAGCCTCAGCCAATTGTGCGGCTTCCTCGGAAGACGAACCCGGAAAGAGAAGACCATCATCCGGCTCTTGCATGGATATGGGTTCGTCTTGGGCAACAGCCTAAGATTCAAGCAAGAGGTCGAGCAGACCGGTAACCATTTTCTTCCTCCGTTTTGAGCTGGAACTAACACAAGATGAAGATCGCTTCCTGCCTCTTGGCGCGAAGTTGGCCGATTTCGTCTCTGGTATCCTCTTTTGGCGGTACTACCGATGATGACACTGCCATTGATGAAGCTGCAACTGATGAAACTACTGCTGGCGCCTTATCGGAAGCCTTTGCCTGAACTCTAGTGCGCATTGGCATACCAACTGTGGGAAGAGTCGACTCCGCATCCGCCGTCTCGGGGATGAGTAAGGCACCGCTACCCCTCAATGGAGGGCGAACCACTGTCCGTGGTCAAGGCAGAACGCCCGTAGCTTGGATCGGGGCGGGAGCTCTATATCCGAAGAGTATCCGCTTCTCCTCGGTAATGATGGGACCAACTCGATGACGGTACCAACCCGTATAAGACCCCACGCACCTCGGAATATAGTCGGCCTCGGAGATCACGAAACAAGAGCCGGTGTTCAGCCGCATGAAGTGATGGATGATGTCACGAACAACTCCCAGAGACGATCTGGGCTCCCTCAAAAATGCTTCGAAAGGAACACCCTGGTTGTAACCCAATTGCCGAGCAAAGCGGTGCGGATTATACCACATGGAAAGAACCGTATCATTTCGACGGAACACTAGATAACCCAGCCTAATCGAATATAAGTGCATAATTAGGCTTAAGGATGGTGCTCCCCCTTTCAATAAATCGAATAACTGTTGAACAGGTCCTGAAGGAGCAGAGAGGACTCGGTCATTGAATACCATCCCACCTTCATTAGCATATGGGTTAAGCAACACACGAAGGGCCCCTAACTGAGTTGGATCAGGAGCAGAAGCAACCACTAACCTCATGAGCCGCGGGAAGGTGTAAGCATCATAGAAAGCCGGCCTCTGATGCGCTGTGAACACCTCCAATATATGCATCTCGATCCACGATATAAAGTAGTGGAGGGAGAAACTCACCACATCTACACCCGGGGTCAAAATATTAGCCGTAGTGCTCAGCCCATGATATAAGTGCGATAACCCCGAATACCCACGGTCAGTCGTGTCCCTTCAGCCACTCGATGAGCAGGGTAGATGACCGAAGCTCTCATGAAGCGACGATGCGTTGGAATGGAAAACCAGCTAAGCCAAAAGCTGATGAAACCGACAAAGAAGGTCTCTTCGTCCATACCGGGAGCCGCAATCGAATCAAAGGACACAGTCGACATGATCGGGATGTAAAACTGCGGTAAATCTTCTTCTTTGGCTGGCAGCTTATTCAGCCCAAACCCAAAGGGGTCATTAATATTCGCAAATTTCGGAGCCTCCTTTGATAAGACATCTTCACGGAGGAAGTAGGCGATGAAGCTCTTAAAAATGACGCCCTGTTCTTCTGACTCCGCGAACAGCTTCTCGAAAATACCCAGAGTCTTGATTAGACTGGGGTACTTATGACAGACGGCGTTTTCAGTCGTCAAGTCATCAAGCATAGCAGGCACGGTCGTGAATACATCCTCATCGGGAGGCAGCAACTCTTCATAGTGCTCTCCCCTAATAGACAATCCAGAAATCTAGCGGAACTCTTCCAGAGAAATCGAAACCTCACGATCCCCTAGCAAGAAAGTGTTGGTAGGAAGATTCCATTAATTCAGGAAAGTTTTAACCCACCAAACATGAAGGGACTGATAATGGAAGAGGGACGCATACACCGCCTGATAAAGCCCAACCTTCTGCAATCGCGCGCGATGAGCGGACAGAATGTATCGAGCCCAGGGGAGATAGCCCGTTGGGTGGCGAGGGGTAAACCCTATCTTATAAATTTGTCCCCAGGGTTGGGCTTCACCTTGACAAATGCGACGCCCCAAGATATCTATGGCCGGCAAAGGCTGGTTAGGTATCCCAGTTGTCGACGGCTCGAGCTGGCCTATAGGAGTCCAGTCAGCCGCCTCCACCGCAAAAGCAGTATGCGGACGCTCCATTGGCAAAATAGGGCGGAGAGGCTCTATTGGCACTTCCCAAAGAAAGCTGCGGTGGCCCCGGATGATATGCCCATACCAAGTTCCCTACAAGAGCAAACCGGTACATTCCCTGTCATGGGCCCTGATCATCGCCATTGCTTCTTCGTCTGACGGCAATTGTGGAAAAGCAGCGTCTGAACGGGTAAAAGGGAAGTAGAGAAGAGAAGCCATTGTTCCTGAAACAAGAGAAAGAAAAGCCATTAGTGAAGCAAATATATATATATATATATATTAACAGAAGAAAATGACAAAATTTCTGTTTTGCAGGACCACTGCCTACAAGATACATGGACCCCACAAAATCAATATGGCGCCTCACCAATGATGAGACAGGGCAATCATTATGAGAATCAAGAAGATCCTTATTAAACAGACATTGGAATTCAAACAAATTCTTAGGAAAACAAGTTCTATAAGCACGCAACAAATTCAAATTTGTGCGAATAAGGGTAAAACCCTATGAAAAGATTTTCAAGAACGCCAGGGAATGAAATTCCCGAAGGGTCCTCTTGATCTTTCAGAGCTAAGCTCTTCTCCAGAGGAATTAAATTCCTTTTATATGATGGAATTAAATTCCCAAAACTCATAAAAAATACAAAAGAAACAAAATCCCATGAATCCCCAAAAATCAGAGGGAAATGCCGGAGATATGGAGGTTTACTGCTCAAAGATCACATCTTTGGATCCCTAAGCGGATGGGTTTCAGAGGAGAGCAAAGCTCTCATAATAGATTTAAAATCCAGAAATTTTTGTTCAAAAAGAAAGAAAAAAATCGATGTGCAAGATCTTTACCTAAAAAAGGTTTCTTTTTGACAAAGTTTAACTCTGAAATTATAATGGCAGAGAACTAAGCTCTGAGGAGGAGAATTAAATTCTCAAAGAAAACAAAGAAGCAAGAACATGAAGAAACAGTGGTTGCCTAAGAAACCAAACCCTTCCATTTATAAGACGTGACAAGGACGGTTCACCTCTCCGTTCCCCTAGGCAATCCAACGGCTGTAAGGGTGACAGCGTTGCACTCACGTGCAAGCCACGTGAGAACAATGCTGTGGGGTCATTTGTCCGCTTACGAAAAATAAATAATAAATATAAAAAAAATCAATGGGAAAAGTCCCCAAATGGAGCATCACGTGCCCACACGTGATAGGCACTGCGCTTGACAAGGCTAAAAATGAGGCTGAAACTGAGCCTCACGTGCAGACACGTGACCGCCATATACAAAGTATATAGGCGCCTTCTTAAAACAAACAATTGGCCAGAAAAAATCATGTGATAGCACGTGACGCTCTTTGATGGGTTTAACTTCGTGGGGTCATGTGCTACACATGATGTGCTCCTATGCATTCTGAACCAATAGAATTAAATAAAAGGGATCAAAGCCCTATTTGGAAAATATTTTCTTAGATCTTTCTGAACAAGAAAGATTGCGCTCTGTAAAGCAGAGCACCGTTAGATTAAAAATCCAATGGTGATTAAAAATCATCAATTTACAGAAGAAGATTCTGTATAGGGAAATATTTTCCTAATCTTGTGAGAAATATCTTCTGTAAAACAGAAGTCATTGGATTAAAAATCCAACGGTGAATAAAATTCACCGATTGATCTAAAAGATCATTTTGGTTGATTATAAAATCAATCAAAATCTCTCAATAAGAGATTTTCTGAACAAATTGATTTTTTTCTTTCTCCTATAAATAGAAACCAAGAGACACAAAGAAAAAGGAGACAAAAAGAGAGAGAGAGAAACCCCCTCGGAAGCTTAAAAAAAAGAGAATTTAATTCTCCAGAGAGAAGAAGACCTCTTAAAAGAGAAAAAGAAACTCTAGGTAAGAGACGGAACAAAACACAGAGAATATCTCATCTCTCTTTCACCTCCATAAGAGTTTAACTCTTCTAAAGAGAATTTAGTTCGTTCTCTGGTTGAGATCTGCAGAAGCAAATCTCCCCACAAGTTGAGAATTTAATTCTCATCGGAGAGATTCTGCCATACAGATCCAAAACCTAGGGGAAGACCTAAGTTCAGAAAATTTAATTCTCCCAAAAAATTATATAGGAATTTAATTCCTCTGATAATACAAGGGTTTAACCCTTCATATAAGAACTTGGTTCTTCTTTATAGTGAAAGATCTGCAGAAGCAAATCTCCCTACAAGTTGAGAATTCAATTCTCATAGGGGAGATTCTGCCATGCAGATCCCAAACTTAAGAAGAAAACTAAGTCCTAAGAATTTAATTCTTATGAAACAATGGGCTTGAGAGTCTCGAAACTCAGGATCTCCATGCACATAAAAAATTGATACCCAACATGATAACGGCCGTGTGGAGTGTTTTTCGTCACCCCATTGAGATGGGAATACGCACGTGCTTGTCAGGCATACTACAAATTCCCCCTGTCTAGGATAGGCAGGGGTTTAATGATTGTGGGGATCCGAATCTCCGGCAGCCGCGGACTAAGCTGCCGTTAATTACGCCTCTCCTTTGGAGTGAGAGAACCTCCGATTGACGGGTCAAACTAGTCATGCGAACTCAATGTGCAGTGTTGTGTTTTGGAGGGGTTTTGGATATATCGGGGGCCCCGCAGAGTTTTTACGGGGGTCCCGCTACCCAGATAGCGGGCTGGGGGTCAAGGAGGCTAGTAGCCCCTTTGCGGGATGCGGGGCAGCGCCTTGTTAGAAATTGTTTTCTAACGGGAACAGTGTTGTGGAGTATGTGTGTGTGTGTCTATATATATATACATATATATATATATAAATAAAAGGGAAAGGGGAGAAGGTGCCAACGCCCTACGTACCAGGCACGCGGGCACTGTGCGCTAGAGCGCCAGCGCCCCACGTGCCTGGTACGCGGGCGCTAGGCGTCAGCAGCAAAAGGGACTTGGTCTCTGCACTGGGAGCTGTGCTCCCGAAAGGAAATCTTTATTATTTAGTATATATATGTATATATATTTCTGAGGAGTTGAACTCCTAAGATATTTTGGAGCTGATGAAAGGGGATTCTCCCTTGAGCCCTAGATCTTCCCCAAAATAGGGTTCTTGGAAGTAAGTCTCCTTCTTCCTCCTCTGTTGGCCGAATCTTGAAGAACAAGAATTATGAGATTTTAAAAATCGCTCCTTTTTTAGATCTAATGGAAGATCTGAGTTCCCCTTTGTGGGTTTTGTGGTGAAAAACTATTTAGTTTTTGGAAAAGGAAGAGTAAAACTCTTGATTTAATTCAAAAAAAGAAGAAGGTTTAGAACCTTGAGGAAGGAGAAGGAGGCACAAAAACCCTAGCCTTTTTAATAGGAATGAAAAATTGTCCCCTTTATCCATCATCATGTTTGCCTTTATAGGCTACAAACTTTACATATAGCCCCTTGGGCTTTACAAAATGGCATTTTGCCCATCCCATGTCTCATGTGCTATTTATTTTTGCACATAAGCCATGGGCTTTACAAAAATTTGGCTTTATGCCCATTTTGCTTACGTTCATGCACAAAAAATTACATCAAAATTATTTGTTACATGATTTTTATTTTGGCATGGGGAGGCCGGCTGCGGAGCTCGACTTGGGCATGGGCCCACTTGCTTGGGCTTAGGCCCACTTACTTGGGGTTGACCTCGACTTTGACCCGGTCAACTGGGGTGCAAATTTTGACCCCAACAAAGTGCCCCCTATCAATGAATGCACACAACGTATATGAGTTGTGTGCATGAAATTGATGGATATTGAAGTTGGACTTCAAGGTGGAACATCATTCCCGGGGCGGAGTATCATCCCGGGAACATAATTCTGGGGATCGGAGCATAATTCCGAGGGTGGGAGCATAATTCCAGGATCGGAGCATCATTCCTGAAGAGCGGAGCATGATTCCAGGGATCGGAGCATAATTCCGAAGAGCGGAGCATGATTCCAGGGATCGGAGCATAATTCCGAAGAGCGGAGCATGATTCCAGGGATCGGAGCATAATTCCGACGAGCGGCAGTCATTCGGACCGAAGCATAATTTCGATGTAAAGGTTGATTCTCAGGCGAAGCATAATTCCGACAGGGATAGCAGATACTCCGAGGCGAAGTATTATTTCAACACGGGGTACACTCTGAGACGAAGCACGATTCCGACGCAGAGCTTGCTGATTGACTTGATTCCGAGGCAGAGCTTAATTCCGACGGGGAGGTCGCTGGTTGATTCCGAGCCGAAGCATAACTCCGACAGGGAAGGTAGATACACCGAGGCGAAGCTTGATTTCGACGCGGGGTACACTCTGAGACGAAGCATGATTCCGACGCAGAGCTTGTTGGTTGGATTTGATTTAGGTTGACATCGGCATCGCTACACTGGAATATGATACCAGAAGCGAATCATCATTTGCCATGAGTGGATTTGGGGATTTTGGTTTTTGTTTGGCATCAGCATCGCTACACTGGAATATGGTACCAGGAGCGAATCATCATTTGCATTTGCTTATTAGGAAGTGATGGCTTAGGAGACAGGTTTAGATCCCTATTGTTGGGGTAAAAATTTACACCCCGGTTGACCAAGTCAAAATCAAAGTCAACCCCAAGCCAAGTGGGCCCAAGCCCAGATCCAGTGGGCCCATGCCCGGGTCGAGCCCGAACATGAAGCGGCCGGCCTCCCCCCATGCCAAGATAAAATTTTGTAATAAATAATTTTGTTGCATTTTATAGGCATAAAGCCAAATTTTTGTAAAGCCCATGGCTTATGTGTAAAAACAAATGGCACATGAGCCATGGGATAGGCAAAATGCCATTTTGTGAAGCCCAAGGGGATATGTGTAAAGTGTATAGCCTATAAAGGCAAAGATAATAAAATATCTAAACAACTTTTTCTCTCTCCAAAAATTTTAGATCTGAGATCTTTTCTCCTTCTTCAAGGTTCCAAAACCTTCTTCTTTCTTTTGAATTAAATCAAGAGTTTTACTCTTCATTTTATAAAACTAAATAGTTTTTCACCACAAAACCCACAAAGGGGAGCTTGGATCTGTTATTAGATCTCAAAAAGAAGAGATTTTTAGATCTCACATCTCTTGATCTTCAAGATCCAGCCAACAGAGGAGGAGGAAGCCAAATTCCTTGATCTCTTGATCTTCAAGATCTCACATCTCTTAATCAAAATATTTTAGGAGTTTAACTCCACTCTAAATCCTATTTCCGGGACTAAAAGTCCCTTTTTGGTCGCTAGCGCTCTGCGTTCAAGCGCAAAGCGTCCACGTGCCGACACGTGGCGCGCTTGCGCTCCAGTGCCCAGCGCTCGAGCGCAAAACGCCCGCGTGCCGACACGTGGCGCGCTTGCGCCCAAGCGTACAGCGCTCGAGCGCAAAGCGCCCACGTGCCGACACGTGGAGCGCTTGCGCCCTAGCGCACAGCGCTCGAGCGCAAAGCGCCCACGTGCCGACACGTGGCGCGCTTGCGCCCAAGCGCACAACGCTCGAGCGCAAAGCGCCCACGTGCCGACACGTGGCGCGCTTGCGCCCAAGCGCATAGTGCTCGAGCGCAAAGCGCTCGAGCGCAAAGCGCCCACGTGTTGAGCGCACAGCGCTCAAGGCGCTGACCCCACGCATCCTTTGGATGTCTTTTCCCCCTTTATTTATATATACATGTATATATATACATATGTATACATATGTACACATACACATACTCCACGACACTGTCCCCCTCAAAAAAAATTTTGGGCCGGGGCGCTGCCCCGAACCCCGCAAGGGGGCTGCTAGCCCCCTTGACCCCCAGCCCGCTATCCGGATAGCGGGACCCCCGTAAAAACTCTACGTGGCTCCCGATATATCCAAAACAAAACACACGTACACTGCACATTGAGTTCGCATGACCAGTTTAACCAGTTAATCGGAGGTTCCCTCGCCCCAAGGGCGAGAGGTAATTAATGGCAGCTTAGTCCGTGGCTGCCGGAGATTCGGATCCCCACAATCATTAAACCCCGGCCTATCCTAGGCAGGGGGAATCTGTAGTACGTCTGAGAAGCGTGCGCGTATTCCCATCTCAATGGGGTGACGAAAAACACCCAACAGATTCTGGCACGCCCGGTGGGACCAATCTCTCCTCCCATATTTCGGGTTAAACATTCATGCGAACTCAATCAATATACATATCGATTGCCTATACTGAAATGATGTTCTTTTTTCCATGCAGCAATCAACCTTCGACGACAATGTCTCCCCAGACGAATTCAGCTTCCAACGTGACCCCGATTCCGTACGTGGTCAAGATCAACGCTCGTGTGGTTCTCCCCGCAAGCCTCAGTCAACAGTGGGAGGAACCGCTCCGCCAGTTTGGCTCCGTCATCATCTACCTTGCCGGTAGCGCTCATCTGGCGGAGATCCCGGCGGAACAGGTGGCCAAGCCGGTCTCAAGGGGTAAGAGGCCGAATGTCATGATTGCTAAGGCACCACAACCGAAACTTAAGACAGTATCTGAACGATTCTCTGGTGCTCCAGCAGGGTGCAAGAACTTCGGTACAGAGGGCAAAATCAAATGTTGCGGACGAGCTCAGGCGATGACTCCAACAAACACACAATCGAGCGTATTTCCAAGGCCCTCCATCGCCCGGTCTGCGGCGTCTTCCCAAAGAGCCGAAGTCTGTCAGGTGCTTAGAACAGAAAAGTTAAGGCAGAAGCGGCTCAGGTATCGAGCTAACAAGAGGGCCAAGGCTTCGGCCAAATGGAATCATGTGAAGTTCCAAGTGCAGGGTTGCCCCGCGACGACGGCTGAGTCGGACGTAAGAATCAGCAATTCCTTGAGCCTCTGAAGTGGGTTCAGAAAAATGCCATGACCGCCAGAATCAAGAAGACAACGGTCCGAACAGTGCCACAAAGAGACGTGTCCCGGCCCCAACAGAAGAAGTATGACACTGTCTCTTCAAGAGTCTATCAAGCACTCTGTGCCGCACGAAAGCAGTGGGGCAAACCCAGAAAAGAAGCGCCGGCACCATTCAAGAACCTGGTTAGGCCAGCCGCCTTCAATCGACTACCAGCTACCGAAACAAGGGGGTCAAGACAGTGATCCATGAAATCAGCTGCCAATGATAGAAAGACGGCCGGATATATCATCCATACGGTCTATATGGCGGGCGGGCGCCCCAGCGACAACCTTCGCAGCAAAAGCAAGGATGGGGCCACCACATCCCAAGCCCAATCTAGCCTGAATGTAGTTGCCGCTGCCCAAGAACAGCCGCCCCCGCTGGATGAAGAAAACCCTCTCGATGAGGATGATAGGCAGAAAGACCCCTCGGTCCACGCAGAGTCAAGCTCGGACAGTGAGGAAGAGCCGACTTTCCGCCCCAGGACTTTGGAGCAAGAGCTGCTTCAAGAGCTTCGAAAACAGCTCAGGAGCAAAGATAAAGAGATGGCCAAGCTCTATTCGAAAATTGACGACTTAACGAACGTGGTGATGCAGCTTACGGCTCAAATTGCTCGAGCACCTCCCAATCAAGCACAAGCCACTACTAATCAGCCGGGTGATGACAATCCGAGGCAGCCAATGCATGTTCTTTTGGGACCAAGACTGGTCGAGCCGCATGAAAGCCGGCCGCACTCCACTTCTGGGGACGCCTTGGCCCCAGATAGCACTATCCCGCTAACACAGGATCGGATAATGGATTTGGTCACCAGCAAGGTTAAAACATTGGTGGCCGAAGCTGAAGCTCAGAAAGAAATCGGCAGTAGTGGGCGGCCATATCCCGCGTAATACGATCTGATTGAGTTCCCAAGCGGCTACGTCATTCCTAAGTTCGGAAGATTTGATGGAACGGGGAATGCAAATCAGTACGTCGCCCACTTCAAAGCATCATGCGGAAATACAGGGGGCAATGACGCGCTCCTTCTTCGTCAGTTTGTCAATAGCCTGACCGGTGTCGCTTTCGACTGGTACGCGAGCATACCAGACGGGTCCGTCATAACCTTTGCCCAAATGGAATCTCTGTTTCGGCAAAGGTTCATAAGTGTGAGTGATAAAATCTCCATTGCCGACCTTGTGAGGACCAAGCCGGGGAAGAATGAAAGCAACACAGACTTTATCGTTCGATGGTGTAATCTCACAGTCAAGTGCGAACCGCCGCTGGAGCAGGACCAGTCAGTCAGCCTTCTCATTGGGAACCTCAGCAATTGGATGGTCCCATTCTTGTGTACGGCGGGCCTCAAGACATTCCAGGAGCTAACCAAGAAAGTCCAAATGCTGGAACGCTCGAAGCAAGAGTCCCCGCCGGATTCTCAGAGAGAGAAAACTTGGAAAAGCAAGCGGGACGACAACCGTAGAAGCGGGAGTTCCGGCAGTACCAATGTCTTCAATGCGTCCGACAATGAAGAAAAGCGAAGGGCGGCCGAATCCAAAACTAACCGGTCTCGAAAGCCATTGCTGGGAGGAGATGGGCCTTCCCTAGAGGAGAAAAAGAACAAGGTTTACTCCTTCAGAAGGGACAAGGTCCGCAAGATATTTAAAGATGCCTTGAACAACGGCCTACAATTGCCAGAGTCGAAAAGACCCCAAGAAGCAAAAATGACCGACAATCCTCTGTATTGCCCGTACCACCGAGTAGTTAGCCATGCGATCGAGGATTGCTATATCTTCAAAGACTGGGTCGAGAAGCAGTACAAGGCTGGAGAGATCGAGCTGTCCAAAAGTGTGTTGGTGAACAATCAAGTTGCAACCACCAACTTTATACAGACAGAAGCTGAAGCCTTCTGGGAGCAAACAGCCGAACCTGCTGCCCTGAGAAATGAGACCGACTCGCTGCAGCCTCCATGGAGTACGCACATATCTAATAAGACGAAGAAGATGATAAAGCTACTTCGGAAAGAACCCAGGACGGAATGGGAAGGGCAGAAGAAGCCTACCAGTCCAGCTGCCAATGCGGCTCCATTAGGCTCAAAATCTAAGAAGCTCAAGAAGAAGAAAAGTGCAGCTCGGCGCGAAAAAGAGTCTGCAGGGAGATCAACCATTCAAAAATATATCGATTCTCTCGAAGAATATGAACAAAAGGAAAGAACATTGATTCAATTGAAGGAGTTCTTCCCTGTACAAGCGGCTGAAATTCTGGAGTTAGAAGAAGACTCCAATGAAGAGATCCCAGTAGTGACCTGCTACGCTATCCATCTTGGCAGCGACTCCGAGGATGAGCTCTGTTTCCCGAAGAAGATGAGGAGCTCGCCACAAAGGCCAATCAAATCCAGCTCAGAAGCGGCAGGGCTCTACCGCCAAATCAGGGCAACGCCCCAAAAGGGAAGGAAAAACATGTGGCTAATGATGAAGATGGCAGAGAACCGGCTGATGAAAACTCAAGTCCTTCCTCGGTGGACTATAATGTCTTGGCTCACCTTCGAAGGCTTCAGTCTCTCCTGAGCATCTACGACGCCTTGGTCCTATCTAAGGAGCTTAGAAATGTTCTTATTCACGCTCTCCAAAACCCCGAGCGGTATCAGGCTCACTTTGCGGAAATTAATATGAAAGAAGCTCTGCACGCTTTGCATGCCGCCGCAGTCACATTTAAGGATGAAGACTTGCTACTAGGAACGGCTGAGCATAATCGGCCGCTTTACGTGACCGGGTACAGCGACGGAGATCGGATTAATCGCATATTGATTGATCCGGGGTCTTCAGTGAACATCATGAACTTGCGGACGCTGAAGAGTTTGTCAATGGACGTCCGACACCTGTCAAGGGAAAGGATTGTCATTCAGGGCTTCAACCAAAATTGCCAGCAAGTTCTGGGGTCCATAGCTCTGCCAATCAAATTCGGGGATCTGCAAACTGAAGCTAAGATATACGTGATCGACGCCGACATGTCTTATAAGATTCTCTTGGGGCGGCCGTGGCTCCACGATTATGGCATCATTCCGTCAACTCTCCATCAATGCATGAAGTATACTAAAAATGGCGAAGAAAGACGCATTGACGGAGACATCCAGCCGTTCGGTGTGCATGAAGTCCGCTATGAAGATTCTCGGTACTTTATGAACCACCAAAATGCTAAGCCACAACTGACTGAGGATAGACCGGCCCCAAGACCCAAAAGCAAATCTGCGCCGGTTGTCACTTTCAAAAGTAAAAACGCCCAAGTACGCCTACATTTCGGTAGCGACACTGATGAGTCCGACGCTGGAAGCCCGTCCTTCCGTAAAACCCGCCCTCGTTTCGGCAGCGATACGGACGAATCTGTTACTGAAGGTCCATCTAGCAGCAAAGTCCGCCCTCATCTTGGCAGTGACACTGAAGAGTCAGAAGAAGAGGACCTGCCGTGCAACAGCTGTGCAGATTGGACCCTTATGCAGCAAGCGAAACTAAGAGAGACCTTCGAAGTTGCAAAAGGGTCCCTAGCCGTCACAAGGGTGCCGGAGCAGATGTGCAAAGAGCTCGATGCGTTGTCAGTCTCCACCGTGGACCAGCTGAAAACTTTCTACGTCCCTGGGAGGAAAAATGGACAGAAAGGCATCCTGTTTTATGGGTCAAACCCCGTTGTGCACCCGGACGATCTTTCTGTCGCGTGCCTTCCCTATGAGAGAGGCATAAGAGCCGTCCTCAATCCCAGATACTATGCGCCCGAGATGCGGGAATACTTTAAAAAGTGCGGATGCCGGTTATATCAAACGGAGTCCGAAACAAAGTTTTACGAAGGGCTATGGCATCCACCCCGGGTCCGAGCACTCATCGATGGACGAATTCCAGACAGACGGGGAATAGGTTACATTCAACCTGATTCCAGAGCGTGCTGCATGATCCATGTTGGTGAAGCTGGCGAAAGATCAAATGATGATGATGAGATAGCCGAGCCAGAAGAAGCTCCTCAAGAGCTTGAAGATGGCGGACAAGCAACCTTTGATGAGCTAACCGAGATTGACTTAGGAACGCCCGATAATCCAAGGCCGACCTACATCAGCTCGCTCTTGTCAGAGGAAATGAAAGCACAGATAATTGCTCTGCTGCATGAGTTCGTCGACTGCTTCGCGTGGACATACGAAGAAATGCCTGGCCTTTCTCCTGAAGTGGTCGTACATAAGTTGGCTATATCTCCTGATGCTAAGCCAATCAAACAAGCTCCTCGAAGAATGAGAAGGGAACTAGAAGAAAAGGTCATCGAGGAAACTAAGAAGCTCATCGATGCCGGCTTCATCAGGGAAGAGAAATATGCGGACTGGATTGCATGCATAGTCCCAGTGAAGAAGAAAAATGGCCAGAGACTCGAGTTTGTGTCGATTTCAGGGACCTCAACAAGGCATGTCCTAAAGACGACTTCCCGCTACCGGTCATGGAAATGATGGTCGATGACACCTCAAATTACGAGCTGTTCACCTTTATGGATGGCTCGTTTGGATATAATCAGATCAAGATGTCGCCTGAGGATGAGAAGCACACAGCATTTCGAACCCCGATCGGAATATATTGCTACAAGGTAATGCCATTCGGACTGAAGAACGCAGGTGCTACATATCAAAGGGCAATGACTAATATCTTTGATGACCTAATCCATAAAGTCGTCGAATGCTATGTTGATGATCTGGTCGTCAAGACTAAAGCCAAGGCCGATCATATCCAAGATCTTAGGACCGTTCTCACCAAACTGAGGGAATATGACCTAAAGATGAATCCTCTGAAATGCGCTTTTGGCGTGTCGTCGGGAAAATTCCTGGGCTTCATAGTCCGACATCGAGGGATCGAAGTTGACCCATCAAAGATAAAGGCCATCATGGAGATGCCCCCTCCGAAGAGTCTGATGCAGCTAAGATCTCTTCAAGGCAAGCTCGCGTATATACGGAGGTTTATCTCAAATTTATCGGGAAGATGTAGGCCCTTCTCAAAGCTCATGAAGAAAGGAGCTCCTTTTATCTGGGATGCCGAATGTCAAGCAGCGTTCGAAAGCATCAAACAATACTTGTTGCACCCTCCAGTGCTGGCCGCTCCCATTCCAAATAAACCGCTGATTCTCTACACTGCCGCGCTAGATGAGTCACTCGGTGCACTCCTTGCCCAGAATAACGAGGAGGGAAAGGAACATGCCCTCTACTACCTTAGTCGAACTCTAGTCGGGGCGGAACACAACTATTCCCCAATCGAAAAGCAATGCCTGGCTCTGATATTTGCTGTGAAGAAGCTGAGGCACTATCTGCTGGCTCACCAGGTTATGCTAATCTCCAAGGTCGACCCGCTCAAACACTTGATGACCAGAGCAAGCCTAGCCGGCCGAATGGCAAGATGGGCCGTCATGCTACTTGAGTTTGACATAGTATATACTCCTCAAAAAGCAGTAAAAGGCCAAGCTCTTGCAGACTTCCTCGCTGCTCATCCTATACCAGAGGGGTCACCACTCAATTGCGAGTTGCCCGACGAACAAGTGCTGCACCTAGAGAATGACGAGCCATGTTGGGAGCTCTACTTCGATGGGGCCTCATCAATAAGAAGCTCCGGCCGATCAAGCATCCCGGAGGTAAAAGCGGGGATAGGATTGGTGTTCATCACACCATCAATGGGAACCCTACGGCGTTCTTTCGCTCTCACCGAGCTTCGGACAAACAATGAAGCTGAGTATGAAGCCCTGATAGCTGGTTTGGAGCTCGCCATAGAAATGGAAATTCTTCGGCTACGGGTTTACGGTGACTCCCAGCTTGTTGTCAACCAAGTAAGCGGCGACTATAAGATATACAAACCCGAGTTAGCTCGGTACAGAGGCCAAGCGGTGGAACTCATGAAACGGTTCACTCACATTGAACTAATGAGAATCCCCAGAGCGTTTAACGAAAAAGACGACATACTCACTCGCCTAGCCAAGGAGCTGGCTGATCCTGACATGGACGAAATTCTGATCACAGTTAGGAGCCGACAAATTCTACCCTCATTCTCTCTACGGGAAGAGGAAAGCGCGGAACAGAAGAGCAGTCCTGCCGAAGAAGCTTCGATCATCCAAGACGAGCCCGATTGGAGAGAACCCTTCATAGAGTACTTCCGATACGACAAGCTGCCCGAAGAAAAATCTGCGAGGATTCAGTTGAAGAAAAGAGCTCTCCGATACGTGTTTGTAAATAACACGTTATACCGCAGGTCATATGACCAACTCTGGCTCAGGTGTCTGTCATTAGCCGAAGCCCAAAAGGTCATGAAAGATGTTCACTCGGGCGTTTGCGGTGCTCACCAATCTGGCCCCAAGATGCGACTTTAAATCAAACGGCTTGGGTATTACTGGCCCACCATGATACGGGATTGCGGAGAGCATGCAAAGAAATGTCAGATCTGCCAAATCCATGGTGATTTCATTCACAAGCATCCCAACCCATTGCATCCTACGGTGGCATCGTGGCCCTTCAAAGTTTGGGGCACCGACATTGTTGGCCCAATTGATCCTCCGTCATCTAAAGGCCACCGGTTCATACTGGCCGCGACAGACTACTTCTCCAGATGGGCTGAAGCTGTCCCGCTAAAAGAAGTCAAGACAAAAGATATTCTGACATTCTTCCAGCATAATATTCTATACCGCTTCGGGACACCAAGAAGAATCATTTCTGACAACGGGCCTTCTTTCAAGAGCTTCAATGTCTCAAGGTTCGCTACTCAGCACAAAATAGACTGGAGATATTCCACCATCTATAATCCAAGAGCCTATGGGCTAGCAGAAGCCTTCAATAAGACTCTATGCAAGCTCCTGAGGAAAAATGATTCAACCAACAAGAGAGACTGGAATCTCAAACTTCATGAGGCGTTGTGGGCATATCGTACCACACACCGTACTCCAACTCAGTCCACTCCATACTCATTGCTCTTCGGAGTGGAGGCGGTCCCCCCCTCAAAGTCGAAGTTCCAAGCTTAAGAATGGCCGTTCAGCACGAGTTGACGGAGGAGGAAAACGTGCTCCTTCGACTTGAAGAGCTCGATGCCCTTGAAGAAAAGAGGCTCGCGATGCAGCAAAATCTGGAGCTATACCGAGCCCAAATGTCACGGGCCTATGACAAGATAACCCGTCTCCGCGCTTTCAAGAAAGGTGAATTGGTGTTGGTTCTCAAAAGACCGATCATCCTCAATCGATATGCCAAGGGAAAATTCGAGCCAAACTGGGAAGGACCATACGTCATCGAGAAAGTGTTCGACGGAGGATCCTACCAACTAATAAATGCCGAGGGAGAAAGACCCATGCCACCCATCAACGGCCGATATCTCAAGAAATACTACACGTGAATGCTCCAAGCCGCAGGCGAATTGAGCACATCAGCTCTACGGTCTGGATCATATACCCTGCAAAACCGTATACAATCCACAGGCGTAAATGGCCCCTATCTCTTCCAAATCCTGCCGGTGAGACTACTTTTAAAGTCCCACCAGCGGCAAACAAAAGGGGAAAAAAAGAGAAGGAAGAAAAAAAATAATAAAAGAAATTAAAAAAAATAAACGGTATGTCCACAAGCAAAACGGGCACGGATGAAAACCCGAAAGGGCTCCATGAGTAAAAACAGCAGGACTACCGGCGAGTCTGTGAAAACCCGAAAGGGCGCAAACTCGTGAAAGGAGATGAAATACACTCGCAAAGTCCTCTCGACCTTGTGAGGAGAAAACCCTGCGTGAGATCCTTACGACTCACAAAGAAGCAACACACTTAGGAATCCTCACGATTCCTAAGGAGAAAATACACCTGCGGGATCCTTACGACTCGCAGGGAGAAAATGCTTTTATGGGACCCTCACGGCCCATAAAAATTGAAAAGCCTTAGGTGATAGGGATCCAAACCTGTCTCCTAAGCCATCGTTCCCCAACGGGCAACGGCAAATGATGAGTCGCTCCTGGCATTTCGCTTCAGTGTTAGCGGTGCTGATGCCGACCAAAAACCCAAATCCCAAGTCCTCCCAAAGCAAATGATGAGTTGCTCCTGGCATTATTCCAGTGCAGCAATGCTGATGCCAAACAAGATCAAAATTCTAAGTCCCCAAACGGCGAATGATGAGTCACTCCTGGTACCACATTCCAGTGCAGCGATGCAGACGCCAACCAAAATCCAATTTCTCAAAATTCTCCCGGCCCTACGGTGGGTCCCCAAGTTGACCATCGTATACAATCCACAGGCTCAAATAATTCTCATCATACCCATGCCCCACTGTAATCACCAGTTACGCGGCTGGTCTCCGCTTTGGGAATGATGCTCCATTGATAAGACCCACTCATGTGTCCTCACGATATATGAGGAGAACAAACCTTTGTGGGATCCTTACGACTCATAAAGGAAAAACACACTTAGGAGTCCTCACGACTCCTAAGGAGAAAATACACATGCGGGATCCTTACGACTCGTAGAGAGAAAATGCTTTTATGGGACCCTCACGGCCCATAAAATTGAAAAGCCTTAGGTGATAGGGATCTAAACCGGTCTCCAAAGCCATCGCTCCCCAATCCCCAAATGGCGAATGATGAGTCGCTCATGGTACCATATTCCAGTGCAGCGATGCAGACGCCAACCAAATTCCAAATCCCATACCCCAACGGCGAATGATGAGTCGCTCCTGGTACCATATTCCAGTGCAGCAATGCAGACGCCGACAAAATCCTGAAATTTTTCCGGCCCTACGGTCTGGATCATACATCCTGCAAAACCGTATACAATCCACAGGCGTAAAACAATCCCAACCTCTCCCAAGTCCTACCGGTGAGACCACATTCAAAGTCCCAAAAAAAAAGGGTTGGGATAATGCCGATGCAAAAACCAAAATCCTAAAATCCTCTCAATGACAGATGATGATTCGCTCCTGGTACCATATTCCAGTATAGCGATGCTGATGTCAACCCAAATCAAAATCAACAAGTCAACATCCACTCCGACACCGCAGAAAGCGGAGCAAGTCAGAATCCAATCTCGACACCGCAAGAAGCAGAGCAAGTCAAGTTTACCCCTGACACTGCAAGAAGCAAAGCAAGCCAAATCAAGCACCGACCGTCTACGTCGCTAAAAGGGCAGCACCGACCGTCCAAGTCGCAAAAAGGGCAGAACCGACCGTCTACATCGCTAAAAGGGCAGCACCGACCGTCCAAGTCGCAAAAAGGGCAGAACCGACCGTCCACGTCGCTAAAAGGGCAGCACCGACCGTCCACATCGCAAAAAGGGTAGAACCGACCGTCCAAGTCGCAAAAATGGCAGAACCGACCGTCCAAGTCGCAAAAAGGGCAGCACCGACCGTCCATGTCGCTAAAATGGCCGCATCGACCGTCCAAGCCGCAAAAAGGGCAGAACCGACCGTCCAAGTCGCAAAAATGGCAGCACCGACCGTCCAAGTCGCAAAAAGGGCAGCATCGACCGTCCAAGTCGCTAAAAGGGCAGCATCGACCGTCCAAGTCGCAAAAAGGGCAGCATTGACCGTCCATGTCGTAAAAAGGGCAGCGCAGGATTCCTACAAAGCGGGAACCAGATTACTCCGGGCCAGGTAAACGTCTATCACGGACACTCCGTCTCGGAGACATGTCAAGCAACGACCGTCCATGTCGTAAAAAGGGCAGTGCCAGCTTCCTAAAAAGCGGGAACCAAATCAGGTCGCCTCCAAGTAAAAGAAGATCCATCAATTTCATGCACACGACCCACATATGTGGTGTGCATTTATTGATGGGGGGCAATTTGTTGGGGTAAAAATTTACACCCCGGTTGACCAAGTCAAAATCAAAGTCAACCCCAAGCCAAGTGGGCCCAAGCCCAGTTCCAGTGGGCCCATGCCCGGGTCGAGCCCGAACATGAAGCGGCCGGCCTCCCCCCATGCCAAGATAAAATTTTGTAATAAATAATTTTGTTGCATTTTATAGGCATAAAGCCAAATTTTTGTAAAGCCCATGGCTTATATGTAAAAAGAAATGGCATATGAGCCATGGGATAGGAAAAATACCATTTTGTGAAGCCCAAGGGGCTATGTGTAAAGTGTATAGCCTATAAAGGCAAAGATAATGAAATATCTAAACAACTTTTTCTCTCTCTCCAAAAATTTTAGATCTGAGATCTTTTCTCCTTCTTCAAGGTTCCAAAACCTTCTTCTTTCTTTTGAATTAAATCAAGAGTTTTACTCTTCATTTTATAAAACTAAATAGTTTTTCACCACAAAACCCACAAAGGGGAGCTTGGATCTGTTATTAGATCTCAAAAAGGAGAGATTTTTAGATCTCACATCTCTTGATCTTCAAGATCGAGCCAACAGAGGAGGAAGAAGAAGACCCCCCCCCCTTCATTAATCAAAACATTTTAGGAGTTTAACTCCAATCTAAATCCTATTTCTGGGACTAAAAGTCCCTTTTTGGTCGCTAGCGCTCTGCGTTCAAGCGCAAAGCGCCCACGTGCCGACACGTGGCGCGTTTGCGCTCAGACGCCCAGCGCTCGAGCGCAAAACGCCCACGTGCCGACACGTGGTGCGCTTGCGCTCCAGCGCTCGAGCGCAAAACGCCCGCGTGCCGACACGTGGCGCGCTTGCGCCCAAGCGCACAGCGCTCGAGCGCAAAGCGCACAGCGCTCAAGGCGCTGACCCCACGCATCCTTTGGATGTCTTTTCCCCTTTTATTTATATATACATGTATATATATACATATGTATACATATGAACACATACACATACTCCACGACACTGTCCCCCTCAAAAAAAAATTTGGGCCGGGGCACTGCCCCGAACCCCGCAAGGGGGCTGCTAGCCCCCTTGACCCCCAGCCCGATATCCGGGTAGCGGGACCCCCGTAAAAACTCTACGTGGCTCCCGATATATCCAAAACCCCCTTTCAAAACAAAACACACGTACACTGCATATTGAGTTCGCATGACCAGTTTAACCCGTTAATCGGAGGTTCCCTCGCCCCAAGGACGAGGGGTAATTAACGGCAGCTTAGTCCGCGGCTGCCGGAGATTCGGATCCCCACAATCATTAAACCCCGGCCTATCCTAGGCAGGGGGAATCTGTAGTACGCCTGAGAAGCGTGCGCATATTTCCATCTCAATGGGGTGACGAAAAACACCCAAAACCTATCACCTAAGGCTTTTCAATTTTATGAGCCGTAAGGGTCCCATAAAAGCATTTTCTCCCTACGAGCCGTAAGGATCCCGTAAGTGTATTTTCTCCTTAGGAGTCGTGGGGACTCCTAAGTATGTTGCTCCTTTGTGAGTCGTAAGGATCTCATGAGGGAATTTTCTCCTCACAAAGTCGAGAGGACTTTACGAGCGTATATCATCTCTTTTTCATGAGTCTACGCTCTTTCAGGTTTTCACAAACTCGCCGGTAGTCCTGCTGTTTTTACTCACGGAGCCCTTTCGGGTTTTCATCCGTGCCCATTTTGCTTATGGACATACCTTTTTTTTAATCTTCATCGTCGGTGGGAATTTGAATGTGGTCTCGCCAGTAGGACTTGGGAGAGATTGGGATCATTTTATGCCCGTGGATTGTATACGGTTTTGCAAGATGTATAATCCAGACCGTAGGGCCGGAAAAATTTCGGGACTTTATTAGCGTCTGCATCGCTGCACTGGAATATAGTACCAGGAACGACTCATCATTTGCCATTTGAGAATTTGGATTTTGGTTGGCGTCTGTATCGCTGCACTGGAATATGGTAGCAGGAGCGACTCATCATTCGCCGTTGGGATATTCGGGAATTGGTTTTTAGATCGGCATCTGCATTGCTCCACTGGAATAATGCCAGGAGCAACTCATCATTTGCCTTTCCCTGTTGGGAAGCGATGGCTTAGGAGACAGGTTTAGATCCCTATCACCTAAGGCTTTTCAATTTTATGGGCCGTTAGGGTCCCATAAAAGCATTTTCTCCCTATGAGTCGTAAGGATCCCGTAGGTGCATTTTCTCCTTAGGAGTCGTGAGGACCCCCAAGTGTGTTTTTCCTCTGTGAGTCATAAGGATCCCACGAAGGTTTGTTCTCCTCATGCATCGTGAGGACACATGAGTGGGTCTTCCCAATGGATCATAATTCTAAGGGCGGAGACCGGTCGCTGGACTGGTGGTTGCTGTGGGGCATGGGTATGATAAGAATTATTTGAACCCATGGATTGTATACGGTGGTCAACTTGGGGACCAACCATAGGGCCGGGAGAATTTTTTGGATTTTGGTTGAAGTCTGCATCGCTGCACTGGAATATGGTATCAGGAGCGACTCATCATTCGCCTTTTTTTTACCGCGATTGCTCTATCATTTCAGCTTTTCTTATCGCGAATATCGCGATTGCCCTATCATTTTGGCTTTTTATTCGCGGTTGCCCCATCATTTCGGATTTATTTTATTATTATTTCTTTTGTTTTATTTACACATTTTTACATTCCCAGTTTAACGTCTTAGAAGTCGATTATTCCCAGTTTAACGACGCGGCGGTCGACTGTTCCCAGTTTAATGACGTGGTGGTCGATTATTTTCAAAGAAAGGCAGATGTCTGAGAGAATCAGTTTCACGAAGAACTTCGGTCTCCATTTGTATGAAATAGGCGGTTGTGGCTTAACTGTTTGTTAACACGCCTTTAGAAAGTTCTATCTCTCCTGCCTTGTATTGCTTTTCGACCCAATGTTTGAAGATGAAGCAGTCCTCAATGGCATGACCTATCACTCTGTGATAGGGGCAGTATTTGGGGTCGTCGGTCATATTCGCTTCCTGCGGTCTTTTTGACTCTGGCAGTTGTAAACCGTTCCACATGGCGTCTTTGAATATTTTACAGATTTTGACCCTTCTGAAGGAATAGACCTTATCCAGCTTCTCTTTCAGTGGAGATTCTCCTTCCTCTCCGAACACTGGCTTCCGATGCTGGTTGGCATTAGGCCCGCTCATCCCTCGCTTATTTCGGCTAGCCGAAGTGTTGAAAGATTTAGTATCGTCGAAATTTCCGCCTTTGCGATTTTCGTCCTTTCGGTTTCTTCAGGACCTATTGTTATTTTAGGAGTCAGAGGAAGACTCCTGCTTTGAGCGTTCCAACATATGAACTTTCCTGGTCAGCTCTTGGAATGTTTTGAGACCCGCGGTGCATAGAAACGGGGCCATCTAATTGTTGAGATTTCCGACGAGGAGACTGACAGATTGGTCCTGCTCTATCGACGGTTCACATTTGACGGAAAGATCGCGCCATCGGGTTATAAAATCCGTGCCGCTTTCATTGTTCTTTGGCTTGGTCCTTACGAGGTCGGTGATGGTGATCTTATCGCTGACACTCATGAATCTTTGTCAAAACAAAGATTCCACTTGGACGAAAGTAGTAACGGAGCCATCCGGTATGCTCGCGTACCAGTCGAAAGCGACATCGGTCAGGCTATTAACGAACTGGCGGAGAAGAAGCGCATCATTTCCCCCAGTATTCCCGCATGAGGCTTTGAAGTGGGCGATGTGCTGATTCGCATTTCCCGTCCCATCAAATCTTCCGAATTTAGGGATGACATAGCCGATGGGAAATTCTACCAGATCATACTGAGCAGGATATGGTCTCCCGCTACTGCTAACATCTTTTTGCGCTTCGGCTTCAGCTACTAATGTTTTGAATTTTTTGGCAACCAAATCCATGATTTGATCTTGAGTTAGCGGGCTACTGTCATTGGTAGCCAAGACATTTCCCGAGATAGGATGTGACTGATTTTCATGCGGTCCGCCCACTTTTGGATTTGAGGGAATAGGCGTCGGCTGTCTCGGGACACCGTTCCCGGTTCATGAGCAGAGCCATGCGCCTGATTGGGCGGCTGAGAGGCAAGTTGGGCCGTGAGCTGTAAGACGGCGTTTGTCAAGTCGTTAAATTTTCAGTAGAGCTTGGTCATCTCCTTGTCTTTGCTTCTGAGCTGTTTTCGAAGATCTTAGAGAAGTTGCTGCTCTGCGTTCTTAGGACGGAAGATTGGCTCATCTTCGCTTTCCGAGCCTGACTCCTCATGAACCGAGGGCTCTCTCTGCTTATCAGCCTTACTGGAAAGGTCTTCATTACCTTCCAGAGGAGGATGGTCTTGGAATGTGGCAGCCATATTCACACCAGATTGGATTCGAGATGCGGTGGCCCCATCCTTGCTTTTGTTGCGAAGGTTGTCGCTGGGACGCGTGCCCACCATGTAGACGGTGTGGATAACACATTCAGCTATTCTTTCATCACTGGCAGCTGGTTTTGCGGAGCGGTCCGGGCTTTGGAAATTCATAAATTTTAACATGGCCAAAGCCTTAGCCCTTTTGTTGGCTCTAAATCTGAGTCGCTTTTGCCTCAGCTTCTCTGCCTTGAGCGCTTGGCAGGCTTCGGCTCTTCGGGAAGCCGCCATAGGCTGAGTGATGGGGAAGCTTAAGAAGACATCCGCCCGCGTGCCGTCGAAGGTATCGCCTGGGCTTGCCCACGACATCTGGAAACTTCTCTTGTTCTGATGGCTTTGCCCCCAGCTGGGACCATGGAGAGTCGTTTGAACACCGACTCGCGTTTAGGTTGGGGCGCCCTCGAGATCACCACATTTGGCCTTTTGCCTTTCGAGGCCGGTTTGTCGATTACCAGAGCTTGAAGAGCCGGGACACTAACTGGCACGAACAGAATAGAGCCAAATGGTAGCAGTGGCTCCTTCCACTGTCGCCCGAGACTGGCCGGAAGGACCGTCCTGAATTCCATCTTCATCGTGTATGAGATGGGAGCCGTGTTGAGAGCTGAGCTGGTCTTTGGAGACATGGTTGAGGCTTGATCGCTTGAAGTCCTGCATGAAAGAGCATTATTTTAGTATAAATATCGATATGTATATTGATTGAGTTCGCATGAATGCTTAACCCGAAATATGGGAGGAAAGATTAGTCCCAACCGGGCATGCCAGAATCTGTAGAGTGTTTTTCATCACCCCATTGAGATGGGAATACGCGCGCGCTTGTCAGGCATACTACAGATTCCCCCTGCCTAGGGTAGGCGGGGATTTAATGATTCTGGGGATCTGAATCTCCAGCAGCCGCGGACTAAGCTGCCATTAATTACCCCACGCCTTTGGAGCGAGAGAACCTCCGATTGACGGGTCAAACTGGTCATGCGAACTCAATGTTCAGTGTTGTGTTTTGGAAGGGTTTTGGATATATCGGGGCCCTACAGAGTTTTTACGGGGGTCCCGCTACCCGGATAGCGGGCTGGGGGTTAAGGGGGCTAGCAGCCCCTTGCGGGGTGCGGGGCAGCGCCCCGTTAGAAATTTTTTTCTAACGGGAACAGTGTTGTGGAGTATGTATGTGTGTGTGTATATATATATATACATATATATATATATAAAGGGAAAGGGCATCCAAAGGATGAGTGAGAGAAGGTGCCAGCGCCCCATGTGCCAGGCACGCGGGCGCTGTACGCCAGAGCGCCAGCGCCCCCACGTGCCTGGCATGTGGGCGCTGTGTGCCAGAGCGCCAACGCACCACGTGCCTGGCACGCGGGCGCTGGGCGCTAGGCGTCAGCAGCAAAAGCGACTTGGTCCCTGCACTGGGAGCTGTGCTCCCGAAAGGAAATATTTATTATTTTGTATATATATATATATATATTTTTGAGGAGTTGAACTCCTAAGATATTTTGGAGCTGATGAAAGGGGCTTCTCCCTTGAGCCCTGGATCTTCCCCAAAATTGGGTTCTTGGAAGTGGGTCTCCTTCTTCCTCCTCTGTTGGCCGGATCTTGAAGAACAAGAAGTATGAGATTTTAAAAACCTCTCCTTTTTGAGATCTAATGGAAGATCTGAATTCCCCTTTGTGGGTTTTGTGGTGAAAAACTATTTAGTTTTTGGAAAAAAGAAGAGTAAAACTCTTGATTTAATTCAAAAAAAAAAGAAAAAGGTTTAGAACCTTGAAGAAGGAGAAAGAGGCACAAAAACCCTAGCCTTTTTGATAGGAATGAAAAGTTGTCCTCTTTAATCATCATCATGTTTGCCTTTATAGGCTACAAATTTTACATATAGCCCCTTGGGCTTTACAAAATGGCATTTTGCCCATCCCATATCTCATGTGCTATTTCTTTTTACACATAAGCCATGGGCTTTACAAAAATTTGGCTTTATGCCCATTTTGCTTACATTCATGCACAAAAAATTACATCAAAATTTTTGTTACATGATTTTTATTTTGGCATGGGAAGGCCGGCCGCGGGGCTCGACTTGGGAATGGGCCCACTTGCTTGGGCTTGGGCTTGGGCCCGCTTACTTGGGGTTGACCTCGACTTTGACCCGGTCAACTGGGGTGCAAATTTTGACCCCAACAGGCCGATCACGTGCTCCCACGTGAGCACCCTTGATGAACAAAAGAGGGCAACCGAGATCGGATCATATGCTCCCACATGACCCCCAAATAGTGTCTAGCACTTATAAAGCAAAAAGGGAATAAATCAAGGGCAGTTTCCATTTTTGGGGCGCCTCACGTAATCTCAATGACCCAATAGCGCTTGGCGCTCAGAAAAGAACAAGGGAGTAAACCCAAATAAACAGCGCCTCAAATTTTTAGTGTTTAACACTATTTCAAGTGCCTCACGTGGCCCTACGTGAACGCCTCAAATTTTTAGTGTTTAACACTACTTCAAGCGCCTCACGTAGTAATATGTGTGCGCTGAGCATATACTAGTGTTTAACACTATGAAAGGCCAATATTAGCCAAACCCAGACCAAATCTCCTGAGGACCATTGATTGAGCCCCTCATGCTCAGGGTCTCCAAAACCGATCTCCGTCTCAAAGATAGCTAATGGGCTCTTAACAGATGGCATCTAAAATGATGTTCATCCCATTCCCCCTCGGTCGGGACATTGGTTCAAGGATATATCTCTCCACACCTCTGATACATGTCGTTGTAATTCTTCAACGTCTTCAGAGAGGTGGAGGGTCCTAATAACCAATAACTCTTGGCACATCCCCAAACTGTCAAACCAAGACCCTACAGACTATGATGTCTTTAAACATGGACTATGAGGTCCTTAAACTCATAGACTACGATATCCTTAAACCCAATGGACCGCAACGTCCCTAAAATAAACTCTATGGACTATGATGTCATTAAACTCCATGGATTATGATATCCTTAAACCCAATGGACCGCAACGTCCCTAAACTAAGACGATAGAGCCTAAATGCTCTTTCGTTGGATCTAAATGATCCTCAAACCTTATTAAGTAGATCTTAGTCTAAAATTGGACTAACGTATCCTTAACAAACATTTAAGTTGATCTTAATCTCAAACGAGATTAACGATCCTTAAATCTACCGAACCCAAATCTAAGAAAATACGGATTTGGACTAATCCATGCCCTATGGGCGACAACACAAATTAGTCTCCGTATACAATCCACGGGCAACCAAAAATAAAACAAACACATACGACACGAAGTGACCTTCTGGATAAGGAGAAAGTGGTTATCGTAACCCGATAACGTAATTAACTGCAGGAGCTTGCGCCTGTCGGGAAGAGCGTCCCCACAATCAAAAACCCCTCGCAAGCGAGGGGGAATCTGACGAAATCTGCTACAACAGCCGCATTCGTCCAAATCTCCGATACACGGTGCCATAAATCAACTTAGCATCTTCGGAGAGGTGGACGGATAAAACCAAATAGCATCTGCCCCCCAAAATTCAGGCCAGACGTCCCAACATCCCGGTCGAGTCTTTCGGTGGCGAACAGATGGCCTATGGCCCATCTGGTCCATTTGGGCTAACTTATCAATCAAGGCCTGGAAGGTGATCGGCTTGAAGAACATCATAAATTGGGATATAGTCGCCTGAGGATCAAAGGTCCCTACGAACATGCCCACGACAGGAGCTTCTTCTATGTATTGTTCGCGTTTTGACCATAGGTTCCGCCACCGAATTGCGTATTGAACCCAGGTCTCTCCTGGCTTCACCCTGGCATTGATTAATGTCATGATTGGGGTATGCTCACTTGCGCTTGTGAACCGTTGTGTGAATAGTAATTCCATCTCCATGAATGTTTTGACAGAATCAGTTAGGAGCTCAGAGTACCATTCAAATGCCGTCTCTAACAAGCTGCCAACAAACTGGCAAAGCAGCAGTTTGTCGTCGCCTCCAGCATTACCATACAAAGCTCTGAATTGAGCAACGTGCTGGTGTGGATTGCCCGTCCCCTTATACACATGGAACTCAGGGATCGTATATCCTGGCGGGTACTTGATTTGATCGTACCAGCCTGGATAAGGTCGCCCAGTTCTAACGACTTGGCCTGCCACTTCACTCGCTTGATGAGCTCGTATTTGTTGAGCTACGTAGTCATCAAGGGCATCCGTGGAGATCGTTTCTTCCCTGGCTGCTAAGAAATCTGGTGGAGGGTTTGACGTTTCCCCTCTATCGTCCTCGATGATTATCGGAGGGTCTTCGACTGAAGGTTCCGGCTGGACCATCATCCCAACCATGTCTTGGAACAGAAGCGCCATTTGCTTTATATTAGAAGCCTGTCCCGCGGCCTCCTTATCTGTCACGACCCGAAACATTAGCTCGTGACCAGCACTTGAATCACACAACGTCTAAACGCGTAACGGAATTCAAGTAAACTGAAACCCAGAAATCTAAATCTTTTTAGAAAAATAAAGGAGGTGGGGTTTTGAAATAAAGGTATAATGAAATCAAGTTTTCTTAATGCACAGAAAAGGAACATGAATGATGCAAGTGAAATTTACTAGCTTGAAAACATGTTTCATCTTTTAAAAAATTTGGCAGCACCTCCTTTGTATATTTTGATCCAAAACCACAAATACATAATAATGATAAAGGAATCCCCAAGCGGGAGCTAGCTCTTCGCCAAACGGCGGATCACAACCACGCAAGACAATAAATATAAGTATACGACGCTAAACGGCGAAGTTCACCACAAAAGATAAAGAAATGAGCAAGACATAACCCCAAAAGTGAATATAAAACCTATCGCTCAAATCTCGCAACTACAAGTCTCACTAAGTCTCATCACTTATACAATTACAAATTTTGATTGATTGATGGAGTTAACTAGATACAAAATGAAATATAATACAAAAGTGGGTACGATACAAATGTCCCACCTACCAATGCAAAACACCCGAATGCAACTGTGTGCCAGCGAAGCCACTACTGATCCAAGCGGTCAACCTGCAAGGACTGTGGCACAACGAGGGTGAGTTGCCAACTCGTGAGTAGAAAAATATCAACAGATAGAAATCGAATAAACAACGACTCCTAGGTCAACTATATCATAAAAGTAATACTATGATATTTAGGGTAACCGGGTCTGTATATGTGCCAACAAGGTAGTCAATACCTATATGCATGTGGATAATATCCAACAGTAATAATCAATACATGTATGCATGTGGATCATGTCCACCCATATAACCAATGTATGTATGCATGTGGATCTCGTCCACCCATATAATCAATGTCTGTATGCACGTAAATATCATAAAAGAGTGTGCATGACGGTATGAGGATATATATCAACGGTGTCCCTCACGACACATCAAAATCATGGAACCTGAGTGCCTAGCATCGACACTCGAAAACATCATGAAAACCGTGCCCAGCATCGGCACGTAAATCCTCATATATCGGGCTCCGTCAGTCCGGATCGACCCACGGGCTCCGACAGTCCGGATCGGCCCATATCATCTCTCGACTCCGGTAGGTATCCTCCGGATATCCGCCGAGCCCAAATACTATCACCGATAGGTAGTAGTCCCTCTGCCAGGCTCACCGTCTACAGCACAGCAATCCGTTCTCGCCCCGGGGTACCATACCGGTTCCACCATGTACCCGCAATTGGCCTCATCCAGCTCCTCGAATCGGGTTTCACATGTCGCTCTCAGAACCGAGAAAACACATGGTGGACGCACTGAAATATCATATCAAAAGAAACCGGGTTTTTAAAACAACACATAATCTCTTTTGAAATATCCATGGTTCTCAAATCCAGAAATCTCATGAAAACAGCATATCTCAATGCATAAAGTAATAGAGCATGATGTATGCGACATATAAGAGAAATGCGAGCATATCCGTGTATCATGCAACATGGAACAGTGATATGACATATTAAGAGAAAACCGCTCTTTTAAAAATGATTCCAGTTTTTAAATATAATATGCGGTTCCCAATTTTCCAATAAAACCAGTTATCTATGTAGGCACAATATGTATATGCGCAAGTATAGAGGTACCAATGTGTGTATGCGCCAATATGGGTATGCAATGTGCATATGCGCAAGTATGGATGAATCAATGTATATGTGCACCAATATGAATATACAATGTGTATGTGCGCAAGTATGGATATATCAATGTATATGTGCACCAATATGGATATACAAATGTGTATATCCGCAAGTATGGATGAATTAATGTATATGTGCACCAATATGGATATAAAAATGTGTATATCCGCAAGTATGGATGAATCAATGTATATGTGCACCAATATAGATATAAAAATGTGTATATCCGCAAGTATGGATGAATCAATGTATATGTGCACCAATATGGATATACAATGTGTATGTCATGATGCAGCAACCCTACTGTGTAGTGACATAGCAATTATCGATGATGAAGTGTGTGAGCCGGCAAATCTGTGTACGTGTAACATACGCATCATCGATAATGATGCAAGTGTACTAGCACAGGTATAAGCGATGCAATGAGAATAATATGAATGCAGCATAAGGTAAATCATATGCAAATGCTGACAGGTATACGTATCTAACATGACCGAGTCGGGGAATCTATCAATCGGCATCCAGCCTAACAACATCGCGTACGATATAATCCATTGTACGGCAACCTCTAGTCAAGGGTAAGGATCAATCATCAAGTCAAACTCATCACGCACGGAAAATTATCGTACGGCGGTATTAAGCTAATAGGGATCCTATCATCCTATAAAACAAATTAGGGTACGGCCTAATATCACGTACGGCCTATCATCCATGATTCACAACATTCTATATATGTATAGATATCTATATACCTATATCCCAGGTCACATCCATAACGATCTCATATCAGGGGACCGACAAGGTATCAATCATCTCAATCAACTCGCATCCGTATACCAACATATCATCAGATCATCATATTCGTCTTATATTCTTTTCATCGCATTTATCTCTCACATCAAGTTGAGTTTACATAAACATTCTATCTCTACTATAAGTATAAGTATCTAATCTAAGATACGCACCCGAACCATACAAACAGTTTTTGAAAAGATGCGAATCGTAGTTTTGAAAGTAGGGGCTACGGTGTTTTTAAAGACAAGATATCATTTGAAGATCTGTAATGTCCCTCAAGGTATCTGTTTTAAAGATGCATATGATTCTTCGGTTTAGAAATAAGTATGGTTCGGATGACGCATTCATCGACTATCCAGTCCTATAGTATCTGTAGGGTGTTTTTCGCCACCCCATTGAGATGGGAATACGCGCGCACTTGTCAGGCGTACTACAGATTTCCCCTGCCTAGGGTAGGCTGGGGTTTAATGATTGTGGGGATCCGAATCTCCGGCAGTCGCGGACTAAGCTGCAGTTAATTACCCCTCGCCTTTGGGGCAAGGGAACCTCCGATTAACGGGTTAAACTGGTCATGCGAACTCAATGTGCAGTGTACGTGTGTTGTGTTTTGAAAGGAGGTTTTGGGTATATCGGGAGCCACGCAGAGTTTTTACGGAGGTCCCGCTACCCGGATAGCGGGCTGAGGGTTAAGGGGGCTAGCAGCCCCCTTGCAGGGTGCGGGGCAGCGCCCCGTTAGAAATTTTTTTCTAACAAGGACAGTGTCGTGGAGTATGTGTGTGTGTAAATATGTATACATATGTATATATATATATATATGTATGTACATAAAAAGAGGGGAAAAGGCATCCAAAGGATGCGTAGGGGCAGCACCTTGGGCGCTGTACGTCTAGGTGCTGTGCGCTCAGGCGCTAGAGTGCCACGTGTCGGCACGTGGACGCTCTGCGCTTGAGCGCAAGCGCGCCACGTGTCGGCACGTGGGCGCTTTGCGCTTGAGCGCATGGCGCTGTAGTGCAAGCGCGCCACGTGTCGGCATGTGGACACTTTGCGCCCGAGCGCCGAGCGCTTGAGCGCAAGCGCTCCACATGTCGGCACGCGGGCGCTCTGCACTGTAGCGCCGGTGAGAAAAAGAGGCTTTTAGCCAATCAAAATTTCTCGGGAGAGAAATCAGAGAGGAGTAGGACTCCTGAGTGTGTTTTTTTTTTGGGGTTTAGTGAAAGGGGTTCTTCTTCTTCCTCCTCTGTTAGCTGGATCTTGAAGATCAAGAGATGTGAGATCTCAAAATCTCTCCTTTTGGGGATCTGATGACAGATCCAAGTTCCCCTTTGTGGGTTTGGTGATGAAAAACTATTTTGTTTTGGAAAAGGAAGAGTAAAACTCTTGATTTAATTCAGAAGAAAAAAGAAGGTTTGAGACCTTCAGAAAAAGGAAAGAGATACAAACCCTAGGTTTTTGAGAGAATGAAAGTGTGTATATTTTATTCATCATCATTTTGCCTTATATAGGCTTACATATTTACATATAGCCCCTTGGGCTTTGCAAAATGGCGTTTTGCCCATCCCATGGCTCATGTGCCATTTCTTTTTGCACATAAGCCATGGGCTTACAAGAATTTGGCTTTATGCCCATTTTGTTTACATTCATGCATAAAAAATTACATAAAAAATTATTTATGACATGATTTCGTTGTTGGCATGGGAGGCTGGCCGCGGGCTCGACTTGGGCATGGGCCCGCTTGACCTGGGCTTGGGCCCACCTAGTTTGGGGGTTGACCTTGACTTTGACTCAATCAACCGGGGTGTAAATTTTTACCCCAACAAATTGCCCCCCATCAATAAATACACACCGCACATGTGGGTCGTGTGCATGAAATTGATGGATCTTCTTTCACGTGGAGGCGACTTGCTTTGGTTCCCACTTTTTAGGATGCACTGCCCTTTTTACGACGTGGACAGTCGACGCTTGACGCGCCTCCGAGACGAAGTGCCCGTGGTAGACATTTCTCTGGCCCGGAGCGATCCGGTTCCTGCTTTGTAGGAAGCCTGCACAGCCCTTTTTGCAACATGGATGGTCGACGCTTGACGCGTCTCCGAGACGGAGTGTCCGTGGTAGACGTTTTCCTGACCCGGAGTGATTTGGTTCCCGATTTGTGGGGAGCCTGCACTGCCCGTTTTGCGACATGGACGGTCGACGCTCTGATCCGGAGCGATTTGGTAGACGTGTCCCCGGCACGGAGTGTCGCTGGTCGACGTTTCCCCTAGGCGGAGTGTCGTTGTTGGACGTTTCCCTTATGCGGAGTGTCTGTGTTGGACGTTTCCCCGATGTAGAGTGTCGCTTGCTGACGTGTCCCCGGCACGGAGTGTCTGCTTGACGTTTTCCCGGCACGGAGTGTCATTGTTGGACGTTTCCCTGATGCGGAGTGTCTGTGTTGGACGTTTCCCCGATGCAGAGTATCGCTGGTTGACGTGTCCCCGGTACGGAGTGTCGCTGATCGACTTTTCCCCGGCACGGAGTGTCGCTGATGGACTTTTCCCCGGCACGGAGTGTCGGGTTGACTTTTCCCCGGTGCGGAGTGTCGGTGGTTGACTTTTCCCTGGCACGGAGTGTCGCTGATCGACTTTTCCCCGGCACGGAGTGTCGGGTTGACTTTTCCCCGGCACGGAGTGTCGCTGATGGACTTTTCCCCGGCACGGAGTGTCGGGTTGACTTTTCCCCGGCACGGAGTGTCGCTGATGGATTTTTCCCCGGCGCGGAGTGTCGCTGGTTGACTTTTCCCCGGCACGGAGTGTCGCTGATCGACTTTTCCTCAGCGCGGAGTGTCGCGGGTTGACTTGTCCCCGGCACGGAGTGTCGTGTTGACTTTTCCCCAGCGCGGAGTGTCGCTGATCGACTTTTTCCCGGCGCGGAGTGTCGGGTTGACTTTTTCCCGGCGCGGAGTGTCGTTGATGGACTTTCCCCGGCGCGGAGTGTCGCTGGTCGACTTTTCCCCTGCGCGGAGTGTCGCGGGTTGACTTGTCCCCGGCACGGAGTGTCGCTGATCGAATTTTCCCCGGCGCGGAGTGTCGGGATGACTTTTCCCCGGCGCGGAGTATCGCTGATCGACTTTTCCCCGGCGCGGACTGTCGGGTTGACTTTTCCCCGGCGCGGAGTGTCGCTGATCGACTTTTCCCCGGCACGGAGTGGCGGGTTGACTTTTCCCCGGCATGGAGTGTCGCTGATCGACTTTTCCCCGGCGCGGAGTGTCGGGTTGACTTTTCCCCGGCGCGGAGTGTCGCTGATCGACTTTTCCCCGGCGCAGAGTGTCGCTGATCGACTTTTCCCCGGCGCGGAGTGTCGGGTTGACTTGATTCCGAGGCGGAGCATAATTCCGGCAGGGAAGGTAGATATTACGAGGCGAAGCATGATTTCGACACGGGGTAAATTCTGGGACGGAGCATGATTCCGCTAGAGGTTGTTGGTTTGATTTGATTTGGGTTGACATCAGCATCGCTACACTGGAATATGGTACCAGGAGCGAATCATCATCTGTCTTGAGAGGATTTGGGGATTGGTTTTCTGTCGGCATCTGCATTGCTGCACTGGAATAATGCCAGGAGCAACTCATCATGTGCCCCGGGAGGATTTGGATTTGGTTTTTTGTTTGGCATCTGCATTGCTGCACTGGAATAATGCCAGGAGCAACTCATCATTTGCCCCGGGAGGATTTGGGAATTGGTTTTGTTTTGGCATCTGCATTGCTGCACTGGAATAATGCCAGGAGCAACTCATCATTTGCCCTGGGAGGATTTGGATTTGGTTTTTTGTTTGGCATCTGCATTGCTGCACTGGAATAATGCCAGGAGCAACTCATCATTTGCCCTGGGAGGATTTGGGAATTGGTTTTGTTTTGGCATCTGCATTGCTGCACTGGAATAATGCCAGGAGCAACTCATCATTTGCCCCGGGAGGATTTGGGAATTGGTGGCTTAGGAGACAGATAGCAACTCATCATTTGCCCCGGGAGGATTTGGGAATTGGTGGCTTAGGAGACAGGTTTAGATCCCTATCACCTAAGACTTTTCAATTTTATGGGCCGTAAGGGTCCCATAAAAGCATTTTCTCCCTACGAGTCGAAAGGATCTCGTAGGTGTATTTTCTCCTTAGGAGTCGTGGGGACTCCTAAGGGTGTTGCTCCTTTGTGAATCGTAAGGATCTCACGCGGGAATTTTCTCCTTACAAAGTCGAGGGGACTTCGCGAGTGCATTTCATTTTTTTTTTGAGGGATCGGGATTGTTTTACGCCCGTGGATTGTATACGGTTTTGTAGGATGTATGATCCAGACTGTAGGGCCAGAAAAATTTCAGGACCTTGTTGGCGTCTACATCGCTGCACTGGAATGTGGCACCAGGAGCGACTCATCATTCGCCATCGGGGTATGGGATTTGGAATTTGGTTGGCGTCTGCATCGCTGCACTGGAATATGGTACCAGGAGCGACTCATCATTCGCCACTTGAGGGTTGGGAAGCGATGGCTTAGAAGACAGGTTTAGATCCCTATCACCTAAGGCTTTCCAATTTTATGGGCCGTGAGGGTCCCATAAAGGCATTTTCTCCCTACGAGTCGTAAGGATCCTGCAGGTGTATTTTCTCCTTAGGAGTCGTGAGGACTCCTAAGTGTGTTTTTCCTTTGTGACTCGTAAGGATCCCACAAAGGTTTGTTCTCCTCATGTATCGTGAGGACACATGAGTGGATTTCCCTCGTTCCCAGTTTAATGACTTAGAGGTCGACTGTTTCCAGTTTAACGACTTAGAGGTCATCTGTTTCCAGTTTAACGACGTGGTGGTCATCTGTTTCTAGTTTAACGACTTAGAGGTCTACTGTTTCCAGTTTAAAGACTTAGAGGTCATCTGTTTCCAGTTTAATGACGTGGTGGTCATCTGTTTCCAGTTTAACGACTTGGAGGTCATCTGTTTCCAGTTTAACGACGTAGTGGTCATCTGTTTCCAGTTTAACGACGTGGAGGTCATCTGTTTCCAGTTTAACGACATAGTGGCCATTTGTTTCCAGTTTAAAGACTTAGAGGTCATCTGTTTCCAGTTTAAAGACTTAGAGGTCATCTGTTTCCAGTTTAACGACGTAAAGGTCATCTGTTTCCAGTTTAACGACTTAGAGGTCATCTGTTTCCAGTTTAACGACGTAGAGGTCATCTGTTTCCAGTTTAACGACTTGTAGGTCATCTGTTTCCAGTTTAAAGACTTAGGGGTCGTCTGTTTCCAGTTTAAAGACTTAGGGGTCGTCCATTTCCAGTTTAACGACTTGGAGGTCATATGTTTCCAGTTTAACGACGTAGTGGTCATCTGTTTCCAGTTTAACGACTTGGAGGTCATCTGTTTCCAGTTTAACGACTTGGAGGTCATCTGTTTCCCGTTTAAAGACTTGGAGGTCTACTGTTTCCAGTTTAACGACTTAAAGGTCTGCTGTTTCCAGTTTAAAGACTTAGGGGTCGTCCAGGGGCATAGGTATGATGAGAATTATTTGAGCCCGTGGATTGTATACGGTAGTCAATTTGGGGACTAACCGTAGGGCCGGGAGAATTTTGAGAAATTTGAATTTTGTTTGTGTTTTTTTGTTTTTGTTTTACCGCGATTGCTCTATCCTTTCAGCTTTTCTTATCGCGAAGATCGCGATTGCCCTATCATTTCGGCTTTATTTTCATTTTTATTTTACTCGCTGATTTTTATTGCAAGTTGCTCCATCATTTCGACTTTTCTTTATTTTTCTTTTATTTACACATTTTTTTTGTTTATTTACATATATATATGTATATTTTTACATTCCCAGTTTAACGACTTAGAGGTCGATTGTTCCCAGTTTAATGACGTGGTGGTCGACTGTTCCCAGTTTAACGACGTGGTCGTCCTTTTTGCTTATCCCAGCTCCTTGAACTTTGATCTTGGCGGAGCTGTGTTGATGACCTAGCTCTGTGGCTTGCCGATACATCCGAGGATTGTGAGGTTTTTCCAAGCTTATATTGGTCCTCTGCCCAATCTTTGAAAATATAGCAGTCTTCGATGGTATGACCCACCACTCTATGATATGGGCAGTATATGGGATTGCCGGTCATGTTCATTTCCTGTGGCCTCTTTGGAACAGGCAGTTGCAGACCGCTGTTCAGGGCGTCCATGAATATTTTGCGGACTTCATCCCTCCTTAAGGAGTATACCTTCTTCTTTCCCTCCATTGGAGTAGGTGCCTGTACTGATGCTGGTCCTCAAAGTACATGTCTGGGAGGATTAGGTTCCCGAAAGGTTTCGGTCTCCATTTGCATGAAATCGGCGATCGTAGCTTGACTGTTTGCTAACACGCCTTTAGACAGTTCTATCTCTCCCATCTTGTATTGCCTTTCGACCCAATCTTTGAAGACGAAGCAGTCCTCAATGGCATGACCTATCACCCTGTGATAGGGGCAATATTTTGGGTTGTCGGTCATATTCTCTTCTTGCGATCTCTTTGATTCTGGCAGTTGTAGACCGTTTCTTAGGGCGTCCCTGAATATCTTGTGGACATTTTCCCTCTTGAAGGAATAGATCTTTTCCAGCTTCTCTTTCAGAGGCGATTCTCCCCCGGTGTATGTATCGGAGGGACTGGAGGCTGATTGCGGCCGTTTTTCACGAAGGCGCTCCGCTTTTAGGTTGAAAGGGATATCAGTTGGCTGCCCCCGGGTATCAATCCCTGGCTCATGAGCCAAAATTTGATTCTGCTGTAATTGCAATCGGGCGACTTGGGTCGCGAGATCTGCCACGACGTTTGCCAGCTCGTCGACTTTGGAATAGACCTCGGCAATCTTCTCATCCCTGTCCTGAAATTGCCTTTGAAGCCATTTGAATAATGCTTGTTCTGTACCTCCGGCTATGACAACCAGGTAATCTTTATTGCCTGAGCTCAATTCCGTAGGAACCACGGGCTCCTCTGGCTTATCGGCCTGAGCGGGCTCTTCATCATTTAGATCGAGCCGATGCTGGGTAGCGTCAACCATATCATCACCATAGCTGTGAAGAAGAGGACGGTTCGTTTCTTCATGTCCAGCCATATAGACAGTGTGGATAACACACTCAGCCATTCTTTCATCACTGGCAGCCGGTTTCGCGGAGCGGTCCGGGCTTTGGAAATTCATAAATTTTAACATGGCCAGAGCCCTAGCCCTTTTGTTGGCTCTATATCTGAGCCGCTTCTGCCTCAGATTCTCTGCCTTAAGCGCTTGGCAGGCTTCTGCTCTTCGGGAAGCCGCTATAGGCCGAGTGATGGGGAGGCTTGAGAAGACACCCAATCGAGCAGTGGTCAAGGTCACCGCTGGAGCTTGCTCGGGATGCGTCGTAGCTTTGTTGGTGTTGATGGCCTTTCCCCCAGCTGGGGCTAAGGAAAGTCGTTCAGACACCGACTTGCGTTTGGGTTGGGGCGCCTTCGAGACCACCACATTCGGCCTCTTGCCTTTCGAGACCGGTTTGTCTGTTACCAGAACTTGAGGAGCTGGGATGGCTCTAATTGGTATGAACATAATAGAGCCGAATGGTAGCAGCGGCTCCTCCCATTGTCGCCCGAGACTGGCCGGGAGGACCCTCCTAGAGTCTATCCTCATCGTGTAGGAGACGGGAGCCGTGCTGAGAGCTGAGTTCATCATCGGAGACATTGTTGGAAAGTGACTGCTTGAAAACCTGCATGAAAAAGTATTATTTTAGTATAAATATAGACATGTATATAGATTGAGTTCACATGAACGCTTAACCCGAAATATGGGAGGAGAGATTGGTCCCACCGGACGTGCCAGAATCTGTAGGGTGTTTTTCGCCACCCCATTGAGATGGGAATACGCGCGCGCTTGTCAGGCGTACTACAGATTCCCCTGCCTACGGTAGGTTGGGGTTTAATGATTATGGGGATCCGAATCTCCGGCAGCCGCGGACTAAGCTGCCGTTAATTACCCCTCGCCTTTGGGGCGAGGGAACCTCCGATTAACGGGTTAAACTGGTCATGCAAACTCAATGTACAGTGTACGTGTGTTGTGTTTTGAAAGGGGGTTTTGGGTATATCGGGAGCCACGCAGAGTTTTTACGGGGGTCTCGCTACCCGGATTGTGGGCTGGGGGTTAAGGGGGCTAGCAACCCCCTTGTGGGGTGCAGGGCAGCGTCCCGTTAGAAATTTTTTTCTAACAGGGGCAGTGTCGTGGAGTATGTGTGTGTGTAAATATGTATACATATGTATATATATGTGTATGTACATAAAAAGAGGAGGAAAAGGCATCCAAAGGATGTGTGGGGGCAGCACCTTGGACGTTGTGCGCCTAGGTGCTGTGCGCTCAGGCGCTAGAGTGCCACGTGTCGGCACGTGGGCGCTCTGCGCTTGAGCGCTGGCGCGCCACGTGTCGGCACATGGGCGCTTTGCGCTTCAGTGCCTGACGCTCGAGCGCAAGCGCGCCACGTGTCGGCACGGGGGCGACTTGCGCTCGAGCGCTTGCGCTTGAGCGCAAGCGCGCCACGTGTCGGCACCGGGGCGACTTGCGCTCGAGTGCTTGCGCTTGAGCGCAATTACGCCACGTGTCGGCATGTGGGCGCTTTGCGCTTGAGCGCAGGGCGCTGTAGTGCAAGCGCGCCACGTGTCGGCACGTGGACGCTTTGCGCCCGAGCGCCGAGCACTTGAGAGCAAGCGCGCCACGTGTCAGCACGCGGGCGCTCTGCGCTGTAGCGCCGGCGAGAAAAAGAGGCTTTTAGCCAATCAAAATTTCTCGGGAAAGAAATCAGAGAGGAGTGGGACTCCTGAGTGTGTTTTTGTTTGGGTTTAGTGAAAGGGGTTCTTCTTCTTCCTCCTCTGTTAGCTGGATCTTGAAGATCAAGAGATGTGAGATCTCAAAATCTCTCCTGTTTGGGATCCGATGACAGATCCAAGTTCCCCTTTGTGGGTTTGGTGGTGAAAAACAATTTTGTTTTGGAAAAGGAAGAGTAAAACTCTTGATTTAATTCAGAAGAAAAAAGAAGGTTTGAGACCTTCAGAAAAGGGAAAGAGATACAAACCCTAGGTTTTTAAGAGAATGAAAGTGTGTATATTTTATTCATCATCATTTTGCCTTATATAGGCTTACATATTTACATATAGCCCCTTGGGCTTTGCAAAATGGCGTTTTGCCCATATCATGGCTCATGTGCCATTTCTTTTTGCACATAAGCCATGAACTTACAAGAATTTGGCTTTATGCCCATTTTGTTTACATTCATGCATAAAAAATTACATAAAAAATTATTTATGACATGATTTCGTTGTTGGCATGGGGAGGCTGGCCGCGGGCTCGACTTGGGCATGGGCCCGCTTGACCTGGGCTTGGGCCCACCTAGCTTGGGGGTTGACCTTGACTTTGACTCGGTCAACCGGGGTGTAAATTTTTACCCCAACAGTATCCTAAACGGCAGTATCGTCAAACATCATCCTCAAATCCCGTTATCACATAATAGCCGTATTATATCATTTCTAACTATCCTTAGTTTCTAATATGGTTCCACTAACTATCCTCTAATTCTAATCCTAGTTTCCTAGTCTAGGTTCCCTTAACCATATTCTATAATCAGTTTCCATCAACACTTTGTGGGGGTGCTATACGCCATCCACCCGACTTCCCCCGTGGATATAGATCCACTCACCTGTCTTCGCTTGCCGAAATCGATGACGCCATGCTCCGTCGCCTCGGAATCCATGCGAAGGTACCTACAATAATAAACAGTCGCAATGCGTATTAAAATCGAATCCGGAAAACCGATACGGCGCACGGTACGCTCATAGGTTAGAACCTATGGCCTACACATGCAAAAACAATCAAACAACCCTTGTTGTCGATGTACAAACATCCAATAACCAAAGAAAAATCCAAATAGAAAAATTTAGCGTTTAAAATACGGAAAACATATCCAAAATCACAACAAAATGCTCCCAGATTTTACCCTAGGCTAAATTGGTCAATTCTGCACATACAGGGGGTCTAATTTACTGCTAAAGGGGCTAGGGACCAAGTCTGGAGGGGTTTTGCCCCAGCCTGGCCGCAAATTGCGGCCAGGAAGAATAAAATTGCGGCCAATTTATTGAGTTGGGGTCTCGGGTCTTGGGGTTAGCTTCCTGGGTGCCTGCACACTCCTCTGTGTTTGCAATTTAGTTTTTCAGGTCCCTGAGTTGCTCCAAATTCCAAAATACCCTCACAATTCACACATTTATCCGATGTCGGGGTTTCTAAATCCATGTTTTGGGTTTCTAAGCTCTAGTCCAGGTCATTAAAACAGCACCCAAGTCTAGTTAACAACCATTAGGCATCACCCAATCTACACAACGCTCAAACCCTTCACTAGAAATTTCTAACATCACTAAACGAGTTTTAAGTTAAGCCGAAATGCTAGGAGTTCAAACTAAACTAACATAGAAAGAGATATACCTCATGGATGTCTCCTAAGCAAACCCTAGAAGTCCCAAAGTTGTCAAAATCCCATTTTGCTTGGTTCAATGTGATGAGCATGAAGAGGGGATCATTTTTTTGTGAAAAGAGTTTAGGGTTTTGGGGATTGTTTAGAGATAAATCTAGGGATTTAAGTGGAGGGTTGTGAGCTTGAGGAAGATGAAGGAGAGAAGATAAAAATGATGGGGGAAATGAAGTGACAGCATTCCCCCTCTCTCTCTCACTAATATTCTCACACTCTCTCTCTCTCTCTCCAAAAGTAAATCTACCCTAATCATTATGTCCCCCTTTTGACCTTTCTTTTTCTTTTCCTTTTCTCACCACCAATAAACCATAACACATAACCCAAATGAAATGAAATATGTAACTAAATGAAACATGTCATGGTGCACTAACCATGAAAACTGTAGAAACACGGATTTGGCTTAATCGCGATTAGCAGTGCACTAATCGGGTTTTTATCAAAACTGCTTATAATAAATTTTTAAATTGCCAAATCCTTTAAATATATTTTTAAATGAATAAATCATTTTAATTTCTATTTATTTCACAATTATCGGTATATATTTATACTTTTTTTCGAAAACTCCAATTTCGCAAATCGGGCAGTTTTCGGGAAATATATTATTTTAATATTAAATTCCAAAAATAATATTTTATATTTTTTTGAAATGTTACAATCTTCCCCCCTTAAAGAAATTCGGTCCCCGAATTTAAATTTAAACCCCCAAAATCTAAAACATTTCAATAATCAACTCAAAATACGGGGCTCCGAAATCATGGAAAACGCAGAAATAACACAGCGCGTCAAGTGCGCATAAAAATGAGTACAAAACTCAAAATCGAACTCCGTCAAGCGTCACGTAAATCATCGGATTCGCACGCATGCTTTCTGGGGTCCTTGGGTGAGGTTTAATAAAAAAGTCTAGTAGCCTCGGAGTTACAATAGAGATACAGATCTCGAAATCCACTACTGAAATCGAATATACACTAGTCAAATACTATAATACGTGTATAGTACGCATCTTTGAAAACTCCAAAATCTTAATAAAATACATGCAAAATCCTTTCTAAATCGCCGCGTGAATGCGTAACTCACGGCATAACTGACGAACGCTCATTTTAAAATAATAATATATGTCCATATATGTTTTATTAAATACACGTTCCGTCATTTTCAAAATATCCCAAAAGGTTTTCCTTTATAAATGTTCGTGTTGCTCACGGACACGTAGGAAAATAGCGAGACTATAGCTCCTCTTGAAAACCCTTTTGGTAATCTTTTAATGCATGCAGAGTACTCAGGTATTGTCCTCAGATCAGTCCTGCTTGGCTGCTACACAATATAGTGCCTATCATGAAAACAAAATGCTCAAAAGCAAAATCAGCCTCAAAAGGCGTATCCAATAATCATATGTGTCTGGTGCGCACGGAAATCAAATCCAAACACAGGTGCCATTACATGCACAAAGCAAAATTAAGTGCAATGGGTGTGCACAAAAGCATCTGTCCACTGCAACGGGTGTGCATGACAACAATATCTGGTGCACCTATTGCGCACGAAAACAATATCTGGTGCAACAAATGCATGAAATACAATCAATAACTCAAGCGCATAAAAAGCAACACCGAGTACACCAAGGTGTATAAATCAAAATCGTGTGCAACTATGTGCACAATGTCCGTATCAATGCATTGCAAGCACATGTGAGCTATACCGAGTGCAAAAACCACATCATCCGTATGAAATCCATGAAATCCTAAACACATGCTACGAAGGTATAAGATCGATATCAAACGCAATAGGCATGCACAGATCGCAAATCAACACAACAGTGTATAAAATATATATCAGGTGCGATAACTATGCGCAAAGAAAATGTAAATACCTAGTAGGTGCAGCCATGGTGTACGAAATCAATATCAGGAAACTCATCATCAAAACTCAAATCCAAGCGATATAAGCGTGATACTCAAATCACAACGCAAATCGCAAAAAGGGACATTGAGGTACACCTCCTACAATGTCGAAAAATAAATCGGTGCGCCTAAAAACCGCAGAACAAGAATATCCGCTCGCCTCCTGCTCATGGTCTGGCATCCTCTGTCTCTGGGTACCCATCTTCTCCTCGGATTACCAATCTCGCAATCCATCGGCTCATCGGCCCTGTCAGGTGTGCTAACGGGGATGATTCCGTTCTGGCACTTCTCTAGTCATCTCCCGGTCAATCATTACGACCACTCGTAAGGCAGCACGTCACTGGCATCGGCCTCTGGCTCTCTGAATACACATGACACAACTGATCCTGGGTGCAAATCTCATTGCAGCAGTGTCCTGGAAGGAATCCTGCTCAGGGTCTCTTCCGATCTCGCCTATGCCGAACTGTTCGGAGGCTGGTACTCTTGCATAATCCTTTCTCGCTCTCTGGACATCTGCGTCCTCAGCACAGCATTTTCTCAGGAACTGGCCGTATCCCAACGCGTCGTATGCATATCAGATCTCTAATCTCGACGGGGAGTAGCTGTAAGTCCACGTTGCGACCCCCGGTGCTTACGGGGAGGCGGAAACGGTATAAAAAAACAAATTTTTATCGCAAGAGGCAACATGGACTAAAACAATGTCGGGATCGTGTCTAAACTAAACTAGCAAATACGCTAAAGGGAGTTAGCTACTCGGAAAGATGGTTATACCTAAACTTGAACTCCTTCTTCTTGAAACCTTGTAGAGGTTGATGGTTCTCTTCTCGTCGCCTTCTTCCGTCGAAGATGGATCCACCTGAGGGTTCAACCTTCGGGCTCTTTCTCAAACTTGGAGAGAACTAGAATCTCCGGCTTGCTAATCCTTTGATCCTAGAGTGAGTAGAGAGTGACTAGGGGTTGCTTTTCTTTTTAAAGAGAAGGATTCTCAACATATGAGAAGGGTTCTCTTTTGCTAGAGGAAGAAGAAGATGAAGTGAGGAGAGAGAACCTAAATGAGATAATGAGCTATCTTTTTCTTTCTAGCAACCATAATGCCAAAAGAAAAAGAATTATCTAAATAATAATAATTCAAAATGAGAATAGTTGATGGTAGTTTTGGAATGACCACTATCATGCTTCATTAAATGAAATGTAAGCATGAATCAAGGAGGATCTTTACAAAGCATGATGGTGGTCAACATTCAACCATGGTCAACAAGTCAACAAAATCAACCATAACTTAATTCTCATTTAATTACTATTATTAATAGATAATCCATAAATCCATTAGGGTTTGGAAAATGATGACTGTCAACTGTGCATACGCACCCGTTCCGAAACCCTAATGAAATACCTCATCCTCCGCCTCAAGCAACTGTGCATACACACCTGCATTCTCGTTCCGAGGAACAAGAATACCAAGATATAAAAGCAACCCCAAAACATATACCAGTATCTGGCTCTAACCAGAGCCTGCCAGTATAATCCGTCCGGACTCCAAACGTGCACAAGTGCGCGGATGAGAACGAACCCTGTCGCAAAACCATGCGACCTCTACTCTGTTTTGCCCAGAGGCGAATACCCTCTGTGTGGGACTCTAAAGACTCGACACTACGCTGGCAGTGGGTTTAACCACAGACCGCAAGCGGCACTAGCTGTGCGTAACGGTCCCCAGGTAGATGCCGACAAGAAGGCTGACGAGGTGAACCCCATCTGAACTCCTACTGAGTCTGAATATGACATTCTCCGTACAGTCCGGTCTGTTCGTCTGATACATCGCATGTCGGGCCTAGGGGGCGGTAAAACGTCAGTCCCCCAATAGCGGTACAAGTCGTGTCGGAGTGAAGCCCAAAACACCCTGAGATAACACTGGAAGCCTACCAGTATATCTCGCTTGCCCTGGCCAGGGACTACTTGTGTAATGGCTCTCCTAGACACAGCGCGATGTCAACCCCCAATACCGGGAGAGACGAATCCTGTCTAACCGTCACTGCCTCCAAGTGCTTCGGGACTGCACCCAACCACTACCTGTTTGCACGACTCCTTTGAGCCGTGGTAGGGTAGTGATCAAAGTGCAGTGGGAACACACTCGAGGCGAAGTGCCAGTGTCAAGTCAGCGGACTAAGCTGTACTCATGTCACCTGGGAACTGATAACTGACGATAGGTATAATACCAACTTGTCAGTTCCCGACGAGTCCTGTCCAGTGTACTCGTAACCTAACGAGCACCCGTATACTATCTCCAGTACGACGTACTGATGGCTGTGGGACAGACCATCTCCCACGCTGGGATGAGAAGCGCATACGCTAGTCTACTCCGGAGTATCGATGCCCTGTCTCGATAGTCCTGCGACTAGGGACCTATATAAGGATGTGCTTATAGATTACCCAGCCCCCACTAGTGTGACTGCCATCACAACGCTGGTAATCAAGCAAAGATCCTAAGGGCTCCACTAATGCGTATAAGTGATATACTGAAATAAACACAAGTACACATTGAAGTAGAAACAAACCAAGTAGCATACTACTATATTGAGCAAGATTGTTTATACAAGGTGAATATCCCAAGCTTCCATTAAGTAATATACAAACTAGTATGATACAGTAATGGCCTCTAGGGCATATACACTAACAATCTCCCACTTGCACTAAGGCCATGTACTGGCGTATCGAAGACCTATCATCTCGATCAGCCGCTCGAACTGAGTCTGGGGTAGGGCCTTGGTGAATGGATCTGCAGTGTTTTCTTCTGAAGCAACCCTCCGAACCTCGATCTCCTTGCGATCCACGATCTCCCTGATCAGGTGATACCGCCTCAAGATGTGCCTGGATCTCTGATGGGACCTGGGTTCCTTTGCTAAAGCTATAGCCCCGTTGTTGTCGCAATACAGAGGTATTGGGTCAACAATGGACGGAACCACCTGAAGTTCTTTCAAGAACTTCCTTATCCAGACAGCTTCTTTTGCGGCATCAGATGCAGCGATGTATTCCGCTTCCATAGTCGAGTCTGCAACGGTTTCCTGTTTGGAACTCTTCCAACACACCGCCCCTCCATTGAGGGTAAAGACAAAACCCGACATGGACTTGGAATCATCCTTGTCACTCTGGAAGCTGGATTCAGCAAAGGCCTCGATCTGGAGGTCTTTTCCGCCATACACCAAGAACATCTCCTTAGTCCTCCTCAGGTACTTGAGAATGTTCTTTACTGCTATCCAGTGTTTCTCCCCAGGGTTTGACTGATACCGGCTTACTACACTCAGCGCATAAGCTACATCCGGTCTGGTACACAACATCGCATACATTATAGAGCCTACCGCAGAAGCGTAGGGTATAATAGACATGCGATCCCTCTCCAAATCAGTCTTGGGAGACATCTCTTTAGAGAGGGTGATCCCGTGACAAGCCGGTAGGTTACCGCGCTTGGAATCTTCCATACTAAATCTTTTCAGTACGGTGTCGATGTACCTGGACTGTGAAAGTCCTAATATCCTCTTGGATCTATCACGATGGATCCGGATCCCCAGGATGTATGAGGTATCACCCAGGTCTTTCATGGAGAACCTGTGTGATAAGAAACCCTTGACAGATTGTAGCATAGGAATGTCATTTCCTATTAAGAGAATGTCATCCACGTATAAAACAAGGAATACTACAGTTCTCGCTACAAATCTACTATAGATGCATGGTTCATCTGGATTTTTGATAAAGTCAAATTCCTTGACCGTCTCATCAAAACAGATGTTCCAACTCCGCGATGCCTGCTTTAGTCCATAGATGGACTTAAGCAACTTGCACACCTTTCCGTTGCTCCCACTCTGAATGAAACCCTCTGGCTGATCCATATAGACACACTCCTCTAAACTTCCATTTAGAAAAGCGGTTTTTACGTCCATCTGCCAAATCTCATAATCGTGGAAGGCAGCAATGGCAAGAAGGATCCGAATGGATTTCAGCATAGCCACTGGAGAAAAGGTTTCGTCATAGTCCAAGCCAGGTCTTTGACGGAAACCCTTTGCTACAAGTCTAGCTTTATAGGTCTCAACCTGTCCATCTACACCAATCTTCCTTTTGAAGATCCACTTGCATCCTACGGGTTTTACCCCGTCTGGAGCAATGTCCAACGTCCATACTTTGTTGGTGTACATGGACTCCATTTCGGTCCGCATTGCATCCAGCCATTTTACCGAGTCAACGCTCTGAACGGCCTGCTGGAAGCTAGTAGGCTCATCATAGTCTATGATGCAATCCTCTCTATCCCCGTCTATGAGAAAATCGTAGTATCTCTCGGGCGGATGAGACTGCCTACTACTTCTGCGGAGCGGCGTAGGAATGTCCTGTTCATTTGAACCCTCTGGTTCCACTAAGCTTTCAGTAATAGTCTGTGGTTCTGGAATTTCTTCCAGTTCTACTGTGCTCCCACTTATCTGGTTTTCCAAAAACTCAGTTTCCAAGAAGTAGGCATGACGAGAAACAAGAACTTTTTGTTCCTCTTCACAGTAGAAGAAATATCCCTTAGAGTTCTTTGGATATCCCACGAACTTACACTGTACTGAGCGTGCCTCGAGCTTGTCCGCATGCTGCTTTTTAACAAAAGCTGGACATCCCCAAGTCTTAATGTGCTTAAGATAGGGTCTCTTCCCACTCCACATCTCATATGGTGTAGTAGGCACAGTCTTAGTAGGAACTCGGTTCAAAAGGTACGCAGCTGATTCTAGCGCATACCCCCAGAAAGATCGCGGTAACTCAGCGTTACTCATCATGGACCGCACCATATCCAATAGGGTTCGGTTCCGTCTCTCCGATACACCGTTGTGTTGCGGAGTGTATGGAGGAGTAAGCTGAGAGAGAATCCCGTTCTCTTTTAAATAATTCAGGAACTCGGCACTTAAGTATTCTCCACCTCGATCCGATCTTAGAATCTTGATACTTTTGCCGGTTTGTTTTTCTACTTCATTCTTAAATTCCTGGAATTTTTCAAAAGCTTCGGACTTATGTTTCATTAAGAAGACATAACCGTATCTTGAAAAATCATCCGTAAAAGTAATGAAGTAAGAATAACCGCTTCGCGCATGTGTAGACATTGGACCGCACACGTCACTGTGTACGAGTCCCAAGAGCTCGCTCGCTCTTACTCCGTGTCCAGTGAACGGAGTCTTTGTCATCTTTCCTTTGAGACAGGATTGACAAGTGGCATATGATTGATATTCGAACGGATCCAAATATCCTTCTGTATGTAACTTAGTCAACCTTCTCTCATTGATGTGACCCAGTCTACAATGCCATAAGAAAGTCTGATTGATATCTGGAGACTTTCTTTTGTGTGTATTCTGGACATTGAAAATCTGTGGTTGGTTTAATACGTATATACCATTGCTCAGTGTACCTGACCCAATCAGAACTTGATTAAGGTGTATGTTTACAACATTACTTACAAACGCAAATTCATAACCTTCTTTAGAAACCAAAGATACAGAAATGATATTACAAGTTGCGTTGGGTACAAAAAAGCAATTACGCAAAACCAAAACATGCCCATCTGACATTCCCAGGTGATAGTCCCCCACGGCTTTAGCATCCATGCTAGCTCCGTTCGCAACTCTGAGGGTCATGTCACCTGCCTTCAAAACCCTACGGTTTCTCAACGCCTGCAAAGAATTACAGATATGAGATCCTGATCCGGTATCCAATACCCAGGAAGTAGAGTTTATAGAAAGACAGTTTTCAATAACATACACACCTGAAGCTGAAGCCGCAACCTGCTTCAGTTCCTGTGTCCTGGCTTTCCAAGCCCTGCAATCTTTCTTCCAGTGTCCACTCTTGTGACAATAGAAGCATTCTTCTTTACCAACAAGCTTCCCCGCTATCTTTGTTGCCTTTTCCTTTCCCTTCGTACCCACTTTACTAACACCGCCTCTTGGTTTGGCGGGGGCTTTCTTCCTCTTTCCCTTGGCTTTCGCCTTGGACCTAGAGGAAGAAGATCCTCCTACAAACAAAGCGGGTGTATCCCTACCCTTCTGTAGGGTGCCCTCTGCGCTCCTCAGTAGGTTGAGGAGTTCTGAAAGTTCAACTTCCTTTTCTTGCAAGTTGAAATTCAGTATGAACTGGGCGTAAGTGGATGGAAGGGACTGGAGAATTAAATCTGTATAGAGTTCACTATCCAACGTGGTCCCAAGTTCTGCGAGCTCCTCAGTGTAGCCAATCATCTTAAGCACGTGGTCCGCTACCGATGATCCGACGGCCAACTTTGTCGAAAACAACTTCTTCGACACTTCGTATCTTGCGATACGAGACTGCTCTCCATACAGTTCTTTTGTATGGAGAAATATGGACTCGAGGTCCATATTCTCATGCCTCCTCTGATATTCGTTGTCCATAGAGGCAAGCACGAGGCACCTGGCCTTCGCGCAATCAATCTCCCAAGTCTTACGGATTTCCTTATCCGCGACGCTGGAGGTGGGACCTGGGACGGGGGGAGCTTTGGTGGTAAGAAGATACCCCAGCTTGTCGTAAGTGATTGCCAATTTGACATTCCTGAGTCAATCTTTGTAGTTTGGCCCTGTCAGTATGTTTTTATCTAGAAGTAACTTAAGTCCAGTCATTTCGATTTGGTCGCTGCAGGGGGAGAGAAGAAACACTTTAGCACGATGCTCTTGCAAGTTTAGAATGGTTTTAAATTTGTCTAAACAGGATGGCTCCCACTGTCTCTCGAATCCCTCCTCAAACCACAAAGGAAGAATTAGCCGGGATCAATCCCACCGTACAATACTTGCTTAACCGTTCAGCCAGGCCAGTGTCGGTACTTCGAGGGAGGTTTTCCAACGCTTTCGCGAAGTTCCTTAATTTAAGAACCTCTTTTCCCTGGGGGCGTAGCCCCGCTAACACCTTTCTAGGCACCTACTAGGTTTATAGCATTGATCGTTTAGTGAGAAATTTCCCGAGGAGTAGCATATACTCACAGTAGGATCGGGATCCAAATATCATCGCGTGACGAAAATGAAGGAATCCTACCATAATCATCACACTCCAAATGGTATGCAAATCTAGCAAGTTTCAGTACTTATGAAACTCCCGATGTGGATTTTTGCCCCATGCTCTTATGATCTTGACTTTGGCCAACAAATCATAAGTCACATGTCAAGTTCTTCCCGTCATTCTCCAGGTTAATTTGAATCCACCCGTACATACCCTTGACTTTGGCCAACAAGGCAGTACGACTGTTCCAAATCAACGCATCTATCTATGCTGCACATGAATATCCAATAGCTACCAATCACTATGCCTTGACTTTGGCCAACAAACACAGCTTGAATACTATTGACTATTTATGTGAAACGACGGAGGGCTACGAATGGTTTTGGTAAAACCGTGAACGTAGTGAACTTGATATAATCGATGGAACGAGATAGCTTTTAGAAGGAGTGGCTCAAGCTCCGCATTTAAAAGTTAGTTTTGAAAAGAACCGAGTGGTTTTTCGAAAGTGTTCCAACGACTTTTAACTTGGTTTATTATCTTGCATTAGTTCTTTTAATGCGTGATATTCTTGCATTAGTTCTTTTAATGCGTCCCATCATTTAATCCTACCATTGCAGAAAACAACCAAAATATGACGTACGCTTATGCCATTCGCATTCGCCACGGGGTCCCGTCATCACTCGTTAGGTTACTTAACTAACGACAGAGCGGGGGCTGGGCTAGCGCGGCTGTAAAACATAAGCAACGCCTAAATAGAAAGCAATGATAGACATTACAGATCACAGATGAATACATTGGATATACTAGCAATCCGCAATCCTTTCGAGCCTGCAACGAAAAGCGGATTACACGGTCGCGGTGAATAGCCAAATACCCCACCCAAGACCCCTACGGGTGCGGCAAACTACCCGCCAAGTACTCGGCAGTTTGTGCACCCCCTCCATGGGTCTATCCTAGGAGCAAAAACAGTAAAAAGAATTATACAATGACGGCTACAACCCCGACCCGGTTGTGCGGCCAAACAAATAATATTATTACATCAATTTACATTTACAATGAATGAAAGAAAAACAAAAGCTCATCTCACATCCACCCCGGCTATTCACCCGCGACAGTCCAACACATTCATATACACATTCCAATATCAAACACAGATCATGTATAACCCCGACCAATCGGCTTATAGCGATTAGCCGACGTTCAATACATGCAAACATCACAGATATAACCAACATAGCCAAAGTGTAGCGAAGTTCGAAAAAAATACGGATTTATAGGACCCCAAATGTAAATTTCTGTTCTGGAAAATCTGGGCACATATAACATATTTGAAAAATCCCAAAACCCTACCAGAAGAACACTGCACAAAACACGATCTCATGAAGTGCCCAAACGGCGGCGGATCCGCGGCTTGATGAACAAGTGAGGCCGCGGATGGGCGGCGCTTTGAAGGAATCATGGGATCGTTTTTGGTGGGTGTTCTTAGAAAACCCTGAGCCGATTTTTGGAGTATAAAGTTTTTCATTTAGAGCAGAAAAAATTTCAACAGAAACTTAGGGTTTTAGTTTTTCCGGTTTTGCGATTTTTCGGTTTCGAACTTCCATACACTTCGCTACCAAGCTAGTTTAAGTTTAGTTAGGCTCTGATACCACTGTAAGTCCACGTTGCGACCCCCGGTGCTTACGGGGAGGCGGAAACGGTATAAAAAAACAAATTTTTATCGCAAGAGGCAACATGGACTAAAACAATGTCGGGATCGTGTCTAAACTAAACTAGCAAATACGCTAAAGGGAGTTAGCTACTCGGAAAGATGGTTATACCTAAACTTGAACTCCTTCTTCTTGAAACCTTGTAGAGGTTGATGGTTCTCTTCTCGTCGCCTTCTTCCGTCGAAGATGGATCCACCTGAGGGTTCAACCTTCGGGCTCTTTCTCAAACTTGGAGAGAACTAGAATCTCCGGCTTGCTAATCCTTTGATCCTAGAGTGAGTAGAGAGTGACTAGGGGTTGCTTTTCTTTTTAAAGAGAAGGATTCTCAACACATGAGAAGGGTTCTCTTTTGCTAGAGGAAGAAGAAGATGAAGTGAGGAGAGAGAAGCTAAATGAGATAATGAGCTATCTTTTCCTTTCTAGCAACCATAATGCCAAAAGAAAAAGAATTATCTAAATAATAATAATTCAAAATGAGAATAGTTGATGGTAGTTTTGGAATGACCAGTATCATGATTCATTAAATGAAATGTAAGCATGAATCAAGGAGGATCTTTACAAAGCATGATGGTGGTCAACATTCAACCATGGTCAACAAGTCAACCATGGTCAACAAGTCAACAAAATCAACCATAACTTAATTCTCATTTAATTACTATTATTAATAGATAATCCATAAATCCATTAGGGTTTGGAAAATGATGACTGTCAACTGTGCATACGCACCCGTTCCGAAACCCTAATGAAATACCTCATCCTCCGCCTCAAGCAACTGTGCATACACACCTGCATTCTCGTTCCGAGGAACAAGAATACCAAGATATAAAAGCAACCCCAAAACATATACCAGTATCTGGCTCTAACCAGAGCCTGCCAGTATAATCCGTCCGGACTCCAAACGTGCACAAGTGCGCGGATGAGAACGAACCCTGTCGCAAAACCATGCGACCTCTACTCTGTTTTGCCCAGAGGCGAATACCCTCTGTGTGGGACTCTAAAGACTCGACACTACGCTGGCAGTGGGTTTAACCACAGACCGCAAGCGGCACTAGCTGTGCGTAACGGTCCCCAGGTAGATGCCGACAAGAAGGCTGACGAGGTGAACCCCATCTGAACTCCTACTGAGTCTGAATGTGACATTCTCCGTACAGTCCGGTCTGTTCGTCTGATACATCGCATGTCGGGCCTAGGGGGCGGTAAAACGTCAGTCCCCCAATAGCGGTACAAGTCGTGTCGGAGTGAAGCCCAAAACACCCTGAGATAACACTGGAAGCCTACCAGTATATCTCGCTTGCCCTGGCCAGGGACTACTTGTGTAATGGCTCTCCTAGACACAGCGCGATGTCAACCCCCAATACCGGGAGAGACGAATCCTGTCTAACCGTCACTGCCTCCAAGTGCTTCGGGACTGCACCCAACCACTACCTGTTTGCACGACTCCTTTGAGCCGTGGTAGGGTAGTGATCAAAGTGCAGTGGGAACACACTCGAGGCGAAGTGCCAGTGTCAAGTCAGCGGACTAAGCTGTACTCATGTCACCTGGGAACTGATAACTGACGATAGGTATAATACCAACTTGTCAGTTCCCGACGAGTCCTGTCCAGTGTACTCGTAACCTAACGAGCACCCGTATACTATCTCCAGTACGACGTACTGATGGCTGTGGGACAGACCATCTCCCACGCTGGGATGAGAAGCGCATACGCTAGTCTACTCCGGAGTATCGATGCCCTGTCTCGATAGTCCTGCGACTAGGGACCTATATAAGGATGTGCTTATAGATTACCCAGCCCCCACTAGTGTGACTGCCATCACAACGCTGGTAATCAAGCAAAGATCCTAAGGGCTCCACTAATGCGTATAAGTGATATACTGAAATAAACACAAGTACACATTGAAGTAGAAACAAACCAAGTAGCATACTACTATATTGAGCAAGATTGTTTATACAAGGTGAATATCCCAAGCTTCCATTAAGTAATATACAAACTAGTATGATACAGTAATGGCCTCTAGGGCATATACACTAACAGTAGCAACAGCTCGTCAGTATCTCGCATGAATCTCTGGCTCCACTCGTCTGTATCATTGTCCACTATGACGTCACGCCATGCTATATGCGCACTGCAATTGTTCTCGGCCACGGTCAATCCGAAGTCTCTCGCACGGCTTCGAAATCGCGTACTCTGTAGCTTCATCACTCTGTAGAAGATATCTGGCCGAACACGTCCTCAGGAACTCATCCCAACCATCGGAGGAATACTCAATACTTGTCCGTTCCCGATCAACTCACAACGCATCTGGGTGAGGTCCTCTATCCGAAACTGGTCAGCTTGCTGATCTCTTATCACATGATATCTGGACGACGTCAAACTTTTCGATCGAGTCATAGAGGTCCCAAAATTTCCCGAAGGCTCAACACCTGAGCGCAGTCTAAAAATATCTGGTACATACCACAGAACCTCTGGACCAGCCGTAGAACGGCAAACCCAAGCCTCACTGATGGCACCGCTAAACTGCCACAAACCCTAAGGTTCAAAGCGGTTCCATGATCATCATGTCGAGTTAGGTTTCATTCTTCTAGAGGGTCCACAGAATTACCTGCATGTTCCTCCGAACACTTTAAGCTTGGGAAAAATAGGTTTCTGACACTCGTTCGAACTTTTTAGTTTCGCCTATACAACATGTGAATACCCTTCGTCCGCATGCTAAACAATGCCTCAATCCTCCAAGAAAGGCGACACATCGGCGGTCATCTCTGGATCGGTCTACTCTAGATCTGAGTAAGACTCTCCATACTGGAAATCTTCAACTCAACTGGGCCTGCGTCGGCGCTTCAATCTGACGAACCACCTTCGTCCCTCAACTCGGGATAGACTAGCTATCATTTGTCGCATTTCTGCCTGGAAGCTCCGGCGATCTTAGCTCGTAAGCTCTGAAAGCGACATCCCATCATCTCAGCAACAGCTGGGTCACCTGTCTGCATGGTAGGCGACATCAAAATCTCTAAGGTATGTTGTACATCAACAGTCCTTTTGCAGCTGGCAGCTCTAACAGTGGCCCGATCATCCGGCATAAAACCAAACACTCGCCTCTACAAGAGGTCACAACATAGCACTACATCGAGACGTTCCCATGTCACCAGAAAACACAATGGTCGGCCCTCGTACCAGACGAGCTCGCCCTGACCGCAACACTAGCAGCAGCTCAAACTGCGCTCAAACTATGGTGACAGGAACCTCAATCGAGTATCGAAGAAAGCAGATCAACGGTATGAGAGGAAACGACAGATCCAGAATGGATACATGATCATAAGAAGGAACAGCATCAATGAAGGTATGATCACGAAAACAAATAGAATCAAGGATCTCAAATGGATGTATAATCATGGATACGAAGAGAATCACTGATCTCAAAAATATGTACATCCTAAGGTTTCTTAAGTGGAGTATCTATCGTAAATATGCCGCGGAACATACGTACGGTACATCACTCTACTCAAGCTACCTACTCCATCAATCAGGGTCAGCCTATGAAACGAAAGTTCGGGTCTAATACCCCACCCCACCCCCGCGTTCAAGTCTAAGTTCCGTAAAGTCAAGCCTAGGTTCTGAAGTACATACCCGCCCTAGACTCCGCATAGTCAAACATAGACTCGAACAAAGGTTAAACCTAGCGCTTTGATACCAACTTTGTCACGACCCGAAACATTAGCTCGTGACCAGCATTTGCATCACGCAACGTCTAAAGGCGTAACGGAATTCAAGTAAACTGAAACCCAGAAATCTAAACCTTTTTAGAAAAATAAAGGAGGTGAGGTTTTGAAATAAAGGTATAATGAAATCAAGTTTTCTTAATGCATAGAAAAGGAACATGAATGATGCAAGTGAAATTTACTAGTTTGAAAACATGTTTCGTCTTTTAAAAATTTTGGCAGCACCTCCTTTGTATATTTTGATCCAAAACCACAAATACATAATAATGATAAAGGCATCCCCAAGCGGGAGCTAGCTCTTCGCCAAACGGCGGATCACAACCACGCAAGACAATAAATATAAGTATACAACGCCCAACGGTGAAGTTCACCACAAAAGATAAAGAAATGAGCAAGACATAACTCCAAAAGTGAATATAAAACCCATCGCTCAAATCTCGCAACTACAAGTCTCACTAAGTCTCATCACTTATACAATTACAAATTTTGATTGATTGATGGAGTTAACTAGATACAAAATGAAATATAATACAAAAGTGGGTACGATACAAATGTCCCGCCTACCAATGCAAAACACCCGAATGCAACTGTGTGTCAGCGAAGCCGCTACTGATCCAAGCGGTCAACCTGCAAGGACTGTGACACAACGGGGGTGAGTTGCCAACTCGTGAGTAGAAAAATATCAACAGATAGAAATCGAATAAACAACGACTCCTAGGTCAACTATATCATAAAGGTAATACTATGATATCTAGGGTGACCGGGTCTGTATATGTGCCAACAAGGTAGTCAATACCTATATGCATGTGGATAACATCCAACAGTAATAATCAATTCATGTATGCATGTGGATCACGTCCACCCATATAACCAATGTATGTATGTATGCATGTGGATCTCATCCACTCATATAATCAATGTCTGTATGCACGTAAATATCATAAAAGAGTGTGCATGAAGGTATGAGGATATATATCAACGGTGTCCTTCACGACACATCAAAATCATGGAACCTGAGTGCCTAGCATCGACACTCGAAAATATCATGAAAACCGTGCCCAGCATCGGCACGTAAATTCTCATATATCGGGCTCCGTCAGTCCGGATCGGCCCACGGGCTCCGACAGTCCGGATCGGCCCATATCATCTCTCTACTCCGGTCGGTATCCTCTGGATATCCGCCGAGCCTAAATACTATCACCGGTAGGTAGTAGTCCCTCTGCCAGGCTCACCGTCTACTGCACAGCGATCTGTTCTCGCCCCGGGGTACCATACTGGGTCCACCATTTACCCGCAATCGGCCTCATCCAGCTTCTCGAATCAGGTTTCACATGTCGCTCTCAAAACCGAGAAAACACTTGGTGGACGCACTGAAATATCATATCAAGAAAAACTGGGTTTTTAAAACAACACATAATCTCTTTTGAAATATTCACGGTTCTCAAATCCAGAAATCTCATGAAAACGGCATATCTCAATGCGTAAAGTAATAGAGCATGATGTATGCGACATATAAAAGAAATGCGAGCATATCCGTGTATCATGCAACATGGAACAGTGATATGACATATTAAGAGAAAACCGCTCTTTTAAAAATGATTCCAGTTTTTAAATATAACATGCAGTTCCCAATTTTCCAATAAAACCAGTTATCTATGTAGGCACAATATGTATATGCGCAAGTATACAGGTACCAATGTGTGTATGCGCCAATATGGGTATGCAATGTGCATATACGCAGGTATGGATGTATCAATGTATATGTGCACCAATATGAATATACAATGTGTATGTGTGCAAGTATGGATGTATCAATGCATATGTACACCAATATGGATATACAAATGTGTATATCCGCAAGTATGGATGAATCAATGTATAAGTGCACCAATATGGATATACAAATGTGTATATCCGCAAGTATGGATGAATCAATGTATATGTGCACCACCAATATAGATATAAAAATGTGTATATCCGCAAGTATGGATGAATCAATGTATATGTGCACCAATATGGATATACAAATGTGTATATCCGCAAGTATGGATAAATCAATGTATATGTGCACTGATATGGATATACAAATGTGTATATCCGCAAGTATGGATGAATCAATGTATATATGCACCAATATGGATATACAAATGTGTATATCCGCAAGTATGGATGAATCAATGTATATGTGGACCAATATGGATATACAATGTGTATGTCATGATGCAGCAACCCTACTGTATAGTGACATGGCAATTATCGATGATGAAATGTGTGAGCCAGCAAATCTGTGTACGTGTAACATACGCATCATCGATAATGGTGCAAGTGTACTAGCACAGGTATAAGCGATGTAATGAGAATAATATGAATTCAGCATAAGGTAAATCATATGCAAATGCTGACGGGTATACGTATCTACCATGACCGAGTCGGGGAATCTATCAATCGACATCCAGCCTAACAACATCACGTACGGTATAATCCATCGTACAGCAACCTCTAGACAAGGGTAAGGATCAATCATTAAGTCAAACTCATCACGCACCGAAAATCATTGTACGACGGCATTAAGCTAATAGGGATCCTATCATCCTATAAGACAAATGAGGGTACGACCTAATATCACGTACAGCTTATCATCCATGATTCACAACATTCTATATATGTATAGATATCTATATACCTATGTCCCAGGTTACATCTATAACGATCTTATATCAGGGGGCCGACAAGGTATCAATCATCTCAATCAACTCGCATCCGTATACCAACATATCATCAGATCATCATATTCGTCTTATATTCTTTTCATCGCATTTATCTCTCACATCAAGTCGAGTTTACATAAACATTCTATCTCTACTATAAGTATAAGTATCTAATCTAACATACACACCCGAACCATACAAACAGTTTTTGAAAAGATGCGAATCGTAGTTTTGAAAGTAGGGGTTACGGTGTTTTTAAAGAAAAGATATTATTTGAAGATCCGTAACGTCCCTCAAGGTATATGTTTTAAAGATTCATACGATTCTTCGGTTTAGAAATAAGTATGGTTCGGATGACGCATGTACATCGACTATCTAGTCCTATAGTATCGTAAACGGCAGTATCGTCAAACATCATTCTCAAATCCCTTTATCACATAATAGCCGTATTATATCATTTCTAACTATCCTTAGTTTCTAATATGGTTCCACTAACTATCCTCTAATTCTAATCCTAGTTTTCTAGTCTAGGTTCCCTTAACCATATTCTATAATCGGTTTCCATCAACACTTTGCGGGGGTGCTATACGCCATCCACCCGACTTCCCCTGTGGATATAGATCCACTCACCTGGTCTTCGCATGCCGAAATCGATGACGCCATGCTCCATCGCCTCGAAATCCATGCGAAGGTACCTACAATAATAAACAGTCGCAATGCGTATCAAAATCGAATCCGGAAAACCGATACGGCGCACGGTGCGCTCATAGGTTAGAACCTATGGTCTACACGTGCAAAAACAATCAAACAACCCTTGTTGTCGATGTACAAACATCCAGAAACCCAAGACAAATCCAAATAGAAAAATTTAGCGTTTCAAAATACGGAAAACATATCCAAAATCACAACAAAATGCTCCCAGATTTTACCTTAGGCCAAATTGGTCAATTCTGCACATACAGGGGGTCTAATTTACTGCTAAAGGGGCTAGGGACCAAGTCTGGAGGGGTTCTACCCCAGCCTGGCCGCAAATTGCGGCCAGGAAGAATAAAATTGCGGCCAATTTATTGAGTTGGGGTCGCGGGTCTTGGGGTTAGCTTCGTGGGTGCCTGCACACTCCTCTGTGTTTGCAATTTAGTTTTTCAGGTCCCCGAGTTGCTCCAGATTCCAAAATACCCTCACAATTCACACATTTATCCGATGTCGGGGTTTCTAAATCCGTGTTTTGGGTTTCTACGCTCTGGTCCAGGTCATTAAAACAGCACCCAAGTCTAGTTAACAGCCACTAGGTATCACCCAATCCACACAACACTCAAACCCTTCACTAGAAATTTCTAACATCGCTAAACGGGTTTAAGTTAAACCGAAATGCTAGGAATTCAAACTAAACTAACATAGAAAGAGATATACCTCATGGATGTCTCCTAAGCAAATCCTAGAAGTCCCAAAGCTGCCAAAATCCCATTTTGCTTGGTTCAATGTGATGAGCATGAAGAGGGGATCATTTTTTGTGAAAGGAGTTTAGGGTTTTGGGGATTGTTTGGAGATAGATTTAGGGATTTAAGTGGAGGGTTGTGAGCTTGAGGAAGATGAAGGAGAGAAGATAAAAATGATGGAGGAAATAAAGTGGCAGCAGCCCCCCTCTCTCTCTCACTAATATTCTCACACACTCTCTCTCTCTCCAAAAGTAAACCTACCCTAAGCATTATGTCCCCCTTTTGACCTTTCTTTTTCTTTTCCTTTTCTCACCACCAATAAACCATAACACATAACCCAAATGAAATGAAACATGTAACTAAATGAAACATGTCATGGTGCACTAACCATGAAAACTGTAGAAACACGGATTTGGCTTAATCGCGATTAGCAGTGCACTAATCGGGTTTTTATCAAAACTGCTTATAATAAATTTTAAAATTGCCAAATTCTTTAAATATATTTTTAAATGAATAAATCATTTTAATTTCTATTTATTTCACAATTATCGGTATTTATTTATACCTTTTTTCGAAGACCCCAATTTCGCAAATCGGGCAGTTTTCGGGAAATATATTATTTTAATATTAAATTCCAAAAATAATATTTTATATTTTTTGAAATTTTACATTATCCTTCTTTTTGAGCACCATTCGCAGAAATTCTATATCAGTTTCCTGCTCCTGGCGTTGCTCAGACGTCAATCCCAGGCATTCCTTTTGCCCAGTGAGTGCTACCATTTTTGTCAGCATCTCCTAGAGCTTTTGTTGCTGCTTCTGAGCTTTCGTCAACGACCGAGTTTGTGGTCGATGACCCATGGAAGTACGGCTTTCCTCTTTCCCGGAAGCCATGTACACCGTGTGCACGATCATGCCCCCAGACTTGGGGCGTTTGGATCCATCACCCTTGGGATTTGCCGCCAGCGGTGGGAGATTCTCCGGCCTTCTCTTTTTGTTAGAAGTTGAAGTCGAAGGAGCTATTGTAACAAGCACCTGAGAAGCCCCTCGCTGCATGCTAGAGGGATGACTTTCCTCTTGTCGAACCTTCATTTTCTCCGGTCGACGAGAGTAGTTCTTGTTGATCACAGAATCCTAGACTTTCCGCCAGACTCTGTGGATTCCGGAAGACAGCCGCTGAGGGGGCTGCTCCGGCTTTGCCTGTACCATGTTCTCAACATATGGGGGCGATTTCTTCAGAACCACGGTCGGAGAGTTCTTTCGCGCCCTCCTAAGTGTAGGGTATTTTTCGTCACCCCATTGAGATGGGAATACGCGCGCGCTTGTCAGGCGTACTACAGATTCCCCCTGCCTTGGGTAGGCCGGGGTTTATTGATTGTGGGGATCCGAACCTCCGGCAGCCGCGGACTAAGCTACCGTTAATTACCCCTCGTCTTTGGGGCGAGAGAACCTCAAACTGGTCATGCGAACTCAATGTGCAGTGTACGTGTGTTGTGTTTTGAAAAGGGAGTTGGATATATCGGGAGCCACGCAGAGTTTTTACGGGGGTCCCGCTACCCGGATAGCGGGCTGGGGGTCAAGGGGGCTAGCAGCCCCCTTGCGGGGTGCGGGGCAGCGCCCCGTTAGAAATTTTTTTCTAACAGGGACAGTGTCGTGGATCACGTGTGTGGGCAAATATGTATACATATGTATGTATATATGTATATATATAAAAGAAAGAAAGGGGGAAAAGGCATCCAAAGGATGTGTGGGGGCAGCATCTTGGGCGCTGTGCGCCTAGGTGCTGTGCGCTCAGGCGCTAGAGTGCCACGTGTCGGCACGTGGGCGCTCTGCGCTTGAGCGCTGGGCGCTTGAGCGCAAGCGCGCCACGTGTCGGCACGTAGGCGCTTTGCGCCTGAGCGCAAGCGCGCTACGTGTCGACACGGGGGAGACTTGCGCTCGAGCGCTTGCGCTTGAGCGCAAGTGCGCCACGTGTCGGCACGGGGGAGACTTGCGCTCGAGCGCTTGTGCTGGGGCGCAAGCGCGCCACGTGTCGGCACCGGGGGACTTGCGCTTGCGCTTGAACGCAAGCGCGCCATGTGTCGGCACGTGGGAGACTTATGCTCGGGCGCTTGCGCTTGAGCGCAAGCGCGCCACGTGTCGGCACGCAGGCGCTCTGCGCTTGAGCGCCGGCGAGAAAAAGTGGCTTTTAGCCTAAGAAACAGAAGCTATGCTTTAAAAAGGAAATATTTGTTATGTATATATGTATGGAGTTAAACTCCTGGGATGTTTTGAAGCTGATGAAGGGGGTTCTTCTTCTTACTTCTGTTGTTTGGCCGGATCTTGAAGATCAAGAAGTAGGAGATTTTAAAAATCACTCCTTTTTGAGATCTGATGGGAGATCTGAGTTTCCTTTTGTGGGTTTTGTGGTGGAAAACTACTTAGTTTTGGAAAAGAAAGAGTAAAACTCTTGATTTAATTCAAAAGAATTGAGAAGGTTTAGAACCTTGGAGAAGGAGCAGGAAGCATAAAGAACCCTAGTTTTTGGGGGAATGAAAAAGTGTATATCTTTTATTCATCATCATTTTGCCTTATATAGGCTTTGCCTTATATAGGCTTACATATTTACATATAGCCCCTTGGGCTTTGCAAAATGGCATTTTGCCTATCCCATGGCTCATGTGCCATTTCATTTTTGCACATAAGCTATGGGCTTACAAAATATTGGCTTTATGCCCATTTTGTTTACATTCATGCATAAACAATTACATAGAAATTATTTATTACATGATTTTGTTGTTGGCATGGGGAGGCTGGCCGCGGGCTCGACTTGGGCATGGGCCCGCTTGACCTGGGCTTGGGCCCACCTGGCTTAGGGTTGACTTTGATTTTGACTTGGTCAACCGGGGTGTAAATTTTTACCCCAACAAATTGCCCCCATCAATAAATGCACACAGCATATGTGGGTCGTGTGCATGAAATTGATGGATCTTCTTTTGCGTGGAGGCGACTTGCTTTGGTTCCCACTTTTGGGGATGCACTGCCCTTTTTACGACATGGACGGTCGGTGCTCTGATCCGAAGCGATTTAGTAGACGTGTCCCCGGCACGGAGTGTCGCTGGTCAACGTTTCCCCGAGGCGGAGTGTCTGTGTTGGACGTTTCCCCGATGCAGAGTGTCGCTGGTTGACGTTTCCCTGATGCGGAGTGTCTGTGTTGGATGTTTCCCCGATTCAGAGTGTCGCTGGTTGACGTTTCCATGATGCGGAGTGTCTATGTTGGACGTTTTCCCGATACAGAGTGTCGCTGGTTGACGTGTCCCCGGCACGAAGTGTCTGCTCGACGTTTCCCCGGCACGGAGTGTCGCTGTCAGACGTTTCCCTGATGTGGAGTGTCTGTGTTGGACGTTTCCCCGATGCAGAGTGTCGCTTGTTGACGTGTCCCCGGCACGGAGTGTCGCTGATCGACTTTTCCCCGGCGCGGAGTGTCGGGTTGACTTTTCCCCGGCACGGAGTGTCGGGTTGACTTTTCCCCGGCACGGAGTGTCGCTGATCGACTTTTCCCCGGCGCGGAGTGTTGGGTTGACTTTTCCCCGGCACGGAGTGTCGCTGATCGACTTTTCCCCGGCGCGGAGTGTCGGTGGTTGACTTTTCCCCGGCACGGAGTGTCGCTGATGGACTTTTCCCCGGCGCGGAGTGTCGGGTTGACTTTTCCCCGGCACGGAGTGTCGCTGATCGACTTTTCCCCGGCGCGGAGTGTCGGTGGTTGACTTTTCCCCGGCACGGAGTGTCGCTGATGGACTTTTCCCCGGCGCGGAGTGTCGGGTTGACTTTTCCCCGGCACGGAGTGTCGCTGATCTACTTTTCCCCGGCTCGGAGTGTCGGTGGTTGACTTTTCCCCGGCACGTAGTGTCGCTGATCGACTTTTCCCCGGCGCGGAGTGTCGGGTTGACTTTTCCCCGGCACGGAGTGTCGCTGATCGACTTTTCCCCGGCGCGGAGTGTCGGTGGTTGACTTTTCCCCGGCATGGAGTGTCGCTGATCGACTTTTCCCCGGTGCGGAGTGTCGGGTTGACTTTTCCCCGGCACGGAGTGTCGCTGATGGACTTTTCCCCGGCGCGGAGTGTCGTGTTGACTTTTCCCCGGCACGGAGTGTCGCTGATCGACTTTTCCCCGGCGCGGAGTGTCGGTGGTTGACTTTTCCCCGGCACGGAGTGTCGCTGATCGACTTTTCCCCGGTGCGGAGTGTCGGGTTGACTTTTGCCCGGCACGGAGTGTCGCTGATCGACTTTTCCCCGGCGCGGAGTGTCGGGTTGACTTTTCCCCGGCACGGAGTGTCGCTGATCGACTTTTCCCCATCGCGGAGTGTCGCTGATCGACTTTTCCCCGGCGCGGAGTGTCGGGTTGACTTTTCCCCGGCACGGAGTGTCGCTGATCGACTTTTCCCCGGCGCGGAGTGTCGGTGGTTGACTTTTCCCCGGCACGGAGTGTCGTTGATCGACTTTTCCCCGGCGCGGAGTGTCGGGTTGACTTTTCCCCGGCACGGAGTGTCGCTGATGGACTTTTCCCCGACGCGGAGTGTCGGGTTGACTTTTCCCCGGCACGGAGTGTCGCTGATCGACTTTTCCCCGGCGCGGAGTGTCGGTGGTTGACTTTTCCCCGGCACGGAGTGTCGCTGATCGACTTTTCCCAGGCGCGGAGTGTCGGTGGTTGACTTTTCCCCGGCACGGAGTGTCGCTGATCGACTTTTCCCCGGCGCGGAGTGTCGGGTAGACTTTTCCCCGGCACGGAGTGTCGCTGATCGTCTTTTCCCCGGCACGGAGTGTCGGTGGTTGACTTTTCCCTGGCACGGAGTGTCGCTGATCGACTTTTCCCCGGCGCGAGTGTCGGGTTGACTTTTCCCCGTCACGGAGTGTCGGGTTGACTTTTCCCCGGCACGGAGTGTCGCTGATCGACTTTTCCCCGGCGCGGAGTGTCGGTGGTTGACTTTTCCCCGGCACGGAGTGTCGTTGATCGACTTTTCCCCGGCGCGGAGTGTCGGGTTGACTTTTCCCCGGCACGGAGTGTCGCTGATCGACTTTTCCCTGGCGCGGAGTGTCGGGTTGACTTTTCCCCGACACGGAATGTCGCTGATCGACTTTTCCCCGGCGCGGAGTGTCGGGTTGACTTTTCCCCGGCACGGAGTGTCGCTGATCGACTTTTCCCCGGCGCGGAGTGTCGGTGGTTGACTTTTCCCCGGCACGGAGTGTCGCTGATCGACTTTTCCCCGGCGCGGAGTGTCGGGTTGACTTTTCCCCGGCACGGAGTGTCGCTGATCGACTTTTCCCCGGCGCGGAGTGTCGGGTTGACTTGAGTCCGAGGCGGAGCATAATTCCGGCAGGAAAGGTAGATATCCCGAAGCGAAGCATGATTTTGACACGGGGTAAATTCTGGGACGAAGCATGATTCCGCCATAGAGGTTGTTGGTTTGATTTGATTTGGGTTGACATCAGCATCGCTACACTAGAATATGGTACCAGGAGCGAATCATCATCTGTCTTGAGAAAATGTGGGAATTGTTTTTTTTTATTTAGCATCTGCATTGCTGCACTGGAATAATGCCAGGAGCAACTCATCATTTGCCCCGAGAGGATTTGGGGATTTTTTTTTTTGTCGGCATCTGCATTGCTGCACTGGAATGATGCCAGGAGCAACTCATCATTTGCCCTGGGAGGATTTGGATTTATTTGGTTTGGCATCTGCATTGCTGCACTAGAATAATGCCAGGAGCAACTCATCATTTGCCCCGAGAGGATTTGGTGATTTTTTTTTTGTCGGCATCTGCATTGCTGCACTGGAATGATGCCAGGAGCAACTCATTATTTGCCCCGAGAAGATTTGGGAATGGGTTTTTGTTTGGCATCTGCATTGCTACACTGGAATAATGCCAGGAGCAACTCATCATTTGCCCCGGAAGGATTTGGGAATTGGTGGCTTAGGAGACAGGTTTAGGTCCCTATCACCTAAAGCTTTTCAATTTTATGGGCCGTGAGGGTCCCATAAAAGCATTTTCTCCCTACGGGTCGTAAGGATCCCGTAGGTGTATTTTCTCCCTAGGAGTCGTGAGGACTCCTAAGTGTGTGGCTCCTTTATGAGTCGTAGGGATCTCACGCGGGAATTTTCTCCTCACAAAGTCGAGAGGACTTTGCGAGTGCATTTCATCTCTTTTTCACGAGTTTGCGCCCTTTCAGGTTTTCACGAACTCGCCGGCAGTCCTACTGTTTTTACTCACGGAGCCCTTTCGGGTTTTCATCCGTGACCATTTTGCTTGTGGACATACCTTCTTTTTTTTCTTCTTATATTTTTTTTTCTTTTTTTTGGAATCTTCCCTGCCGGTGAGACTTTGAATGTGGTCTCACCGGTAGGACTTGGGAAAGATTGGGATCGTTTTACGCCCGTGGATTGTATACGGTTTTGCAGGATGTATGATCCAGACCGTAGGGCCAAAAACATTTCGGGACTTTGTTGGCGTCTGCATCGCTGCACTGGAATATGGTACCAGGAGCGACTCATCATTCGCCGTTGGGGTATGGGAGTTGGAATTTGGTTGGCGTCTGCATCGCTGCACTGGAATATGGTACCAGGAGCGACTCATCATTCACCACTTGGGGACTGGGGAGCGATGGCTTAGGAGACAGGTTTAGATCCCTATCGCCTAAGGCTTTTCAATTTTATGGGCCGTGAGGGTCCCATAAAGGTATTTTCTCCCTGCGAGTGGTAAGGATCCCGCAGGTGTATGTTCTCCTTAGGAGTCGTGAGGACTCCTAAGTATGCTTTTCCTTTGTGAGTCGTAAGGATCCCACAAAGGTTTGTTCTCCTCATGTATCGTGAGGACACATGAGTGGATTTCCCTCGTTCCCAGTTTAATGACTTAGAAGTCGACTGTTTCCAGTTTAATGACTTAGAGGTCATCTGTTTCCAGTTTAAAGACGTAGAGGTCATCTGTCTCCAGTTTAACGACGTAGAGGTCATCTATTTCCAGTTTAATGACTTAGAGGTCTGTTGTTTCCAGTTTAACGACTTAGAGGTCATCTGTTTCCAGTTTAACGACTTGGAGGTCATCTGTTTCCAGTTTAAAGACCTAGGGGTCTATTGATGGCGAGCTTGGAATTTTGGGGTGGGGGCCGGCATCAGCGTTGCTAACACTGAAGCAGAGGTGCCAGGACACATGAGTGGGTCTTCCTAATGGAGTATAATTCCAAAGGCGGAGGCCAGCCGCGTAACTGGTGGTTGCGGTGGGGCATGGGTATGCTGAGGATTATTTGAGCCCGTGGATTGTATACGGCAGTCAATTTGGGGACTGGCCGTAGGGCCGGAAGAATTTTGGAAATTTGAATTTTTGTTTGTGTTTGTTTTTTTTATTTATTTATTTTACCGCGATTGCTCTATCCTTTCAGTTTTTTTATCGCGAAGATCGCGATTGCCCTATCATTTCGGCTTTTATTCGCGGTTGCCCCATCATTTCGGCTTTATTTCATTTTTATTTTTACTCGCTGATTTTTATTGCGAGTTGCCCCATCATTTCGGCTTTTCTCTATTTTTCTTTTATTTACACTTTTTTTTTATTTACATATATATATATGTATATTTTTACATTCCCAGTTTAACGACTTAGAGGTCGATTGTTCCCAGTTTAATGACGTGGTGGTCAGCTGTTTCCAGTTTAACGACGTGGTGGTCCTCTGTTTCCAGTTTAAAGACTTAGAGGTTTGCTGTTTCCAGTTTAAAGACTTAGAGGTCTGTTGTTTCCAGTTTAAAGACTTAGAGGTCATCTGTTTCCAGTTTAACGACTTGGAGGTCATCTGTTTCCAGTTTAACGACTTGGAGGTCATCTGTTTCCAGTTTAAAGACTTAGAGGTCATAGATATGATGAGAATTATTTGAGCCCGTGGATTGTATACAGTAGTCAATTTGGGGACTAACCGTAGGGCCGAGGGAATTTTGAAAAATTGGATTTTTGTTTGTGTTTTTTTTGTTTTACCGCGATTGCTCTATCCTTTCAGCTTTTCTTATCGCGAAGATCGCGATTGCCCTATCATTTCGGCTTTTATTCGCGGTTGCCCCACCATTTCAGCTTTATTTTCATCTTTATTTTACTCGCTGATTTTTATTGCGAGTTGCCCCATCATTTCGGTTTTTCTCTATTTTTCTTTTATTTACACTTTTTTTGTTTATTTATATATATATATATATATGTATATATATATATATGTGTATATATATATATATATATGTGTGTGTATATATATATATGTGTGTATATATATATATGTGTGTATATATATATATATGTATATATATATATATGTATATTTTTACATTCCCAGTTTAACGACTTAGAGGTCGATTGTTCCCAGTTTAATAACGTGGTGGTCAGCTGTTCCCAGTTTAACGACGTGGTTATCCTTTTTGCTTATCCCAGCTCCTTGAACTTTGATCTTGGCGGAGCTGTGTTGATGACCTAGCTCTGTGGCTTGCCGATACATCCGAGGATTGTGAGGTTTTTTCAAGCTTATATTGGTCCTCTGCCCAATCTTTGAAAATATAGCAGTCTTCGATGTTATGACCCACCACTCTATGATATGGGCAGTATATGGGATTGCCGGTCATGTTCATTTCCTGTGGCCTCTTTGGAACAGGCAGTTGCAGACCGTTGTTCAAGGCGTCCATGAATATTTTGCGGACTTCATCCCTCCTGAAGGAGTATACCTTCTTCTTTCTCTCTATTGGAGTAGGTGCATTTACTGATGTTGGTCCTCGAGGCACATGTCTGGGAGGATTAGGTTCCCGAAAGGTTTCGGTCTCCATTTGCATGAAATCGGCGATCGTAGCTTGACTGTTTGCTAACACGCCTTTAGACAGTTCTATCTCTCCCATCTTATATTGCATTTCGACCCAATCTTTGAAGACAAAGCAGTCCTCAATAGCATGACCTATCACCCTGTGATAGGGGCAATATTCTGGGTCGTCGGTCATATTCGCTTCTTGCGGTCTCTTTGATTCCGGCAGTTGTAGCCCGTTTCTTAGGGCGTCCCTGAATATCTTGTAGACTTTTTCCCTCTTGAAGGAATAGACCTTTTCCAGCTTCTCTTTCAGAGGCGATTCCCCCCCGGTGTATGTATCGGAGGGACTGGAGGCTTATTGCGGCCGTTTTTTGCGAAGGCGCTCCGCTTTTAGGTTGAAAGGGATATCAGTTGGCTGCCCCCGGGTATCAATCCCTAGCTCATGAGCCAAAATTTGATTCTGCTGTAATTGCAATCGGGCGACTTGGGTCGCGAGATCTGCCACGACGTTTGCCAGCTCGTCGACTTTGGAATAGACCTCGGCAATCTTCTCATCCCTGTCCTGAAATTGCCTTTGAAGCCATTGGAATAATGCTTGTTCTGTAGTTCCGGCTATGACAACCGGGTAATCTTTATTGCCTGAGCTCAATTCCGTAGGAACCACGGGCTCCTCTGGCTTATCGGCCTGAGCGGGCTCTTCATCATTTAGATCGAGCCGATGCTGGGTAGCGTCAACCATATCATCACCATGGCTGTGAAGAAGAGGAGGGTTCGTTTCTTCATGTCCGGCCATGTAGACGGTGTGGATAACACATTCAGCCATTCTTTCATCACTGGCAGCTGGTTTCGCGGAGCGGTCCGGGCTTTGGAAATTCATAAATTTTAACATGGCCAGAGCCCTAGCCCTTTTGTTGGCTTTGTATCTGAGCCGCTTCTGCCTCAGCTTCTCTGCCTTGAGCGCTTGGCAGGCTTCTGCTCTTCGGGAAGCCGCCATGGGCTGAGTGATGGGGAGACTCGAGAAGACACCCAATCGAGCAGTTGTCAGAGGCGCCGCCGTTGGAGCTTGCTCGAAACGCCTTGCAGCTTTGTTGGTGTCGATGGCCTTACCCCCAGCTGGGGCCATGGAGAGTCGTTCGGGAACAGACTTGCGCTTGGGCTGAGGTGCCCTCGCGACCACCACATTTGGTCTTCTGCCTCTCGAGACCGGTTGGTCTGCCACCGGGGCCTGAGGAGCTGGGATGGCGCCAACTGGCATGAACATAATAGAGCCGAATGGTAGCAGCGGCTCCTCCCATTGTCGCCCGAGACTGGCCGGAAGGACCGTCCTAGAGTCTATCCTCATCGTGTAGGAGACGGGAGCTGAGTTCATCATCGAAGACATCGTCGAAAGGTGATTGCTTGAAAATCTGCATGAAAAAGCATTATTTTAGTATAAATATAGACATGTATATTGATTGAGTTCGCATGAACGTTTAACCCGAAATATGGAAGGAGAGATTGGTCCCACCGGGCGTGCCAGAATCTATAGGGTATTTTTCGTCACCCCATTGAGATGGGAATACTCGCGCGCTTGTCAGGCGTACTACAGATTCCCCCTGCCTTGAGTAGGCCGGGGTTTATTGATTGTGGGGATCCGAACCTCCGGCAGCCGCGGACTAAGCTGCCGTTAATTACCCCTCGTCTTTGGGGCGAGAGAACCTCCGATTAACGGGTTAAACTGGTCATGCGAACTCAATGTGCAGTGTACGTGTGTTGTGTTTTGAAAGGGGGTTGGATATATCGGGAGCCACGCAGAGTTTTTACGGGGGTCCCGCTACCCGAATAGCGGGCTGGGGGTCAAGGGGGCTAGCAGCCCCCTTGCGGGGTGCGGGGCAGCGCCCCGTTAGAAATTTTTTTCTAACAGGGACAGTGTCGTGGATCACGTGTGTGTGCAAATATGTATACATATGTATGTATATATGTATATATGTATATATATAAAAGAAAGAAAGGGGGAAAAGGCATCCAAAGGATGTGTGGGGGCAGCACCTTGGGCGCTGTGCGTCTAGGTGATGTGCGCTCAGGCGCTAGAGTGCCACGTGTCGGCACGTAGGCGCTCTGCGCTTGAGCGCTGGGTGCTTGAGCGCAAGCGCGCCACGTGTCGGCACGTAGGCGCTTTGCGCTTGAGCGCCTGTGCTGGAGCGCAAGCGCGCTACGTGCCGACACGGGGGAGACTTGCGCTCGAGCGCTTGCGCTTGAGCGCAAGTGCGCCACGTGTCGGCACGGGGGAGACTTGCGCTCGAGCGCTTGCGCTGAGGCGCAAGCGCGCCACGTGTCGGCACCGGGACGACTTGCGCTCGAGCGCTTGCGCTTGAACGCAAGCGCGCCACGTGTCGGCACCGGGGCGACTTGCGCTCGGGCGCTTGCGCTTGAGCGCAAGCGCGCCACGTGTCGGCACGTGGGCGACTTGCGCTCGGGCGCTTGCGCTTGAGCGCAAGCGCGCCACGTGTCGGCACGCGGGCGCTCTGCGCTTGAGCGCCGGCGAGAAAAAGTGGCTTTTAGCCTAAGAAACAGAAGCTATGCTTCAAAAAGGAAATATTTGTTATGTATATATGTATGGAGTTAAACTCCTGGGATGTTTTGAAGCTGATGAAGGGGGTTCTTCTTCTTACTTCTGTTGTTTGGCCGGATCTTGAAGATCAAGAAGTAGGAGATTTTAAAAATCACTCCTTTTTGAGATCTGATGGGAGATCTGAGTTCCCCTTTGTGGGTTTTGTGGTGGAAAACTACTTAGTTTTGGAAAAGAAAGAGTAAAACTCTTGATTTAATTCAAAAGAATTGAGAAGGTTTAGAACCTTGGAGAAGGAGCAGGAGGCACAAAGAACCCTAGTTTTTGGGGGAATGAAAAAGTGTATATCTTTTATTCATCATCATTTTGCCTTATATAGGCTTTGCCTTATATAGGCTTACATATTTACATATAGCCCCTTGGGCTTTGCAAAATGGCATTTTGCCTATCCCATGGCTCATGTGCCATTTCATTTTTGCACATAAGCTATGGGCTTACAAAATATTGGCTTTATGCCCATTTTGTTTACATTCATGCATAAACAATTACATAGAAATTATTTATTACATGATTTTGTTGTTGGCATGGGGAGGCTGGCTGCGGGCTCGACTTGGGCATAGGCCCGCTTGACCTGGGCTTGGGCCCACCTGGCTTAGGGTTGACTTTGATTTTGACTTGGTCAACCGGGGTGTAAATTTTTACCCCAACACTAAGCAGATTAAAGCTGTTCCCGGTTGTAACAGCAGTGTCAACTTCCACCATTGGAGCTGGCGGAGTAAGTCCAGAGGGGGAGTTGCCCCCAGCTTTCCTCACTCGGAGCCAATAGCGACGTCGAGCATGTCTTGCAGACGGGATTTCCTCAGGTGTGGTAGCGGCTTCATCATGCCCCCTGCTCTGATGAAGGGCTACTGTTGGTGCCAGCCTATTGAAGACTGACGTCCGTGAGAGGGGACGATCAATCTTTCAAAGGCTGACCATCTGGTAGGGGAAGCATTTTTAACGACTTCACCCGTAGCAAGGGTTGGAACGGCCAATCTTGTGAAGACTGATCTTTTAGTAGGAGAAGCCCCTTTGACGACTTCATCTGCCGGAACTGGAATGGCTATCCGGTTTGAGATAACCCCTTCAGGTATTGCGAGCCTCTTTGCGGGCCCATTTGAGCTTTGGCTCAGCCTGTCAAAGACTGAGATGGCAGACTGAGACGACCCGTTGAGAGGGGCCGTGGTGGTTGTAAGTCGATTAAAGACCGACTTCTTTGGAGCTTCCTATGATGGCATCGGGGCGTTGAAACTTGTCGGTGGGAGCATGGTCCCGAAGAACAATCCAATGGTGGCCTGAGTCACCTGTTCCACTGGCATTGCAAAGATGGAGGCCGCTTGGGGCCGTAAGTCACTCCTCCAGTCAGGGCGGAGCGGGAATTACTGTTGCAGTTGGTGCAGCTGGAAGCCATTGATGTTCACTTCTTCTTTCTGCACAGGAGCAAGACACCAAATCTTAGTACCTCGAATCTAGGGGCAACCATAGCAAACCGCGATTTGTTTGCGAACACGACACACGGAGTGTGGAGTGGAAAGAGGAAAAGGTCGCACCGGGCGTGGCAGAATCTGTTTACCGCCGAAAACCAGAGACGAACCCGCGTAGTTCGTCTTGCCTGAATTTGGGGGCAGATGCTATTTGGATTTATCCGTCCACCTCTCCGAAAATGCCAAGCTGATTTATGGCACTGTGTATCGGAGGTTTGGACGGATGCGGCCATTGTAGAAGACTTCATCAGATTCCCCCTCGTTGTGAGAGATTTTTGATTGTGGGGACGCTCTTCCCTGCAGGCACAAGCCCCTGCAGTTAATTACGTTACCACGCAGCAATAACCACTTTCTCCTGCTCCAGAAGGTCACTTCATGTCGTGTGTGTTTGTTTTATTTTTGGTTGCCCGTAGATTGTATACAGAGACTAATTTATGTTGTCGCCCGTAGGGCATGGATTAGTCCAAATCCGTATATTCTTAGATTTGGGTTTGGGTTGATTTTAAGAATCTTTAATCTCGTTTGAGATTAAGATCAACTTAAATGTTTGTTGAGGATACGTTAGTCTAATTTTAGACTAAGATCTACTCAACGGGGTTTTAGGATCATTCAAATCCAACAAAAGTGCATTTGGGCTCCCTTGTTTTAGTTTAAGGACGTTATGGTCCTTTGTTAGTTTAAGGACGTTTCGGTCCGTAGCTAGTTTAAGGGCGTTGCGGTCCGTTGTCGCCATTTGGGAAGTGCATCCAAAAGCAGTTGGCTATCGGGACCCACCACCTCTCTGAAAACGTTGAGGAATTACAACGGCATATATCAGAGGAGTAGAGAGATGTACCCTTAAACCAAATTCCAGATTGAGGGAAGAGATCATGGTAGACTGTTCAGTCGAAAATATTGCATTCTGTAACATTACAATTTCCTCATTATTCTAATCATCTAAGAGTGTTTATTGTAAATATAACACGGATTACAAATTCATCTACAAAATACCAAATACCACGTGTTATATATATAATCGATACTCTGGAAGGAAATTGTGTGTTTATTACTTCACGCATGATATTGTATATCTCAACACTTTTCATCAAGATTTTTATGCAGAAAATTATTCAGGTCAAAGAACTGGAATCGCCAATTTGCCGATAAAACGCAGCAAGTCAAAGACTTAAAATCTGGCAGTGATTCACAAGAGATTAAATGATTCCAAATATCAAAAAAAGACCCAAATGCCAACACCAAGACACCCCAGGAAAATGACCCAGAGATCACACCAAAAGGCCGCGGAACCGCGGCCGATCCAGCCCGATCCACCGTGGATCCACGACTGAGTTGGGGGCGCCGGTGACGAAACTTCTCCAGAACCTTCTCTGTAACTGCCTAGCTTCCTCAAGACGCTTAATAATCACGTGGCTTCTTCTGGAAGGCTCTGCATAACAACCTTCTTCTAAAAGGCTCCTTGTAACAAGCTCATTCTGGAAGGCTCTCTCTAACAACCTAGCTTATGATGGAAGTTTAATTTGAGGCTATAAAAGGGGATCTAGATCTAATTTTTGGGGGTTGTTGAAGAGGTTAGCTAATTAGTTACATAATTACAGTTCAAATTAAGTTGAGTGACACAACTTGATATCCAATTAAAATCAAATCAAATCAAGATTCATTGAGAGCAAAATCAAGCGACAAACGAAAATCCTTTATCGCAACGCCGATCATCATCAAGAGCAAGAGATCCGCATCTGATCCACGACTCACGAAGATCGAGCCGAGCAAAGATCGACGACAAATTCCCTTTCAAAGGAGCGATCGAGAGCTAGTCTTGTAAACTCAAATTGAGAAGTGTAATTTGAAGAAGATTTAATAAAGGTGATAATTGTAATTCTCGCTTTCTTTATATTCTTGCATTGTAAAATTCTTCATTCTTGATTCTTTAATTTTCATGATGCGTGAGTGAAATCTTCGCTTGTAAAGGAATTAAGAGAATCGGTAGATCTAATGATGATGAAATCCTAAACTAATCTTAAGTCTTATGAGGATTGTGAACTTTAGAAAAAAGAATCATTGATGAACTAATTTGGAGCGAGATCATGTTCTTGATTATTTCGTTGCAAATTAGGGATCAAATGATTGATGATTTTCTTTGTTAAAGGCTAGATCCGTATGATGATCAATGAAAGGATAAGGGATAGTGAAGGAGAAACCCTAGTTTCTTCAATAGATCCCTAATCTTCATTCATCATCATCGATCTAGCTACAATTCATCAATAGATAAGATTCGTAATTTTAGTATTCATCATTGCTACTAATTCAATCGATTCTTACAAGCTATTCTTCATATTCTTGATAATTCAAATTGATATTGGACACTTTCTCGATTTCTAATTCTTGAATATATTCTTGATTTTCTTGAAATGATAACTCAATTAAATCTCGAATTACTTTCTTGAATTTTCTTTTATATTTTCTTTCAATTCATCTAAAGCAAGATCGAACAAATCCCCGCATCTCAGTGGACGATCCGTATTCATTAACGAGCTACATCGACACCGTTAATTGATTGCGGTTATAAATTCTTTGGTTGTGATTACATTTCAAAACACGATCCGAAATTTAGATCAATCAAATGGCGTCGTTGCCGGGGATCGCGTGTTATTTTGTTCGTTCTTGTTATTTGAGTTGAAATTTTATTATTCCATCAGAATTTTAAATCAAAATCTCATCAAGTGTTTAACGATTAGTTGTGAATTTTGCAAGGAAATCTGGAATCTCTGCAGCGAGGGGAAAAATATTCAGATCATTCCACAGAGGACAGAGGAGCAACAGGAGCAGCAGTACCAAAAATCTTGCAAGGAACCGTTCATCTGAGCGTGGAACCAAGGAAATAAGCTACATTCTGCGGCGGTTCTGCGGCATTCTTGACGAATTGGAGGTCCGATTTCCTCTGGTATATTCTTCACTTTCTTATCTTCTCTCTGCTCTTGTCCAATAACCATTTTCTGTAGAATTCTTTGCAAAAATTCGCAGCGCCGCTAAAAGAAAAATTTGTTGCGTATTTTGAAATTGGTTGTGTGTATATTTTAATACGGAAATTAAGGGGTAAAGACCAAATTGAGATTAGGTGGGGATTTCATTACCCCCTTCCTAAGCCCCAAAAATCACAAAACTAGCATCCGCATCACCCTCATTAACTAAAAAATATCTAGACAAGACTCTAAGGACCGTCGCGCTCAATTAGGACAGAAGAAGGTTGTGGGTAATCTATTGCTTATCTGCGTTTCTTTTTATGGTGTCTAAGGAAAGTGTGTCTAAGGTAAGTGGTTACTTAATTAAGCCCACTACTTACATAGTGGAGAACCTCCCACTTACCTGGCACTTACCTGGCCACAGAAGGGATAAAGAGGCAGTAAAGGATTTATCCTGCAATTTGTCTTCTAGAAGTTTAGGAGTGGTCTAGTGACTTGACCTAGGTGATCATTAGATTTAGGGTTGCTTGTGCATTGTTGTGTGATTTTTCAAAATCCGTCTTTTTCAAACCAAACACCAAATCCACTTTTCTCTGATTATCACAACGCTGCCACTTGTGCTAAACCATTTAGTGCATGCTCGGCTGGACACGGGATTCTAGTGCCCGTCTTGTCCGCGTTCTTCCTATCAACTCCGAAGTCGGTAATTCTACATCTTCTTTTTCTTCACCCACCACCACATCCACTTCAATGGACGGATCTCCATCGAACTTCTTTAACACCACTCTGCTACCGCCCGCAGGTGCGCAGAATCCACCTCGCATCTCTCTCCAAGAGAGATGCTACCCTATTCGAGGTCCTCTTTCTACCGTCTTTCCATTCCACCAGCAAATAGGGACAATTTCGAAATCAAATCTTAATACATCAATCTTTTACCCAAATTTCACGGTCTCGGGTCTGAAGATGCATACGTTTTTATTACCAAATGTGAAAATGTATGTGCTTTGATGGGTACTTCACAGCTTTCTGTGGATGCTATGCATTTACGTCTTCTCCCGTTCACTTTGTACGATTTAGCTGAGAAGTGGCTTTATAACACAGCTGCACATTCTATTTCAAACTGGGATGAATTCGTCATAGCTTTCCTTAAGAAATTTTACCCTAATCATAAGACAGCCCGAGTCCGTAGCGAAATAAATCAATTTACCCAGCTTCCCAATGAACCATTTTCGAAGTGTTTTGAATGCTTCAAGGATCTATTAGTTCAATATCCTCATCACGGAATCCATCGATGGGATCTGTACAGAATTATATATGAGGGCATTAATCCTACAACAAAATAGATGCTTGAATCCATGTGTCAAGGCAACTTCATGTCTAAAGACGATGGTGAAACTTGGAAATTTTTAGAAGATTTCACTGAGAAAACTTTGCAATGGGAGAGTGTAAGTCAATCATCGTCTAGGGGTGGTATCCATCAACTGGATGTTTCCATAGGAGTCAAAACTGAAATGGCAGCAATGAGAAAGAAGCTTGAAGCTATGAAACAAAAAATTTTATTAGCCTCCCTAAACCAGATAACACTCCCCTAAACTGTCTGTGGATGCTGTTCTGATCCATCACATCTGACGGAAGAATGTCCATTGAATTCTCCGTTTCAAGGTCAAGAGCATACTAATGCTGCTTTTCAGCAAAGACCTAGAAACGATCCTTATTCTTCCACATATAATCAGAGTCGGAGGAATCACCCTAATTTTGCTTGGAACCAACACCAAACTCAAAACACGGTTCCAAACCAAAACAACTTTCAAAGGGTCCCTCCACAACAACAACAACCACTACAACTGACTCAGCACCCCTATCAATCACAAAACTTTCAAAATCCGGTCAACACTTCTGCACCGTATAATTCTTTGCAATTGACTGGTACTGATAATTCCTCTTCACTCGAACAAACCATGAATTTGATTCTGAAAAATTTCATTCAAGTTTCGGCTGAGATAAAGTCTTCTGTCGATAATATTAAGAAAGATACCGCCTCCCAAGGTGAGAGTATTAAATCGATAGAAGCACAAATTGCGCGATTGAATGCCGAAATGGGTGATAGAGAGAAAGGGAAACTTCCGTCTCAACCCTTACCGAATCCTGGGCATTCACAACACTACAATGTGAATGCCATTACAACGTTGAGATCCGGAAGAGTGCTGAATAATCAAGTCGGTGAAGAGATTGATAATCATGATGAATTAATCAATAAAACCCCGTCTTTCACTTCCACTTTTCCTTCCACTTCTACTTCCACTTCTGATCCTTGTTCGTCTACCCCACCACCTTCTTGCGAGCCTATTCTTCGTTTTCCTCAAGGCTCGAACCCTCAGCACACTTCTTCTAGTCTACCAAAGACGATCCCCACTCCTATTCTGGGATCTGTTCCACACACACCACCTTCTCCAATGTTGGACCCAGCTCTTATTGCTAAAGCTCCATATCCGAATCGGTTAAGGGGAAACAAATCGAGTCCACATATGGAGAAGATTATGGAAATGTTTAAACAGGTTAACATCAATATCACTCTCCTAGATGCTATACAACAAGTCTCGGCTTATGCGAAAATTCTTAAGGACTTGTGCACTAGGAAGAGGAAGACTCAAGTGCCCAAAGGTATTCATGACAAATAATGTTAGCACCGCTTTTACCTTACAAATACCAAAGAAACATAAGGATCCTGACTGTCCTACAATCTCGATTTCTATTGGGGGTAAAAACATCAACCATGATTTACTTGACCTTGGTGCAAGTATTAACCTGCTTCCATATTCTGTTTACGAGCAGTTTAGGATTGGAGAGTTGAAACCAGCTCATTGCACTCTCCAAATGGCAAATCAATCAATCACCAAATCTAGGGGTAAACTAGAGGATGTGTTGATTAAAGTCGAGGAATTTATATTCTCTGTGGACTTTATTGTTCTTGATACACAGCCTGTAGCGAACCCACGGAACCAAATTCTGGTGATTCTTGGTCGACCCTTCCTAGCCACTTCCAATGCTGTCATTAATTGTCGAAACGGTTCTATGACCTTATCTTTCGGGAAGATGTCAATTGAGCTAAACATTTATAAGATTGGAAGTCAGCCATCTGAACCCTCTGCTCACATTCTTGATGTTTGTTCTGTCCACGAGATAGCTTCCGAAAGCTGCGAGGTTGATGAACTTTGCTTTGAAGATCTCAATAACATTAGCACATCAATGTTTGATCTTGCACATCTTAGTGAGGACACTTTTTATGAGTCCACTCATGAGTCTACAACTTTTGACTCATTACTTTCCGAGTCTGTATTCTTAGCAGGTCACGAGCTTCTTCGTGAATCTGAATGTCATTCTCTTACCCCCACCTTCTATTGTTTCTCCGCCAACATTAGATCTCAAATTGCTACCTTCTCATCTTAAATATGCATATTTAGGTGAGAATGAGTCTTTACCTGTGATCATATCTGCTTCTCTTGCCTTAGAGCAAGAGAACGCTCTTTTGATGGTCTTGAGATCTAATAGGCAGGCTTTTGGTTGGACAATGGCTGACATCAAAGGGATTAGTCCCTTAATTGTTGAACATCATATACATCTGATGGATGAAGCCAAGCCAACTCGAGAACCACAAAGACGGTTGAATCCCGTAATGAAGGAGGCGGTAAAGAAAGAAATCGTCAAATGCCTTGACAGTGGTATCATTTACCCAATCTCTAATAGCCAATGGGTAAGTCCAATTCATGTAGTCCATAAGAAATCTGGCATCACGGTCATAACAAATGAGGCAAATGAGTTAATTCAGACACGCGCTCAAACTGGGTGGCGTGTATGTATTGATTATAGAAAACTCAATACTGCAACGAGGAAAGACCACTTTTCTCTACCTTTCATTGACCAGATATTGGAACGCTTAGCTGGACATGAATATTATTGTTTCATGGACGGATACTCTGGCTATAACCAGGCCCCTATTGCCGAAAAGGATCAAGACAAAACCATATTTACTTGTCCTTTTGTTACTTTTGCTTATAGATGCATGCCCTTTGGGTTATGCAATACTCCCGCTACATTTCAGCGGTGTATGATGGGGATATTCTCGGACATGGTCGAGAATTTTCTGGAGATTTTCATAGACGATTTCTCGATATTCAGAGATTCTTTTGATGGCTGCCTATCACATCTTGACGCAGTTCTTACTCGTTGCAAAGATAAGAACTTAACATTGAATTGGGAAAATGCCATTTCATGGTCCAAGAGGGAATTGTGCTTGGACATGTCATTTCACGGAAAGGCATTGAGGTTGACAGAGCTAAAATAGATGTCATTCATAACCTTCCTCATCCCAAATGCGTCAAAGATATACGATCTTTTCTTGGCCATGCAGGCTTTTACAGGAGATTCATCAAGGATTTTAGCAAAATTGCTAGACCCTTAACTCTTCTCTTGGCCAAGGACACAACATTTCACTTTGACTCGGATTGTGAGGCTGCACTTGACTCACTTAAGAATTCCCTCACTACAGCCATCGTTCTATCATCTCCTGATTGGAACCACCCGTTGTAGCTAATGTGTGATGCATCAGATTTTGTTATAGGTGCAGTTTTAGGACAGCACATTGATAAGATGCCACATGTGATTTATTATGCAAGTAAGACCCTGAATGATGCTCAAATTAATTATACAACCACCGAAAAAGAACTTTTGGCAGTTGTATTTGCATTAGAAAAATTCAGACCTTACTTGATTGGCTCACCAATTACTGTGTACACTAACCACTCTGCCGTAAAACATCTTTTGTCGAAGAAAGATGCTAAAAGTAGGTTAATACGTTGGATCCTTATATTACAAGAATTTGATCTCGTCATTCGAGATAAGAAAGGATGTGAAAATGTAGTAGCCGACCATCTTTCGCGCATCTCTTCTTCACCTGTGACCCTGCCAATTAATGACTCTTTTCCGGACGAACAACTCTTGAATGTATCCACCGAACCTTGGTTTGGGGATATAGTGAATTATCTTGCAACAGGACTTATTCCCCGCGGATGGTCAAAACAAGACAAACATCGATTTCTATCCCAAGTAAAACACTTTTACTGGGATGAACCCTATTTGTTTAAGTATTGTCCTGACCAGATCATTCGCAGATGTATCCCCAATGATGAATTCAAGAGCGTTCTATCTTTCTGTCATTATCAGGCATGTGGAGGTCACTTTGGTCCTCAAAAGACGGCGGAGAAGGTTTTGCAATGCGGTTTTCACTGGCCGACTTTATTCAAAGATGCATTTGATCATTGCAAAATCTATCCACAGTGTCAACACACGGGTAGGATTTCTCGGAGAAATGAGATGCCACTTCAACCGATCTTGGTGGTTGAAATTTTCGATGTTTGGGGTATTGATTTTATGGGTCTTTTTCCCAACTCTTTTGGGAATTTGTACATATTGCTTGCGGTTGATTACGTCTCTAAATGGGTGGAAGCTATTCTTTGTCACACTAATGACAACAAGGTTGTCATTAAATTCCTTAAAGAAAATATCTTTTCGCGATTTGGACACCCTCGCGCTATCATTAGTGATAACGGGACGCATTTCTGTAATCGGTATTTCGAGACTTTGATGTGGAAGTATGCAATCAACCACAAACTTTCCACATCCTATCATCCCCAAACGACCGAGCGAGCTGAGGTTTCCAACAGACAAATCAAACAAATTTTGGAGAAAACGGTTTCTAAAAACCGAAAAGATTGGTCAACTAAATTGACGGATACTCTTTAGGCATTTCGTACTGCATATAAAACTGATCTAGGTATGTCTCCTTATCGTCTAGTGCTTGGTAAGGCTTGCCACCTTCCGGTCGAGATTGAATACAAAGCATTGTGGGCCATTAAAGAACTGAACTTTGACTTAAATCAAGCCTGCAACTTTCAGAAGCTGCAATTAAACGAGCTAAAAGAACTCCGCGATGAAGCTTACGATAATGTTGTGATAGTAAAGAATCGAACTAAGGTATTTCACGATAAAAATATTTTGAGAAAAACTTTTACAACAGGTCAACAAGTCATTTACAATTCACGTCTCCATCTTCATGCGGGTAAGCTACGATCTCGATGGAAAGGACCATTTGTTATGCGGTATGTATACCCGCACGGGGCAATTGAGGTTGAAAATGTTAAAAACGGTTCAATTTTTAGAGTGAATGGGCATAGACTTAAACTGTATTTTTCCACTGACCCCACGGGGGAGCTCCTGTTTTTACAGGAGCCGCTTTATAATGACTGATTTTCCTCCACCTCACCTCCATGTCTTGGTATTATTGTCTCATCTTTTAGAATGGAGGTAAGTCAAATTGTAATTCTAAAAAAAAAAAATTGTACATAAATAAAGAATAAGTTTAGGGAAGATTTTCACGATCATATTTCATGTCCACGTTAATAAATTTTTCCTCCCAAGTTTACAGATTTCTGAGATTTAACAGATGGCAACAGTGAGGACACTGTTGTAAACAAGTTTGGGGGAGGTTTGTGCTTATTTACGCATCACTTTGCATCATACTTTGCAAAAGCACAAAACATATAATAAAAAAAATGTGTACATAAATAAGATAATAAAAGATTAGAAAGTGAAAAATTATATTTAAAAGATTGGAAAAATTTAAGAAAACCAAGAACAAAACTAGTAATAAGTAATTATGAGCCGTTGTCCCAAGGGTTAGTAAGATGAAAGAAGTCACTAATCTGAGAATAAAAATAAGTCTGAAAAATAGTTCCTATTCTGGAAGCCAAACATTTGAACGTTGATACCCTACTATACGCACTTACACACGTCTTGAAACTCGGGATAGTAGAGGATACCTTGAAATGCTCTTGTCTAAAAGCCAAAGTATGAAGAAAATAATAAATGAAGTATAAAATATAAAATGGTGTAGAAAAATGAACATTGGTTTTGTAATCACCAAGGCAGCATAAAAAAAATATAGTGAGGGTGCTTCATCACCTAGTGCCTTAGACCAACTGGTTTGGGAGTCACTGCTAAGCCTTAGGTGTTGCAAGACAAGAAAATTAATAAATACGCCTAATCTGTGAGCACATTTAGTAATCGGTCGGTTAATATCTCAAGAAATATTAACGGTCGCATGAAGAATGTGTGAGCAATTCCATCTAAAATATTCACCGACTAAAAAGTACTGAGGTAGATGGACAAGAGTATGATAGCTTGAATTGAATTCTCCGAGTGTAGGGATGTCTTTTACACACACGTAGGGGTATATGATTGGTGTTTGGAAGAAAGGTAGGGATGAAGAATAAAGGCAATGTTTTATTGAGAGATGATGTGATTTCTAACATTTTTTCATGACTGTTAAGATAGGGCTCATGACAACCGAAAAGCTAGTGTAGTTGGAAACTCTAATTTTCAAAGTCTTTCTTTTATAGTTCTTATCTTTATATATAACTTTCACAGTCTTCCTTTTATTATAGGATTTTATGGGTGCAATCCGCTGAAAACCCTCAGGAGACAACACTTCTCCTACTAGGGACACCTAGAGGTTTAAAGGCTTATTGGACGTGCTCGGTGCAATCGTGTTTGCCTACGAAAGTGAGCTAGTTAGTTTTTCTTTTTCTAAATAAAATTTTCTCCTTCTTTTGAATAAAAGATGTTTGCTCGAGACGGTCAAAATTAAGTTTGGGGGAATTTGTTCAGTCGAAAATATTGCATTCTATAACATAACAATTTCCTCATTATTCTAATCATCTAAGGGTGTTTATTGTAAATATAACACGGATTACAAATTCATCTGCAAAATACCAAATACCGCGTGTTATATATATAATCGATACTCTGGAGGGAAATTATGTGTTTATTATTTCACGCATGATATTGTATATCTCAACACTTTTCATCAAGATTTTTGTGCAGAAAATTATTCAAATCAAAGAACTGGAATCGCCAATTTGCCGATAAAACGCAGCAAGTCAAAGACTTAAAATCTAGCAATGATTCACAAGAGATTAAATGATTCCAGATATCAAAAGAAGACGCAAATGCCAACACCAAGACACCCCAGGAAAATGACCCAGAGATCACACCAAAAGGCCGCGGAACCGCGGCCGATCCATCCAGATCCACCGCGGATCCGCGGCCGAGTTGGGGGCACCGGTGACGAAACTTCTCCAGAACCTTCTCTGTAACCGCCTAGCTTCCTCAAGACGCTTAATGAACACATGGCTTCTTCTGGAAGGCTCTGCATAACAATCTTCTTCTAGAAGGCTCCTTATAACAATCTCATTCTAGAAGGCTCTCTCTAACAACCTAGCTTATGAGGGAAGTTTAATTTGAGGCTATAAAAGAGAATCTAGATCTAATTTTTGGGGGTTGTTGAACAAGTTAGCCAATTAGTTACACAATTACAATTCAATTCAAGTTGAGTGACATAACTTGAGATCCAATTAAAATCCAATCAAATCAAGATCTATTGAGAGCAAAATCAAGCGACAATCGAAGATCCTTTATCGCAACGCCAATCATCATCAAGAACAAGAGATCCGCATCTGATCCACGACTCACGAAGATCGAGCCGAGCAAAGATCGACGACAAATTCCCTTTCAAAGGAGCGATCGAGAGCTAGTCTTGTAAACTTAAATTGAGAGGTGTAATTTTAAGAAGATTTAATAAAGGTGATAATTGTAATTCTCGCTTTCTTTATATTCTTGCATTATAAAATTCTTCATTCTTGATTCTTTAATTTTCATGATGCGTGAGTGAAATCTCCGCTTGTAAAGGAATTAAGAGAATAGGTAGATCTAATGATGATGAAATCCTAAACTAATCTTAAGTCTTATGAGGATTGTGAATTTTAAGAAAAAAAATCATTGATGACCTAATTTGGAGCGAGATCATGTTCTTGATTATTTCGTTCCAAATTAGGAATCAAATGATTGATGATTTTCTTTGCTAAAAGCTAGATCTGTATGATGATCAATGAAAAGACAAGAGATAGGGAAGGAGAAACCCTAGTTTTTTCAATAGATCTCTAATCTTCATTCATCATCATCGATCTAGCTATAATTCATCAATAGATAAGATTCGTAATTTTTAGTATTCATCAATGCTACTAATTCAATCAATTCCTACAAGCTATTCTTCATATTCTTGATAATTCAAATTGATATTGGACACTTTCTCGATTTCTAATTCTTGAATATATTCTTGATTTTCTTGAAATGATAACTCAATTAAATCTCGAATTACTTTCTTGAATTTTTTTTTATATTTTCCTTCAATTCATCTAAAGCAAGATCGAACAAATCCTCGTATCTCAGTGGACGATCCGTATTCATTAACGATCTATATCGACACCGTTAATTGATTGCGGTTATAAATTCTTTGGTTATGATTACATTTCAAAACACGATCCGAAATTTAGATCAATCATGGACCATCTCAGAATCATTAGTCATCTTTGGGAGACTAGAATTAACTTAGGAGATGTGGGATGGACATCGTTCTGGTCAATTAGTTTGGGAAGTCATGAGCATAGAGACTCGATCTATTTGGAGATCCAAGATGTTTTAATTTCAGGAAGACTTAGCCAATTTGGGGCTGAAGTTGGCTTCTTATAGTGTTAAACACTAATATATGCTCCGTACTCACGTGCTCCTACGTGAGAGTCTAAACCAGTGTTAAACACGGAAATTTGGGGCACTCGCGTGAGGCGCGTGAGGCGCCTGAAAGTTGGCACTGTACACTTGGGTCCAAATCCCCGTCTGTATATAAGTGTTAAACACTTAATTCTTGTGGCCATCACGTGTGGGCCCGTGAGGCGCCCCAAAGTTGGGCACTGCTTCTTTGAGTTTATTCCCTCTTCCTTTTATAAGTGCTAAGAACTTAGCTCATATAATTGTCACGCCCCGCTTCCCAAAGAAGGAGAAGGATAACGTGGCAAGGTTCGCAACCTAACTGTATTGAAGGTGGTCTATTCAATACAGTTACGTTAAGCGTATAAATATTTAATATGCAGGATGTGTACCAAAACAAAAATAATAAAAGCGAAAGGCATTTTATTTCCATTAACCAAACTTTATTACATCCCAAAAGAAATAGTAAAATAAACTGGGTAGTTTAATTACATCAAAGGAGAAACAAAAGCCCTAAACATGTGGGCAACAACAAAAATTAAAACTATCTAATCTTCCATCGTCCATTCTATAAGATCTTCATAAGCTAGCTTCACACCTTGATCTTCGCTATAATACTCATTCTTATCTGACGGACATTCCAAAGATAGAGAAGGAGAAGGAAAGTCCGTCAGCGAGTTATAGTCGGGTAGAATTGCCTCATAAGATAGTAAAGGTATATAAACAAACAGGTGTATATGATGTATGCAACGTAAAGTAGGGGTGTAAATGTTTGAAATGCATAAATTTAAGACGTTTTGAGGAGAGATATGTATGTTGTAAGTTATATGTAGATGAAGGTATTAGTTTATATTAGTTTGTTAAACAAGGGTCCGGATACTCGTGATTATTCCGTTATGGCCACGGAACAACAACTGGGGAAGTGAAATGTACCGTTTCACTTTCCGGGATCATGATCGAGTAGTAGGGGAATCCGAGTTCCGAATTATCCTTGCCTAATTAAACTACACATCCCCGTGGTTCAGTATAAAGGTTCGGATGAATTAGAGTTAGTGCGTATAGCTCTAGGCATGGAATTTCCACATTGTATAGTCGTCCACATTTTGGACTGTTCACCCAGAATATCGGGATCTTCATATTTGTATAGTCGTCCACACTTTGGACTGTTCACCCGAAATATCGGGATCTTCATATTTGTATAGTCGTCCACACTTTGGACTGTTCACCCTGCCTGCAGGGATCTTCATATTTGTATAGTCGTCCACACTTTGGACTGTTCATCTGAAATATCGGGATCTTCATATTTGTATAGTCGTCCACACTTTGGACTGTTCACCCTGCCTGCAGGGATGTTCATAAAGTATTCCATACCTAGGTCTGCGCATTCTAACCCTAACCGTATATGTCATGTTGTCATAAACTGGAAATTTAAAAAGAGTATTGATCTCGTTTAATATGGCCTTCCACAACCACTCGTTTTATTTTATAGAATTTGTAAAGTACTTCGTGTCCTTTAGAGAAAGCTTAGTTAAAATAATAAGGTTTAAATATCTTTTATTACTTCTAAGAAAAACCATGATATTTGGGATATTTATTATTTTGAAAAAGTATAATGTTTTACAGGAAATATCCTTTTGATAAAAAGTTGTGGTGTTTATTTGAAAATCTTTTACAAGGGGATTTTATTTGAAAAATCTAGACTGCTCCTAATATTCCAAAAGGATAAGTTATGAGGTCATCAAATCGCCTCTTCACTGCCAATTGTGGCTAGGTAAGTGCCAGGTAAGTAGGAAGATACTCCACTACGTCAGTAGTGGGCCTAATTAATAACCACTAGCCTTAGACACACTCGCCTACCACAAAGTCTGGTTTAGATAAACGATCGATGCCTACAACCTTTCCTTTATCCTAGATTGGTGTTATTTTAAAATTACCTTTTAATAAGATACTAAAAATTCCTTTTGAAAAGATATCGTTATTTAAACTTTAATATTTTCTTTCTTAAAAAGTTGAGAGGGTTTTAAAAATATTTGTAAGTAAAATATACGTATACTATATCTAAAATATTTATTTTACATATCCTTATTTCTTATAGGTATTTTAAACAAATATAATATTTAAATTAAACGAGGGTATCTTATGGAAGTAACCTATTTCGAGATCATTTTATAGTATGGGTATGTCAGTGGTGAGATGACAATTCAAGGGTTACATCAGATTCCAGGTATTATGGGTGTGCAATATAATTTTGTGTACAGATGAAATTTAAACACCGTTTTAAAAATATAGGTTAACATTATCATGATTAAGGGTACAAGGAAAAAGGGTATGCACAAATATTATAACACCATTTTAAATGGGGGTTGATGATTAGAAATTGGAACTAGCTTATTGAGAAAGAAGAAAATGACAGGAAAAGGGGAAAGAGACGGATCCTACCTTTTGTTTGAGTCGGAATACCGAAGAGTTGAAAACGTAGTCTCGTACTAAATCCTCAATAGCTCCGCGTCCTGATTTTTTCTCTGCGATTGGATGGAGCCGTAGCGTCGGCGTCGTCGATACGAAGGCACCGGTATTTTTTTCAGAACTTTTGGAGTTCGGAGGTGTAAGAAATCAGTGTTTGAAGGTGCCTATTTATAGCGTTTTGTTTTTAACAATAAAATCCAAAATTCAGTTAAAATACACGAAAAATCGCGCCGGCCAATGATTGCCTATCATTCTGGTATGATTGCGCCCGCCGCCTCACTTCCTGGCCGTTGGATCTACATCCAACGGCGCAGATCGCGCCGCCGCCACGCCACGTGTCGTGCGTGGATTCGCGCACAGCCGTGTGTGCGGATCACCACGTGGGCGCCGCCGCAGAGCTCTGGGCCGTTGGATCTCGTGATCCAACGGTCCAGGTTAAAAGGCTTTAAAAATTTAAAATAAAAATTAATAAAAATAAATAAAATAGCAGATTATATAAAATATTGATTTGGCTTTGAAAATTTTGTTAAAAATAGTAAAAAATACGGGAAAATTATGGAAAAAAATCCAGAAAATATATTTTATTATTATCTTTAATATTAAAATAATTTTGGGCTAGAAACAATTAGTATATCTATTTCTAAATTGTTAGCTAGTTATAATAATTATAAAATATCTAGTTCATCTTTAAAATATTTTTAATTACGAATTAATTACTTTTATTTATAATAAAAATATGTAGATTATTTTAAGGTATTATAAAATCTTTCTAAAACATTCTAAGCCTATAAAAATAATAAATAGATTTTAGAAATTTCCTTTAATCATATTTACTGCTTTAAAAATTATTAACACTACTTTAAAAATTATTATTATATAAAAGAAACATGTAAATAATTATTTGATAGTAGAAATATAAATAAAATATATTTTATTAGGTATTAGAAAACATGGTCATTACAATCTAGCCTCCTTAAAATAATTTCGTCCTCGAAATTTCAGAAGGTAGGTCAAGGGAAGAAAGAAATCACTAAGAAAAGTTTATCGGGGTTAAAATTTTGGTCTCGCACTCTCATTCCGTTTCCTCTCTTCCGTGTATGTCTGCCTAGTAGTTCTTCCTTCATATAGCTCTGGCCAGCTGTATTGTCTTGTCGCTCAAGGTTTCATCCTTCTAGTATTCAGACCGGTTGCTGCTCGTAGGTTATGTGAACCTTTTCGTGATCTCGGAACGATCCAAGTATGGCTAGGGTTTCCTCCAACGAAAGTAGCAAAAGTAGGCTATATATAAACCCACCGTCTTCTTCCAAGATGTTAAACGGAAAATGAGTCGTGAGCTGAGCTTTCTTCGCTCGCTGCATTGTATCACCATTTCTAGCTTTTTCTACTTATTATCTTACAAATTCTCCTTCTTCAGGGTCTTCCCAACCGATCGGCACTTCTCCTATATGAGACTTGACCCCTCTCATTCGCTTCATGTGTTTCAACCATCCGTGTTCCCAAGTTCTCCTTAGAGTAGTGTTTCTATATCTTCAAGACGAAAATTTACCTTCGTCGGTTCTAATTCTGGATAGGAATAATTGCATCCACAAATCGTTAGTTGTCTTGACGCATATGCAACTATATTGCCGTGCTGATACATCACACCTCCAAGTCACTCCTCCAAAAATCGTTGTGGATGTTTAAAACTCCTGGGTCTGCTAAGATTGCAGGAATGGTTGTGATAGTTACGATCTACCCTCCTTAGAATAATTTCATACTTGAAATTTTCAAAGGAGTAGCCACTACTAGGCATGGAAATCAGTAACGCTACCAGGAATCCTCTTTGCTGCATGTGTCACTCCCGCGAGTTGGTGTATCACTTGATGCATGGAAAGTCTTGAAGGGTTAGGTATAAAGAATTGGAAATTATAAAATTGGTAGTTACTTCCGGATGGAAAAGTTTGGAAGTTGAAGGAAAGATATGAATTGATGGAAAACATGAGAGCTATAACATAAAGGCAACTAGTCGAAATTACGGAAACTAGGGGAATTAGGGTGAGTCCAACTAAGAATTGCGTTGAAAGATAAATAAGAATGGTATCGGAAGAAAGGTTGCGAAAAGATAGAGTACCTCTGTTGTCTTTCCACATGGCATCAGTCTTCTCGGCCGTCATGGTGAAGGTCTGACGTTTGGGTCTATTCCTTTGCGCTTGCTGAAAAACACGCTCCTGTGATGGCAAGGGTGGTCCTTTTGGTGTTGCCCCTTGACCGGTTGGTTTAGTGGCGGAAAGTGGCCGGTTTCCTTGTGTTGGTGCTCCATAATTAGCCGGCTTGTTGACGGGGCCTGATTGCCTCCCTCTCTGAGGACAGTCCCCAATGGCATGATCCGGAGACCCACAGACTATGCAAAGTTTGTTCAAAATGCGACAGTCTCTCATATGGTGTCCGGTCCTACCACAATGGTTGCATGTAACGGCTGGTTTTCCGAAGATAGTTGGTCCTGCTGGTCTCTGGGGTTGTGATCTCCCGTTGAATCTGGAAGATGATCCCTCAAGAATTTGATTGGCTGGTCGCTTAATGCCAGATAAACGGTCATCCTTCCTTATCCGTCTCTGAAGGTCATCAAAGTTTCGTGCCGCCTCTAAAATTTCATCATAAGTTGATAAGGTAGCAGAAGACATGGAGGACTGTGTCTTCAGGTCCAAACCTTGTCGGAATCTTTTAGTATAAAGTTCTGGGGTTGCCACCAGATGATGCGCGAACCGACTTAACCTTGCGAACTCCGAAGCGTACTCGTCCACCGACTTATCCCACATACTCCCTTGTTGGAATTGTACAAACTCCCGTTCCATTTTTAAGTGTGCCACGACTGGAAAGTACTGGGTATCAAAACGCTGTTTGAACCTTTCTCGGTTGACGGGCTCCTTCGATATACTTTCCTATGCCTCCCACCATATCCTGGCATTATCCGTAAGTTTTAGCTTAGCGATGTTCACCCACGCGTCCTTTGGAATTTGGGCGGCACTGAGATCATTGACTGTTCCCTTAAGCCATTCTTCAGCTTCTAAAGGAGTTTCCTTCCCCGAAAAAGTCTTAGGGTAGAGTGATCTGAACTGCTTCACTCCCGCCGAACCTTGTGGAACCGGGGTTAGTGTCTTACTTAAAATCTCTGCTTGCTACTGCCTACTTTCTCGTAGCTCCTGATAAAGGGCAGCTGTCTGCTGCTGCTGTTGCTCCAGTAGTCCTTGCAGCATTTGTAGCATCGCTGCGTGATGAGCAGTGGCTTCATTGACTCCATTTCCCCTTCTGTTGCGGTTATAGTGTCGTCCGGCCGTTGATGATCAGGATCAGAATAGATTAGGTTACAATCAGGCTGAGGGATGAGACAGGATAATAACTTGCATGGAAGAACAAAAATTAATGCAAGAGAGGCTAAGAAGAGCACAAGAGAGGTTTTTGCTCGAAACTAAGATTTTATTATCCAACTTCAATATGGAGAGTACAACCAGAAGTAAGGACATGCCCTTAATGTTCTTACATCGTTTTATTCGGCCAAAGAAAGGAAAAAGACTTATTAGTCTCGATTACGGGAGTTCAACAAGTGCTGATAGGTCCTCGCGCTAAGAAAAGTACGACCATTCCTACGGTGCCTTGCGGGGACAACCGCCTGAGTATCTATGACTTCGTCGTTTGAATCTCCAGATGTAGCTTCAAAGTAATATCGAACATGTCATCCTCGTTGGAAAGATTTGCCATGACCAGAAGGAAAGGTCATGGTCAGGGTACAGAATGTCAAGGAAGGGACAAGGGACATAGGAAAACTATGATATCGGTATAGATGGATGAGATTCATAAATATAATAAATCAGTTAATGGTTTCATTTTAGTACACAAGAGGACCTGCATGGGCCACCACAAAAACATGTCACGCCCCGCTTCCCAAAAGAAGGAGAAGGATAACGTGGCAAGGTCCGCAACCTAACTGTATTGAAAGTGGTCTATTCAATACAGTTACGTTAAGCGTATAAATATTTAATATGCAGGATGTGTACCAAAACAAAAATAATAAAAGCGAAAGGCATTTTATTTCCATTAACCAAACTTTATTACATCCCAAAAGAAATAGTAAAATAAACTGGGTAGTTTAATTACATCAAAGGAGAAACAAAAGCCCTAAACATGTGGGCAACAACAAAAATTAAAACTATCTAATCTTCCATCGTCCAGTCTACAAGATCTTCATAAGCTAGCTTCACACCTTGATATTCGCTATAATACTCATTCTTATCTGACGGACATTCCAAAGATAGAGAAGGAGAAGGAAAGTTCGTCAGCGAGTTATACTCGGGTAGGATTGCCTCATAAGATAGTAAAGGTATATAAACGAACAGGTGTATATGATGTATGCAACGTAAAGTAGGGGTGTAAATGTTTGAAATGTATAAATTTAAGACGTTTTGAGGAGAGGTATGTATGTTGTAAGTTATATGTAGATGAAGGTATTAGTTTATATTAGTTTGTTAAAAAAGAGTCCGGATACTCATGATTATTCTGTTGTGGCCACGGAACAACAACTGGGGAAATGAAATGTACCGTTTCACTTCCCGGGATCATGATTGAGTAGTAGGGGAATCCGAGTTCCGAATTATCCTTGCCTAATCAAGCTACCCATCCCTGTGGTTCAGTATAAAGGTTCGGGCGAATTAGAGTTAGTGCGTATACCTCTAGGCATGGAATTTCCACATTGTATAGTCGTCCACATTTTGGACTGTTCATCCAGAATATCGGGATCTTCATATTTGTATAGTCGTCCACACTTTGGACTGTTCACCCGAAATATCAGGATCTTCATATTTGTATAGTCGTCTACACTTTGGACTGTTCACCCTACCTGCAGGGATCTTCATATTTGTATAGTCGTCCACACTTTGGACTGTTCATCCGAAATATCGGGATCTTCATATTTGTATAGTCGTCCATACTTTGGACTGTTCACCCTGCCTGCAGGGATCTTCATAAAGTATTCCATACCTAGGTCCGCTCATTCTAACCCTAACCGTATCATGTTTTGTATATGTCATGTTGTCATAAACTGGAAATTTTAAAAGAGTATTGATCTCGTTTAATATGGCCTTCCATAACCACTCGTTTTATTTTCTAGAATTTGTAAAGTACTTCGTGACCTTTAGAGAAAACTTAGTTAAAATAATAAGGTTTAAATATCTTTTATTACTATAAGAAAAACCATGATATTTGGGATATTTATTATTTTGGAAAAGCATAATGTTGTACAGGAAATATCCTTTTGATAAAAGCTTGTGGTGTTTATTTGAAAATCTTTTAAAGGGGGTTTTTATTTGAAAAATCTAGACTGCTCCTAATATTCCAAAAGGATAAGTTATGAGGTTCTCAAATCGCCTCTTCACCGCCAATTGTGGCTAGGTAAGTGCCAGGTAAGTAGGAAGGTACTCCACTACATCAGTAGTGGACCTAATTAATAACCACTAGCCTTAGACACACTCGCCTAACACAAAGTCTGGTTTAGATAAACGATCGATACCTACAACCTTTCCTTTATCCTAGATTGATGTTATTTTAAAATTACCTTTTAATAAGATACTAAAAATTCCTTTTGAAAAGATATCGTTATTTAAACTTTAATATTTTCTTTCTTAAAAAGTTGAGAGGGTTTTAAAAATATTTGTAAGTAAAATATACGTATACCGTATCTAAAATATTTATTTTACATATCCTTATTTCTTATAGGTATTTTAAACAAATATAATATTTAAATTAAACGAGGGTATCTTGTGGAAGTAACCTATTTCGAGATCATTTTATAGTATGGGTATGTCAGAGGTGAGATGACAATTCAAAGGTTACATCAGATTCCAGGTATTATGGGTGTGCAATATAATTTTGTGTACAGATGAAATTTAAACACCGTTTTAAAAATATAGGTTAACATTATCATGATTAAGGGTACAAGGAAAAAGGGTATGCACAAATATTATATCACCATTTTAAATGGGGGTTGATGATTAGAAGTTGGAACTAGTTTATTGAGAAAGAAGAAGATGACAGGAAAAGGGGAGAGAGACGGATCCTACCTTTTGTTTGAGTCGGAATGCCGAAGAGTTGAAAACGTAGTCTCGTACTAAATCCTCAATAGCTCCGCGTCCCGATTTTTCCTCTGCGATTGGATGGAGCCGTAGCGTCGGCATCGTCGATACGAAGGCACCGGTATTTTTTTCAGAATTTTTGGAGTTCTGAGGTGTGAGAAATCAGTGTTTGAAGGTGTCTATTTATAGCGTTTTATTTTTAACAATAAAATCCAAAATTCAGTTAAAATACACGAAAAATCGAGCCGGCCAATGATTGCCAATCATTCCGGTATGATTGCGCCCGCCGCCTCACTTCTTGGCCGTTGGATCTGCATCCAACGGCGCAGATCACGCCGCCGCCACGCCACGTGTCGTGCGTGGATTCGCGCACAGCCGTGTGTGCGGATCACCACGTGGGCGCCGCCGCAGAGCTCTGGGCCGTTGAATCTCGTGATCCAACGGTCCAGGTTAAAAGGCTTTAAAAATTTAAAATAAAAATTAATAAAAATAAATAAAATAGCAGATTATATAAAATATTGATTTGGCTTTGAAAAATTTGTTAAAAATAGTAAAAAATACGGGAAAATTATGGAAAAAATCCAAAATATATTTTATTATTATCTTTAATATTAAAATAATTTTGGGCTAGAAACAATTAGTCTATCTATTTCTAAATTGTTAGCTAGTTATAATAATTATAAAATATCTAGTTCATCTTTAAAATATTTTTAATTACTAATTAATTACTTTTATTTATAATAAAAATATGTAGATTATTTTAAGGTATCATAAAATCTTTCTAAAATATTTTAAGACTATAAAAATAATAAATAGATTTTAGAAATTTCCTTTAATCATATTTACTGCTTTAAAAATTATTAACACTACTTTAAAAATTATTATTATATAAAAGAAACATGTAAATAATTATTTGATAGTAGAAATATAAATAAAATATATTTTATTAGGTATTAGAAAATATGGTCATTACAATAATGCTCACGTGCGAACACATGAGGTGCTCAAACTGTGAGCGTTGTCTTTGGATTTTCCCCTTTTCCATATGAATGTTAAGCAACTGTTTGGGGGTCACGTGAGAACACATGATTCGATCTCAATCATTCTTTTTTGTTCATCAGATGTGCTCACGTGGGAATACGTGAGCTCTCGTTATTGCGCTGAACTCTAATGAATCACCAGTCTTTTCTTTTATATGCATAAAGATTTTGATATGAGTTTTAAGAATTTCCGGTCCCTTGTTTTATAAGAATTAAATTCTTTTACAGGGTTAAACCCCAGTTTTATCAGAGAAATTAAATTCCTATATACTTTTGGAAGAATTAAATTCTTTGAATTTAGTTCTTTCCCCTAAGTTTTGAATCTGCATGACAGAATCTCCCCGATGAGAATTAAATTCTCAACTTGTGGGGAAATCTGCTTCTGCAGACTTAAACCGGAGAAAGAACTAAGTTCTTGTATGAAGAATTAAACCCTTAAAGAAGAGATAAGATAATCTATGTACTTTCTTCTTACCTAGGATTTTTTGTTTAAGAACGGGATCTTCTTCCTCTAGAGAATTGAATTCTCTTTTTCTCTTTTTCTTTTGTTTCTCAAAGTTTATGGGGGGTCTCTCTGTGTGTTCTCCTGCTCTCCTCGCTCCTATTTATACGAGAAGAACAAGAATCAATTTGTTAAGAGAATCACTCATTGAGAGATCATGATTGATTCCATGATCTTTTAGATCAATCGGTGAATTTTATTCACCGTTGGATTTTTTAATCCAATGGCTCTCTGTTTAACAGAGAAGGTTTCTTATTTTTTAACCAGATTAGGAAATATTTTCCTAAAATAGAATTTTATTTCATCAGACGATCACCGTTGGATCTTTGATCCAAAAGTCTTTCGTTTAACAACAGAGAAGATGTTTTTGTTTTAATGAAGATCAGAGATATATTTCCCATATATATAGAATTTAATTCTATCAGATAGTTTAGAAAGATTTAAGAAAATATTTTCCAAATAGGATTTTGATCCTTTTATTTAGAATTTAATTCTATCAACTTGGAAGGTGTTTAGGAACACTCACGTGTAGCACGTGACTCCCACGGAGTTAAACTTATTTGCTTATATGCAACAGCCTAAAAAGGGCATCACGTGTTAACACGTGAACTTCTCTGGCTTGCTATTTGTTTTAATATGGAGCATATATATTTTGTATATAGATGCTCACGTGCTTACACGTGAGGGTCAATTTCAGCTTGTCAATTGTTTAAATGCAGCGCCTATAATCTTTGTATACAGGCGCTCACGTGTGGGAACGTGAGTCTCCATTAGTGGGGAATTTTCCCCATCCCCTTTTCTCTTTTTTTATAAGGGAACATCCCTCAGAGAAGGAAATGGTGCAATTGTTGCAGCCAAAGCAGTTGGTGAATATCACCATGTATTACCAAGTGATAACACAATGATTCTAAGCGACTGTTATTTCGTACCAAAAATATTATGAATGTTTTACTAAATCAAATGTTGATTGGGTTTGGTACGTTATGTAACGGTATATACGTTCTAAATCAAACAAAAGTTCTAAACGTACAGAACACACACAAGAAGAACAGTTCATAAATGAACGAAGCCTTCTTATAGTATTGTAGACTAGGTCATATCAATGCGACAAGACTAGCTAAATTACATAAAAATGCATATTTGAATCAGTTTGAATTTACATCTTATGAAACTTATCAGTCATGTCTCAAAGGCAAAATGACCAAAACTCTGTTTACTGGATACAGAGAAAGAGCTACTAAACTCTTGGGACTGATACATAGTGATGTATGCGGTCCTATATCTACACATGCCAGGAATGATTCCTCGAACTTTATTACATTCACCAATGATCTCTCAAGATACGGACATGTGTTCCTGATGAAACACAAATCTGAATCTTTTGAGAAATTCAAGGAATATAAGTACGAAGTTGAGAACCAGACGGGTAAAAGTATTAAAATTCTTCGATCTGATCCGGGAGGAGAATACTTGAGTACGGAATTCAGAGACTGTTTAAAAGAGAATGGGATTCTCTCTCAGCTTACTCCTCCGTATACACCACAGCACACTGAAGCATCAGAGCGGAGAAATTGCACCCTATTAGATATGGTGCGCTCTATGATGAGTAATGCTGAGTTGCCTGTTTCCTTTTGGGCTTATGCACTTGAGATAGCTGCATACCTATTGAATAGAATTCCGACCAAATCCGTTGCCTACCACTCCATATGAGATATGGAATGGGAAGAGACCATCTCTTAAACGAGTTAAGATATAGGGTTGTCCGATCTATGATAAAAAGCAAAATCCGGATAAGCTCGAGACAAGGTCTGTTTTGTGCAAGTTTGTGGGATATCCAAAAGATTCATATGGATATATTTTCTACCATACCGAGGAACAAAAAGTGTATGTTCCTCAACATGCCACCTTTTTAGAAAAGAAATTTCTTATGAAAGAAATTAGTGCTAATAAGGTAGAACTGGAAGAAGTTCCAGCAACACAGACTATAACTGACAATTTGGTAGAACCGGAGGATTCAATAGTCCCCAACGAATCCCAGCCACTCCGCAGATCTAGTAGGGTTCCTCATCCACCTGAGAGATACTACGGTTTTCTCATAGACGGTGGAAGCGAGGATTGCATCATGGAAGATGATGACCCAACTAATTTTGAGCATGCCATCACAAGTGGGGACTCTGTGAAATAGCTGGATGCTATGCGATCTGAGATGGAATCCATGTACACCAACAAAGTATGGACTTTGAAAGTTGCTCCTGAAGGGGTAAAACCCATCGGGAGCAAGTGTATCTTAAAAAGATAATTGGTGTAGATGGAAAAGTTGAGGCTTTCAAAGCTAGACTTGTAGCAAAGGGTTTTTGTCAACGACCTAGTGTCGATTATGATGAAACCTTTTCTCCTGTCGCTATGCTTAAGTCCATCAGGATCCTACTTACCATTGCTGCATACCATGACTACGAAATCTGGCAGATGGACTTCAAGACTGCTTTTTCTAAATGGTGATTTACAAAAGAGCGTGTACATGATACAGCCAGAGGGCTTCGTAGATAGTGGGAGCAGCGGAAGCGTATGCAAGCTGCTTAAATTGTCTTGAGACTACTCATCATGAGCTTCATCAGACGACGGTGAAGGAGAGATCTCCTGCGAATCCGAGTTTTCACCGGCTTCAATTTCAACGTGCGACCCATCTTTCCTTGAATCGTCTTTACTTAGAGATTCCACAATTTTCGGTTTCAACACAGCAGATTCATCAAAAGTCACATCTCTGCTAATCATAAACTTTGGCGACTTAGGATCCGAACATCACAACCTATAACCTTTAACATCAGTAGCATAACCAAGAAATATGCACTTCTTTTTGTAAGTCCGCGGCGGCGCCCCGGCCGTCGATCCGACGCCGGAAACGCGGAAACAAAAACTTTGCAAACTAGCAAACCGGCACCACCGCGCACTTTTACCCCGGATCGGGCCATTAACCTAGCTACTAGCAAAAATGAAAAGAGTAGAGAAGCTATACCAAGCGATCCGTGTCCTTCGATCTTCGTCTCCACTCCGATCTCCCGCGGAAACTCCGTCCATCACCTCCTCGTCGGAAAGGGCACCACGTAGCCAGAATCTTTTACGGGCTCCCACCTCTTGACCGAGGATCCTCGGGCGCGAAGTTGGCTAGCCGACGCGTCCAAGGGATGCTGTAGATGTAGTGTAGTGGGTTGTCTCTTTAAGGTTTATAGGAGTTGCCATGGTATGTGGAGGAGAAGAAAAATCTTTGGAGAGAGGTAAGGAAAAAAGGTAGTGGCCAAAAAAACATGAGATGAATGAATTTTTTCTTACACAAATGAACCTCTCTCTCTCCCTCAAGAATAGTGGCCGGCCCCCCTCTTCATGGGTGTGAGAAAAGAATCAATAATCAAGAGAAGAAAAAGAATAAGCTAAGATGAAAATGGTCACACCCATTTCTTTTCTCATCAAATCAAACAACCATCACATGAAAAGCAATGAAACGGACAAGAAAAGTATCTCATGATGAAGAGGCCACAAATATGCAAGAAACTCCTCCACAAAATGTTATTTGCAAACCACAAATAACACCCTCCTACGGAAAGTCCAGCCGTGAAAGAACAAAGGAAAACCGGCCGGAACGGAATGCAAACTGGCAACTTCAGAAAACTGATCCCGTAATAAATTACAGGAAAACCCCGCTACTGCATATACATGCCCGCATTTGTATTCCCACTGAACACAAATGCAAAGAGACAAAACTACACTATCTAATACTAGGATCCGGCTTAAGCCAAAGCCGGCTAGTAAAATCCGTCCGATCACGATCCGTGCAATACCGCACGTATCTGATCGAACCCTGCCATATCTCCATACGGCCTCTACAGCGTTTCGCCCGAAACCTGAGTAACTGTGTGTGTGTGGTGGACTTTAAAGACTCGTCAATACTATGGCTGTGGATTTAACCACTAGCACGTCAGAGGTATTAGCCATACGTGACGGGCCACCAGCTACTGACTAAAAGGGACGTCGATGAGCGAACTCATCCTGACACCCTACTGAACCTGTCAGTGACAATATCCGTACAGTCCGGTCCGTTCGTCTATGAGCATCGCATGGCGGGCCTAGGGGGTTGGTAAAAGTCAGACCCCCAATAGCGGTACAAGTCGTGTCGGAGTGTAGCCCAGAACACCCTGAGATACTACTGGAATACCTACCAGCAAATCTCCTGCCTTGGCCAAGAACTTTTCATGTTCTGGCTCTCCTAGACACAGCGCGACCTCACCCCCAATACCGGGAGAGACGAACCCCTGCAGATACGCTCACTGCCTCCATGTGGCTCGGGACTGTACCCAACTAAAACCTGTTTGCACGTCTCCTTTGAGCGTGGTAGGGTAGTAATCAAAGCACAGTGGGAACTCACACGAGACAAATGACGATCTCAGGTCGATGAACTAACCTGTACACATGTCACCTGGGAACTGCTATCTGACGTCTGGTATAATCCCAACTAGCAGGTTCCCGGCGAGTCCTGTCCGGTGTACTCATAACCCAATGAGCACCTGTATACATCTTAGGTGAACCAACTGACACCAGTGGCTTGTGAGACCGGCCACCGCCCCTCGTCGGGGTCTCGACTGTATACACTAGTCTACTCCGAAGTATCGATGCCCTGTCTCGAAACTCCCATGACTAGGGACCTTTTAAGGATGTGCTTATAGACTCCAGCTCTCACGTATATGATCGCCCTCATACTGCTGGTAGTCAAGCAAGAATTCTAGGGGCTCTATCAACGTGTAATAGCGACTCGTAAGGTCACCTAAAGCAGTACACGATGATAAAGATAAACCAGATAGCATACTATCATCTCGAGTAAGACTGTCCTACTGGGATAGGTCATCCCCTCAATCATTGCAATCACGTGCCTGTGATCCAATAATTGATTCTGAGGGCACTATCTCCAACAATCTCCCACTTGCACTCAAGGCTAATTATTGCGATGTCGCATACTCACAGCCTGTGTGATACCGAACACCCAACTCCTCTACTTGACAGTCTCACAAAGCTCGTTTGCGAAACTATTGCGTTCGAGGAATAGCCTCAGTGAGTGGATCCGCTATAGTGTTTCTTTCTATGTCTCTCTATATCCCATGTTCGCGGAGAAAGCCATCTCCCGAAATGAGCAATACCTGTTTTAGAATGTCTGGATGTCTGATGGGACCTAGCTCATAAATGAACTCCAAATCCAAACTTCTTCGACTGTATCGTCAACTGAACTTAATCAGTATCCTGCGCCATGCATTCCCTCAGTATCCACCTGGACCATCTGTCCAACATACCGCCCCTCGTCAGAGGGAAAACTATAACTCTGACAGTCACTCTGTCATCCATGTCACCTTGGAAGCCTGGAATGATAACCGTCTCCTAAAAGAGGCTGCCGTTATCATTTTGTCACGACCCGCAGGGTACGGAACGTGACTGGCACTTAAGTTTACGAAACGTCTAAAGACGTCCGTAAAATAAGTAAGCCAAAGCCCAGAAAACAAAACCAATTAAGCAAAAGAGTGAAGAAAACCCAATCAATTGAAAGCGGGTTTATCAAATAAGTCATGTAAAACCCTTTTTAAAAACAATACCAATTTTCCGAAAATTTCGGCAGAGTCTCCTTTGTAAATACTGGCCCCCAAAATGGGTACAACAAAATATATATGAATCCAACAAAATAGGGCATCCCCAAGCGGGAGCTAGCTCTTCGCCACAAGGCGGTCACAAATCCCACGCAATATAAAATGACAACAAGCAAAATAATCATAATGAAGCATAAGAAAAAAACAGCATGTCGACTCAAGTGAGTTCGACCCCAAAATACAGCATAAAAGTCCACAAACCTCACAGTCTCATCTCTAGGTCAATATATAATAATACTGGTAGATACAGTAGATGGAGTACACTAGATACAAAGAATATACAAGGTGGTACAAAAATAATAACATAACCCACCTATGAGCAAAACCTCGAGTCCAGGCAAAAGAGGCAAAAGAAGCAAGCGCACCCGCCGCTACTGTACTGACGGAGCGGACCTGAAAAAGGCTATGGCACAACGGGGGTGAGTTGCCAACTCGTGAGTAATAAATAACATCTACACATGCTATCGAATGCATGCACACAAGCATCCTAACATCTAAATACAGGTAAGGCAGGACATAATGGCAAGTATGTATGCAATATGGATATACTAGCAGGTATGAATGCAATGCGAATCAACTCGTGATCTGAATGTGTAAGTATAAGAAATCATGTTCTTCCCTTTAAGAATGTCTTTTGAAATACCAGCACAATACCAATAGAATCAACAAGAACCTGTGTCCAGCATCGACACCTCAAAACTGTCTTAAATCTCATATCAATGTATCTCTGGCCTCAGCCATCCGGCTGACCCATCTCAAATATCAATATCTCATCATCTAGCGGCCACGGTCGGTATCCTCTGGATATCCGCCGTCCCAAACAGTCACCGGTAGGTAATCCGTCCCCTGCCAGGCTCAACGTCAACACCACATTCCTCTTGCCCCGGGGTACCTTACCGGGCCCACCATGTACCCGTGACGGTTCCTCCACTCCTCGACACGGATCTCGAAAACCACAGCAAACTCATGGTGGACGACACTTACATCACTAGAAAACCGCAATTTACATATTTAAAAAAATATAATAAGTTTAGAAATTTTGCGGCTTTCCCCCGAATCCAGAAATATCATAAAATCTCAAGAAATCCTCATAAGTGTATATGTCAATGGTGATGAATGCATATGGTATCAATAATTAAGCTATGATGTATGATTAATAGACTAGGCATGAACAAATAATATGATGAGGTACATGCACATGAATAGCAATCCTACGATTTCATTTGAAGGAATTAAAGGCAATAGCACAAGTTTAAGTATCAATTAGTAAGAGGTTTAAATTTAAAGGTTATCTAGTGTGGTGGCATGGCAATTACCAGGGTGTGTGTGTAAGCATGAATAGTGCTCGTGCTGCATATAAATACCCTGGCAATGGTGCAGGTGTCCTAGAAAATGGTTTCGTATATGTATGTCAGTATAATGCATGGATGCAGCAAATAATCATATAAGTATTTCACCCCTAATTACTAACATCACTAAGAATCTTGTAAGTTACTAAAACTATCGGGCGGCTTGCGCCATCCAACGATAGTCCCCCGTAGATGTTACATCTACTCACCGGAATCCCTGGCTAGCTGTGTCCAATCACCGCTTTCCCCTTTCGTGCCGCGTCTGACGTCTCCGCGACCGAACCTGGAATTTACATCAATACCAACCATAAGGTTACATATCAAGAACGACGTAAAACCCAAACGAAACTACTAATGTTCACTAGCTAGGTACAACGTGCGCAGGGTGCGCGGAACACACGCGAAAATCGCAAAAACTGCAAAAATCGCCGATTTGGTCGCCCGGCAAAACTAAAACCCGACTACTCAAAAATCCGCACTCACGCATCCTAAACGTCATAGGAGATGCTAAAAATATCCCCAAGGTATCACAAATAATTCACCATTTAATTTTAATAAAAACCTAGTAAGCACAAAACTTGCAAATTTTGGTGCAAATATCGAAAATTAGCGATACGGTTATCACAATCCAACACAATATCCAACCACACAACTAGTTAGCCACAATCACAAAAATTCAACTCATTTATCATGCTTCAAAACCCATTTTCCATACATAAACCCTTTCTTGAATTTCCTAAAACAACAATTTACAACCAAAATCACACTTTTAAAATTTAGTAAATTAGCATAGTTTAAAGACCACATAACAAGGTAACCTCTTAGATTAGGTTGTGTAGGAACTAGATTAATTACAAAACAATTTAATTAACTAACATGGCTTCAAGAACCCTAGTTTAATCTTTCAATCATAACCTAAGGAAAAAAAACTAGATAGAACTACACTAAATTAACACTACTACAATTTAACTTAAGAAACTAAATCAAAAGAATTTAAGTAGCAAGAAATTATACCTCACTAGAGATCTAGCAAGAATAAATTTGCTTCAAATGATGGCCTCAAGCATCAAGATCCAAGCTAGGGAGGTGAAGGAAAAGAAAGATGAAGGATGGGTTTAATTTGTAAGCTTTAAATTGCAATTTTTGTTGAATTAAACTTGAAGAATTTTGAAGAAAATGAAAAGAAAAGAGATGAAGTGGAGGGGGAGCAGGTTTCGGCCAGATTAGAGGGAAGGGGAGGGTGTGGGTGTGTGGGAAAAGTCATTAGTCAACTACCCCAAAAGTCAATGCACCATACTTTAACAAACTATATTTAAAATAAATTCATAAACAAACCAATTCAACACATGAAAGAAAACCAAAATGAGGCCAGAAATTTCTGGACCTGATCAAGGTGGGGCTGTCCTAGGGCTGAGGGAAGAGAGAGAGGGGTTTTACAAAAGAAATTTTATGCAAAAAGACCCCCTACAAGTCAAAAATTGCAAGTTTTAGCTTAAAATTCAATAAATTCGTTTCCTATCATAAAAATTAGTTAAAAATCAAAATAAAATACTAGAAATTTATGTTACAACTAGATTTTAATTAACATAATTTTAAAGATTAAAATTAGCCCAGAAAAATTTGTATTTATCACTAAATTAATGTATTTTCTTACCGGCTTAAAATAATATTAAAAAATTGAAAAATTAGGGAAAATTTTTTAAACGACCAGAATTTCATAAGTAACTCATTAGATACTAAAAACAAGCAATTACCTATCCATTTTAGGTATAATTAGTCCTAAACTGCAAAATAACGAGAAAGACGGTTTTCGGAAAAATACCGAATTTTCACCGATTTTCAGGAAAACACCAAAACGACTTTTCAAGGCGCTACAATCTTCCCCCCTTAAAGAAATTCGGTCCCCGAATTTAAAAATATAGCTACGCGTACCTTCAAAGAGATGGGGATATTTCTTCCTCATCTCGCCCTCGGTCTCCCAGGTAACCTCCTCGCTGCTCGGGCTACGCCAAAGGACCTTGACGGTTGGTATAATCTTCGACCTCAACTTCTTCACCTGCCGATCCAGGATGGCCACCGGCTGCTCTGCAAAAGAAAGGTCGCGCTCTAGCTGGACTGTCGGGTGCTGAATCGCATGCGAAGGGTCGTGAAGGTACTTGCGGAGCATCGAAACATGGAAGACGGGGTGAACATCGGGAAAGCTGGGTGGAAGGGCCAAACGATATGCAACTGCGCCGACACGCTCGAGGATCTCGAAGGGACCTACGAATCTAGGGCTAAGCTTCCCCTTTCGCCCAAAATGCATCACGCCCTTCATCGGAGAGACCCTCAGAAAAACATGGTCGCCAACTGCGAACTCTAATCTGCGACGGCGTCTGTCCGCATACGATTTCTGCCTACTCTGAGCCGCTCTCATCCGGTCTTGGATCAACTGTATCTTCGCTGTCGTCTCCTCAACAAGCTGCGGCCCCAAAATACTGCTCTCGCTGAGCTCTGTCCAACAGACGGGCGATCTGCATCTCCTCCCGTACAATGCCTCGAAAGGTGCCATCTGAATAGTATCCTGGAAGCTGTTGTTGTAGGAGAACTCCACTAGAGGTAAATGACGATCCCAGCTACCACCAAAGTCTAAAACGCACGCTCTGAGCATGTCCTCGAGAGTCTGAATGGTCCACTCTGACTGTCCGTCGGTCTGCGGATGAAATGCTGTGCTGAAGCTCAAACGAGTGCCCAAAGCCTCCTGAAGTCTCTGCCAAAGTCGGCTGGTGAACTGAGTGCCTCGATCTGACACGATACAAGTCGGTACGCCATGTAGTCGCACGATCTCGTCAATATAGAGCTGAGCATACTGAGCGAAGCTGAAAGTGGGCTTCACTGGTAGGAAGTGAGCCGCTTTCGTCAATCTATCCACGATCACCCAGATGGAGTCGTACCCTCGACTGGTCCTGGGTAGACCCACAACGAAATCCATCGAAATCTGCTCCCATTTCCACTCTGGAATGGGTAACGGCTGTAACTCTCCTGCGGGCCTCTGGTGCTCGGCCTTGACTTGCTGACAAGTCAGGCATCTCGAAACGAACTCCGCAATGTCCCTCTTCATCCCGTCCCACCAGTAGGTCTCTCTCATATCATGGTACATCTTGGTGGAACCGAGGTGGACACTATACACTGATCGGTGTGCCTCCTCAAGAATGTCGCGCCGCAATCCATCAGTATCTGGTACGCACAGTCTAGATCCATATCGTAAAATCACCTGATCGTCAATCACGAACTCGGAAAATCTGCCCTGTCCCATCTGTGCCATGATCTCTGAGCAACGGTCGTCACTGCGCTGTGCCTCATATATACGGTCAAGCAACTGTGGGCGTGCACGAACATGCGCGAGCTGTCCCCCTGTCTGAGTGAACTCGAACTCAACTCGGCTGTCGCATAACATCTGCCAATCTGCTGACGACTGCCTCTGCACTGCGCGCAAAAAGGATAGACTACCCCCGGGCCTCCTACTTAACGCATCTGCCACCACATTCGCCTTGCCTGGGTGATATAAGATCTCGCAGTCGTAGTCTTTCACCAACTCCATCCAACGACGCTGTCTGAGGTTCAGGTCTCGCTGCTGAAATATGTACTTTAAGCTCTTGTGATCGGTGAATATCTGACACGACTCGCCGTATAGGTAATGTCGCCAAATCTTCAGTGCAAAGACCACTGCAGCCATCTCCAAATCATGAGTGGGGTAGTTCTGTTCATGCTTCTTCAACTGCCGAGAAGCATAAGCGATCACCCGGCCATGCTGCATCAACACGCATCCTAATCCCACTCGCGAAGCATCACAGTAGACCACAAATCCGCCTGATCCCGAAGGCAAAGATAATACCGGCGCCGTAGTCAAACGAGTCCGTAGCTGCTGAAAACTGCACTCGCACTCCTCCGTCCAGACGAAAAGAACTCCCTTCCGGGTCAAACCGGTCAACGGTGCAGCTACACGGGAGAAGTCCTGAACAAAACGCCTGTAGTAGCCCGCCAGGCCTAGAAAACTACGGATCTCAGTAACCGATGTAGGTCGGGGCCACTGCTGAACAGCCTCAATCTTCTTCGGGTCCACACAAATGCCGTCTCTCGTAACCACGTGACCCAAGAATCCGACGCTGTCCAGCCAGAATGCACACTTGGAGAACTTCGAGAACAGCTGGTGCTCCCTCAGAGTCTGTAACGTAATCCGCAAGTGCTGCTCGTGCTCCTCTCTGCTCCGGGAGTACACCAAGATATCGTCGATAAACACGATGATGAACAAGTCAAGATACGGCCTGAATGTACGGTTCATCAAATCCATGAATGCTGCTGGGGCGTTGGTGAGTCCGAACGACATCACCAAAAACTCGTAGTGGCCGTAGCGCGTGCGGAAAGCTGTCCTCGGTATATCCTCCTGTCGAACACGCAGCTGATGGTATCCTGATCGCAAGTCGATCCTCGAAAAATACCCCGCACCCTGAAGCTGGTCGAACAAATCATCAATGCGCAGCAACGGATATCTGTTCCGAACGGTAACTTTGTTCAGTTGGCGGTAGTCGATACATAAGCGCAACTTCCATCCTTCTTCTTGACAACCAGGACCGGAGCACCCCACGGAGAAACACTAGGTCGAATAAGCCCCTTATCTAACAAATCCTGCAACTGATACTTCAGCTCTCGAAGCTCTGCCGGGGCCATCCGATAAGGCGGTATAGAAATAGGCCCCGAGCCGGGAATCAAATCAATGCAGAACTCAACATCGCGCTCAGGTGGTAGCCCAGGTAGCTCATCAGGGAAAACATCAAGGAACTCACAAACAACCGGGACCCGGTCCAACGGAACCTCTGCAGCTCAAGTATCACAAATATACGCTAAGAATCCCTGACATCCCTTCTGCAAGAGCTGACCAGCGTGAAGAGACGAAATCAAGCTGGGAAGGGTGACGCTGCGGTCTCCCTGAATAACAAGGACTGGCTCTCCCGGAAAGCTAAATCTGACTGCCTTCTCACGGCAGTCCACCGAAGCATAACAAGTGGCTAGCCAATCCATGCCCAGAAGCACATCAAAGTCCAACATATCGAGAAGAATCAAATCAACCAATGACTCCCTCTCCCCGATACGAATGGAACACAATCGAAAAACAAAACGAGCGACAAACGACTCGCCTACCGGGGTAATAACAACAAGCGGCTGATCTAACGACGACGACTCACGGCCCAACATCGGTGCAAAGTGTGTAGATACGTACGAATGTGTGGAACCTAGGTCAAATAATACCCGTGCGTCGAAAGAACAAACGGATAAGGTACCTGTCACAACGGTATTGGATGCCTGCGCATCCTGCGGTGTCAAAGCAAAAACTCGGGCCTGTCCTCCACCGATAGCGGGCTGACCTCGACCTCGGCCTCTGCCTCCTCGTCCTCTCTGAACAGGACCGCCGCGTCCACGGCCTCTGGGTGCACCTAACTGGCGTGGAGCATCGCCGGTGGTAGGAAGTAGGGCTCTCTGAGGAGGGGGTGGTGATGGTGGTAGGGTCACATGTGGAACTGTCGCCGCTCCCTGTCGTCTCGCCGGACAGTCTCTGTTACGATGATGCAGGCTACCACACCAAAAACATCCTAACCATGGCTGCTGATCATATGGGTGAAGGCGATATAACTGGCCCCTAAAGAATCCACCACGGCCTCTGCGAACCCTCCTAGGTGCTAATATATCAGTGCGAATCCGACTCGGTCTCGAAACGACCGCAGGGGGAGTAATATCCGATCTCTGTGCTCGATTGACCTCTACTAACGATTCCACCATCTGTCGTAACTCCTGCATGCCTCCCATCATCTGTCGCAGCTCCTCCATACCGGACTCAAGCCTATCCATGCGACCTGGGGAATGCGGATCAGTCTGTCCCTGAGGCATAGGTATACCACCCTGCTCAGTCCTCGTCTCGGACGAGCCTGCTCGGATATCATCACGGGCGGCAGCCCTCTGCGCACTCGTAGCCTTTGGCGGCATAGTGGCTGGTACAGAAAAAGGATAATAAGAACAGTGCAAAAGAATCATAGGATACACGGAATTGAAGAAGGAATTTTCAAGCAAGTATATCCTAAAGTCACTTAGGCGGAGTACCGTATCGTAAGTATGCCGCGGACATACACACGCTACGTTACCCTACTTAAGTCACATACTCCATCTACCAAGGGTCATCCTACACTCAAAAAGGTAAAACCTATCGCTCTGATACCAACTTTGTCACGACCCGCAGGGTACGGAACGTGACTGGCACTTAAGTTTACGAAACGTCTAAAGACGTCCGTAAAATAAGTAAGCCAAAGCCCAGAAAACAAAACCAATTAAGCAAAAGAGTGAAGAAAACCCAATCAATTGAAAGCGAGTTTATCAAATAAGTCATGTAAAACCCTTTTTAAAAACAATACAAATTTTCCGAAAATTTCGGCAGAGTCTCCTTTGTAAATACTGGCCCCCAAAATGGGTACAACAAAATATATATGAATCCAACAAAATAGGGCATCCCCAAGCGGGAGCTAGCTCTTCGCCACAAGGCGGTCACAAATCCCACGCAATATAAAATGACAACAAGCAAAATAATCATAATGAAGCATAAGAAAAAAACAGCATGTCGACTCAAGTGAGTTCGACCCCAAAATACAGCATAAAAGTCCACAAACCTCACAGTCTCATCTCTAGGTCAATATATAATAATACTGGTAGATACAGTAGATGGAGTACACTAGATACAAAGAATATACAAGGTGGTACAAAAATAATAACATAACCCACCTATGAGCAAAACCTCGAGTCCAGGCAAAAGAGGCAAAAGAAGCAAGCGCATCCGCCGCTACTGTACTGACGGAGCGGACCTGAAAAAGGCTATGGCACAACGGGGGTGAGTTGCCAACTCGTGAGTAATAAATAACATCTACACAGGCTATCGAATGCATGCACACAAGCATCCTAGTATCTAAATACAGGTAAGGCAGGACATAATGGCAAGTATGTATGCAATATGGATATACTAGCAGGTATGAATGCAATGCGAATCAACTCGTGATCTGAATGTGTAAGTATAAGAAATCATGTTCTTTCCTTTAAGAATGTCTTTTGAAATACCAGCACAATACCAATAGAATCAACAAGAACCTGTGTCCAGCATCGACACCTCAAAACTGTCTCAAATATCATATCAATGTATCTCTGGCCTCAGCCATCCGGCTGACCCATCTCAAATATCAATATCTCATCATCTAGCGGCCACGGTCGGTATCCTCTGGATATCCGCCGTCCCAAACAGTCACCGGTAGGTAATCCGTCCCCTGCCAGGCTCAACGTCAACACCACATTCCTCTTGCCCCGGGGTACCTTACCGGGCCCACCATGTACCCGTGACGGTTCCTCCACTCCTCGACACGGATCTCGAAAACCACAGCAAACTCATGGTGAACGACACTTACATCACTAGAAAACCGCAATTTACATATTTAAAAAAATATAATAAGTTTAGAAATTTTGCGGCTTTCCCCCGAATCCAGAAATATCATAAAATCTCAAGAAATCCTCATAAGTGTATATGTCAATGGTGATGAATGCATATGGTATCAATAATTAAGCTACGATGTATGATTAATAGACTAGGCATGAACAAATAATATGATGAGGTACATGCACATGAATAGCAATCCTACGATTTCATTTGAAGGAATTAAAGGCAATAGCACAAGTTTAAGTATCAATTAGTAAGAGGTTTAAATTTAAAGGTTATCTAGTGTGGTGGCATGGCAATTACCAGGGTATGTGTGTAAGCATGAATAGTGCTCGTGCTGCATATAAAAACCCTGGCAATGGTGCAGGTGTCCTAGAAAATGGTTTCGCATATGTATGTCAATATAATGCATGGATGCAGCAAATAATCATATAAGTATTTCACCCCTAATTACTAACATCACTAAGAATCTTGTAAGTTACTAAAACTATCGGGCGGCTTGCGCCATCCAATGATAGTCCCCCGTAGATGTTACATCTACTCACCGGAATCCCTGGCTAGCTGTGTCCAATCACCGCTTTCCCCTTTCGTGCCGCGTCTGACGTCTCCGCGACCGAACCTGGAATTTACATCAGTACCAACCATAAGGTTACATATCAAGAACGACGCAAAACCCAAACGAAACTACTAATGTTCACTAGCTAGGTACAACGTGCGCAGGGTGCGCGGAACACACGCGAAAATCGCAAAAACTGCAAAAATCGCCGATTTGGTCGCCCGGCAAAACTAAAACCCGACTACTCAAAAATCCGCACTCACGCATCCTAAACGTCATAGGAGATGCTAAAAATATCCCCAAGGTATCACAAATAATTCACCATTTAATTTTAATAAAAACCTAGTAAGCACAAAACTTGCAAATTTTGGTGCAAATATCGAAAATTAGCGATACGGTTATCACAATCCAACACAATATCCAACCACACAACTAGTTAGCCACAATCACAAAAATTCAACTCATTTATCATGCTTCAAAACCCATTTTCCATACATAAACCCTTTCTTGAATTTCCTAAAACAACAATTTACAACCAAAATCACACTTTTAAAATTTAGTAAATTAGCATAGTTTAAAGACCACATAACAAGGTAACCTCTTAGATTAGGTTGTGTAGGAACTAGATTAATTACAAAACAATTTAATTAACTAACATGGCTTCAAGAACCCTAGTTTAATTTTTCAATCATAACCTAAGAAAAAAAAACTAGATAGAACTACACTAAATTAACACTACTACAATTTAACTTAAGAAACTAAATCAAAAGAATTTAAGTAGCAAGAAATTATACCTCACTAGAGATCTAGCAAGAATAAATTTGCTTCAAATGATGGCCTCAAGCATCAAGATCCAAGCTATGGAGGTGAAGGAAAAGAAAGATGAAGGATGGGTTTAATTTGTAAGCTTTAAATTGCAATTTTTGTTGAATTAAACTTGAAGAATTTTGAAGAAAATGAAAAGAAAAGAGATGAAGTGGAGGGGGAGCAGGTTTCGGCCAGATTAGAGGGAAGGGGAGGGTGTGGGTGTGTGGGAAAAGTCATTAGTCAACTACCCCAAAAGTCAATGCACCATACTTTAACAAACTATATTTAAAATAAATTCATAAACAAACCAATTCAACACATGAAAGAAAACCAAAATGAGGCCAGAAATTTCTGGACCTGATCAAGGTGGGGCTGTCCTAGGGCTGAGGGAAGAGAGAGAGGGGTTTTACAAAAGAAATTTTATGCAAAAAGACCCCCTACAAGTCAAAAATTGCAAGTTTTAGCTTAAAATTCAATAAATTCGTTTCCTATCATAAAAATTAGTTAAAAATCAAAATAAAATACTAGAAATTTATGTTACAACTAGATTTTAATTAACATAATTTTAAAGATTAAAATTAGCCCAGAAAAATTTGTATTTATCGCTAAATTAATATATTTTCTTACCGGCTTAAAATAATATTAAAAAATTGAAAAATTAGGGAAAATTTTTTAAACGACCAGAATTTCATAAGTAACTCATTAGATACTAAAACCAAGCAATTACCTATCCATTTTAGGTATAATTAGTCCTAAACTGCAAAATAACGAGAAAGACGGTTTTCGGAAAAATACCGAATTTTCACCGATTTTCAGGAAAACACCAAAACGACTTTTCAAGGCGCTACACATTTCCCTAGAACATCCACTTATGTTCTAAAACTGCTTCCGACTGTTTCCCCAGGATTGGATCAATATCAACTTATTGCATCTACTGCAAGAACAATATCTGGTGTGGTACTTGATATCTCGTGATTGACTCAATTGCCTAAGCAAGTGATCTGCCAATCATGCACATCCCTCTCTTCTTTAGTCTATAAGACACCTTTAGAGAGGGTGACTCCATTACCTGCAGGTACACTACCGTGCCAGGAGTCGTCCATTCTAAATACTCATAGAATGCTGTCTAAGTACCCAGATTGGGAAACCACCCAAACCTAAATCTAAAACCATAGATCTAGTGACCAGAATGTCTAATATAATATCCAAGTCCTGTGTGGAGAAACCACTGTGTGACGACCAAAGTATAACCGATCGTAGTATAGGAATTTCACTTCCTACTCTGTGTATGTCATCTAAATACCAGGACATCACACCCTACTACCTTCTTAACAGATCCATCCCCTATTCTGATGAAGTCAAACCTATGACTGTCACATCAGAAATAGATGGTCTATCTCCGCTATATCCGCTTTAGTCTATAAATAGACATAAGCCACCTGTCCACCAATGCTTCCGCTGCTCCCACTGACCACGACAACCCTCTGGCAGAGTCATATACACGTACGCTTCTGAAGCTAGTTCAGAACGACGCTATACTCATTCTCCTGCCGGGTCTCACAGTCTGGAACAACAGCAATGGAAAGTCTGGGTAAACAAGAACCTCCCTGCCACCGTCCTTGAGCATACCGAAGTACCTCTCGAGTGCCTGAGGTTATCCACCATATCTGCGGAGTGGCCAATGGAATGTCAAACCAGATTGAATCTTTAGGTTCTTATCAAATCTTCAGTAATCGTTTGCGGTTCTGGAATCACTTCCAGTTCTACCATACTCCCACTACTGTTTTCCGAAAAAAAAATCCATTTTTATTAAAACTGTGGCGAGTCAAGAACAATATCACTATTGATCTTCCAGATAGTAGAAAGTCAACCCTCGTCATAGCCCGGGTCAACCCACAAACAGCCACTACTGAAACGTGCCTTGAGTTATCCGGAGTCTGGTTTTAAGCATAAGCCGGACAACTCCCCGTACCTTAACAATGTCAAGATATGAACTGTTCTATATCCAATATAGAAACGGAGGCACTGATTTAATTGAACCAGATTCAAATCATGCAGCTGTCTCCAGTGCATGTCAACTAAATGGAAGGAGGTCGATCAGCGTTACTCAACTTAGGAGCACTTCCAATTATGAGTAACCTGAAAGAGAAGCAAATTCTCTTAATCATTACTATCAACTGAATACCATACGCAAGTATCTACATCTTCGATCACCTTGAAGAATCCCGATACTTGCAATACTCGGTTCTCTACTCTATTCTTATACCAATAACTTCTCAAAACTCAGATCCTGTGTTTCTACGAAACACCTGTCTAAGAACTAGAGAAGTCACAAGTAAACAGAATATAGTACGAGGACCAACCCCTCTGTCCTAATGGACACTGGACAACATACAATACTCTGTATAAGTCCCTTGAGTCTAATAACTCATTCACTGTGTGTTGTAGGTTGAAAACTGTACTATGGTTATGAAGAATTATACCGATGTTTAATGCTCCTTACCTAACCATCCACTGATATAGGTAAATGTCATAGACATAATTTCAAAAGGTATATCTCACTCTATAAAAATAGACGTACAGATATATCAATTTGAAATTGGTGCATAACAACGGATATTCAAAACCAAATATTTGCCGACCGGCAAACAACCCAGGTGACTTCCTCAAATATCACCAATTACAACGAACTCCGATATAATGAGGATGATCACCTAATTCCCAATAGCTTATTCCCACTCATCATCTGTAAAACCATACAGATGTGAGAATCATACCTGGTAAATACATACCCTGGAGCAAGGTCTAATTGGGAAATCAGTTTTCTTTAAACAGTACACAGTGAAACTGAAACATTGAAATGTTTCGATGGGGTATCCGGGTATTCCTAGTAATGCATCTTCTATTATCCAGATTCACAACTGTAACCGTATATTTCTTTGCCACTTCTCCAAATCCCTTTATATGTCTTTAGTCATTACCTTCTGTACACCCATTTAGGCCAAATGGTTTTCTTCCTTCCCTACCGTTCGGCACCAGCCTATGGTTTGGAAGAAGACTATCCAATAAGCATAATGGGTGTACTGTCCTAATCCCAGGAGCACTCGCAATGCGAGAGAAGGTAAAAAAGACAACCGAATAAACCTTATTCCTATTTCTCCTGAACCAGGATCCATCCCCGAACTGGAACAAGTTCCTTTCGAGTTCGTATATAACCATACGATGGATTATCCAATAAACTTGGGATCTTCGTAGTGATACGGAGTGTCCTGGAGAAATACAAAGGTGATTTAGGATTGGCGAAGAATACTTGGTTTGGTCGTGAACAGCAGTCGCAATTTACTTTGCCCTCTTACTAATCCCTTTCTTTGTCTTTACTTAATACCTTCTGTACACCGTTTAGGCTAATTGGTTTTCTTCATTCCCTACCGTTCGGCACCTGCCTATGGTTTGGAAGAAGACTTATCCAATTTGCGTAATAGGTGTACTATCTCCTAAACCAAGGAGTACTCGTAACCTGAGAGAAGGTAAAATGAAAAGACAACTGAATAGTCCTATTCGTTTTCTCCATAACCGGAAACCATCCTCGAATAAAATCCTTCGAGTTCGTATATAATCATACGATGGTTTTGTCCAATGGAAGTGGACGTTCGTAGTAATACGGGGTGTCCTGGAGAAAAGGGTAGAAGTAGGAGTGGCAATGAGATTTGCAACTCTGACAATCCAAAAGCCAGTGTTAAGAAGGTTCGGTCAACTTGGACACTGAGTCATAGTCTAGGGTCGGGTCAATGGTTGCTGCCAAAAGAGAGAGAGAAAAGAAACACTCAGCGTGCACTCTAACCTAGATCAGAATAGTTATCACTTTATCTAATCTGGAAACCTCCCACTGTAACGTCAAATTCTTCCCCAAACCTGAAAGAAGAATTAGCCGGGATCATCCGAGGAGTAAACCAACTCATCAGTGGGAATCGGGATCCAACTATCATCGCATGATAACGTGACGGAATCCGCTCACGCTATCACACTCCAGAAGGTATGCGCATATCTGGCAAGTTTCAGTTCTTTTGAAACTCCCGATGTGGATTTTTGCCCCATGCTCTTATGACCTTGACTAAGGCCAACAAATCATAAGTCACATGTCAAGTTCTACCCGTCATTGTCCAGGTTGATTTGAACCCACCCGTACAAGCCCTTGACTAGGGCCAACAAGGCTATACGACTGTCCCAAACCAACGCATCTATCTATGCAGCATATAAACACCCAATAGCTACCAAACATTGTGCCTTGACTATGGCCAACAAACACAGCTTTAATACTATTGACTATCCATATGAAACGACGGAGGGCTACGAATGGTTTCTGGCGAAAACCTTTAACGTAATGAACTTGATATCGTTGAAGGAACGGATAGCTTTTAAAAATATAGTGACGAAAACCTTTGCTAAAGAGGTCACTCCCGGTGAAGGGATCTCGGCTCTTTCCCCGTAGGATGGGGTGCAGGATATTCCAACTGAATACCACGATGCAAAGCAAAAGTAATCGGCTATAGTGAAGTTATTGTCCTGACGCACACTTTTGTCCAAGGGGTCACTCCCGGTGAAGGGATCTCGGTCCTTGCCTCGTCGACTGAGGAGCAGGATATTCCAACTGAATACCATGATGCAAAACAAAAGAGGACGCCCTTGCAATAACATCTTTTTGAAAAATATTCCAACAACATCAGAATAGGTTTGTTTATCTTGCATTGATCCGAATCAACACAGTCCCATCAATTGATCACACCACAAAGAACGAAAATAATGACGTACGTATATGCCATCCGCATTCGCCACTGGGTCTCGTCATCACCCGTTAGGTTAGCTAACTAACGACAGAGCGGGGACTGGATTAGCGCAGATGCAAAACTTATACAATATCTACTAGTATATATATCAATATATAATATTTCGCTCAAGGCGTGATAAAATGCAACATCACAGAAATGTACAGTATCACAGAATAATACAGATATATGGGATCCCCGGGTTTCACAGAGCCGCTACTGAAACCCGACGTTCCCCTGGTCGTGTGGATAGCCTGTGCAATGAAATCCTAGACCCCTACGGGCGCGGCAAGTTACCCGCCAAAACCTGAAGCGAGATAGCCCCCTTCAGCAACGTGAATGGACCACCCAGCACTTCACGGAATCCGGTAACTTGGGCACCCCTCCTGGGTCAATCCTATATCCCCTACGAGTGCGGCGAACAGCCCGCCAATTCTAGAGTAAAGCCCCCTCCGTCTCAACGCCATGAGATGCGGGCTCATTGCCCTCTAGAACCCGGCTATCCGTGCACCCCTCCGCGGGGCAATCCTAGTACAGAAAGTAAAATATATATACAACGGGTACATCGACTGCAACCAGGTCGTGTCCCAAAAGAATAATACAAACAGGCAGTGACGGCAGTCCACATGTCGGACGCTCTCCCCGCAATATCAAATGTACATATAAAACAAAACTGTACTAACATTGCATCCAGGCTATCCCCCACGACCGATCCGCAACATCACAGCACAACACAGAACATCAACGTGAATGTCACGTTCGCAAATCCGTCTAAAAGGGCTATAGCAGATAGATTGGATTTACCGATCGAGTGACATTTACGGTCGCAGATATAATATAAATACTGTGAACTAGCATGTTTAAAATATCCGATCGAACAAATTTATCAAAGTGGGCCCCAAGCAGTACTGTAGCACTCACAGAAAATCTGGGCCCAAAAATAATATCCCAAAATCCCTATTTCCAAGTCTAAAGCCTTCTGGAAAAATTTGGCATGCTGATCAGTTAAAAGAGCGACGGAACCGCGGCCCAAGCATGGGTTTGGCCGCGGTTCCGCGGCGGTATGAAGTGATCTCGCGACCAAATTCTCACAGAACTCTTAGATTTTCATGCACAGTATTCTGAAACAATCTAAAAAATTTTTGGAGCAGAAAAAAATTCGACAGAAACACGATGCATTGGAAAATACGGTTTTTGGGGATTTTTGTTCGATCAAGTTCTAAACATACTAGAGCAAGCTAGGTTAGGTTAACGGCGTGGCACTGATACCAATGTAAGTCCGCGGCGGCGCCCCAGCCGTCAATCCGACGCCGGAAACGCGGAAACAAAAACTTTGCAAACTAGCAAACCGGCACCACCGCGCACTTTTACCCCGGATCGGGCCATTAACCTAGCTACTAGCAAAAATGAAAAGAGTAGAGAAGCTATACCAAGCGATCCGTATCCTTCGGTCTTCGTCTCCACTCCGATCTCCCGCGGAAACTCCGTCCATCACCTCCTCGTCGGAAAGGGCACCACGTAGCCGGAATCTTTTACGGGCTCCCACCTCTTGACCGAGGCAACTCGGGTGTGAAGTTGGCTAGCCGACGCGTCCAAGGGATGCTGTAGATGTAGTGTAGTGGGTTGTCTCTTTAGGGTTTATAGGAGTTGCCATGGTATGTGGAGGAGAAGAAAAATCTTTGGAGAGAGGTAAGGAAAAAAGGTAGTGGCCAAAAAAACATGAGATGAATGAATTTTTTCTTACACAAATGAACCTCTCTCTCTCTCTCAAGAATAGTGGCCGGCCCCCCTCTTCATGGGTGTGAGAAAAGAATCAATAATCAAGAGAAGAAAAAGAATAAGCTAAGATGAAAATGGTCACACCCATTTCTTTTCTCATCAAATCAAACAACCATCACATGAAAAGCGATGAAATGGACAAGAAAAGTATCTCATGATGAAGAGGCCACAAATATGCAAGAAACTCCTCCACAAAATGTTATTTGCAAATCGCAAATAACACCCTCCTACGGAAAGTCCGGCCGCGAAAGAACAAAGGAAAACCGGCCGGAACGGAATGCAAACTGGCAACTTCAGAAAACTGATCCCGTAATAAATTACAGGAAAACCCCGCTACTGCATATACATGCCCGCATTTGTATTCCCACTGAACATAAATGCAAAGAGACAAAACTACACTATCTAATACTAGGATCCGGCTTAAGCCAAAGCCGGCTAGTAAAATCCGTCCGATCACGATCCGTGCAATACCGCACGTATCTGATCGAACCCTGCCATATCTCCATACGGCCTCTACAGCGTTTCGCCCGAAACCTGAGTAACTGTGTGTGTGTGGTGGACTTTAAAGACTCGTCAATACTATGGCTGTGGATTTAACCACTAGCACGTCAGAGGTATTAGCCATACGTGACGGGCCACCAGCTACTGACTAAAAGGGACGTCGATGAGCGAACTCATCCTGACACCCTACTGAGCCTGTCAGTGACAATATCCGTACAATCCGGTCCGTTCGTCTATGAGCATCGCATGGCGGGCCTAGGGGGTTGGTAAAAGTCAGACCCCCAATAGCGGTACAAGTCGTGTCGGAGTGTAGCCCAGAACACCCTGAGATACTACTGGAATACCTACCAGCAAATCTCCTGCCTTGGCCAAGGACTTTTCATGTTCTGGCTCTCCTAGACACAGCGCGACCTCATCCCCAATACCGGGATAGACGAACCCCTGCAGATCCGCTCACTGCCTCCATGTGGCTCGGGACTGTACCCAACTAAAACATGTTTGCACGTCTCCTTTGAGCGTGGTAGGGTAGTAATCAAAGCACAGTGGGAACTCACACGAGACAAATAACGATCTCAGGTCGATGAACTAACCTGTACACATGTCACCTGGGAACTGCTATCTGACGTCTGGTATAATCCCAACTAGCAGGTTCCCGGCGAGTCATGTTCGGTGTACTCATAACCCAATGAGCACCTGTATACATCTTAGGTGAACCAACTGATACCGGTGGCTTGTGAGACCGGCCACCGCCCCTCGTCGGGGTCTCGACTGTATACACTAGTCTACTCCGGAGTATCGATGCCCTGTCTCGAAACTCCCACGACTAGGGACCTTTTAAGGATGTGCTTATAGACTCCAGCTCTCACGTATATGATCGCCCTCATACTGCTGGTAGTCAAGCAAGAATCCTAGGGGCTCTATCAACGTGTAATAGCGACTCGTAAGGTCACCTAAAGCAGTACACGATGATAAAGATAAACCAGATAGCATACTATCATCTCGAGTAAGACTGTCCTACTGGGATAGGTCATCTCCTCAATCATTACAATCGCGTGCCTGTGATCCAATAATTGACTCTGAGGGCACTATCTCCAACACTTTTTCGAGTATCCAACTTGCCTTCACGGCAATGTGCATATGCGGGACAACCAAACATTCAAAGTGTAGAATAATCGGCGTGCTTTCCAGACCATAAATGCTCCGGTGTTTTATTATCTAGCGGTGTATGAGATGACTGATTCATAATGAAGCATGCCATGTTCACCGCCTCTGTCCAAAACTCCTTGTCGAGCCTTGTATTAGACAACATGCACTGCATTTCTTTAAAAGAGTCCGGTTCATATTCTCCGCAACTCCGTACTGCTGTAGTGTGTAGACAACGGTATGATACCGAACAATCTCTTCATTTTTGCAGAAATCATTGAAATCTCCACCACAAAATTCCAACCTGCTGTCTGTTCTTAGTCTCTTGATCTGTCTCCATGTCTGCTTCTCAAGCAACGTCTTTCATTGCTTGAACGTTGTAAATACATCACTTTTGTGCTTCAAGAAGTAGATCCAAATTTTCTCGAACAATCATCAATGAAAGTAAGCAGATATTTGGCATCGCTTCTTTTAGAAGCAACTGGAGAGGTCCCCAAAGATCCGAATGGATATAATCAAGAGTACCTTTTATGTTGTGCACCGCCGAACTGAACCTGACTCGTTTCTGCTTTCCAAAAACGCAATGCTCACAAAATTCTATTTTCGATGTACTCTGTCCACATAAGAGACCCTGCTTCGACAACTCGGTCATACCTCTCTCACTCATATGCCCGAGCCTTATATGCCATAATTTGGTAAATTCTAAATCTGTCATAGATTTGGATGATTAAATAGCCGTCAATCTGGAAGTTTTTGAACCCTGCAACGAATATAAAGATCCCTTCTTCAAAACAACGGGAGCACATTTGGTTACCTTCAAAACTCTACTTTCAGCGGAAAACTTGTAACCCTTATCGTCGAGTCACCCAATGAGATGAGATTCTTCTTCAAGTCAGATACGTGCCAAACTTCCGCCAATGCTCTCACAACGCTGTCAAAAATTTTGATTTGGATCGTTCCCTTACCAATAGCTCGACACGAATTATTGTTACCCATCAAAACCACTCCACCATCAATGGACTCATAGGTGGTGAACAAATCTCCATTGGAACATATGTGGTAGGAACAACCCGAATCCATGATCCATTCGTTCTTGGATCGATGTGTGTTTTCAAGAACCACAAGATCTCTCTCCTTTTGATATACTAGTTTCGGCTGAAAACTCTTTCTGTTTGTCTTCCTGCTTTAGCTTGTTCTGCAATTTGTAGCAATCGACCTTAAAGTACCACTTTTTCTTACAACAGGTGTAGGTTAAGTTCTTATTCTTGGACTTCGATCTTGACTCTCTTGCTACCTTCCGGATCTCTCTTCTTCGCTCGCTCTCGAACAAATAAGCCTGAAAATTGACCATCACTTTCGTTAGAAGTTAACTCCTTGTCGATCTTCTTCTTGTTCATCTAATTTTCTTTGACATCCTGGATCGAGATTGTATCTCGTCCATAGACCATGGTGTCACAAAAGTGTTTATAAGAGAATGGCAATGAACATAACAATAGAAAAGCTTGATTTTTATTATCAATCTTAATATCAATCTTATCCAGATCCGAAATGATCGAATTAAACTCACCGATGTGAGATTTAATTTGAGAGCCTTCTGACATACGAATTGTGTAGAGACACTATTTCAATAAGAGTCGATTTGTGAGAGACTTCCTTAAATATAACTCTTCTAACTTCATCTACAAATTAGCCGCCGTCTTTTCTATCAAAGCTTCTTGCAAAACTTCATTCATCCGACACAACCGGATAGCCGCGGAGGCCTTTCATCCAACTTCTCTTAGGCTTCCTTCGTCATAGTGGAAGGCTTTGCATCCTTTCTAAAAATCGTCTTTCTCAACTTATTTTGAGTCAATACGGCAATCATACAGATTTGCCATAAACTAAAACTTATATTCATCAAACTTCTCAATATCGAATTTCATGATTGTCGGATACATGATACGGGATCAAAACTAAAACACGATGCGTGCTAACGAACCCTAAAACTTCAAAATCGTGATTTAAGAAGAGGGGGAAGAGGACACAAGCGTCGTTACATACCTTAACCTAGATCACAGTATTGAAGACATGATGGTTCAATCAAAGGATCTTAAACAATAATAGCTCTGATACCAGTTTGTTGCGACAAGACGATCACGAAGATATGCAAACGACAGAGAAGAAAACATAAATCAAATCACATGCAAATTGAAAATAAAAGTACTAACCAAAAGGCGAAGGTGAAACTTTTATTAATCACCAAAATATGGAGTACAAACGGTGGATGAATCACAACTCCCTCTCAAAATCCTAACTCTCACAAATAACAAAAAGGTTATCTCAAAATATCACAAAAGATATCTAAAAGGTATCAATCTCTAGGGTTACAAAATACTACAATATATATAGTATTTTAGAGATATGATCAAAATAACTAATTTCTCAACTAACAAATATCCGGCCCATGACAACGGCAGACGTCTGATGAAGGAAGTGCAGACGTGTGCCCAAAAGTCTTCAGAATTAACAGAGCGTTCCCAAACGTCTAAAGAAGGATCCTTCTTCAAATGTCTAGTCCCGAGGCTTCGAAAGTATAGAACGCTCGCAGACGTCTTATGAGTTCTATGCAAACGTCTGCCTAATGTATGCAAAACATACAGAGCGTCGACAGACATATGAAGTTTTAGCTAAATACTTATATCTCCTTATAGATAAAAATGAACAACTCCGAGATTGCGCTGAATCAATGGGAAAACGTGATAGGGATGGGAATCAGAGCAATACACAATAAGGATCCTATCAATAGGATTTGGAAACAGATCGTACCAACTTTTTAGCCTTTTGATTTGCTTTGAGATTTGTTCAAACAATAATGAAGAAAAGTTCTCATTTATTCAAACATTGCCAAAATTGTTTGCACACATCTCAATATGGATCTAAAAGTAAAAAAGTTAGTAGGATTTGTTTCTAAATCCTACCGACAATATCAGAGCCACTCTCAATTACATGATATATGTTTTTAAGAAAGCAATAATTAGGCTTTTCATGCACGGATTATGTTCTCTGAATCGGTTGTTTCCCCCTGTATTTGAACTAATAACCGCTGCATCAATGACCAGGATCGGATGACTGGTATACTAGTATAACTAAATATTAAAATGAATATAATATATTTTAAAAAAAAGTATTGTGACTAACACTATAAAATATATATTCCTGCAAAAATAATTTTAAATAAATTAAGATGGTATAGAATGCTGGAATACCAGTTGGTGTTGTCTGGTATACCCTACATGACCGGTACCAGTAAAAACAGCCGGTATACCGCCAGTTTACCAGTTTCTTCGAACGATGCTGCAGGCAGGAAGCTGCAGCATCTGACATCAGACCCCACAGTGGCGGCATATTGAGTTGCCTATATATATCATACTTGTTTGTAATGCACTTGTAATGGTTATATGGTACACATATATACAAGTTTTTATTTGGAAGACCGTCTACTTTTCCTTGTCAGGTGTATATACATGACATATCGTTTCAGGCATTCCAATTCTACGCACTAGGCCGGCCCTTTAAGGTCGTTTGCAGTGTGGATACAGAAACAGCCATTCACTCGAACGATAATAATAATAAAAAAGCAGATGAAGCTATTGATATAAAAATGCACTCAGTCTTATCATTGGCTGAGCAGGAAAACCATCGCAGATGTTGTGGAACCGCTCACGGGAGCATTTTTAGTCGAGAGTGGATTCACAGCTGCAATTTCATTTCTTGGATGGATTGGAATCCAAGCAAATTTTGAGCTGTTGGATATGCGAAAGGTTTGTGAAGCAAGCAAGAACAACATGTTTCTCGCAGACCAAACTTATTTTGATGCGTTAGAGAAATTGATAGGATATAAATTTCAACATCAAAGCCTTCTTATGCAAGCATTTGTACACTCATCCTTCGACAATCACTCTGAAGCATGTTGCCAGGTTAGATTTTCATATTTTAAACAATATTCTCTTGGAAAACATTAAATATTTACATTCAAAATTAAAACCTATGCACAAGGTTGCTTAGAAGCGGCTGTTCGCTAACGAAGGTCGGGTCAAGAAGTCACCTTTTTTTTTGCTAATTAGCAGGAAAATCCTCTTACTTTTGCCCAAATAACAGGAAACTACCCTTAATTTAAACAACCACCCTTATTTCCGTTAATTATTCCCAAAAAATTCCCTGAACTTCTATCAATTTTTCTGCCAATATTCAATAAAAACTGGGTGTAATTAATATTCTGACCAGGGGGTAGTTTAGGAATTGAAAAATTAATAGCAACGGGAAAAGGTGATGGTCGTTAAAACATGATGTAAAGTAGGGCTTTTCGAACTGAGGATGGTTTCTTGCTAACCGGGCAGCAATTTTATTATTTTTTCTCCGGGTTTTTTAGCCCTTAACAGCAGATTTGCATGTGATGGAAACTTTATCCTAGTGTCATGTCTTTAATATGCTTTGAAGGTTCATATATATGTGTGTGTGTGTGTGTGTGTAGAGAGAGAGAGACTGCAACTGTATGCTTAGATCAGATGTTTAGACGATTGCTAATAAAAGGTTATATATGGCAAATAACAAGTTATCTATCTAAAAAAAATTCAGTACGATTCTAATTGCAATTTTCTTAAACAGAGACTAGAGTTTCTTGGAGACGCAGCATTAGAATACTTGATTACATTATACCTCTACTCTGCTTATCCAGAAATGAATCCTGGTCAAATAACAGACATGAGATCATCGGTCGTTAACAATAAATCTTTTGCATATGTAGCAGTTGGAAGATCATTCCATTTATATCTTAAGCATTCTTCTTGTGCTCTCACCGAAGCAATAAACAAGTTTTCGAGATTCGTGCAATTGCCTGACTCAGAAAGGGATTTTACTGAGGAGCCGGCATGTCCAAAGGTATTTCTTAAATAAATGTTCCAATTAAATTGACATATTAACTCTTCGTAGTCGTAGAACGATTGGTACTTAGTGCTAAAAGAGAATCATGAAGTTGGAATCTTAGTCTCATGAGTTTTTTTTTTTAATTTATAAAAAGGGTTAAAGTGGGATCATAAATCATCATGATAGAGTTTATCCTTTCAGGTAAACTACTTGAACCATTTGCTTTTCCCAGTTTTTGCACAGAACACCATTGAACTATGCTAAATTTGAATATTACCACTGGGGTGGCTTTTAATGCAACTTTGGGATGGTGCTTTATGTAATTTTTATTACGCATTTTAAGCGTTTAATGGTGCTTGGTGTAAATTTGAAAGGTTAATGGTGTTTGAAAAATGTGAAAGTTCAATGATGTTTTTTGCAATTTTCCCTATCCTTTTTTGGCTGCGGCTTCGGATTCTTGGTTCTTACAACTATTTCCCTCACATATTTGAAGATATACTCTAGATCTTTGTTTGCACACTCAGATACTTGGTGACATAGTTGAATCTTGCATCGGTGCTATACTTGTAGACATCAGATTCAACCTAAACATCTTATGAGCATAAGACGAAAAAACAAAGGAGTTAGCAATGCCTGAAAAGGTGGAAGAATACACAAGTCTAAACAGGTCGTCTAAAAACTCCTAATTTACCCGCAAACTGAGCGGGGCTGAGCCCAGCCCAACTGAGAGCCTGCTCAGACAGCAACACATTGGTCCGGGGGAGGGGCTCCCACTCCGACACCACCACCGCGTCGGGATCATTCGACCGTTTCACCCGCGGGCAGTTGACCCTGTGCCACTGGATGGTCACAGGCCAATCCTCATCCTCGGGTGTCCCGACAAACAGAAACTTCTTCTTCCATTCGTGGATAGAAGAAGGTACTACGACGACCCGGCAGCACCTTCTCGGTGTTTTCTAAAAGAAATGTATATCCAGCTGGGCTCGCCCTTGCGAGTGCCGGGGTGGTTTTTGTAGCAGAGAGAGGATATGAGAAGGCTCCGACTGAAAGGGATCGCCCATAATTTCAACCGGATCAGGAACCCGAGAAGAATCCTCTAAGAGTTCGGCACTAACTGGTCCGGAGCTAACTCAAAATAATTTAACGCCGCACTCACCTCGGGGGAGAAGGGCAGACGCATCGCGACCCAAAAGGCTTCCAGGTACAAGACAATCTCTTTGCCCCGTACCCGGTCTACCATCTCCCCCTCCCCGGCCAGACGAATCGAGTAGCCGGGAGGAATGTGGAAGCGAGCCCGGATGGTGGCAAGCTCATCCGCAAGCCTCAGCATGGATGACGCGTCACAAACACCCCTGACCTGCGCTCCGGGGACCACCCCCGTCGCACGACCTCGGGAAGCATAGCTAACCTTAACCTCCCGAGGGGACTCCGACTCAGACGAAGAAGAGGAAGAAGACTCCTTAGACTCTACCCGGGCTATTTCTACAGACTCCTCGGTAGAAGACATCTAACCTGATCAAAAAGATGATCCTCAGTAGAGAAAACGCAAGGATCCCGACCTAAAAGGAAGAGCGTCGAGCTAACACGCGAAGGGACGAGGAAATTATGGCGAAGTATCGACCCTGAAGAGGATCCCACCTCTATTTATAGCAGCCGGCATACGCATCCTACGACGCCGATCGTCTCCCACCAAAACAGCGCTTCGAAATCAATTGCCGACAACATTCCACCGGTCGCACTCACATTGGGCGCGTCCCATCAAGCGCGAAGGACACCGGTGGCACGTCACGTCAGCCAACGAGCGCCAGACACATGGACTGGCGCTTCGACGAACGTACGCACGATCGGCGCTTCCTCTTTAATGCGAGATCTCTTCCCTGATCCGCTGACGTCATCAAGAAAATACAACTAATTGCCCGGGAATACGCACCGACGATATCTTCAAATAAAAGCTTATCCCGGACGACCGGTCAAACCACTCTCGACCCGACCCATGAATGGGTCGAGACGAGAGTGGGGGGCTAATGATAATGCTTGATACCGGTGATTCCCCACATCATGACACATGGCAGATGATGTGTCCCAGAGCTTATAAGAAAGGATCAAGAACGGTACGTTGGAAGCATACCCCAGGCCTCCGACCCGAGGATGTTCCCAACCTTTGATGGCCTTTCAGACCACTCCCATACCCGTCTTACAAACAACCGTCGGCTTGACTTCGAGCCTTCCCACACGCTGAGTTCCCTCAACCCCCAGCTCGCCTCCGAGCTATCACAGAACTAAGCTCGCTCGGCCTCCCGCTCGTTCCCGAGCCTAACTTCCTCGGTCTCATCGACCGATCCACAGCACTGATCAGAGACGTCTCCGCCATGGCTCCGTGAATCTCGCCAGTCGCGAGATATCCGCCGCCCATGACCCCGCGTTCCACGCCATCGCGTTCCCCCGTTAACGAGCATATCTCGCCATTAATGGGGTATCCCGCCTTTCACGCGGGCGTAATGCCATGGGCGTAACGACCGGCATGAATCTCATGCCCGTCTGCTCATGGCTGCCACTATATAAACCCCTCTCTCAGACGACCCAGCTAAGCCAATTTTACCCCAATAGACCGTTACTCTGTCAAAATAACCCGTCTAACTTGATCGTCGGAGGGTCATCGGTGGCATAACCATCCCGGGACTTCCTTGCAAGTAGCTTGGCCTCAACCACTTCAAGCCCATTGAGATCCACACGCTCCAGGAGGCAACCTCCTAACCCAATCTCAGCCGCTCGTCTCCACTGGCCGCAGATCAACGGAATGTAACATCTGAAGGAGATCCATCAGTTTCTAAATGGGATCCGATTCTTGATTTTTGCAGTTTGAAACTACAGCTGCCGAGGTGCTTTCCAGTCTCAGATCGAAGGTTGCTAATGAGACAGGCGACATGGAGGAGCCGGAGACTGGAGATATGCAAATTTTTCTATCTTCGAAAGAGGATTCAGTTTCCATGCGATCTATTGGGGTCAGTTCTCTAATTTTGCTGTTATGACGCTTATGTTTGTTTCTAATTGCTCCGTGATTTAAATTGCTGGGATTTTTAGGCAGAGTACATGTCGAGGCTTGTGAAAATTGCTGGGATTACGATAGCCGCTTCAAGAGTGAAAGCGAAGGCAACTTATGTGACTTTAATGTGCAAGAATTGTAAGAGTATCAAAACAGTAGCTTGCCGGCCTGGGCTTGGAGGTGCGATTGTTCCGAGATCTTGTGACCATGTTCCACAGGTTCTATTTCACTCAAATATAATTTATATAGTTTTTAAAATTTTCTCTTGCAATTGTAACGTTTTGTAACTTTATTGTTGGTTTTGTATCTAAAGCCTGGGGAAGAGCCTTGCCCATTGGATCCTTGTGGATTGTGGCTCCTGATAAAAGCAAGTATGTTGACCTGCAAACACTAAAGGTTCAGGAAAATCCAGAGGTTTGGGGTTCTCTTTTACAATGAAAACTCTATAGATTATGCTACGATGATGTTTATTTCTTGTGGAGAAGTGAATTGAAATGGTTTGTTTTTGTTACAAGGATGTTCCAACTGGGGAGCTACCTCGGAATGTGCTTCTCTCAGTGGATCGCCACTTGGTTCAAACTATTGTTCCGGGCACAAGGTTGGCAGTTATGGGAATTTATATTGTTTTCCAAGCTTCGGCCACGTAAGGAGCTTTTATGATTTGCTAACTTCTCCACTCTCATTTACATATGGATGTTTCTATTTAAATATCTTGTCCACTTATATTTTCTTTGATATGAGAAGTAACCTTTTGGAAATGAGGTAGACTGCCTACTGTCATCACGGTGCATAAAATGTAGAGTTCTTGAAATTGAATTGGTATAATGATCAAATCAAAATCTTCAGGTTGCGCATCCAATTTAGTAGAAGCCTTCTATTGAATGAGTTCAGATATTTGTCATCCTCTAATACCATTCCACATATCAGTATTGTTAAAAAAAACATTCAATCTCAATCTCCATAAGGCAGTTAAATTCACAGGACCTTGCGATCATCTTTCCAATGAAATGTTGGTTGATTTTGTTTACTATGGGTATCTATTGTTTATGTTATTATTGTTATTATTTGTGCAGGCAGAAAGGAATAGTTGGCGTCAAGCAACCTTATATTAGAGTTGTAGGGTTAGAGCAAAATCGGGAAACAAATACCAGTGGTCCGTCCACCTTCACATTAGACGAGGTAAAGTCTTGCATGATGCAAAGAAAAGAAAAAAGAAACAGACCACTATGATTTCAATGTTCTAATTGGAAGACTGATGGTAGATGTTGTGCAGGAGCTAGAATTCAAAGAATTTGCTCAAAGACCGGATGCTTATGAGAAAATATGCTCCATGATTGCTCCATCAATATATGGCCATGCTGATGTCAAGAAAGCTATAGCTTGCCCTGCTATTTGGGGGATCGAAAAAGGTATGCAACCCATTGCTTTCAATTTTATGCTATAAGTTAAAGGAATGCTCATTGTGTGTTTTCCCCACTCAATCTCTGTATTTATAGAGGTTACCTGGTGGCGCGCGATTAAGAGGGGATATCCATGTCTTGCTATTGGGTGATCCGTCCACTGCAAAATCACAGGTCGGTGAATCTAATACTCACTGTTTGCAGAATACATACAATATAGTGGTGATGTTTCTGTATGCAGAAATTGTAAATAGAACTAGTGCATCCTTGATTAAATTTAAGGTAGACTCAGGAAATATCATGTTTAATTAATTGTAGACTTTTGTTAGCTATATTATATTTGAAATCAGTTCTCCATCAGTGTAAGTTGAAAATTTTCAGCTAGTGTTTCTGAGTTGATTGGGCGGTTCTGGGAGCCTCATACATTTTGATATTTAATAAAAAAAAAGTTGCAATCTCTATGGGAAAGTGATATATCTTTTAGTTGCTTTTGTCTATGCTGCCTGTTTTATATTATTAGGGACCATAGTTCGGATACTTGTTGACTGCCATACAAAAAAATTGTGAACTTTACAATCCTTGTTTATCTAGTCTTTGTTTAGACTAACCACGTTGTTTAAGCTCATTCAATTGACATACGGACCTTTTATGAAGTGTAATATATGCAATAGTTTTGATCCAATATTTTTTTCTTGTTCTATTAAAGTTTCTCAAGTTTGTGGAAAAGACGGCTCCAGTGGCAGTTTATACCTCAGGAAAAGGTTCATCTGCTGCTGGTCTGACTGCTTCAGTGATTCGTGACAGCACTTCAGTGAGTTTCTGAACCTAAATTGCTATCAATGAAGTGATATTATTAGCTATTAATGCCCAAGCCTGAGATTTTTAAAAATTATTCGTTTCAGCGGGAATTTTATCTGGAAGGTGGTGCCATGGTTTTGGCAGATGGAGGAGTCGTATGTATTGATGACTTTGATAAAATGAGACCTGAAGACAGGTAAGGAAAAATTTGAACTACTAGAGAGTTGTATCTAGTAATACACTTGTTAATTAACAATCTTTTTTGCAGAGTTGCGATTCATGAAGCAATGGAGCAACAAACTATTTCAATTGCGAAAGCAGGAATAACTACTGTGCTCAACTCAAGAACATCTGTACTTGCAGCTGCTAACCCTCCATCTGGACGCTATGACGATCTTAAGGTTGAGAGCTAAGAGTTGTTATTTAATGTAAATTTTAAAGATTGAATAATTGCTAAATAGATTTTATGCTTTCAGACTGCACAGGATAATATTGATTTGCAGACTACAATTTTGTCCAGATTCGATTTGATTTTCATTGTGAAAGATGTACGAATGTATGATCAGGATAAGGTATATATATCGAACAAGTTATGATCCTGGCTTAATCATTTCTATGGTATATAATTTTTTTGATTTTGCATGCAGAGAATTGCTAGCCATATTATTAAAGTCCACGCCAGTGGAGCTGCAGCCTCCAAAAACACTGATTCTTTTGAAAGCGAAAACTGGCTAAAAAGGTACATTTTACTGTTTTTTAGGACACTGGATAGTGCCAATAAGACCACAGCCAAATATAAAATTTCTTAGAAAATACGAGGAGAGTTTGAAAATAGAACAAAAAGAGTTCAAGATATACAATAAGTATCTTCAAGCGTGAAATTTCAACCATGAAAGTACAGTAACTATGTATCAGGTTCACCAACATGCTCTTTATCATGTAACAGCAGCAGAACTAGGATATCTTATTGAAAAAACCTTCCTTCGTGTATTGAAACATACTACTGTTCTGGTTATAGGAATATTGTATCATAAGGAATTTCTGTCGAATATAATTCCTAGTTTCCTTTGGTTTTCAGATACATTGAATATTGCCGGGTCAGCTGTCGACCACGATTATCTGAAAAAGCTGCTGAAATGCTACAGAATAAATATGTAGAGATCAGACAGGTATTATTATTGTTAATATCACTTCATGTTACTTGAAAATTTAGCCTTGAACTAAATGTCAGTTTAATGTCTTGTTCTTTTTGGTGTTGTAGAGAATGAGGCAGCAGGCTTATGAAACTGGGAGGTCGGCTGCAGTTCCTATTACAGTGAGGCAGCTCGAAGCTATAATAAGGCTAAGCGGGTCTCTTGCAAAGATGAGGCTGTAAGTATTCATATGAGAAATTTGAAAACCAAATATTTTGTGCTGCCGAATTTGTCAGTCCCTTTTAGCTGCTTGGAGAAGTTCAACTTAATATTTGGTTTCAATTTTGGATACTATAATATATAGTAGTTTTTCTCCGGAATAGAAAACCTTCATTGCAATATTCATGTTTTGGTGCGGTTGTAAGGACTAAAGACAGTTTCATAGCAACTTAGGTCGTAATCCCATCCATGCAAATATATTTTCTCAAACATTATTAAGAAAGCATGGTTGTGCAGATGCTTAGGCTTCGGCACTGAAAAAGGCTATCGATCTGCATGGATACTGGATTTTGTATATAAAAATATTGCTGAATTTCACTAAACTATTAAAAACAATATCCTTTTTTCACTGAATTAAAAAATATTTTTAAATTACAAGTAACCACCAAAAACTTTCATATTAACCCTACCCATTTTTTCACTAATCTATTATAACAGTGTAAATTATTGACGCCGTTATACTAGTTTAGTAAAATATGAGTATAATTTACTAAAAATGGTTTCTGTTAGTATGGAGCTTTTTGTGTTTTTGGTAATTTATAATATTTTGGTAGTTTAGTGCAAAATGAGTATATTCACTAGTCTACCAACAACGACAACAACTGGGCCTTTTATACCAAAGCATATGGGTTATTCACTAGTCTACCAGAACAGTGTAAATTGTTGATGCCATTTTACTAGTTTAGTAACATATGAGTATAATTTACTGAAAAATGGTTACTGTTGGTATGAAGCTTTTTGTGTTTTGGGTAATTTATAAAGTTTTGGTATTTTTGTGCAAAATGAGTATAATTTTTGGCAGTTTTAGTAGAATTAAGCCTAAAATTATTTCCCTCGACTCTTCTCAAAGCTTCAAAATTGTGGTGCAGTGGCAGGGACTTTAAGGGATAGAATTGTCAACTTCTGCCCAAGAAAATATCATTTGAATGCAAATTGACAAATCTTGAATCTCAGGACCCTTGTTGCGACGCAAGAGCATGTCGAAGAGGCATTTAGATTGTTTAACGTTTCCACATTGGATGATGTGCGATCAGGAATCAATGAGCACTTGAATTTGACCCCTGAAATTGCAAATGAGATCAAGGTTGAGCCAAACCTCTTCCCTCTATAACGTTTAAATGTATATGTGAAGTAAGCTAATTGTCTTTAAAATTTCAATTTTTCTTTCATCAGCAAGCTGAAACACACATAAAGAGAAGAATGGGCATTGGGAGTCACATATCAGAACGGCGATTAATTGACGACTTGACTAGAATGGGCTTAAACGAGTCTATTGTGAGGATCATATGCTAATTTACTTTTTATGCTTCTCTTTAAATATGATAGTGATCATTAACATATGTTGACATAATTTGCATTTTTCAGATAAGGAGAGCTTTACTGATTATGCATCAGAGAGATGAAGTTGAAAACAAGCGAGAAAGACATGTTATCGTCCGCAAAGCTTGAAGCATAGTCTGTTCTGGCTTTTGATGCCAAAGATCGAAAGATGATGGCTATCAAAGGCTAAATTGCCACATTTGGAGCTGAGCAGTTATGATACTCGTATATTATCTGCTTATTTATCTCTTAACCTTATAGTGTGATTTCCTTCAACGGTGAATCATCTTGTGCAATATTATTTTTGTAATGGTAGCACTGTTAGCCTGAACTTGAGAAGTTTATACTAACAGATGTGGTAAAATATCTTTGATATGTTAAGTTTTGTTCTATTTCTTTCTTTGTGCTGTTGTATATATTTTTATTTGTGTAATAATTTGTTGCTTACGTAGTATTGATTTGTTCATGAAATAGCAAGCTGATTTTGTCCGCTAAGATTATGTCTATGCTTGCACACACTTTTCCTAGGATTCATATTTGTAATGGCAAAATGTTACTGAGAATTTTTATAGTGAATTTGAGGTTGCAGTATTCCATTGATTCTTATTTGAATTGCCTATTCTTATTTGGATGTTGCTACCTCAGTTATTTAGTTTGTTGATATCTATACCATATGATACCTGGTTTGTTTACAATATTTTGACTAGAATAGGAATTTTACAACATATCAGTTGGAAAATTGCCAAATAAGTTGGCTTATCAAAAATAAAATTCACCCAAGTGTGACCTCTCATGCCTAGATGGCCTAGCTAAAGAAAAAGCATGTGATCTTAGGTCTGGTTGACCCAAGTATCCATCCACACAACTTGCAGAATGTAATGTATATTGATAGTCACTCTAAAAAGTCTAGAATCACATGTTTGATGCAACCGGCAATTGAATTTTATACCTCTTCACAATAAGAGACTTCATTCATCATCTTAAAATTTAGATTTTGATATTTTACCATTTGTTTTCCGCATAATACGATTTAAATTCAAATCATATCAAAAGTATTTTTGAACAAAATCAATACAAATTTTCTGAAATACTTGAACAATGATTCTATCTTTCTTTCTATTTTTTAAGAAAAAGCAAAATAATACGTTCAGTGAAGTATATAGTGCTTCTCCTCATAGTTTCCAAGGTAAATCATAATAAATACACTAAACTATCCTGGTTTTTCACGAAATGCCATTAGATTTTGTAGGGGGAAAAAATTACAGTTTAAACTATGGTTCGTATATTCTCAAAAGCAAGCAACCGAATAAAACAAGCTTAAGGTATTTTAGTGAGAAATCGTGACAGTTAAAGGTATTTTAGTGTAGGTTTCCGGTTTATGCTTTTATGTCGTCTCCCTTGGGGGTGGAGTACTCCCCAAGCCTAAGATTGAACCAAAACCCTTTCCCTTCTTCGCTTCCTCATTCTCATTTTTCGCCATGTCGGTAAGTCTCTCTCCAGACCCAGACCCGGACCCTAACCCTAACCCTAACTTCACTTTCTAATCTAATTTCGAATCTCTCTAATGGCTTCGATCTCTCAATCTCTCGCAGATCTTCGAGTACAACGGCAGCGCCGTGGTGGCGATGGTGGGAAAGAACTGCTTCGCGATCGCCAGCGACCGCCGCCTCGGAGTCAACCTCCAGACCATCGCCACCGATTTCAAGAGGATCTTCCAGATCCACGACAAGCTCTACATCGGCCTCTCCGGCCTCGCCACCGACGCCCAAACGCTGTAGCGAGCTATACCAAGCCCTAACTTTTTGTTTAGGTAGGTTTGTTGATTTTGTTTTCTGATATGGGGGCTTTTGAAATTTTTTTTGTGAGGGGTTGAAGGTACCAGCGGCTGGTGTTTAGGCATAAGCTGTATAAGCTTAGAGAGGAGAGGGATATGAAGCCCGAGACTTTCGCTAGCCTTGTTTCGGCGATCCTTTATGAGAAAAGGTTTGGATTTTGTTCAAAAATTGAATATTTTGGCATCTGTTTATATGATTGTATATTTATCAATATTAACTTTGTGAAGGTAGGTTTGTATGTAATACTCTTTAAGTCACCTGAACTGCTGTTGGTTTTATTGAAGGATTGAAGGTTTGGTTTTGTTGTTTGGTGTCATTGGAGGCTCTATTGTTAATAGTCGTAGTTTGCTAAGTTTTGTAAGGGTTAACGTAGGCTCTAAAGTTTGGGGCTTCTATAGAAGCATCTGCTGATACTATAGAAGGTAATTCTGTAGATACATTTGTCAGTTTAGGTGAATTAGAGTCTTACGTTGTAAAGGGAAATCGTTCTATGATCGTGTGTTTACCTGTCCATGCTAATTTTTTCCCCAGTCATGTCGAAAATCCATTCACCAGATTGAAACAAGAACAATTCAAAATGGTTGCTTTGTTTTTCTAGTGTGGTAATCTGGTCTTTGACTCTTTGATGCTGTTCTATGAATGCTTTAATGTACTAATTATATTTAACCATTTCGATAATACAAAAAAATACATGTACAATGCATTGGAAACGAGGGGCATATTATTAGCCTGTGACTGTGACAGAACTTTAATACTATATAATAATAATTCATGCATTAGTCTGCAATATCCAGCCCTTTTAGGCCTTGTTTGGGTATAGAGTTAGGTAAACTAGAGTTTTTTTTAAAGCGGAGGTAGAGGGGATGCAAACTATGGTATGCAAGCCCCAAACACCATTTTCAAATAAACAATGATTATGATTGTAGAGATGTGTTTGGGAAAATGGAGTTTACTAAACTTAGATCATATTTGAGTTTAGATAACGGTTATCTAAACTGCAAAATAGATGCCAAACATGGCAAAGTTAGCATTTTGGATTTGAGTGTTGCTAAATTAATGAAACTCCAGTTTAGAAAACTTTACTCCATTCCCAAATAGGCCCTTGGGCCCTTACTTGGTTTAGATAGTAACTCATGGCAAATAGTTGTACTATATAGGCACTTCTTCATAGTTTTTCTTAGTGAAGAATCTTTATCATGTTGGAGATTTGTGGGTTCTCATGAACTAGGAATAAAAGGATCCCATAGCTTGCAATTTCTTGCTCCATCTGGCTACAAAAATGCTTGGATGATGTTAAAGTTGAATCCATATCAATGTCATGTATCCTTATCTTTTAGTTTCTAAACTTTCCACTGGGGGATAATTTTCCTTACAATTAAGCACCTTAGGCAGGAGAGTCACA